>OZ010704.1:9959087-10645939 GCA_963932265.1 Thymelicus lineola
GTCTCGGAAAAATGTCGTCTATGTCCAGCAGTGGACCTATCAAGACTGATGGATTGGTGGATGGAGTTTAATATGGAGCCGTCCCCCAACATGACAAAGTTGGAACGAAGTTCCTTATCGCGCGTTATGAAAGGGGGCTGGCTAGACGGAAAATTTTGTTACGAAAATTTGCCACGATACTTTTTGAAGTGATTCAGAGAGTTTTACAGAGATGGCGCTGTACAACTTTCTGAATCACGCTACTAGCGTAAAACTCTCTGAATCACTTCAAAAAACAATACTCAAATCGAAAGGAACTTCGTTCCATCCGGTGTCCCTTGACACCTCTCAATTTTTTTTATTTAGTTAACTTAAATAATCTATGTATAAAAATCAATAACTGTTCGTTTGTCTTGCTAAAACTCGAGAATGGCTGGACCGATTTGGCTAATTTTGATCTTGAAATATTTGTGAAACTTCAGGGAAGGCGTAAACGGTGAGAAATATGAATAATAAGTAATGAAAAATACTAAAAACAAACAAATTGTTCCTAGCTGTGAAACATTTGATATCTTTTGTCAAATTGTCATTTGGTTGTCAGATGTTTATAGGTGCGTTCAGAAATTTGTCTGTTTCATAGCTGTAGTATAAGGTCCGATTTCTTTGAAAACTTAACGACCATATTATCTTTCTAATGTAACATCAGCAACGTATCTAACTTTTTTATTTTATAACTGACAGTCGAGAGAGAGGGAGAGGGGAAAGAGAAGGGAGATGGGGCTCGAGGGAGACCTCGAGAGGGGTGAGTTGTTAGGCAGTACAGAGTTTGCCGGGTCAGCTAGTACATTTGTAATATTCATGTTATTTATGACTTTTTGAAAATTTATTTTATGACATATTCAGACTTTTTGTTCTTTTTTGAGTGGGGGTTTTTTAAATTTTAAATTTTAGTTTTATTTTACGGGTTTTAAACTTAGATTTAGGCAGGACGTATTTTCTTGTTTCAAAATGAAATATAGGTAAGTACAAATCATATTTTACCATTGGGGGCCATCCATTAATTACGTCACACGTTAGGGGGAAGGGGGGGGTCGATGTAGTGTGGGGTGAAAGGGGTGCTACTATTTCGTGACGTCACATTTCAAAATCTAATAATATTAACCATATTATATACTAACAACTGAAGGCAGTCGGTATAATCCAAGGGCATATTCCGAAAAGTAGGAGCCAAGGTAAGCGGGCTCCTCTTGGCGGTAAATAGACACGTCTGCGTTTTAGCGGCGTTGAATCTCACAAGATTGGCTTCGCCTTACTCGGACACAGCCCGAAGTGTGAAATTCACACTAGCTACCATGGCCTCTCTTTGAGACTGAATTTTATCCCGACTGGCCCTGAGACTTAGTAGGTATCTCTCTACCACTGTGCTATCATCTGCGTACCCATAAATACCGGGCATAAGCAGTTCATTCAGTTTTGCGCCGCAAAACATAAGCAGGTTATTCAGACTCAGAGCTTAAACCTTATACACGCCCAATCATGCTGTACGTCCCACCAAGGCAATGCACGATGCAAAAGTCATGAATAGGCTTGACGTACGTCGGTAATTATTATTAATTGTTTGCTGGATTTGCACGACCAATTTTCGTCCTGTTTTCCACGCCTTAGGAAATTTTCCCTGCTCGAGACAGGCATTCAGGAGTCCCCTTATTCGCTACTCCAGGGACTCTGCGGCGTCTAGGGCGGAAACCAGCACTCGACCCGGAACACCATCGGGACCCGGGGCGGTATTTTTGGAGAGCAACCTTGCCACAGCGGCTCCAACTCAACTCAACTCCCCTCCCCCTCCCCCTCCCCTGTACAATGCTTCCTATCTCACTTTAGAATTTATGTGTATGTCTCTTTTTACTGGACAGTTTCGTTTCATCGAATTTCAAAGCACCCCCGCACTAAAGAAGTTTTCACTTCAAAATGTAAGTTGAAACACTTGAAGTACTACTAAGTGAATTACTAAGTAGAAAAACAAAAATGGAACTTAATTTAATAATTTCTAGGAGTAAAATTTATAATATGTGACGTCACACTAGGGGTGACAACGATGGGGGAGGGGTCAAAAAGTCATGAAATTAGTGTGACGTAATTTATGGATGGCCCCTTGTTGATTAACTAAATTCACCCCCTTCCTCGTAACTACCCCCCCCCCCCCCCCCCTCAAACAGTCAATTTAGTACTACACAAATCAAACCCTTTCATTTGATACACCACTCGGGTATGTTCGTTGAATTCAGTAAATTCATCTCCTTCTTAACTATATGAACTACTATAACTACCCCACCCCCCTTCAAACAGCCAATTTTGTAATACATAGAAATATGATGATTCGTGGTGTTATTAAATTAAAAAATAATTAATTTAATAATTAAAATTAAATTAAAAAATAATTAATTTAATAATTGGATCAAAATGTGGTAGTCGGCGTACAGGTTGTGTAAATTTTTACGTAAAACACGCGAGCATGGCGAGAAAAAACGCAATACGTCCTCACGCTGTCACTGCCGGGTCGGCACTGAAATAATATATTTAATGCGGTCCATAATATAGTTCAGTTTGCAACTATTATTAACAAACGAAAACATTATTTTTTCATAAAATAAAATTTTGATTATATTAAAGGATTAACTTAAGATTAATGTGTATTTTTTTAAATTTCCTTAAAGTGTTTCTAATTAATAGAAAAAAAATACTTACTTCGAACGAAATTACGTTATTTCAAAAAAATTTTCTGCTATATTTGGATAGTAATTTAAAAAACTGGCTAGGCTACTTAATAATAGACCGTATATTTATGTTATTTATATTTTTTAATGTTTGAAATACTTTGTATTTTCGTTGTAAAACGAAGACAAATATCACTTACTCGTTACTTTTCGGAAAAGAAGGGTTTTAAATAGTGGTGATTTGCCATTATTATAAATAATATGTTAAATTCGTCTGGTCTATCGGTAAGAACAAGAATTAGACTCATATAGTAACAAAAAACAAAGCTTAATTTCTTTATCCTGTTCACACAAACAGTGATTAAAATTGACCGAAATTGTTGATATCGCGGCACGGAGCCTTAAGCATAATGTTAATTACGAAAAAATTGTTAAATTAATAGTTGAAGCCATTTGAATGGGCAACTTTGTGTATTATATTCAGTATATTTTTGTTTTAATTCTCACATAAGATCAGAATTGACGTGGGATACAACAAAGTCTGCCTAGAGCCGACGAGGTGAAACTTTACACCTGGTATCGACAGCCCTTCATTACGAAGTGTTGGGACTTCAGCCCTATAATGTAAAATATTATTTTAGTAATTATGGTGGTATAAAAAGCCCTATTGTGATCTAACTTTAGTGGACTATGGGGTTAGAATGATTCGAGTATGAAGACATATTATCATTAAATAATTATGGATTCGAGACGTGGCCTTTAAGGGAAGTAGTTATTTATTTATTTATTTAAACTCTTTTGATTGTACACACCCGAAAGAAAACATTTATACAAAGAAAGGCACACTAATTTTATGAGCACAATACAATGTGCAGCCTTATCGCGTACAAGCGATTTCTTCCGGACAACCTAATGAAATAAGACAAAGATGAATTGTGTCTGGTTTAATAACATTTCAAAATGATCCCAAGTTCACAGTATTAGTACACGCTCTCACGTTCCGAATCCGGTATTTCCGCCGCATCCCATTCACTGGGGACCAGATTTGCGCGTTTATTATTTATGCTTTCCCGATTTACGCTGATGGTAAATTTTATCGATTTCATTTTTGTTTGCATTCGCCGATCGGGAACCCAATTTTAAAATCTAGGTTTGTCAGTTTTGTATCATATAAGATTACGTTATTATAATTGGTTTTAAAAATTTTATCAGCAGTGATTACATATATGTTTTTAACCAGCATTGTCTTGGTGACGGCCTTGGTTGTATTTTTTTATTTATTGTTTATTAGAATGGTAGAGAAAAGAATTATACTAAAAATTATATAATGACTTGCAAATAATAATCGCAAAAAATACAAAATGAAATAAAAATTATAATCAAGTCATAGATACATACCTACACTACATCTTTGAATCAAATAATTAATCTAAAATATGTACTTTGTTTTCAATGTGATTCGCTAAATTTTAATCAGAAAGCCAATTACTTATCTTAAATGATTTTCGGTAACATGCATAGTCCATACTATTATATTTAATGGTACAAGGACCTTGCTGCTATAAAAATAGAGTTTATTTAATCGTATCGTAACTCCAGGCCTTAAGCTGGGGGCACAAGATCTTCGACGGGCGGAGGCCGGAGCGATGGCGGTTACAGCGCGACGGGTAGAGTGAAGCGATGGCATGATTTCGAAACGCGTTCGTAACTACCTACTTCGAATAAAAACTAATTTTATTCATTATTAACGTGTCAGAAAGTGTCACGCTTGGTTTTAATAATGGAGGTACATGCGTCATCTATTCAGTTGTAAGAGTGATATGAGTTTACGTCGAAAATGTTCTCAAAGGAGCCTCTGCGTGTTGGACCTGTGTCCCCACGCAAGCCTTCCAAAATACCGGGTCCGCTTACATCTTGGACCCGAGATACAAATTGAGATACATAATAATAATATAAATTAAAATTACAATTTACCTAATACAACACTATGTACTATTAAACTAGTTTATTCCCGTCACTTCCTCGCCCGTGCATCACTCATCGCCCTGCTCCATTTTCGCTCGTTTTGTGCTCAGTCCCATAGTATATAATTAACCTTTATTGACCACAATAAAATATCACGGTACAAATGGCAAGCTTAATGCTTAGTGCATTCTCTACCAGCTAACCATTGGCCAAAATAGAAATGCACGAAAGGCGGTTTGGGAAGGTAAGTTGATACACATATACATACATATTTATACGTACATAAAAAAGTACACAAAATACATATATAAATACATATATAGCTATAAATACATAAGTTCAGATATACCTACATAGATATACATAAATACATACATAACGTCAAAGAAAATGTCTTTAGTTACGTTGATGACAAGCCTGTAGATGAGTCCTGAGCACAGGTCCTGAGGTTCTTTTTAAAAACAAGTTTACCAGCGGGTCTTCTGATTCTATAGTATGCTATACTGTTGTTTACATCGCTTCATATCGCCGCCGCGCCGCAACCGCCATAGCTCCGCCCGTCGCAGATCTTGTGCCCACAGCCTTAGGTCTTAGTTTTTATTAAAACGGAACGTTGCAAACAAGTCTTCGCCGCAAATTTTGTTTAATTTGTAAAACTACAGCTTTTAAACTTAAAACAACTTAAAAACTTGTAGCGAAACACACAGTTGTTGCTCAGGACTTGAGCTAGCCAGTTTTAATCAGTTCGGGTTAGATGTAAAGTTTTTTGGCAATTTTTTATTATGTTTTATTACTTAATTATATTGAATCCATCCATTAAATAAATAGTGTCAAATTTATTTTTCAATTACGTGAGTACATAAAAATGAGGCATGGAGTATAGAGCTAAGGAGGAAAGACTCTTATAGGGGGAAAGTTGAAAATGTGATTTTAAATTTAACTCATCGCGGACTGAAAACATTTTTAGTATAATACGATACTCACGATATAACTCTTTTTTTATAACTCTTTTTTTTGTAATTGGGTCGAAATATCGGCGTATAAAATAAAATATACACCGTTATTTTTAGTATATGCGAAAGCTGAATGTATTTTGATCAGAATCAGTTGCTGAATCGATCGCAATAATTTTTACACCATGTTATATTTTGTCCTAAAAATATTTTAAAAATGTTACAAGTTGGACACCAATGCAAAACATCGTTATTACCGACCATCTTAAGCCTTGGTGGATAGTTTCAACTTTGTTGGTTATAATAACAACAAAATAAGATTTCACAAAAACATATGGCATGGGAGAACTACTACTAACATCTCAATTTTGTTAACTTATACATAAACTGTTATTCGGTTGCGTTGACAACCGAGATTGATTAAGATTGTCACACAGAGTACTTAATCACTATGGATTGTCAAGTCTGGCGTTTTGCTTGCGCTCTCATAATAAAATTATTATCGTGTCGTAAAAAATTTGGAAAATGAGTTTTCCATACAGTAATGAGCAGTACACAGAAATGGTACTCGAAGTGGTGTAAGGTGATAATGTGTCCATGGCAGTGCGACGGTACGAGGAGCAATTTGGTGTAATAGTGTCGTAGAACACCATGCTTTCCGGCACACAACGCTTAAGGGACTACGGGTAGTTCCTGCCTTCTATCGCCGTTAATCGAGGTGTGATCGCATTCCGACGGCAGTACAACAAGGGATTTTGGACGACATAGCCGACAATCCCGAGAGCAGCACAACACATGTGCTTGTTTGTGCATAAGGCAAAATGGGGGACACTGAACAATTATGTATGACTTGTGTCAATGATTCACTATGAAAAATTATTAAATACATTATTGTAAATAATGGGGATTAATATAAACACGTCAAGATGGTTGACAGTTAACTGCGGCGGTCGCGAATTGACGCGGGCCGCACGCTCGGTGACCATGTTTATGCGGGTACAATGGAGAAACACAACAAGCTTGTAACTTTGTGAGTTTTCAAGATACACCTTTGAAATTTTTTATGTAGATTATTTAGGCGAAAATATTTGACACGTGTATAGGTTTTTCTATCAAGAAAGAATAACGTTGTATATCGTGAGTACTCCGTATTATACTAAAAAAGTTGAAAATGTGTCCAGCAGGAACCAGCAAACAAATGGCAATATGGCGGCTCACGGGGTTACTGTTTACGTAGTCCAAATTATCCTGATTGTCGTCTTTTCTCGTCTGTCTTTTTGCTGTTTGTCCGTGGCGCCATCTTATTTAACAGAGATTTATACAATATGTATAGTTATTCCTCCTTACCTATATACTCCATAGTTTTATTATTTATTTATTAATTTATATTCTTTATTGTACTTGTATTGTATTTACACTCGAGGAACTCGGCATTAAACAGCGACTATCAGCTCTAGTACAATCCCGCATACTTAAGTTATTCGGCCACGTTTCTAGGAGAGGCAATGACTCCATAGAGCGTCTGGTGGTGCAGGGAAAAGTAGAGGGTACCAAGCCACGCGGTAGATCGCCCATGCGATGGACCGACCAAATCAAATCTGCTTTGGGCGGTCCATTACATGAGTGCACCAAAATGACGACCAACAGAGCAAAATGGCGAGAGATTGTGAAGAGAATTACATCTGCCACAAATGCGGCTTCATGACGACCACGACCGCTCTGCCAAGAGCGAAACGGTTAAGAAGAAGAAGATTAAGAAGACTCTTTATTGTATAGCAGAGCAAAGAGAATACAACAAAAAATATACAGTCGAATTGAGAACCTCCTCCTTTTTTTAAAGTCGGTTAAAAAAGGAAAATAATACAGTAATTTATTACTAAAAACAGTTTCTTTCAGAAAACCTCAGACTGGGAAATTGTGACATTAAGAAGTACATGATTGGATATAAAAGAGTGACTATAGTAACTGGAGTACTTAACAATATTGAATAGTATAGGTATTAATTATTAATGAACTTTATAAACTATAATAATTTGTTCAATATGTAGGACCATTAATTTAAAATTAATTATAATGATGACGAAGAGTGTGTATATATAATATACTTAAATGTATTCTTTTGAATTAATATTACGGGAAAATGTGTCCAATTCTTTTTAAAGTTAGGTACGTAAATAAAAAAAGGCGGAAATGTTTAATGAACATACATGGGACTAAGAGTGATTTAAAAATATGTCAGTTTGTCTTCTTTAAAACAATGTTATTTGAAATGTTTGATAATCAAATTGTAATGTTATCTAAGTGTAAAGTAACAGAAATTTTTGCAAACAATATGCAAGTTTATTTCATTAAACATATCTTATTTAAAGCTGGAACGTTAAGCAAAAGAGCCCAATATTATCGTTTTCGATACGCCAACCAAATAAGCTTATCAAAAATGTATCTCGCAAATATCAAACCTTATTACTCCAACACGAATCATTCGCTAAAAGAATTAATTTATTGATTACAAGTTCTTGCCTATTTCATCCTCTTGGGGGTTGAATTTTGAAAAATCCTTCCTTAGCTTACGTCATAAGAGGAATACGAGTGCGAAATTTTAAATTTCTAGCCCTAAGGGTTTGGCCTGTGCGTTGATACATCAGTCAATCATTTGCCTTTTATACATACAGATTTACCAACAGCAACTTAGGTACAGGCACAGGCACCGGTAACAGAGAGTTAAGTTTATAGTTTGACAGGTGCCTGTAGCGAGCCTTATAACTTGGCGGACGTATACCGTGCTCCCGGAAACTTTGAGAAAGATCAGCGGCGGAATTACGTGTAGATGACGGCACTTGCTTTCTTATTTATAATAGTTTATCCTCACATTTGGGAAGGTGTAGCCAAATGTCACCTTTCTGCTTTGGATTCGATGGAGAGGCGTGCGAAGAGGCTCATTGGTGACTCAGATCTGGTTGAGACCAATTTGCAAAGTCTCGAGCACAGGCGCAGAGCAGCTAGCCTCTCGGTTTTCTATAGGGCATATTTTGGAGAGTGTGCGCAGGAATTATTTGAATTAATTCCCCTTTCCCCCTTTCCTTCATCGAACGACATAACGCACGGCCACCACCCTTAAGTCGTAAATATCCCGCCTTTACCGACGACGCGGTTTGCATCGTCATTCATTATGCGCACCGCTAAGGATTGGAACAGCTTGCCTGCGTCTGTGAATGACTTCTAAAAACACTGTGAAAAACGTGTCAAAACATAAGTAAATATAATAGTTATATAGATGCAGTTACAATATAATTATGATCTAAGATTATACATTTTATTTTAATGTTTCAAATAAGTTTAACAATCCGTGGATTACGAAAATAAGAAAAAGAAACGGGCAGAAGATCTTGATTGCGAATGTCCACAAATAGTAACAGGCTTAAAGAATAGATTTCCACCGCGGCATTTCACCGAGTATTCATATTTACCTCAAGAAAACCAAAGAATGTCTGAATTCTCCAGAGATATTCCAAGCTTATTCCGCATTTCTCAGTTCCGGCTTAACGAATCATCTAGCTTTCTTTTCCGTTTGTATTTTTGTGATAAAATACTGTGCGATATCTGTGTCCAGTATTTTATAATATGCTTTATAAATATCTCCAAAATTCAAATAAAACTTATCATACCAATAAAGCAACAGTTTAAGTAACTAGTATAAAAAAAATAAAAAAACCGTCTGCTGTCAAAAAAAGCTATCACAATATACCTTTTTGAAATCCTTATGATAAACTCATTAATTTGTTACCCATATTGCATTATTCAATTAAATTTTATTTTTTGATAGGTCAAATAATGACCAATATATTTTTTTTAATTTCATTTATTTAAGAATACTTGAGTTATCAAGACGAATCCAACGATAGCCTAATTAGCTAATTAAATTCCTAATCAAGCTTGAAAGATATGAGGTAATAGACAATATTACATGCATACATATACATACATACATACAAGATACCCGCGAAAAACATACCCTTCCTGGCAGTCGGATAAAAAAGGTAGCAAGAAACAAAAATATACAGAAGTATAAGAAACCTTTTATGCGTATATTTTTAAATGCGTGTTAAATTATATGATGTAAGTACACACATTCCACATAGGCGGCAATCGAGCAGTTGAGCCACCTAAAGGTAAATAAAGATAACCCCTCAAAAAGTTAATTATTGGTCTTATAGTACGAGCGGCGACCGTCAGATCCACTACGTCATCTGATACTAAGATAAGCCCCTTGGCACATGTTCATAAGTGATGCTTAGTTCTGAAAACTCGGTGGAAAAAATTAGAATTGGCCGAAAGTACAAAATAAATGGCAAATGGCCATGGCCGGTGAAAATACTACGCCGGGATACTTGTGGCATCCAATAGCACTATATTGGTAGTTACAGAAAAATCTTGTTTGCCAGTTCCTGTATGGCCGAAAGTGCTCGGCAGACTGTTTCAAAGGTAACAATTCAGACCCCCCAATCTACGTTATTTGATACAAAGATGAAATAAGTTGCAAATGCTAGTAGTAATGCTATCAGTTCCCTCAAAATAAACGAGGTATTTTTGTCTGTTTAATAGACACCGCAGTCAAAATAAAAGCATAAACTACACGTAATGGGTCCTTCGTTACTCCCGTGATTCCGTGAATGTCACGACTCACGACTCAACGTCAAATTGGCAGTCAGTCTGCGGCGACGTCAAGTGTCTTCCAGCTAAACGGACTAGAAGGGTTAATTAAAGAGTGAGATGCTAACATACTGATCGCCTGAGAGAGAGTAAGATGAAGAGATGCTTGATAAGCACTCTCGAATTTCAATTCCCTGTTCAATACTGTCTAGTAGTGCAATCTCTTGATGAATGGATATCGTTAGAGATTATGAGTGGTGTCTAATATATGGGTCATTTTATTATAATGTAACTTAATATACTGTATAGCTGAAAAATATTACACAGGCAGGCTTGAATACTTTACCATGCACGAGTAACTTTGGCGATAAAACATTTTTTTTGGTACGGAACTCCTTTAAAGTCTTTGGAAAAATCCAACTGACATGCCTCAAAATGGATTAATATAAGCAAAGCAAAAGCAAAGCAAAAGCAAAGCAACAACCCATAATTGTCCCACTGCTGGGCTCGGGGTCTCCTCTCACAATGTGAGGGGTACAGGCCATAGTCTACCACGCTGGCCAAATTTTATTATCAACAATCCCTAGGTAACGGTAGTATGTATGTATAAAAGGAGAGACCCATCTTCCATCACCTTAATTATAGATTAAGATTATTTATACTCCGCTTTTACGACGAATCCTATTTAGTAAATAGAATTATACTGCCTTTTTATCGATATTTGTAATTTAAATGTAAGGCATACACAAAATTTTAATTCAAAGATGAAAAAACATTTAAGGCCAATACTAATTTCTGCTCATCATAAATTTTTGGAACGAAGTTCCTTATCGCGCGTTGTGAAAGGGGGCTAGACGGAAAATTTCGACACTTTTTGATTTTACGAATGACGACACTTTTTTTGAAGTGATTCACAGAGTTTTACAGAGATGGCGCTGTACAACTTTCTGAATCACGCTGTTGAGATTCTTTGGCGCTAACATAAGTAAAAAAAAGGGTGCGTGTACTTTTGTACGCGCGTGAGAAGTTATACTTCTTTGACATGAAAAAAAAATCAAAAAACAATATTAAAAAAAAACATTGTTCAAAATACAATATTCAAAAACAGCAATACTAAAAATAAAATGAAATAATATTTTGAAATAATTTAATTTACGAATCTCTATAGCCAAACTATATGTGTTAAGCGCCATCTGTGATTAATTTTGTAGTATATTCTAATATTACTTTGCTACGTATCGTAATAGTTCTCGTAATAGAACATATACGTAGATGGTGTTTTTACAATTGCAAAAACAAATCAATTGTAAATCTTTTTTTTTCTGTTTTTACAATTGTAAAAACACCATCTATGTTCTATTACGAGAACTATTACGATACCATGCTGTAAAACCAGTTTTTGTGGGGGGGAGGGAATGAAAGATTTTATTCAGTTCAGTTGAAGAATAATTTATTTTCCGACAGGCATTAAACTTTAATACAGATTAAGGAGAGAAAAAGAATGTGCTCCTAGTCCCAAAGACAAGTATCGATTACTATTTACTACTACAGTCCGTTCACAGTTATTTTACCTCTGACAAGCTGTCATTACCTTCCCATTAGATTAGCATTACTTGCTGTCAAGTGACGAGTGTTGTAAAAGTTCCCGATTTATCGGGAGATCTACTGATTTTGGTTATCGTCTCCCGATATCCCGTTTTAGCGACCGTTTCTCCCGATTTTTTGCATTTTCTACCAATGTAATATAATGTTGAAAATTAAAATAGAAAATAGTGTTATAAATACAAAAAACAAAAGAAACTGAGTCGCTCAATGAAAATACAGAAGAATTTTGGGCAAATGTAGGTACATATTATAGCATAAAACGTGGTCATGGCTCACGAAATCGTGTTCTAATATTTTTTCCAACTGAATCAATTATAGGTCTATTACACACAAAAAAATTAAAAAATACAAAAAAACCCGACTGCGTATAAAACATGTGCGACATATTGAGGATAAGTTTTGTAAAATGGATGGAAGCTTAGACGCGGAAATTGATAAATTTATTATAGAATTGAAAGACGAGTGTGATACGGAATCTGAGAGCAGTTTTGATGATTCATGTTCGTCCTATAGTGATTATTTATCATTAGGCGTGCGCTTGGATCATTCGTATGCCAACCCAATTTAAAGCAATTCAATTTGTTGTAATTTTAATATAACTACCGAGAATGTGAACTGATTAGTTAGGAGACTGTAAAATAATACATTATTTTATTTGAACGTGTATCATTTTTACTATCGTTACTTTTGGATCAACCTAGTAAATAATATTTATATACATCAGAAGAAACATGTAATATTTCATGTTAGGGAATCGTACAAACTAAACATTACAACACACAGCTAAGGTTAACCAACTTAATAAATTAATAATGTAGTTTTTATAAGGAAGAATATAAACGCGTATAAACAAAATTTTGATATTAATAATCGCCAAACAAAAAGAATGTATCAATTAATTACGCCTTCGTTCCGCCAAAGTAAAGTGCAACGATCTTTCATAGGGCTTGGTGTACATTTCTATAATAAAATCCCAAAATTAATACGTGACTTGCCAATAGAATCTACGAGTTTACCTAATGGTTAAAACTAAGTTGGCGGGTGTCTATTATACTATCTACTACTTAAATGGTTTTTACCCAAAACGAATGTCATAAAAAGGTTGTATAATAAAAGCTATTGCATATTTCAAGAGATTTTATTAGTTATCATTTATATTAATAGTTCGTCTAGTTGTGCAGGAGGCGCTATATTTCGTTGGTACCTTGCCCAATCAAGATACCATAACATACTCATTGTAAGTATGGCCACAGCAAACTACTGATCTTCTAAAGATGTATAGGGTACGTTATCCAGTGTTCAGGACTTATTCTGAACCTTTGTCAGTCACAAAACAGGCGATTAAGTAGTCCATATTCATATAGTATTGGTTTGCCAGAAATTGTAGCGAAACTGCGAAAACACATTCACCAAAACACAAGTACGAAATCGAATACAACAGTAAATTAAAATAACTGTGCGCGTGTCGATGAGTTTCAATAGTAAATAGGACTCCAAATAGGTACGCTGAAAATATTTAATAGAAAAATACAAAAAACCACGCGTAGAAACATGAAAGATCGATGACAAATATGACAGTACAGTGGTGTTATTTATAAATACTATGGTTACCAAAATGACATTATTAGGGATTACATCATCTTTGTTGTCAATCGATTAATCGATGTCAAAATATTCGAAATGTAATTTAATAAAATTAGCGTAACGATTGAATGGTAATTCTAAATATATTACATAGTTTTAATATGTATGGAATACGAAAACATGTAAGAAATAAATTAATGTTATAATTATAATTAACAAATAATACATAAAATATATTATTATATTCCATCAATCGATTATTATGAATCAATTCAATCGATTATAAAATCGTTTGTAATGAGGTAACAACTGTGAAAACTTTTTTGCATACAGAAAAAATACAGAATTGAGCTAACTTCACGATGCAGAATTTAGGTGTCGGTGTGCGCGCGCATCGTAGAAATTCACTCTCATCATTTTTCACCATCGCGCCAAAAGAAGTATAACTTCAATAGGAAATATCGAAAGCAACTTCGTTCCATCCGGGTGTCCCTTGACACCTCTCAAGTTTTTTTTAATAATTTTAATTTCCCTAAAAGTAGTGCTAAGTTTGTTTACCAAATACCTACGTTTCGTCCACGCGCGTGAAAATCATCTTTTAGGTCCGTGGTTTCGTCAAAAAAAATGAAGTACGAGTATACGTATAATAGTTATCTACTAAAACTTATACTTGTTATAGTTACGCATAATTCTGCTAAAATTTTTGACTTATATATACAACACGTAAATTCTTATCCCCCAGTACCATTACGATTATTTTTATAAATAATAACAGTACGTACTCGAATAACAAGGTCGGAGCTCTCGTTCGCTCGGCTTACACGCCTCGAACAGCTGACTTGACGAGCAGTTCTGAATGCGCTCGATTTTCCCGTTCTATTTTATTCTATCCCTATTCTAATATTTCCTTTATAAAACTTGTTAGATACAAGATGCACGGAGTTACAATCGAGTTGGAAATATTCGTAAGACTTCGCCGTCTTCGAGGATGTAGATTTTTGTAGTACTACTATATGTTTCGTCATATAGAAGTTTATAGGTTATGCTTAATTTTGTTGGTGATTTTTGTATTTCTTGAGATATGTTTTTAAGTCACAGTTGGTGGAGGATGAATCGATCTTATGAAATATGTAATAGAAAATTTTATAACCAGTATGTTTTCACATTTAATTATCTGTGGATTGGCGTGCAAGTCGAAATTCAAATTAATTTTATTCGAAAGCCGTATTATTTTAATTTCAAATTGTTTCATTTGTTTTTAGGTGATGTTTTGTTTTTTTTTTAAATTTTGGTAGTTTCTGGCGCCATGGATTAATTGAAAATTCGTATTATTTTCGAATATGACTTCCTACGTGGAAATGCCGGTATGTAAACAACACTACACATTAAGGATGTGTACAAAGGTCCTAAAACTGCTTGCATAAACACGGTCCTCGCATTCGGCCGGAAACCATTGTCGACAACGACGAATTGAAAATGATAGTGGAAACGGATCCAACTCAATATATGGTTGAGCTTGCTGCGGGCTTTGTGTCAAAACAACCGTCAAATAGGAAAGATAAAAAAGGTAGTTAGTGGGTGCTACACGAACTAAGCGACCAACAGCGAGACTTGCGCGTCGAAGCATGCATAGCACTACTGAATCGGCATAGAAACGAGGGAATTTTAAATCGAATTGTTACCTGCGATGAAAAGTGGATCTTGTGCAACAACCTTAAGCGTTTGACTCAGTGGGTGGACCCGGGTAAAGCACGTAATCAGAGCGCTAAAAAAATATAACTCATAGTCAAATGATGGTGACTGTCTGGTGGACCAGTGCCGGACTTGTACATCACAGCTTTTTACCGAATGGAATAACAGTGACGTCAGATATCTATTGCCAAGAATTGCCAACAATGATGCTGCTCGCAATTCAACAACCAAGACTGGTCAATCACTCTTCCCCATATTTTCTTCATGACAACGCGCGAGCTCACACTTCACGACAGACCATCGAAACCAAACAAAAGCTACAACAGTTACAGCTGGAAGCTCTCCGTAACCCACCTTACTCACCAGACCTTGCCCCAACAGATTTCTACTTTTTTCAAAATTGAGACAATTTCTAAGTGGTAAAAAGTTCAACACCCAAGAGGCAGTATAAAACGCTTTCGCTGACTTCATCGCCTCCCTTCCGGTAGACTTCTTTCTACAGTAAAGGGATAAACATACTGCCATCAAAATGGAAAAATTGTATAGATAAATTTAGGCCAGTACTTTGATTAGCTAAAATAAAAAAAGTATCAATATTTTTATATTTTCAAATTTTCATATCAATCTCCACTTTCATAGGTAAAGACCTAATACTATTCAGGGACCTGTTATTTAAGTAGTTTTCAATGAAACAAGTGAAATTATTTTACTGAAAAACTATCTATATTTGGCTATGTTCGGGCGGCCTAGAATGGTTTCAACACAGGGTTTAGTGGCCAACACAAGTGTCGGAACTGGTATCTTGGTTAAGATCTGTTGTTTTAGTATTAAAAAAGTGATAATCTAGTATTAATTCGTCTCTGACCTGGGGGGTTCAAGTGGAATATACATATTTAAGCATCCTTCAACCCGAAGGCGTTGAATGTGACACTTTCAACTGTTAGAATCGCGATATCTCAGGAACGGTGATATTTTTTTAAATTTTATAATTTTATGTTTATATTTGTTCGGGCTATATTTCTGATAAAAGTTACGATAAAAAGATAATAAAAAAAAACGAAATTATGACCTCTGACCTTGAATAACTTTTTTAGCACACATGGAATTGATGGGAACTTTTTGAACTTTATTTCTACTGGTGTACCCAAGGTTTGACCGGACTATTAATGGGCAATTTCTGCAGTAGATGTCCACCGACTGGACGCATACAAAGCAGCTCATATCATCGACACGCAATCAATAGAATGTACAAGCAACGGAACACGACGCTAGCGGTATATCACTTCTAATGGTCCTGGTTTCTATGTTATGGTTGTATTGACTGGTTGGTAGAGGTTCGTTGCAGTCTTTCAGGCGAGACAAAAGAATATATCACACGAGACAAAACAAGAAGTTGACAGACAGATGTACAGACTGGCTGGTTACAGACTGATGTATTAGTGTCAAACGTCATCCGACATCCAGCATCCGGTTCTTGACATCCGTCATCCGTCAAAGACTAATATCAACGTCGTTTGTCAACCTGTCAAGAGTTTCTCCGCGCCACCGTAGTCTAGCCGTGACCACGATCCCTGTAACTGGGTCGAAATATCGGCGTATAAAATAAAATATATATCGTGAGTACCCGTATTATACTAAAAAACAAGAAGTATTTTCATTGTAAAATACCTTTCCGAAATGGTGGTAGATTAAAATAAATTACCTGCATAAATGTATCAGTGATACCAATATGAATATATGAATAAGTGATTTGGACTTTGACATGATTTTAAGCAAACTTTTTTTCTGATTTTCCCTAATAATTTACTGAAAATATGGTAACGTAGTCAATTCAGACAGGACTAAAGGAGTATCACATGATTTTAAGTATTTTTTTTCGATTTTCCCCAAAAGTTACCAAATAAAAACTGTTTACTTTCGATTATTAATAATTTGAATACTTAGAAGTCAAATCAGAACCTAATGCTTTAAGCCCCACACATAAGTTATTACAAGGATAGAAAAGAAAAAGTAATATTTTTCTTACCACAACTCATCCAACTTTGAACTAACCAAAAGGCATGCAAGGTAACATAATATGCGAAAAATAACGTAAAAATAAACTTTCAGAAATACGCAAAGTAATATCATAACAGCCCATTTTAAAAGTAACTTAAAAATGGTGTTGCATTAAGTTTATAAAATTCCCAGTGCAAACCGCTGACTCAAGAACTTGGTACATGTTACAGCGCTTTTACGGACTGTGAACGAAATATACGAGTATTAGCGCAGTGGACGATATGGCGTTATAAAGTATGTATTGCTGAGCATTGGTGGTGTAAATTGAACGTGGTTCTTCGCGAAGCCTATCGTATTACACCTGTCTTTATTTTCAGGACCAGTAGTTTTACTAGGCTTATTAATACAATATTATAACTTCCTGCATCGATGTGCCCTCTAAATTATGACATGGCGTCCTTCGAGAAGAGGGTCTATTGTTTTTTTTCGATATCGGCATCGCATTGGTGACCCGGTGTTACTAATTAACCGACTTCAAAAAAAGGAGGAGGTTCTCAATTCGACTGTATTTTTTTTTTTGTTTTTTTTTTTTTTATGTTTGTTACCTCATAACTTTGGACTGGGTGAACCGATTTGGATGATTCTTTTTTTAATCGAAAGCTGGTGCTTGTCGTGTGGTCCCACATAAATTTGAACGAGATCTGACAATAGTATCCAAGTCAAAAGTACAATGTACTTCATTTGAAGTCGGTTAATTTTTTGTTAAAATGTTAGATTATGTCCCTGGGCGGTGGTGATCACTTAGTATCAGGTCTCCCGTCTGCTCGTTTGTCTGCTCAAGGCATAAAAAATATATTGTGAAAGCTTGTAAGAATGTTTGTTATCCTGTCACGCAAAAACTAGGTCATTTAAAATCTTGCATACTATGATCTGGAACAGGATAAGAGAGTACTTACTATCCTGGAAAACACAGGTAAAGTCATGGACAGAAGTCGGTCACAAAATAGTCTGAACTGGGCGAGAATCGAAACCAGGTCTCCTTTTTTCACAGGTCCATCTTTTATAATCATTACCTTAAATTTTACTCAAGAACCAAAACCACAAGGGCGTTAATAGGGTGAAATTTTATCCGCAGCTTATTTAAATCTCTACACGGGTTCAAAGTTGGAGTGTTAAACTATGGTATTATTCAGAATTTAAACGCTGCAATTTAGTTTTTGTAATATCATTTTAAGTTTGTAGCTAACAAATGGATTTTGCAGTCTACTTATACTAACTTTTTTGAAAATTTCTGGGGAGTAGAATAATAATTCTAATGAGACCCATAATTTGTGATTTTCATTTACTGAATTATTAGATCCCTTGTTTAAAGAGTTCCCACTTTAAAGTTTCGTGCCATATATTAATAAAGACATACAATTATTAATTAGATAAATCTTAGAGTTGCAATAAATAAAAAAGCAATTGTGTGGTTTTATGAAACCACGGTAGGTATAAATGAAACTTTTTTTCGTATTGTAGACATTTAACTAAAAATTTTTGGATAAATATTCGATTTAGGGTATTAAAAGATTTAGGGTATTAAAGGCGCTCGACAGAGCCGCCATATTGGCCTCGGCTGCTCTGTCGAGCGCGTTTCACTTTACCCCCACTCCGCGGCCGACCGTCACGCGACATGCGACACACAGACCAAAAAGTTTGAGACGATGTAATAAAAGTTTCACTTTAATAAATAAACGATATACGCGTATGTATATTCAGTTCATAATGTACGTACCTAACGTATAAGTTCATAATAATCTGCGTACTTACTATCGAATAGGTTACTTACAAACAATGGGGCTGTGTTTAAAATGCATGCATTTAGTTTTACTGCCTATGAAAGGATCAATTGTATTGAAAGTATTATTATACCTTGACCGTGCTATGAACGTACGCCGTAGTGAAAAATAGCGCACTACTATGCGTAACTTATGGTCCATTCTTCATAAATCATTTCGCACACGCTTTCCTGGATTAACATAACAATGTTATATGCCGTATTTTTAATTCGGAAAAACCTGTATAATAGACATAGACTAGTATTTGGATTCGAGGGATGATACTTAGTCGAATCCGCGCTAATTCTAATGAAATTACAGTTTTCACCGTTTCTAGCTGTAAACAAAGTTGTTTAATATCCCTACGTTTCTGTTTGGCAACAGTCCCCAGCCTCCGGTACAGTTTTATTGCTCACCATATCTCTTCTTGCTTTAAACAGGTTTATTATTCATGCTTGGGAATTTTGTTCTTGTTTAAGAGAGCGTTTGAAAGAGCTATTTCTTGGGAAGATAATACAGTACTGCAAAAATTCTAGGTAAGGAGGTGAAAGGAATAATTTATAATATTATTACCGTAAATTAGTAACTATATAGCTCTACTACGGAAAGCTCCTAGTCTTAGTACCTGCATCCAAAACAATTGCTATAAAATTTTTTTTCAGGCATTGTTAAAATTTAAAATTGATCTCATTTATCGATTTTGAGGCAATTTAGTCTTCATTATTTGATTACTATAGATACAGCTGATAGAATATATCAGCGTATGTATACATATGTATATCGGCTGGCAGAGAATGCTTCTAGAATTAAGCCCACCTTTTGTACCATTATGTATAAAGGTATAATAAAGTTTTAAATAAAATAATAATAAATATGTGTATGTAGTAAAATAAATATTACATAAATTCACGTTCATGGTCTCCGTAGGATTTGTTTTACTTTGAATGACATTCGTGTGGCAATAAGATGGTTACAACCAGGATTTTATTTCATTAAGTTTTGAAAAAATACTTATAACATATTTTTTAGAAAAGTTTTAACAATCAATGACGGTGAAAATATTTCCTTTTAACAAAAACTGTAGAACTCTGAGGCTCAGGGGTAGGATACATGCCAGCTTAGTGAAAGTCAAGAAATTAGAAGTAATCCCACAATACTCAGAACCTCAACTGTAACCTGGCATCAATCAAAGGGATTTCAAAAGTTGCACATACCCTATACCACGCTCTGCTACCAGGAATTTGTTTCCACCCTCTGGGGAACTCCAAAACCTTAGAATTATACAAATAGACTAGTGAGCGCACAGATAAGTTGCTAGCTACTATCAATTAGTACTACTATTAATTTACTATAATATACTGGCATACTATAACACTAATGTTATATTATTAATATTATATTTATTATTTATTTGTACTATTAATTTTATTTTTCTGTACACGCACTACCCTGTCCTTTATTTGTGTAAGTTGAATTATTCCAGTCAATGGTTACCTGGAAGAGATCGCTGTTTTAGTGATAAGGCCGCCAATTGTACGTTCATGTTTAAATGTAACTATTTGTCATTTGTAATTTTATGTGTACAATAAAGATAATTTGTATTGTATTGTATTAGGTATTCACTAATATTACCGCTTTAGTGTTTGTGTAGTGGAGACCAACGATCCCCTGTGTACAACACACCCTAGTTAAACCCCTACCAGTAACTTTCCAGGGTTTCCTCCATATCAAAAAGACGGTCAATATCTAGTAGTTTGCGAGCTCGTCAACACTGTAAGTTGTGGAACTTCTATTCACATTATTTCGCTCTTGCAATATGCGGGGGCGAGTCTGTAAATCTATGCCAGCGCATTGCGAATGCAGCCTACTGGAACTATATAGAGCTGCTAAATAAAGAAGCAATTTAATAATAATTAGGGCCGTTTCTTCTTCGAAATTAAAAAACATCTTAAGCGTGGTAGATGTAAAAAAATACGTTCATAAGTTCATTGATTTATAAATCCACAATTTTATTAAAGTGAAACTTTTATTACATCGTCTCAAACTTTTTGGTATGTGTGTCGCATGTCGCGTGACGGTCGGTTCTTAACTTATCGGTTCTAGGTAACGAAAGTACTTAGGATGACCTAGCTTTCAACATATCTGATTGAGTACGGGTGCTACTACATGATACATTCTGAAGGTCTGATGATGACCAGGTATGTACTTATCGGTTCTCAGTAACGGAAGTATTTAGGATGACCTAGCTTTCAACATTTATCTGATTGAGTACGGGTGCTACTACATGATACATTCTGAAGGTCTGATGATGACCAGGTATATACTTATCGGTTCTCAGTAACGGAAGTACTTAGGATGACCTAGCTTTCAACATTTATCTGATTGAGTACGGGTGCTACTACATGATACATTCTGAAGGTCTGATGATGACCAGGTATGTACTTATCGGTTCTCAGTAACGGAAGTACTTAGGATGACCTAGCTTTCAATATTTATCTGATTGAGTACGGGTGCTACTACATGATACATTCTGAAGGTCTGATGATGACCAGGTATATACTTATCGGTTCTCAGTAACGGAAGTACTTAGGATGACCTAGCTTTCAACATTTATCTGATTGAGTACGGGTGCTACTACATGATACATTCTGAAGGTCTGATGATGACCAGGTATATACTTATCGGTTCTCAGTAACGGAAGTACTTAGGATGACCTAGCTTTCAACATTTATCTGATTGAGTACGGGTGCCACTACATGATACATTCTGAAGGTCTGATGATGACCAGGTATATACTTATCGGTTCTCAGTAACGGAAGTACTTAGGATGACCTAGCTTTCAACATTTATCTGATTGAGTACGGGTGCTACTACATGATACATTCTGAATGTCTGATGATGACCAGGTATACATTTATCGGTTCTCAGTATCGGAAATACTTAGGATGACCTAGCTTTCAACATTTATCGGATTGAGTACGGGTGCTACTACATGATACATTCTGAAGGTCTGATGATGACCAGGTATATACTTATCGGTTCTCAGTAACGGAAGTACTTAGGATGACCTAGCTTTCAACATTTATCTGATTGAGTACGGGTGCTACTACATGATACATTCTGAAGGTCTGATGATGCCCAGGTATATACTTATGTTGCTATTTCTTGCTTTTGATAAACAACGACACAGTTAATCAATCAGATGATGCCATTTTAATACCCTAAATCGAATATTTATCCAAAAATTTTAAGTTAAATGTCTACAATACGAAAAAAAGTTTCACTTATACCGTGGTTTCATAAAACCACACAATCTTTTTTTAGTATGTTTAAATTAATTTGTATTTGAATATGACGTAAATAACTTAATAAAATAATGTGGATACTGTTATTCATGAACAATAGTTGTGTCAAAGACATCACTGATGCTTTGCCAGTTACAAAATACGCATGAAACCCGCGGCACTATTACTGACTGTCCAACACAGCGATAGAAATACGTAAAAATTTAAAAATTATGTCAAGTGTATAAATGTAACAAAGAAAATGTTTGTAATTTATTTTAAACTTTATTGGTAACTATCTCAATTTAAACAAAGTTATGTGGATCACAAAGCGGATTTCAATCTTTCTACCATTTTATCTTTAGGAAAGCAAAAAAAAGTGCAGCTTCAATCTTTTATTACAAAGTCCTAATAAAATTATAATAGGATCATTATGTGAACTTTTCACACTTCGCCTATCCTTTGAAATCCGCTTCCTTTTAAAGGAATTCTCTTGGCGAAGGTGAAGCATCCACTCATAGTAAATCCCCGTCAAAAATTCTATTTGGCGCGGAGCAGTAAGAATATGTCTGGGATTTAGTTCAGGCCTCTTACATTATGCAGAGTCGGGGCTGAAGCGCCCGTAAATAACTATCATTCCTGTGATCCGTTTAATTAATTTTATGAACATGCCGTGCCGCAAAATATGCCCCAATAACAGTCAACTGCAGTAGGGCGGGGAAAATTGATGGTGGATGTTTTAGGTACCGGTAGGCCGATGGTATTTGATACAAATCATCTGGGTGGAATCAATGTTCTTCGGTGAAGTACCAAATTCGGTATAGATCAGCTGGGTTTAGTCCAATGTTTTTGTGTAAAGAACTGATAAACGGGCTACTATGCAGATTGTAAGTGGTCGGCTAAAGCTTACTATATTAGTTCATTGGCTAAAGCCGCCTAAAGATGAAGCCGTATCGTTCGTTTTTTAAACGAGTCTTATTGTTTTAAAATTTTAGCACCATTTTTTATTGAAATATAAGTTTTATAAATAATTTATTGTAAATAGAAATATTATTCATTCAAGGATATTTTATTTTATATTATAATAAAATTCTTTTTATTTCATGCCCGCTAATTTTTGGAGTTTAACTCCTTCAAAATCGATTTTCATATTTAATCCCGGGGTATGAAAATTTATGAGGAATATAATCAAACTTTCTCCGTTACGTTATGCGTTATGTTTGTAATTCGTAACACAGAATTTAGATGGCGTTGTTACTGATCAGTAAATTCTGATTTCTGATTAAGATTCTGATTTGACAATCGCAAACTAGATGGCGTTAAACGGCAGTCGTGCGTCAGAGCTGACTCACATTTTTTTTATTACAAGTTACGATAAAAGGCCCTGTAAGACCCTTTACTCAATAAGTCTTATCTAAAAATTTTCTCCACGGCGATTAAAACAGTTTTACAGTTGATCTTAGAAAAAAACTTGTTGATGTTTCTCTTGCTCCCGAAGGTTGTCTGTCAGAGAATGCTTTTATCATTATGTCCACCTTTGTGTCTTCTACATTGTATTACATGGTTCAAAAGTTAAAATTAATAAATACAAGTAGATTTTTGTAGTTGTCAAATCCGCTTACCCTTTTCATACAGTTGTCTTTGTCGAAATATTATTCCATACATCGAGCACATATGGATTTTTTTTCTGTAAGTTCTAGAAACGGCTGCGAAGTGAAATCCACTCAGCAGTCGGCATTTATATTGAAACAGTTTTGTACGTACTGATTTTGACTATAATATAGGTATACAATATATGAATTATTCTTAAATATGTAAGTACAAAGTTTTTTACGTCTATTTATTGTACAAAACCTTTTGCGATTCTTAAAACAACTTGGAAAATCTTTAATTCCACCGAGAAGCCACCGCAAAATATATTTGTTGGAAATTTATGATAAATTGGAACGATAGATAAGATGTTTCTGGGAGGCAGCACGTGACTGGAGTGGCGTTTCTTTTTCGTTATTCCTCCCTGATTTCCGCGTTGATTTATAAGTTTTATTGTTCGAGACAAGATGTATGTACCTCAAGTTTATCTCCACAGAAATCAGTTTATTAAGGCTTTAATTTATTACTGGATTATTACAAGAAGTATTATGTAATCCAGCTGGCTTAGGTATTGCTAGAAGTTAGTAATCAAATCTGAAGTTCCTTCCAGAGGCTCATTCATCATCATCAGGAGATTCATTGATTTTTGTTTGCTGTAGATAAGAATCACTTATTCACTCCATTAGTAGGTAGGAGTAGATAATACTACTAACATTGCTTCACTGCGTATTTTGTCTTATTTTTACTGAAATAGCAGACTAGTAAAATAACATATTAGACTTACAAAAAAAAAATAGAAAATATATTGTAGACAAAACTGTTTTTTCATAATGTAGAAAAAGAAAAAAAACAAGTACCTACGTTCAAAGTTATCCTTTACTTATCTAAACCTTTAACATCCTGTCATTATGTAAAGAAACAACAATCTAAATATTGTTTCTTTACTCATACGAAATTAGGAAAAAGAAATACAGCTTACTACACAAGTACAGTCGAGCGCATAAATCACATCACAAGCCAATCTGGAAACAATTACGTGACAACCGCGGATTCTCGTCACGTCGGCCGCTAGGGGTGTCGATTGCGCTATTGTGATATTGTTGGTCTGTTTAAAATAATATGTCCAATATATTCGGGTATATTATATATTATGTCGGATAAATGTGAATACATGTAAATTTTTTAAAAAAATTAAAAAATCTGATTGGGCATTACTCTTATCTGAAGTAGGGTAAGTCGTGGCAAAATCGCGCACATACTTAATGCAAATTTAAGACATTCAAATTTATGTGGGACCACACGACAAGCACGAGCTTTCGATTAAAACAAGAATCATCCAAATCGGTTCACCCAGTCCAAAGTTCTGAGGTAACAAACATAAAAAAAATACAGTCGAATTGAGAACCTCCTCCTTTTTTTGAAGTCGGTTAAAAACAAAACAAAAACCAATTAAAATAAAACATTAGGGTAGACACAGTGTAAATAATCACAATCATAATCACAACCTATAATTTTTGCATTTCTGGACTCGAGTTTTTTCTCAATTAAACTTTACACATCTTTAACAATATTACTAGAAGTTAATAGTCTGTATCATTCGGAAATACTTTTTAATCTCTTATACATTCTACAGTATTAACACTCAGTAAGAAACCTAAGTACAATCGAATGCATAAATCACATCGCGGACACTCGAAACAATTACGTGACAACCGCGAATTCGCGTCACGTTTTCCGCTAGGGGTGTCGATTACGCTATTGTTAACTACCTATTTTATTATTGTGTCGTTACTTATCTTGAAAACATGTCACGTTATGGCTTAGAATAGACCCCAATCTAGGCATACTAGCCGTAAGAGGCGACAGATGCCGGCCTGGTTGGTCACATGGGGATTATTATTAAGTCATTAATATTATTATTCATATTTACTATCTGCCTGAAAACTACTTGGTTAACCATACTCTTGCTTGATTCAGCCGTCAAACGACTCGTCGTGTTCCAACTGGGGGCTTGAGAGTCAGTTATTGCTTTCTTTCTTTTACTTATTTCTTGGTCTTCTTCTTGATGATTTTGATGTTACTAATAATAAAGGCGACGGTGACCACTTGCCATAAGGTGGATTGTCAGGACTTCACCGCGTTGCATTAGTGATTGGTTATTTTATTCGTATCACATAATAATCTGCTCAGAGTCGTGAGTATCAGCGGTAATCGCGTATTAGATTTGTAACGAGTATAAAAACTGTGTGTTAATGAGTTTCTGATTAAAATTACGTAAACGCCCACTGTGTTATTTCTCGAACTACCCACTTCCCCGATATATATATCGGTGAGGCCATGAATCTCCAATGAAGGTCCAGGGATGGACCTCTTTATTCTACAGCGCTTGTCTGATGCAGAGGCTGGCATATAAGAAATGTCATGTCATATTTAGATTAGGGAATTGTCAATAATGTAGAACAGATTATTATTGATCACGTAGTGTTGAAGTACTTTGGAATATTGATGTGAATGTTAGGAGAACTGGAAATATATCATGGTGCAAAGTAAAAGGAATATCATTTCATAATCAATACCAATACCTTCTTCTGCTTTATATATATAACTAGCAGCTATTAACTTAATTGAGTATGATTTTAAGTTACATCATCGCGGACACTGAAAAATCATCTTAATGACATTGCGGTCTCATCGTGATGACGATCCATTCAACATGGGTCTAAATACCGGTATAATAAAATGCGAATCGTGAGTACCTATTACATTTAAAATATTAAGGTATTTTAATTTTAAGGTATTTATGTTAGGGGCCTCGTTGCCTGAAATAAAAATTTATTTATTTATTAATAATAATCATACCTATAAATAAAATACATACATATAAATAACATAAAATAAATATATAAAACTACGTATTGTAACTATTGTATAAGAGAAAAATAAAATAAAAAGAAAAATTAAATCAATTTATTAAGCTAATCTAAAAATGGATAATGTTCTCGGACTTTTTTCTTAAAGGTGTGTAAAGTTTTTGAATCACGTTTATTAGGCGGGGGCGGATTCCATAGACTGCATGAACAGAAAAGGAATGGGTGTAAGAAGAATTTTTGTGCTGGGAATATTTAAGATGAATTCTTAGATGAGTCCGGCAGGGAGCAATAGATGGACGAGCGAAAGGGAATATTTCGCGCATGTAAGTCGGTGATGAGATCCTGCAAAGCTGTAAAGTTGTAAAGCAGACATAATATCCTAGTGTTTGGGCGAAAGCGGATAGGGAACCACTTGAGATCCTTGTCAAGTTGAGAAACATGGCCATATTTAACTACCAATTCCAAGAATGAATTATACATACGTTTTGCAAGCGCTCAAGTTTATTTAGAAGCTTCTCTGTAGCATCTAAGAAGCACGCTTTATTTAGATTACCCTATTTGTGTTGGTCAAATCTAGCAAGCTTAATTAATTAGACCTACATCCTGTTAACAGTTATCGTAAGGAGTTGAAATTTAAATGTTAATTTAATTCTGATGACAACGTATATTTGTGGTAAGGTTAAACTGATGCTATAATCATGTAGGATCCAAATGAGGAACCTCCTCAGCGGTGAATAGTACAATAACATTTTTTTTGGATTGGTACCTAAATTGATACTATAAAAACCATGTAGTTAGTTTTAGTTACTTTAACTTGTTTTAAAGGTTGAACAGTGTATGGTATTCTTAGAATAAATCTGTTGACGACCCGTGTGGCGCAATGGTTACCATGCCGGATCGCCGCACCAAGGGTCCTGGGTTCGATTCCCAGCGAAGCAAAAATTTGAATGATGAGTTTGAATTTCTGTTCTCGGTCTGGGTGTGAGTGTCCTTGTCTTGTGTGTTGTCCATGGCACCCACGAAACAGGGAATCCTAGTGTGGGGCTATGAGTGTGAAGCGTTATTGATTTATCTTTCCAGAAAAATATAACGGTAACATCCTATAGTAGAGTACGTTATAATAGTAAGTTTGGGAGATAGTCAACTTTGGTAAATATTGTAATAGCCCAGTGGCAAAGTAAGTGGGAATGTTGTATTATAAAGAATCAATTGTTTTTGTTTTCTGATAGACTTCATCGAAACAATTAATCAATAGTGTAGTGGTTTGAAGTAGGTCTCCCTTTTTTAAGATAGTTGGGTTCATATTTGGCCTGCACCTGTAATTAAAAAAATGTACTTATAAAAAGTCCGTGAAGGAAAACATCGTGTGGAAACCTGCACACCTAATAGTTCTCCATAATGTTTCTTAACTACTTTAACAATTTTATTGCTTCTTAAATATTACCTGCAAGTAACAGATTATGGCATAGTACGAGTAGGTAACTATTATCTATTCTTCGCTATTATTCTGTGCTATTACGGTACGCTTTTTCCTTTTACCAGTCCATTATCGGAAATGTTCGAAGGACCTGAAGTAGAAAGACCATTAGTGGAAAGACCATTTAATATTACAGCGCATTTGGATAAAGTATCCGAACCGACATTAGGGTCGGTCTGACCTTTGCATCGGGTCAATAGTTCACTCGTTAGTGCATCTGTCTTACTTGTCTTGTTTCTTATTTAAGTAGTTACTTTAGTAGCTCGGACAGCCTTAAGTTAGGACAAAAACATTTTGAATAAAAATGAAATCTTGTGAATAGTATTGACATCGATACTGATTTATAAAATAGTATTTTTATTTTACATTTGTAAAAATAAAAAAAATCCTCGCGTCATGATTTAAGCAATGAACTAATACTAACGTAAGTCATTGATAAGACGAGGTATATCTGGTAAGTCCACTATGTCTGTGGGTAAGTCGTTTGTAAAAGCAAATAAATGATTTTGGTATTAATTACAATATAGATTTTTTTTCTACTGTTCTTGACATTTTTGATTTAAGACATTAAATAGTTAAATTAGTTCAGTGTTCTTGTGGTCCACTTACTTATGTTCTAGTGACGGTAATAATTTTACATAAACCTAATTTTTATTGCCATGTCTCAATAACCTGGATGAGACTGTATTTACATTTATCTGAGACACTCAAGTATTACATATGAAACCTAGGACCTAGGACCTATCACGGTAGGCATTTAATAAATTGTTCCTAGTTCTACCTATTTAGGTAAGTGTATAGATAAGACACCGTTAGTGTATATTGACATATGAACGCTAAACGTATTTGGATCATGTTCGCGATTTTAATACGTTCCTTCGTAAATCTTTGGTGTGAAAGCAAAATCTGATTTAAGGAAGCCGCCGCCTCGCGCTGCGAACTCTTGCATTAATTTGCACAGAGTATTGTACTCTCAGAGTATTTTTTTTTTATTAGTTTCACAAAGTCATGATATGTACTTTTAACTCAGTTGAGGCTATAGTTCTACATGCATTCTATTTTTAATAATGTACATGCATAAAAAATCATAGAATCATTTTCTATATCAACGTTTTTGCTGAAATTTCAAATGTGCCAGTTCAAGTCTGTTTAGTGCCAGTAATAACTAATAGATAATTTCTATAAATATAATAAATAATTTAATATAATAATAATTTAATATAATAATAATTTAACATAATAAATAACTTAAATAATTTCTTTCTTTCTTTTTCTTCTTTCTTTCTTGGCCGGCAACGCATCAGTGATGCCTTTGGTGTTGTTGATGTCCATGGGCGACGATAGCCACTTACCATCAGGTGGATCGTCAGCTCGTTTGCCGGCTATTTCCATAAAAAAAATTAACTACTATACTATACTAGCGCTAAGTTATAAAAATAAAAAATATTTATTCATGTAATGTATTTTGAATTTTTATAATGAATTTGTATAATGTATTTTGAAAATTTTGATATTAATAATCGCCATACGAAAAGAATGCATCAATTAGTTACGCCTTCGTTCCGCCTAAGTAAAGTGCAGCGATCTTTCATAGGGCTTGGTATACATTTCTATAATAAAATCCCAAAATTAATACGTGACTTGCCAATAGAAACTTTCAAAAAACGTGTAAAGACACAATTGTTAGGCAAGGGATATTATAGTGTAGACGAGTATTTAAATGACAAAGACGCATGGAAATGACCAGCTCTGCAACCAGTTCCGCTCAGAATAGTAAATACTTTTGTATTATTATCTTTTTTTGTAATATTTTTTTAAAAGATGTGCTGAGGAGTTTCTTTAGGCTTTTCTTCTCCTCCAAGACAAAGCACCTTCCGAAAAGCCAAAAAATGACGTGCATAAGTGTATCAGTGATACCTATATGAATAAAATATTTTGACTTTGACTTTGACTTTTGAATTTGTAGTTATTATTATCAATGAGCATATAAGAAATGCCGCATCAAGTCAAACTGCAAACTTGACAAGTAAACTTGATCGTGTATGGCCAGCTTTAGCACTAAGAGTGTTGCCATATGTGATTTTTAAGAGTATATTAAAACTATAATAACTGTTCTCTCACATAATTTTTATACTCTCTGCACGACAGCTATACTGTGCAAGCTTTTACGTTTTATGGTCGTAGCGCACATATCAACTCGGAAAGGGATCGGCACCGGATCGCCTCGCCGTCAACCTAACGTAAGCGCGTTATAACCGACCAACAGCTCCAAATCGACTCGGCTACGGCTAGGCGACGCCGCGCTTACGGCTCGCCGGCCGCTGGTTGACGGAATGAATGACAGCAGTTCGCCGACGCAGCGGTAGCCGCGGCGCCGCGGCGCGGGGCGTGCACGAGGAAACGGAAAGGCGAAGGATAGCTTACGGTGAGACGTAAGCGCGGGTACGGCAAGTCGTCCACGCACCGTAACGCGGTTCGTGAGCTTGTCTCGAGGCGAGGCGATTACGTTACGAATCCGATAAGTGTGCTTTACAGTAGGGAGTTTCATACAAAGAATACTGACATGCAAGAGTTGATACGTTTACGTTCCGTTTACGAGTTGATATGTGTGCTACGACCATTAAAGTGAATAGGTAGAGGCTCTTTGTGTAGTAAAACGAGGTTTCGTTCTCAATGAACCCGCTCTATGTTTTACATTACATTATTAATGCAATATTATTCAATCTTTCCTAGTCAGCATCCTATGTTGAATACGATGAGAGATGAGATTCTGCTATGAGGGATTATTGATTTATCATTCCTGTTTGATATTACTGATTAAGTAAGAGATTTTAGACCACTTCTATGTTGTAGACATGGATTATTGAGGTTATAGATATTATCTAATTGACGATATTATTCTCTTAATCAACGCGATGGAAAGTTTTTGTAAGTTATATGGTGCAATTTGATATGGAATGAAAGGAGGCTTCATCGGACATGAATGTTTTTTTATGGAAATAGTCACGGTCCACCTGTCATCGGATAGAAGTATTATTATTTAATGGAAATAGCCAACAAACGGGCCGACTATCCACCTGATGGTAAGTGGCTATCGTCGCCTTGGATATCAGCGACACTAAAGGCATCACTGAGGTGTTGCCGGTCAAGAGCTGAAAGAAAGAAAGGTTGTATGATATATTCTGTTGAAGTATTTCTTAAGCTAATGTCCTGGAATTGTATACAGGAATTTCACTTTGGATTAAAATTAAGTAGTTCATAAACTAGCGATCTTCAATAGGATGGACCGTTTACCATAGACTCGTCAGCAGAGTGCACCGCGAGCGGGGACTATTGGTTTGGATGCAGTGGCTGGCTTCAACCCGTTAATGGCCCACTACTGGGCACGGGTCTCTCCTCTTGAGGAGGCCTAGAGCATACTCCACAACGCTGCTCCAGTGCGGATTGGTGGAGGGGTTAGTGACCAACCCGAGTGTCGGAAGTTTTCAAACGGCCCAAAAGCCTCCGACATAGCTTAACGACTGTTATCTGTTATAACAACCGGGACCGAAGGCTTTACGTGCCCTCCGAAGCACGGAAACGCTCAAGAATTTTTTGCCACTAGTGGTCACCCATCCAACTACCGACCCCACCCGCTTTGCTTAACTTTGTCAATCACTTAGGATCCACGCAAGCCGTAGGCTATGAGCGCTTCTACGCAGTACAACTCCCAAAATGTTTGGTCAGCAAAGGGAGAATCAGAAGATTGCGTGTTCGGCTCACGTCAGAGTCATCATTTTGGCAAAGCGAGATCTCTCTCTCCAGGCGAGGCGGTATTGCTTGGGGGGCGGCCGAGCTTCGACTAATCTACTCCTAACATTTGTATATATGAAAGTGATCTTGAAATCGTTGTAAAAATCTTCGACCTCGTCACGGAAATAAGGGGATGGAACAAATAATTTTCCTTTTATTTTCTTGTGCTTCTTGGGTAAAATATTATACCTACTTAAGCGAGTATGCAACATGCAGCAAGCATGATTTCTGTCACGGCTTCGGCACTGCGGGGCTTCGGCGGTCTCACTTGAGCTTATCGTAGCAGTTGCTTTTAATGCTCAACACCGCAGCTGCGGCGAGGTTAAAACCACCTGCTCCTCGGCTCGCGGGCCCCCTCGCTCCTCCGCGCCTACGCGGGTTTACATTACACTGTAAGCGTAGGGAAAACAAGACTACGTGAAGTCTGTTTTGCAGCGATTCATTTCTGTCACTAAAATTTACGTTAACATGTTACCGCGCACTGTGAACTGCCAAATTGATTATCGAACTGCCAGTTCCATCAGTTTTACTACCGACTCAATTATTACACAGCCTGGGTGATTTTTGAACTGATAACTGATTTGATAACTGGCCAATTTTCTATTTATTACTGTTTGTGTTTTACTGACACATTGATTAATGAACCGCTGAAAATTCATTCATTCAGTCATTATATAGGTAGATAGATAATAAAGATAACGTTGACCAAAACTATTAACTTTATATATGGCAATATATGGACCTGCAGTTATTCTATACAATCCTTAGCAAAACTATACATTACCTAGGTAAAGTATTTAATGGAGCAATATATTCAAAATCATTTCATACATTGCCCGAACGACCCAGGTATTATATAGATTTTGTAGGGATTGTATAGAATACCACAAATATACAGATTGCCAATAACATATACATAACATGCGGCGGGTTAAATAGGTCACGAAGCATGTTAAAGAGGCAGTCAATTATAGCAGCTTCGTGCCCTAAAGTACCGTTAATGGTCGAAAGCCATGTCATCGTTAGTAACTACACCTATATTAAATTTGCATTCGCGTATTTAAGACCAACGGCTGACCGAACCGTAATTTTATACTCCATAAATCGATGTACAGTTTCGATAGGGTCCATCCCATTTGGGTATCGCTCCCATAAAACTCCCGACGGCCATGAATATCAGATGCGAGCATTTTGAAATTATGACGTCATCACTATAGTAACCGCCAGGGTAGGGAGCGGAAGTGTTTTGGCATTGAATATTTAATTATTTATTTTGTACAGTGCATCTAGTTTTAGCTATCGAAAATGTTTTAAAATTTCATACCATTCAATGAATAATCTAAAATTTTAACAAAAAAATAACCGACTTCAAATGAAGTATATTCAATAAAAAAAGAATCGTCGAAATCGGTTGGATATTTAGTTATTCGTCCATTTATCAGGCACATACTTAATGCTTTAAGACTTATATGCTTTTGACATGGATGCCATTGTCAGATCTCGCTCAAATTTGGGACCATACAACAAGCACCAGCTTTCTATTAAAACAAGAATAATCAAAATCGGTTCACCCAGTCCAAAGTTCTGAGGTAACAAACATAAAAAAATACAGTCGAATTGAGAACCTCCTCCTTTTTTTGAAGTCGGTTAAAAAGGAAATTTTATGTGAGACTAGTTATCTAAACAGATTTTTGAAACCAGCATACCTTTTCAATTTCCATTTCTTCTTCTTTATAACATTACAATAAGCTGAATTAACCAAACGATAAAATTAAATAATTACGATTTCCCATGAAAATCCAAGAACTATTGAGCACGAAGGAAATCCCAATCTATTTCCACCGGTGTAACCTTAACGAGCGCATCTCACCACCCTCTTACATTCCGACACGTTTACTCCATTAAGGGATTAATCTATGACATCCACCTTCGGGGTTCAGTACAAGGAATGCTAGGATTGAACATGAGTGTAATAGGGTAATACGTGGCTAGACTTGGCTATACGATGAAGCTTCAATGTTTTGAGGCAGAAATAACTGTCACTAAACTCTCAACTACGGGTCGTTTTATCATTCTTGCCGTATTTTTTGTCTTTAGAATATTAACCCAGATCGTACGCCGGATGCTTGTCGTAAGAGGCGAGTAAATCCGGCTCGCTGGTGGTAGGGCCCTCGGAGGGATTACACTGGTGGCCGCTTAACCGTCAAATGACTCATCGTGTTTCTTCTTTCTTTCTTTTACCTTTTCTTGGCCGGCAACGCAGCAGTGATGTCTTTGGTGTCGCTGATGTCAATGGGAGACGATAGCCGCTTACCATCAGGTGGTGGAAACGAGCTGACGTTTGCCGGCTATTTCCATAAAAAAATGTCATAGTCTGATTGGTTAGCAGGTAGGTACAGTAATAAAAACTTATATTGTACACTCGACAATTATGTAACATAGATTAAATATTGAGATCTATAGTAAATAAGGGCGTAATAACTCTCTAAAATACAAATACTCTCTCTCTCTCTCTCTCTCTCTCTCTCTCTCTCAATACTCTCTCTCTCTCTTTCAATATACTTAAAGTGTCACTTGTTTATGTGTAGTGCATGTAGTTACATGCAGTGGTGCATGGCATGGAATTCTTCTTGAATTTTAGGACGCTGCTCCAGAGCAAATGCACTGCTTGTATTAAGTTAATGCCCAAGTATAGAAATTACTGACTATAAACAATATATAAACCAATGACTATAAACAATATATGTATAGGCTCAGGCATCATCCCAGTGCTTCTTATATGCGGCTATATACAATTTATATAACTGTAGCAAACATACTTTCACTATAGATTAAGTAAATAATCAGAATAATAGCAAAATTGGTGCCATTGGCAAATAGAAAACACAGGAAGTGCACGGGTGCGTAATAGTTGCTGCCATGGCGCGTTATGCAATGAAATGAATGAAAAACATTCCATAACGGGTCACACCAACGCATACCCTTCTCACCTCTTTGCCCTCCTCGTCCTTCGTCGCTAGAGAGATTATTTAAAAGATAGGAATGCGTCACACCACTGTACTAGCACACGTAACTAATACCAATACGTAAACCTGTTCTAGCACACTGACGTCCGTGCATCACTAAATGGACTCACTGAAAATCAGCGCCGTAGCTACCACTACGGCATTATGCTGAGTGAGCTCCATTTTCTGGGTCACTGGACGCATGCGAGCGTAACAATTTAGTTGTATATTAATTTTTGTTTTTTTTTTTGTGTCTGTTACAAACAGTTACAATCGTTAAAATTTGTACTTTTTTTGTTGTTATTTACGTTCGTGTGTGTACCTAATAGTGTGGCACAGAAATAAAGTTTTTCTTTCTTTCTTTCTTTAAATTATTAATGAGTTGATCAACTATTTCTTTATTTATTGGCAATGCCTCTAACCTTTTCGAAATACATAGGTACTGTGGTCATTTTTGTCATCTGGTACGGCAAAAAATATGCTTACCTAAGGTTGGAGGCTCCACATACTCAGAAATTGACAACCTAAGATGCCCTCTAAATCACGAATAATACTTATTACACGCTTTTATTCACGAACATAAAATATGATCAAGCTTCATTCAAAGCCGAGCTCAACCAAGTTTCGTTTAAATGATTCATACCGACTCATTGTAGGCTTAATTGCGACGCCCCGTGTTTGTTCATTACGATATGAATACATGCCGGGAAATGTCGTCGTGGAATGACATCGACTGTGGAAATAGAGGTAAAAATTTTCTATCCGACTGGGGGTTGAGAGTTTGAGAGCCAGTTCTATAATATTATACTTTCTTCTTTGCTTTTCTTTTTTCAGCAACAGATGATATTGTGTCATTAATGTATATGAGCGATGGTAACCAATTACCATTTGGCTCCATTGTTGGCTCTAAAATCCATGACTCTGGTAAAAGTCCCTCTTGTTTCGTATTGGATACAAGGATCGACTGAGTAAGGCATAGCGGGCGCAGTCGGTATGATGCTTATTCGAATCCCTTCCATTCACGGATGGATGAGCACCAGTGCCGGCCCGAGCATTTCTGGCGCCCTAGGCGAAAAACTAAAACGGCGCCCCCTTAAGAAAAATTTTGTAACAAAACAATAAAGTAAACAAATAAAGTGTGTAATTTTTTATCATTACCATAAACAAGATAATTTGCCTAATAATATGTTAACCATTTTTTAACTAGAATGTGTTTTCACCAGTTAAGGCTAGGTTGTGATGACTGCGTGCTTTTGTTAGAACTAGAACAAATCTGTGGAATTCTCATTCTGAGCATTTTAAATAAAATAAAACTTTTTAAATAAAATAATTAAAAAAATTAAGATATTTTGTCAAACTCGTTTCATCTAGTGCAAACTAGTTTGAACTTAAATATTAATAATTAAATAAATATTCATTTTTAAATAGAAGGAAATTCTAGGTCTTCAAAGGTATGTGTGGCATTAAAAATAATATTATTGAAATACTACTGAAAATGAACGAAATGAACTAGCTATAAATGGGTCTGCGCTGTTACTAATGAACTAATATACTACTGGCTGTTACATATTTAAGTATACCTTTTTTGCTGTATTAAAGGCTAAAACTTAAAAAAAAAAACATTTTCACGGATCATAAAGTTGCTAAAATTTATTTTTCTTGCCTTAATTTTGGCAAGAATGGAATCAACCTCCTCAATCCTTACTGTATAGACCACGCCAGAAGCCTTTGAAAACATTGAAGTATAATGACATAGAACAGACATCTCGAACAAAATGTGTGTCCCGAAACCGCGATGACGCGTTCTTTTTTCAAACTCTAGACGGCGATTTACACACTTGCCATAGAGTAACTTTGTATAAGACACTTGCCGAACCACGACAAACAGTCAACGACTCTAAATCTTTAGCTCTTCCAAATGTTTGATTTAATGTTTAATTGAATTCACTGAGTAATGTAATACACATAATTTATTATTTACCAAAGAGTAGGTACTATAGTCATTCTTATCGGGCTTATTTATTTGTCCATTAACACGCTTACGGCTTGCCAAGTGTGTAAGCCCGCCTCATGATTTTTTCAATTCAATTCAATTCAATTCAAGTCAATTTATTTGCATTTCATTCAAAAATAGCGGGAACATTACACAATAATTGAAATAAATTAGTTTTAGTTGATTTAAGTTAATATTTTGTTTTCTTACTGATGATAAGTAATACCATTTTCTTTTTTGTTTTTTTACGTGCAATTGTGCTCGATTTCCGGCAAAACTACAAGTCCTATGGAATAAGTTAAATGGCAAAGTTGTAGGTAATAAAAAGATCTACAACTTTTGTAATTACACTTTTTTCACGTACCTTAAAAATACAAATAACCAAGATTTCGGTTTTTTATTTTTATCTTGTACAATTTTTTTTCACGGATAAAAACATATTAGGTACCTTTGTTTTTCCCAAATACTTACGTAGTAATTTTTTTGATTTAGAATATTTCTTTTTCACCTTATTTTGAATTAATATCGAAAAAGCACCCTAATTTTCAACCGAAAATTCTCACGTCAAAATATCTGCTTTTTTAAAAAAGTCGGTACGCTTTTTGTTCGTTGAAATGTCTACTTTCTGATGGTATAAAAATATATAACTACATTATTTGGTTTCAAAAATTATCGACTCTTTGATGAAGTTGAGAACTTCACTAGACTTTCTTGTAGAATATTGTCATAATTTATAATAGAAAAATTACGGTCACAAGACAGTAAGCTAATTGTAATTAAGTACAAAATTAGATATTTTCACAGATGTAATTAATTTTATGCGGTATTATTCTTTTTCTTATAGGCAATAGTCGGTAGTTTGTAATTTTCCATATACTATGTTGCATTAAATTATAAATTCTCTATGACAAAAAAACTATTTCAGCTAGGTGTACATACAGGGTCCTGGAGCAGCTTTTGTAGTTTTATTCTGCATGTCATCCACGTTATAAAGATATAACATTATATTTAATATTTTTGTCTGTGTAAATCTTTCATCGATTAAAATAAAAATAAAAATTTCTTAGTATCGGTCTCGCCGATTTGCGCCCCCCGAATCCCAGCGCCCTAGGCGGTCGCCTAGTTCGCCTATATGGACGGGCCGGCCCTGATGAGCACATAGGTTGACCGTGACATAAGATTTTGTGTAATAATTATCCCAAAAAACGCGGGAAAAGCCGCGGGCAGAATGTTATGTATAAATATAATAAAAAATATGATAAGCACTATTAATCTATATAATAAAATTAATCGACCACAATTTGAAAATACATCAAAATTCATGAACTGTGTAAATCGAATCGAATGTAGAAGATTTGAGAGCAAATAAACATAGGAATGCATAACTAATTCAGTTTTGATTTATATTGATGTTGTTCGTAAATAACATAGTCAAATGAACATTGACGCTAGATAGAAAGAAAAGAAAGAAAGAAAGAAAAAGAAAGAAAAGATTTATTTCTGACACACACATTCAGGTAACTTATTTAACTTAATTATGACTATGTTACAATGTTCGCGTGTGTTGTGCCAGAGAATGGTACCCACTCAGCGTATTGCCGCAGCGTTTGCAACGGCGCTGATTTTCAGTGGGCCCTTCTGGTGACTCACAGGCGACAATGTTTTTTTTTTTATTTTTATAATTACCTACTAATATGTACTATTACAGTGTTGCCAGGTCCAAAAACTGGATTACGGTAGATTCTTCCTTGAAATACCGTAGATTCTTATAACATACGGTAGATTGTATGAGATTTGAGGTTTTTATTTTTGTGTGGGTCAAAATACGATAAAAAGTACTAAAACACTAAAAATCGTTACAGTAGATCAAAGCTGAATACGGTAGTTTTAGAGTAATTATGTGGTACCTGGCATCACTAACTAGATATAACTTTAAAATTATTTATGAAGTTATTATTGTAGCTATAAGCAAGATGGCGGATTCTTCTACTGTTACAATTGTAGAACTTAGAATGCATAGATAGTTATATAGATTAGTTATTCAAATAGGATTCTGGTTTATTCATTGTTAAAAAAATAATATAATGGGTCATAAGGTAAATGAATTTCTTATCTCCCTGGCTGTGTTTCGTCTCTTACTTAGGCAGGCGTGGTGGGTGGTTGAGAGACAGCTCTCTTTCTTCTGCTCTCCTTGGCTGGCAAGACATTAATGTTGCCTTTGATGTTGCTGATGTCAATGGGCGAGGATAGTTATTTACCATCAGGTGATTGTCAGATCGAATGTCACTTCTTCTCACATTAAGGTAGTAGGTATTCTATATTAATAAAGATTTATCATAATTCTAGAATATTGACCAAAATAATTGAGTTTACGAGTACCCAATAACTTTGTCGACAGATTGTAAGCGGGAAGCGCGAGTCATGTTATTTATATGTTGGCAACAGCAAAAACATTAATTTAACTTGACTACGAAACTAATGTTTCGTGTTTGTACTGTAAAATATTGGTAGAGGAAAACAATTATTACGTCATTCTGATTTATAGGAAATTATGGAATATTAATAGATTTATAAATTAAATTTTATACAATTGAAATGAAATGAAACCTTGAAAAGAAATGAATAATTATGTATTGTTATTCAAATATGTGGTTAATGATTTTCTTCGATTTATTTGCTATTTCTATTACCTAAATCTTTTCAAAACTGTAGTGTAAGCAAATATAATATTGAAATAATTTGGTACCTAGTTACAAAGATGCTTACAAAAATTTCTACTTCAACCAACATCTACCATTTTGATTGATAAATGATAATAAAATTGAAGACATCATGATATTGAAATTTTGTTTTTGAAACTAAAGCGTGCTCAATCTGCGCAACTATTAGGAGAAAGCGAAGTAAGTTTTTATTGAATTAATGACCTAGAAGACCGTTATACTCGTAGTAATAAGGTAACTAAAAGTAAGTAATTTATTTTGAAAGTAGTAATATAAATCCTCTTTACTCCCTATTTGGGGGAATTTCGAAAAATCCTCAAAATATATTAAAAATTGACTAATTAATAGACTAATTAATAATAACCGTAAATAGGAAATCTTTTAAATTTAATTACGGAAATAAAATCATTTAAGAATCTCATTTATTCCCTAGACTTTGGGAATTTCATTAATTTCGGCCTTAACTATTGTGTTACTTATTGAGTCCTATTTGTATAAGTGTAAATATAAATTTTAGTCTTCCAGATGCTTGAGGGTGATATCAGTCAAGGCTTCTCTTTGTTTGTTCTTATGTTGTTTTTTGTGTTACGTTGGCCATACATGATCAAGTGTACTTAACAAGTTTGCAGTTTGACTTGACACGGCATCTAGTTTGCATTAGATAGCTATATAGTCAGATAGCCATACTGTGGCCATACACCGTCAAGTTTACTTAATGCCGCGCCAAGTCCTCATACGACATACGTATCAATATGATTGATACTGAATATCTAAGAAATAGTGATTCCTTTTAAGTATTAATGTATCTGTAGTAGCGTTTTCTTAAAGAACTTCTTTGTATAAATAACGATTCTTGCTGAAAGCCATTGTGAATAAAATATACCTAGACTTGGAAACTTCTTATTCGTATCTTGGTAGAAATATTAGCAAAGTTCTTTACTTTTAAGTATTTTTTTCTTGGCTTTGATTTGATCAGAGTTCAATGAAATATAGAGTAAAGGAGATGTATTAAACTAATTGTAAGAAATCTCATGAGCCGTCATGGATCCTGAGCTTTAAGACTTTCTGTTAGCTCTGACAAGCTATGAAGCGCTCATAGCCCAGCAGCTTGCGTCGATCCTAAGTGATCGACAAAGTTAAGTAACAGCGGGCGTGGTCAGTAGTTGGATGGTTGACTGCTAGTGGCAAAAATTTTTTGAACGTTTTCGTTTCGTGAGGGTACGTAAAGCCGTTGGTCCCGGTTGTTATCGTAAGATAACAGTCGTTAAACCATGTCGGAGGTCCTCGAGCGGCATGAAAAACTTCAGACACTTGGGTTGGCCACTAAACCCTCCACCAATCCACACTGGAGCAGTGTGGTGGAGTATGCTCTAGGCCTCCTCAAGAGGAAAGACCCGTGCTCAGTAGTGGGCCATTAATGGGTTGAAGCCATATCGTACCACTCTATCATTTAATATCCTACCATTTAACTCACTTTCTGATTCTAAATCCGAATAACTTTTACACATTCTCAGGAACAATGACGACCCGCGTGGCGCAATGGTTGCCATGCCGGATCGCCGCGCCAAGGGTCCTGGGTTCGAATCCCAGCGAGGTGGAAATTTGAATGATGAGTTTGAATTTCTGTTCTCGGTCTGGGTGTGAGTGTCCTTGTCTTGTGTGTTGTCCATGGTACCCACGACACAGGGAATCCTAGTGTGGGGCTATGAGTGTGAAGCGTTATTATTATTATTATTCTCAGGAATAATAAAAAAATGAAACAAATATTCAGTAACTTATTCATATAATTTTTATATTTGAAAATTCTTGGTACAATGTACACTTTGGGCTTATATGTAACGGCTTGGAAAAATTTTGAAGAACATTTGAAAAAATTTAGTAAATTCACTGGGAAGTAATATCTTATTCCCGTATTAAGAAATATCAAATAAATTAAATTACCGATATTGCGTTTGAGTTGACATGTGCCAGTTTTAATGCCAAGTTTAGTTAAGTATGAAATTGGTTAGTGTATAAACAAATATCTAGTAATTAGAATATACGTTTTACGCAAAATATATTATGTAGTAAGAATTAATAAATATTAAGATTTATTATGTCATTTTTTGAAATTTTATTTACTTACGTAATTTAAAATTAAGGACGTAAATAACAAACGGCTTAAATATTTTATGTACCACTACGCTAAAAAAATTCTGATGACAATGACAGATCAGTGTTGACCGCGTTGATAAGTCAAAATATATCATGACCATGGGGTAGTCAAGGACGGGAATAACTCTTATTTCAATACAAAAGTGACACATTTGTTGCTATCAAGTAACTCAATATTTTATAATAGTAGCTTAGGTATATTAGATAAAGGAATAACTTGAATTATTACATACAGAATAAAACTTGGCATTAAAAACATCGATGAAACGTGAATCTTGAATATCTTTATTTATAACATGTTCATTGAATCAGCAAAATTAGAAACATTACACTGAAGAGTAAGGATTAAAACGGCGCCATAAAATTTTCGCATCATTAAATTTCAAACATGGCAGCGATACTGATATCTAAAGGGATTCAATAAAGCGTAATAACGTTTGCAAATAAGCGCGGGAAATTCCTGATTGGAACTCTGTAATAACGTCACATTTCCTCACTGAGCCGTTTTGTTTGAAAAATATATGACATGCTGCTGAAAAATAATTGATTGAAACCATACTCTCCGTGTCGATAATAAGGTTCATATTTCATCAGTGCTGCAGTTAAGCTGTTTCAGTTTTGATTGTTAAATTCGATTGTACAATCGCGGACAGACGAAAATTTATCGTTATTAAATTATTAATATTGGCAGTTATTACCGATATGGTATGATTACTTTTCATTTACTGTACTTTTTACTAAAAACATCAGATCTTCATTCCATATAATTTTACTATGATTTATTGAATATTTTGTATAAATATTTTTAAAATATTTTTGATAGAACAATAGTGGATTTCGTACGGAAGCTTTTACTTTCATGAATATTTACTTAAGATAAGCTTAAATATAGATGAGGCAGCGTTTTCATCGTCGAAAAGAGCAGGAATAAAATTGTTTAAACTCGGACTATGAAATCGTAGCCTTATTCTAGTAATGCCTTATGCTTTGGAACCTTTTTTCTATTTTATATTTACAAAGTGGTTTCTAACAATTGACAACGAATGTATTGATTTCGTATGATATAATACTGCTTCGAGTATCGGCTAATAATACATTGATTATAATTTCGATAAATAATGCAATATTTATCTAACTAAATGGTCAAAAATTAATTGCTATGTTTACTAAGACCTATTCCATGAACAGGGTGTAACAAATGCATTTTGCTGTAAATTTTACTATTTACATAGTTACTAAGCGATATCATATTGCTTTTATAATAATTGATTAATTTATACTCAGTATACGTATTTCATCATAATAATAACATATATTTAGATTACATTTTGTCAATTTACACTTAATTATCTATTTGTGTGAAATACTTTTACTACTAATAAAGTGAAGTCGAGAATTTCATCTGCACATAATATCTAAATTTGATTTAATTCTGTAACTATGAGCAATGGTAATAATTAATAAAAACTTATGTGGAGATCAAAATCTCGACTCTAATGAAATAAAAAAAATACGATAACATTTTTCTAAATCTTCAATTTTAAACAGTAAACACTTTATCACACGTCTGTATTTAAAATACTACGTGTGTTGCGTTTATTTGGCAGATTTTTCTACTAAAGGCCTGTACACATCAGTTACTACTTTCCAATAATGCATTTTGTAAAATTTTCACATTTCATTACGATTAAAATAGAACATTTGAGTAATACGACGCTTGCTTGTGATGGAGACAAAAAATTCAAATTGGAAACATCCAGTATACACATACAAATTAAATATATAAATAACATCATAATGTTGCTACTAAAGCATGGATTAACCTCGGATTTGCAATTGACATGTTCTTTTACATGAGTCGTATGTTTTCAAATTATATCTCGATTGGATTTTACAAAAACACATTATTAGAAAGCCGTCTAATAATCCTGTAAAGGCTTTTTATAAATTTTTGTGCAAAATTTGAATCTCGCCCATAAGGCATAAAGCATTGCGTGTGTGCTCTTTAATATTTACAATACATTCTTAAGATTATGGTACAAAACATTTCGTCTTAAAACATTTTTCTACTTACATTTAAATCAATGGATAATAAATATTAGAATAGCTTACGTAGCTTCAATGCCGCTAGGCATAAAGTTAAATTATTTGATTGAACAAATTTTTAAAGATCATGTTACGATGTGTGAGTAGCCAAGATGGGATTTGTATATTGTGTTTTAATCTTTTATAGTGAATTTGACTAATATGTTAGAGTTTTTAAGTACTAATCTGGAATTACATAATTACGAAATCATACATGCACATGGAAAGTATAAACAATTTATACAAATTTGCATAAGAAATTTAAAATATCTCTATATTTCCACAATAACTATGACCAAATCACAAGGTCCCGTTAATTTAAATATTTTATCGTAGTGCTACCCACAACTAGAGGCTACATTGTGCTCACACCGACTGAATATTTTATACATAATTATAAAATAATTTACTCACTAAATCGTCGTAGCTTTAACAACTGGTTTTTATAACCTATCCTTCCTTACTAGCTGTAATTGCATTTTAACGTTTTGTTAAACAAAGTTGGGAACAACGTAGCTGTGAAATTGATGTATAGCTTCTAATGTATATCGTTTATCTAAGATAAGTAGGGATAAATTAAAAAACACGTTTCATAGGAATAGAAAGTTATAGAAACCGGCCGTAAATATTTCTCACGTTTAATCACTAAATCACCATGATAATGTAAATAAAATGATAAGTTGAGCCGGTATAATTATTATGTAAGAATTTAATATATTTAATTAATGGGTGATTTGTCTATCTAAAAGTCCAACAAACGCTTCACTATTATCAAGGTACAATTTGACCAGTAGAAATAATAATGTAGGCATATTAATTATTAAAAACAATTCAGTCTATATTAACGTATATGTACGTTTTATTTTTAAATAACATTCTATAAAAATAATAATAAGTAGACGCTACTTTCTCAGGGTTCTCTGATAATTTCAACTAAATTAGACACTGATAATTGTAAAACAACTAACTGAGAATTTTTAGATTAAAACAATTATGAAAGTATCTGCTCATGTGTCGATTCAACAGGAAAAGGTAGGGTAAAGAAACCGGATTTTCTAAATTTTTAAAAAAGGTCAACATCTCGAAAAAGGTTACACGTTTACTAGGGTGATTTTTTGACATATGGTAGGTCAACCCTCGAGCTATTTGCCATCTATAACTCCACTACTTACGGGGCACCCTGTATATTATACCACTATTTAATTCGCTATTTGTTATCAGCAAGTCATGTACGAATAATAACTTATTTTTGGAAGTTATTAGTATTATCCAAACGTTTTCTGTCTCATGACAAATAAATTACGCCACTGTCGCATTAATATTAGGTGGACATTTTCCTGTTTGTGTTATGCCATTGTTGTATGATATTACATGCTTTGCCGTTTGTCGTTAATTTTTTCAAGGTATTTATGAATATTTAGATGTTTTCATCTTAATTTATTTTGCCCAGATTTTATGAACAATATTATCATAAATCATATTAATAAATTCCGTTAGATCGCATCCTCTACCAGAGTGCCTGTCAACATAACTTTGAGAGCATTTTAAATAATAATAATAATTAATAATAATGTTTCTGTACTTAATTTTCTAAAACATGCGAAAATAATACATTTATTAATACATATAAATATTTGTATATAAACTAAAAAAGAAAATAAGTTGAATCCTAAAAAATTTTTTTTTTTTAAACGCTTTTATTTCAATGTTTAGTTTATAAAATTAGCTACAAGTTGTGAAAATTTCAAGTCTCTACGTAAAATAGAACATAGAGAATTATGCGTCTAAAGTCTGAAAATCGTTTTTTTAAATTTAACAACAAATAAACAATGAAAATTAGTTTAAAATATGATTTTCGTGTATTGTCATCGGAAATACACATGTCTGCCAAATTTCATCAATTTTCATTAAAGGGAAGTCATTCAAATTAACGTTACAAGATTTGATGCTTTGAAGATTTGATGCTTTGATGCTCCGAAGTGAAGCTAAATAAAAGCGTTTAATATATTTAAGGTCGTTTCAGCGATGTTTAAAGCAATTTGTATTTAAAACCTTATACGTGTTACAAATATTATACATTATCGATTTGGTATACACTTCAGACAAATTATCCTTGGTCAAATAATCCTGTAAATAGTTAAGCGATTGCGGGTAATCTAAAAACTTCAAGACAACGGAATTACAAAACAATCAAGCATCACCAGTCGAACAAAGCCGCGTTCCTAAAAAAGTTTCCATACCAATAAGTCTGTATTGCACTCACAACTACCCACTAGTTGAACAATTCCAGCGTATATAAGATCAGTCGTCGCACGTCTTACAGCATTGCTCCTTGTACCGTCGGAGCGCGCACATGTTCATCGAGCGCACGTTCTCGCAGTAACGAGAGGTGTCTTTGCAAACTCCATCTGGTGGGAAAAGGTTTGTATTAGCACAAAGCATGTCAAAATAGGCCAGTGAGGAATCAAGGTCCGTTTATTACTGCCTAGCATGGAGGAAAAGAGTGTCATCACTTGTATGAAAAGTGTCCGTAAAAACGCGTCCAATAACGGGTGGCGGCGGTGCGCGAGGATACATTTTATTGAAGTCAGCAAACTCCACTCTGCAGCTCCGTCTACAACAGCGTCAACAACTATGTTCATATCGTATTTATTGCAACGCCAGCGCTATTGTCGTAGGATGGTGGTAGGTGCTGGAACTAATACTATTTTCAGTAACAACTGGACATTTTTTCAACTTTCCCCTTATGGCTCTCCTTACTTCTATATCCCTAGATAGCTGACAAAATATTATAGTAAACAAGCCACCGCATGGTAAACGGTCACTTCCGTCCATATACATAAAAAACGTCAAAAGTATCACCGCGTAACTGACCAAGAAAGTAGGGAAAAGAAAGAAAGAACTACTACTTAACTCAGTCTCGACTGAGGGCAACAATGAAATAGCAAACTTTAAATTAGTATTTATCTTTCAATGGATTCATGAATAAAAAAGATAATTTTGTCAATTTATAGCATGGTACCTGAACATATTTATTTCGAGAGCATACACCATTTCATAGCTTTTCCGTAGCAAAATAGGGTGGTTTGTGGTTACTAGATTACCAAGGTTCGAGCCTGTATATGAAAAACTGGAAGGTAACATAAAAATATTATGAGTACGTTCACGTTGTCTACTGAAGCTTGTTTGCTCAATTCCTGATGAATAACTAAAGAGTCTCCAACATTTTCCCTTAGTAGGTCAACAACTACTTAACTCAGTCTCGACTGAGGGCAACACAACGTCATTAATTAATTTAACACAATTCGTTAAATTCGTACCATTCAGGAGCTAATTATTGTAATGAAAACTGAGCAACGTTGGAATCACTTCTCATTAAAGAGTCTACATGATGATATAAATTGGATTGTTGTTACATGAAGCCTTATTTTCAGGATTTTGATAAATGATCTCAATAATTCTCGTGTCTTTCTATCTGTTTATGTCTGCTCGCTTGCTGAAACATATCTTATTTTATTTTTATAACACCCTATTTTCTTTACTATGTCCTATTGGAGTTAATTCTCCATTCATAGTTCAGTCCAACTTAATCTTCCTTGCTCGCAGAATTTGCTGCTGAATAAGGACGTGGTATCTTTTGTTTAAATATTATCGTGTTAGCAAGGATTGAAATTATTAACCCACAAAACTACATACACATAAAATCTTTAGCTTTTTATTTTGGTTAAGTGCCCGATCAAGTTTGCAGTTTGACCTGATGCAGCATCCAGTTCGCATAATATAGCTATATGTTCAGATAGCCATACCGTGGCCAGTTTACTGGATTCCGCGTCAAATCCACTGCAATCTTGTCAAGTATATTTGATCGTGTATGGTCAGCATTACATGTTCATCCATCATTCGGTTCATACAACAGTCAGTTCATACATCAGTGAACTAAAAGTCCTCTATCTGGTGACTCTATCTCTTACCTTTCATTATACAACGCAGTACATCACAGTCCCTCGTGACATTGGGTCTCTTCATTCCCTCGCACGCAGCTGAAGTCCGTTCTCTCCGCAGTCTCTTGCCGTGGACTGGGCGCCACACACATCTGAGTATCCGATGCTGTCGGCCTTGGCCTCCGCAAGGACCGATGCACTATTGAGGAATTCAAATAAATAAATGCTACACACTTATAGCCCCACTTATATTTCCTGTTTCGTTAGTGCTATTTTTGGAACGAAGTTCCTTATCGCGCGTTGTGAAAGGGGGCTAGACGGAAAATATTCTTACGACACTTTTTTTCTTACGACACTTTTTGCTAGAAGTTGTAAGAAGTATAAAGATGGCGCTGTACAACAAAACAATACTTAAATCGAAAGGAACTTCATTCCATCCGGGTGTCCCTTGACACCTCTCATTTCTTTTTTATTCTGTATTGGGCTGGGCCCTTTTATTTCTTTAATCTGAGGGCTGGGCCCATAACCTGTGATAAAAACTGCAGTTGACGTTAAGTGACAGTTTATTTTCTTCTTTTAACCACAGAGTACTTAATCACTTTTACTTATAACTAGCACTATATATAATTACTAGCACTAGCATTGACCATAGTTTTTTTTAACTATATTTATAACAAATAATAATACATACAATAAAGTTTGTTCTAAAAATATGAGTTACGAGAATTTTTATTTTGGCAAAAGTAGCAGACGAGTACTTAAAGCGTCTACAAATATTGACCAAAGTTTGATAAAATGATTACGTCGAAAGAAGTTCATTGATCTGATTATAGCGATACAAGATGAGAAGGGACGGGGAAATTCTAAAGAAACAGTCTTCGAGTGTATGTTATTGGAAAACATACCTTACTCCAAGGCCCGACGGACCAGACTGGCTTGCAAGGCTCATCACGCTTGGACTTTTCCGGTTGTATGCTGAACGCGCAATAAGAGTCTGGTAGCACTGAGCCGTTGTTAGACACACATTCCACTCGTCGACGGGACATCGCTAATAAACAACAAAAATATTCGTTCATAAAATGTATATAAGACGCACTTCCCGCGGTTTTACTCGCATTTTCTGGTACAATAAGTACCCTATGTTTTATTTCAGATCATGGTCTAGTTGTGTGTTAAATTTCATCAAAATCCGTTCAGTAGTTTTTGGGTGAAAGAGTAACAAACATACATACAGCCTCACAAACTTTCACATTTATATTATTAGTAGGACTCAGTTCCTGCGGTTTCGCCCGAGAAACGTATAGCCGAGACAAAATCTATTTCTATTAATAATCTATTTTTCTTGTTAATTTATTTTTCTATTAGGAATTAATGTATTTCTATTATAAACTAATCTTTTTTTAAGTTGAGACCTAGTCTGTTTGTTTGTCAAGTTTCATCTAAATCCGTGTAATAGTTAGCTCGTAAAAACCCAAACATCCAAGCATCTTCAGTCACAAATTCTTCGCATTTAGATAGAAGGATAATTAAAAAAATCACTGTCACAAATTAATGGTAAATATAGAACAGACAAGACGCTATGAAAATTTAATAACTCTCTCCCTTGTCTGCTACAGTCTTTAATCTAATCTTAAAGCACAGGCACAATGTATAAAAATAGATCTATTGGGATGAATCTGTCTATTCAAATATTCTGAAGATCTGAAGAACTAACAATGACATCTTTTATTAGAAATCAGTTTCTACTTCGTAAAAACTTAAGTAAATCTATAAAAGGCAAAAGTGATTTGCTAATGTATCAACGCACAGGTCAAACCCTTAAAATTTCACACACGTATTCCTCTTATGACGTAGACATCCACTAAGAAAGGATTTTTGAAAATTAAACCCCTAAGGGGATGAAATAGGGGATAAATATGATAACTTCCGCGTGTGAAGCTGCGGGCAACAGCTAGAAGGAAAAACTACTGATGTAAAACCTCAAAAATTATCTTCAACGTAAAGTAATCAGCTGTAGGATGTTGCAGTGACCGCAAGTGGAAAAATTTTACGAGCTCTTCCTCGTGCAATAAAAAAGAATTAGGTTAAGTGTGTCATGTACCTGCAAGGTACTTGTGACTTGTACGTGTATTTTACAACGATATTTCGACACTCAGATACTTGGGTCATGATCGTGGCAAAACTGCGAGACAGCGTGGATCCAGCGGTTAATTAGAGCTTAAGTTGAAATGAGATAAACGTACCTTATAGTCCATTTTTTACACGATTCTTATTAAACATTATTGGCTTTTTAGTGAAATAACAATTTAAATTAGTTTAAAAAAATAATTATTAGCCAATGATATTGTATGTATAAAAAGGTTAACTATAAACAGAAATTAGTTTTGGCATCAAATGATTGTGAAAATGTCTTTAAGTTCCGATCATTTTGTGCCAGCCTTATTTAAATTACTGATGACTATAAAAATACACTATGATAGTTGACCATATACGACTCATGTAAAAAAATGAACTATACGTAAATAAGATTCAACATTTTTAATGATCCGATAATAAAAATCAATAGCAACAAATTTCATAAGCTCAATGCTTAGACTCTGGAATAAGTTTTCTCACCAGCTCCACTCGCCAAACATCTAGAAGGAGACCAAGGCGAGGTTCGCCACACAGCACACGTGTGTTCGGGACACTCGCGCAACACTAGCGGCGGTGTCGCTCCTCTAGACAGACAGTCGTCTGCCTCCACTGTTGTTGTTATGTTGTCCTTCTTCAGCTACAACAGAATCGTCGTTAGCGTACTCCCTTACAGCAAAAGAGTTAGCAGTAGAGTTATTTGTAGAGTTTAATACGTGTAATTTTGTCAGACTGTCGTTATTTTATTATAATTATTATTCAATACAAAGTTGTGTAAAATTCTGAAAACTTTCCTATCCAAATAGAATTGATATAATTAATTAAGTTGTTGCAGAAAGATATTATTAAATTAAATAAAAAAATATATGACGTCGTTATTGACCATCATTGACTATCAGAGCATTGACCATTAATTTGAAAATGCGTTTTTATATCAACTTTATAATCCCAGATACAGGATTTTATTTCAAATGCACTGCAGTACAATTTTGTTGGTTTTTGCTCCAGAGATTTTAGTCTGCTTTAGATAGAGATTACGTTCTAAGAATCCCATTTGCGTATGTAAATTTTATGAAATACAAAAGAACTTGGAATACACAGCAGTTTATACTTATTTTCCAAATTATGTGCTCTATGTGTTGTGAATTTAATTTCATCTTATTTTTGCAAACGTTTTGCTCGAGATTAAAACTAAAAAAAAACAGAATAAAAGTTCTTTGTTTTAAAAAACGACTAAAAGATTGAATTCTTAGCGGCGTATATTTTGACTACTATTACTCGTATAACTTTTCTTAATAAATTGAAATTTTTTCAATCTGACGAAATTAAAGAAATTTGTGAAAGGAGAGAAAAGCGATTCATTTGGCGCGGGATAAAATAGTGATTCAGAGCGAAGGAGGCAATTTGACATCGTCACTATGATTTAGATACAATTTATTTCTTAAGCCGAGATAGATTTTGCTGAGTGAATTTTCTATAACTAACTGATACTATCAGTCTTCAGTTGTCTGATTGAGCGATTTATTGACAAGGGATATAAAATAACAGCTGTATCTGTGAATTGGTAAATCGGTTCTTTAAAGCAATGCGAAACGCTTGTGGGTAAAATATCTATCGTAGAAACGAAAATTGTAGGATTTACTAAGATAACTTTAAAAATAACTAAATTATATTAAATACTTTTTTTTAACAAAACAATCCTTATAACACGTCTCTTATGGATTACAATAATAATCAAAAATTCCGAGAAATATGTAATGTACATAAGTAACCAAAATTAATTATTTAGTAGTTTGAGGATATTAAAAGTAATTATAATAATATGCGAATAAAAAATATTGCAACGAAATTGATTCTTACTTTTTTAAATCTTGAAGATATAATCAAATCGAATTAGATACAAGCAGACGATCTTCATTCTCATTTAAGATGAAGAGGAGAGAGAAGGAAGGAAATATAAAGAAGAAGAGGTTAACTCAGATAACCAGTAAGTTAACTTAGATAGATTTGATTCACCTGACATGCCGCTCCCCTAATCTGATGTCCAATCTGACCACAAGGAGCACTACACGGAGACCATTCCGTGGTCATCCAGCTATAATCTTTGGCATCAGCTGCAGTTACCCTAAAACAAAAGCATGAACATTAAAAATTGAAAGATAGCTTTTGCTATCTTTAATACTCGTTCTCGTTTAAGTCTCGTTTGTTTTTAATAATATTTTTAAGAATTGAAACATAAAATTTTAAAGAAAGAAGAACATTGGCGAGTGATAAAATGTAATGAAAGTAAAAAACACATCGTGCATCATTCTATCAAGATGTATAAAATACTTATTTGTTTTACATACTGTATAACCATGGAATTTTGAGAAATCATAATTATTTTGTTACTCTTAGCAAAAATTACTTAAATGAATTTTAAATGAAATTCATACTCACTTATTTTCTGAGACTTCAGTTGTGGATTCTACTATTTCACTCACATCTTCTCTTAAATGTTCAACTCTTCCTTCTTCAATTGTGTTTTTATTATAATCTTCATTGACGATTATGATATCTGAATCATCATCTTCGGGGAAAACTATTTGTTTGTCTTCCAGATTAACTACACGAGTTTTTGTAGGAGTTCCATAATTTTGATACATTATAATCGGGTCGACCATACGTTGTCCTCTCGAGTTTCCAATAGTCTGAAAATTCCAAAACATCTGAACATATCAATTATAACTGTTCTTTGATAAAATTAAAACACAATAAATTGTAAAATGTAGTATAAATGTGTATTTGACAATACAAAAATAAAAATAATATTACATACATAATCGTCTTTCAATGGAAAGTTCTCAAAAACTGGGGTAGAGCCAAAGTGTAACTTTAAATGATATTATTCAAACTACAAAACACAGTTGCAAATATTTTATGGATTTCTCTCAAGAAAACTGTCCCAAAGTTCTAATTAAAATTAAAAGAGAATTGTTGAATATTTGACTTGCAGAAAATTACAATATGAAATGAAAAAGTTTGAGGATGCAGAGAAAGAATTACACTTTAATTTAAAAAATTAAGAAGAAAAACAAAAATAAATGAAGTAGAAAAAAGAAGTTCCAAATCAACCATTAGCAACCAAGAATGGATAAAAACCAATCAAAACAAGTCTTCACCAATGAAGTATCAATAAAAGTAACCAATCAAAGAAACTAAATAACCAATGAATCTGAAAAACTGTTAAATCGTCTTCCGCGATTGATAAAAGGCAATGCCAATGGGTTTGCCTTAAGCAAGCGATTCTCGTAAGAGTGTGAGGACATTATTAGCTGTCGTTTTTTACCACTCGTACAAAAGTAATCATTGCAATAATAAAAAATATCTGTCCTCTAGATTTTTTAAGAAATCAGGGTTTACAAAAATCTGGCCACTTCAACTGGAATCAATTCTAAAGAGGGTATTTGATAAAACTTGTCTAGATCCCACTCACAAAATAATCCAGCTAATAATTTAGAAACATAGTTCTCATAGGGTTACAATTTAAAATGAGTTTTCAGTATCTTTTTGCACTCATTTTTAGTATTCATCATCTGATAGATTTATGTAGCGTAGTGTATAAAAATGTCACGGTAAATTCTAGCTACGATATTTTGCGCGGAAACACAGCATACATAAACTAGCGTCTTTTATGCAAAGTTACAGTTCTTTTACCGTTTCATTCACAATAAAAATACCTTTCCTAGGGGTGGCAATCAATTAGTAATAAAATTTTAAATGAATGCGATATATTGTTTTCAAAATTTACATAGTTTAAGTCACAAAAAATTAACTGATTGTGAGAAGCTGAATTCCCTTTTGTGACAGATCTCTAGACCCTCACAGCAATATAACATATATACAACCTATAAAATAATATTGGAAGGCAAACATTATCATGGGCAATGGTAGCTTTCCTTTTCTGGCTTTCGCATGCTTACCAGTACCTATTTTCACCATAAAAAGTGACTTGTAACCTCCGTTGCACCTGTTTATGTTTTATGGGTTAAAAGCTGGGTACTTTATTACTGATTACTGTATAGATGGTTATAGTTGAGCAATTTGACCACTAGAAAAATTATTCCTCTTGGACAAACTAGTTTGACTACAAAGTTTGGCCATGAAGAAAAAGACAATAAAAGTAGCTGTCTTCAAGATAAACTTCTAGTATAAAATTAGGACCTGTTTTTTATTTAATGTTATTTAACTATAAAATAAATCTTTGGATATTATTATTATTAAATGTACTAAAGTACACTCGTTGAGATTCGCTTGACGCTGTCATCGCGGATGACGGACGAAAAGACCCAAGCATGCTCAATTCTGGTAACTCCTCACCTGAAGCTGCATTATAACGTAATGTAGACACGGCAAGAGCCGGGAAGCGCCGCTCCGTTTTGGAGGAAGCATCTGAGACGATACAGCACTCTCCTAAGTTCCCAAGCGGCGTGCAAAGGCAAAGTTTTGTTACGTATATCAACAGGTTAGGAAATATGTACCTATAGTTACAATTAGATAAGTCGTCATCTTTGTAATAAACAAGGTTTTTAAACTAAATACACGGATTAATAGTAAATAAATAAAATAAAAATGATTAACTTTCATAATAGTTAGATATGACTACATATATAAGTACCATTATTTTTTCTGTGATATAACTATAATCTTTGTTCGGAGCTTTTCTAGTAAACATAAATATGTCTCTGTTTCCATTCTTCTGTAACGTAACATCTCTATGCATGTGATAGATTAGTATAAATATATATACGATAAATATTACTTGTAAAATTAGGATGTTTCATAATGGTGTTAAAGTTACAAGGTGATTATTTAAGTCAGTGACGACTATGGAACAGCTAAATTCTCCAGTAGAAGTTAAGTACCTGCCTTTCTTTCAATACTATATACTGTTGAAGTTTTAATGCTGTAAAGCATATTGTGTCTTTGCCAGTTTATATAATTATTTCTGTATCTTAATTCAATATGGCCATACTAGTATAATAAGGTGATATTGTAGCACTGCCAGTTTATAATTTGTTTATGAAAAACATTATACTTAATGATATTAGATATAATATTATAGCGGTGCCTGTGCTGTTTTAGAGTTTCTTCCTGGTTCTTCTCTAATAACTAAAGCACATTGCGAACCAGGGCCTAAATAAATTAATTACCGCAAAAGTTTTTATTACTTATTTACCTCTAGGTACTTAATTAAGGTTACTTAATTAGAATTTCTAATAAAGTAATAAGACTATACACCTTATGTGTTTCTTTTGTTGGTTCACTTTTATTAATACCAATATAGATTACAAACAATTAATTATTCTTTATTCGATCCTTGCTATACAAGGGAGGCATACATTATAGTAATATTATAATTATTGAATTAAAATTTTACATACTCTACACTTTACAAATCTATTACATGCATGTGTGTATATGTGAGTGAGTGTGTCCTTGTGTGGACTTTTAAGCAGTTCCTTCATCTGTAGCTAAACCTGTGTAGTATAAGGTCTTGATTATCACAAATATTTTTTGATGACAATCAGAACTACAGACGTAGATAAGCATTTAAAGTTGTGAGAGAGTAGGTCTGATTAGACTTGCAAGTACGCAAGGTAACCTAAAAACGTTTAGTAAAAAGTGATCGGTTTTTGTAATGCCCTGACTTAATGCCAGGGAAATGCTAGCATTCTCTATCAATTCTTAATGTCGGTACAGAAGATATCATACATACACAATATGTCGGTTAAAGGAGATTTGGGTGTCAAAGTGAATTTATATTCTCATAGGTATAATATACGGATAGACTATAAATAAATAACTAGATATAAATTATAGTAATACATCATGCAAATGTAAAATTGACCCCTCACGTTAATAATTTGTTACATTAACACCTCTTCAGATTATTCGATATTTCAAATAATTATTTGAATCTGGTGTTTATCAAGTTTCATGGTTTGATTCTCAATTATTTCATTTGAATATTAATTACTAAATAACAGATACATTGATTGTAACCTTATCTAACGTGTAATTAAGCCTTCATTATCCGTTATTCGTCGTTCGTCCGTTCGTCAGGCACAGCGAGTCGTATAAATGTCAAATGGGATATTAAATCGGAACACTGCAACATTATAGTTCTTAATTTTAAAGTATATTGAAAATTAATTACTAATTATTGGTAATGTTAAAGAAAGTGATATTTAAAAAGTAAAATTTTATGTAACTCGCTGACAAAGAAGTACACAAAAAAGTAATGGTCATTGTCGCCCATGGCATCCATAACACCAGCCAAGGAAGGAAAGAGGGGAAAGAAAGAAAAACTGGCTCAAAAGTCCCCAGAGGAATACACAGGAATACGACAAGTTGTTTGGCGGCTGACTTAAACAAAAGGGTGGTAGCTATCCAGGCGGACCCTGTAGAGAAATAATAATAGTAATAATGGTATTAATAAACTATTAAAATTAATATTATCAGTATAATGCCTCTAAGAGGCTCTACCATCTGCAGGTCGGATTTAGTCAACGCTTACGGACAACTTAGGATCGGGGTTATTATTCTTGGCCGCCCCAATACCTACTGCCAGAAGCTTTCAATATTATATCACTCATGAAGCAACGTATTTAGTTTTGAAAACATAATATAATTACTATAAATATTATAAAAGTAAAGAAGTAAAAGTATACTTTTAACCGACTTCAAAAAAGGAGGAGGTATTAAATTCGACTGTATTTTTTAAAATGTTTGTTACCTCAGAACTTTCGACTGGATGAACCGACTTTTCTGATGCGTTTTTTAATCAAAAGTTGGTGCATGTTATGTAGTTCCACTTAAATTTGAGCGAGATCTGACGATCAGTTTTTGAGTTGTCTCTAATTTTGAAGTCGGTTATTTTTTTTCAAGAATATTATTGATCATACCCGGTACAGTTATTTACAATGTAGTGTAAGCTTGCAGCCATTTCATGTCATATCCTGCAGTATCATTACAGCAGTCTGTATATTATTTTATGAGCTATATGTGTCTCAAAGCAGTTTATAGTGGTAATAACTTCCTATATATAATATTGGATTCATTGCAGGCATCTCTAACTTATTGTATAGTAAGATATTAGTTATCTATACAAATAAATAGTGTGTATTTGTAATATTAAAATAACCGCTTTTTATTAAGTGCATTTGGATATATACATATACCAAAACAACATTTTTTACAATTTTGATCTGTTCCTTTCAGCTAATCTCTGAAATGGCTGGACCGATTTTGACAGGACTTTCACTGGCAGATAGCTGATGTAACAAGGAGTAACATACGAGTATTTCAATTATCCCTGACCATTTACTTGAAGTAAAATCTAAAGCGAAACATAAAATACTTTACGTAAAAATCCCGGGGGAAATAAAAAAACGGAAATTAATTTTCAATTATTACCTTGAATGAATTTACATGCTTTTGAAGTCATAAATAATTGCTGTTAAGTAAGTAAGGCATCATTAAAGCGAAAATACAAAATATGCTCTTTATTCCTTATCTCATGAGAATTTTCGAAATTCCGGCTTGAATACTTTATAAAGACAACCTGAGTGTAAAACAGCATTCGATCTCCAAGGATTTAGGCTGAGCGTTGATTAGTAACTCAGTGAGTCTAGAATTCTCCTTTTATGTTCTACTCGTACTATAGGATAACTAGCGTGTGATACTACGTTTAAAAAATTTTCTTATGGAAAATGTCGAAAATTGACTTCATGAATGGACTGAATGGGCGTTTAACGTTAGTGGTCTTAAACCATCTTCGCGTCTTTCAATTGAGTATGTGCTTGATGTTTAAATGAAACCAGTTTGGGGCGCATCGGTTGGATGGTTTCAAAGTCTATTATCCACGTACATAACCAGAATTTTTTGTGTTTTTAAATTAGACTAGAGGGCCTACTCTACAATCGAAAAAAACCCGCCTGCTATCAAAAAAGATATCATGATATACCTTTTTGAAATCCTTATGATGAGTTCTTTAATTTGATACCCATATTGCATTATTCAATTTTTTTTCATTTATCTAAGAACACTTGGATTATTAAGACGAATCTAACGATATCTTAATTATATAAATCCGTTCCGAGGTAATAAAGAATATTACTCGCATACATACATACCTACTACATACATACAAGATACGTGCGAAAAACATAACTATAGCATTTGGGTAAAAAGTCAACGCTGACATTAGATCGCTATGACAAAATATCAGCAAGCAGTCGATGTCTAAATAGGACCTCTGAGACTGAAAAATTACAGTGTTGTTAACAGTTGGGTTGTTGCTGCGATCTAAGCTATTGACCCAAGATATACACACAATCATTATTGTCAATCAAAAATCCTTCAAATTATTTCGCTATTACATTGGAAACTCTTTTTTCCAGTGCAGACTTATGTGAAACCCACTATAGCATGGGTTCCTACAAATGACATCTATTGTAATGCCGTAATAATTTTAAGGATCGTTGATTGACAATGATGATTGTGTGTAACCTGGACCATTCAATTTACATACAGATTTGCTCCAAAGTTTTTTGCGATGTCGTATTACTGTCGCATGAATAAACCGTTAGGATAATATTTAATCTGTAGCGGAGCTACTTTGTATTTTTTACTTTATACTTTTTATTTTATATCTTTGTAATTTGTTAACTAAATTCTTTTGTATTAATTTAAAATATAATATGTTCGGTCAGACAAACAGATCGGTTATATATATATATGCGTCATCCGATGCGCTTTTCGCTCGGCTCCGCGAAGCCGCCCGATCTCTGCCGAACAACATCCCACGGTCGTCTTGGTTACCGAAAAACAGTTACAACACAGGATACTTAACCAGAGACCGTGGTGGTTGCATTTGAATTGAATTTTCACGATTAATTTTTATTTTATCATCGTTCATGTTATTCTTGTTTCCACTCCTTCTTTTTACTTATTTTATATAATATTATTTGGTTTGGTGGCTGTAAATATACTTCTAATACCTACGGACTATTTTACTCCACCACCTACCTACAAATCATTGTAGACGTCAAGAACATGTAGAATGGACTATAATGTCATTAAATTGTCAATCATTTCATGAACCTAATTGTCTTTTGACAATATTAATAATTGAAAATCGCTTAACGATTAAGCCAACTATATTTTGTAATTTCGGAGATAAGTGAAACAATATGATCATTATTTATAAATTCATTCGTCATTTCTGATTGAGGGTTAATTATTTTATTACAATGGATATAAAATGTCTGTACACGCGTGTGATTAAAATATGTAGATTCCTATGAAAGTAAAAAGGCAAACAAACAAAATAGAAACAAAATACTTAATAATTACAAACAAAAATATTTTTAGCAATACTAATTTGAGTTGAACCTTTTGCGACTTCCTATTTCCAAGCTATCTTGTCAAGACAATCGTAATTAAATTCATACACTTCAAAATTTCTCAATAGATTGAGGCTATTCCGATTTCTATTATCTGTGCCTTTACATGTAGATATGTTCACATGAAGAAATGTTAAATCTTAGTCTTGTTACACAATGTATAAAATATTTATAGTACCTACAACATATTTAGATTCTCTTCGATAATTATCACGGTCCGCCGCATTGTGCCCTAGGGACTTGCATGACCTGACCTAAGATTGCCTGGTTCACTGGGCAATAGAAACGTATTAATTGCTTCAATTCATCGGGGAAATATCTGCAATGACAGCAATTTTAGTCGAGAACATGGTATTTAGCATCTTGTCTTAGGCTATTTAAACGCTTTTATTTAGCTTCACTTCGGAGCATCAAAGCATCAAATCTTCAATATTATGATCAAAATGCTACTCTATTTACACGGCAATAAGGTTTATATTTAGCTTCACTTCGGAGCATCAAAGCATCAAATCTTGTAACGTTAATTTGAATGACTTCCCTTTAATGAAAATTGATGAAATTTGGCAGACATGTGTATTTCCGATGACAATACACGAAAATCAAAAAAAAAAAATTGAAATAAAAGCGTTTAAAAAAAAAAATTTTTTTTGGATTCAACTTATTTACACATAATCTTTTAGACTAGGTCATTTCATTTAAATGAAATATTGTCATTTCTTGAAGCGATGCCGCGATGGTGTTAATCAGTGAATGAACTTTCGAAAAGAGTTTGTAATAAACTGAATTCGAATTAAAATATTTGATTTGACCTCTGTCACCTCGGCATTATTTTGTCCTGTAATTTTTGCTCTTTATTTCATTTTAATTAATCATGAATATAAACACTTAAAGCATTAGATATTTAGATATTCGGCTGCATATTTTTCTCAAACTAACTTTAAATGAAGTGTTGAAGTTGTAGTATGCGTGTTGATAGGCTCCAAATAAGATTAAAGAATTTAATATCGTTCTAATACAAAGACGTGAGAAGCATGAATGAATGACAATGTTGTTATTTATAAATGCCATGGTAACAAAATAGGGTCGCATATTTATAAAAATATACAAATGTAGGGTCACTACAAAGTGAACATTGTTACTGGTGGACATCAGTACAACCGCGTTGTCAGATCATGTTTTTTGAGGTTCGCCCCCTTAAAATGTTACAGTTGACTTATTGGGGAATAGTCCATTGATTGAGTTACGCATCGCTACAAAATTATTCCGTTGAGTAGCAATGCGATACATTGCTTCAGAAGTTTCCAGTTGCAGTGTGTAAAAATAAGTGTAAAAGTAAGTAATATTATATATTTTTTTGATTTAGGTTTGTGAAAGAAATTACATTGTATGCTACATCATATGAACAAGTAGGTTTGCATAAAACTATAATATAAAAATTTAGGTACAAGTAATTCCACTTATAATATGCAAACATAAATAATTTTAAAAACAAATGTATAAACACCTTTGAATAGTATAGGAGACATTGCAATCAAAACACGCAAATTGAATCATTACAGTTTTAATAAATTAAAGATTTTGCTATTTCTCAATACTCTGGTCTGAGTTGTAGCTTCTGTATACGGTTTGACGTTTATGACTTTTATCATTTGGTCTTCTCTTGGTTATCGAAATTCTCTTCGAGACATTGTGATAGATTCATTTTATCGGAACGTGTTATAAATTCCATAGAAACAGTTCAATTTGAATCTTATAATCCTAATAATGTTATCGATTGGAGCTAATAATATATTATTATATAATTAGGACTATTAATAACTAAATAAACAAAAGTCCTAACTAAAATCCCTTAGAGCCAAAGGTCATTACCAATTTCATTAACAATTATCTATCTTTAATAACAATTTCAATAACAAGTATCTGAGTAAAGTTAGTTTCTTGTTAGTTTTCAACTAACTAAAACCAGCCAGGCATATTCGAATGGCCTAAGCCTTAACCGATATTAGTCATTAGTCCAAATTAGTGTTACCTAAGCTGGCTAATCGTAATAATCTAGAACTATAAATTCATTACACGAATAGCTTTAGGGAGCTAAACTCGATAAACAAACGAAGCTGACCTGAGGAATATTAATTGCTTTTGACCTTTTGAGATCGTGTTTTCAGCGATGAATATGAAATAGTAGGGGAGCCCAAGAGGATTTTTGGATTTACTTGAGCGCAGATTATTATAAGGGAGGATACCTTACATATCGATTACTTATCGATCTTCCAGCCAGTATGAGCCCTTAATATAGGGAGGTACGCTCAGGGGAACCCAATAGTAAAAAAAATCGATCACTTCAATCGTCGAACTAATGGGAACAAAGCTTTCAGATGATCAATTTATTTTTGATGGGTTCCCCTGAAAAAAATTTGAATTTGAAGTCAATTAATATTTTTTATTTTTATTTTGGAATAGTTATATTTTTATTTTAATATCATACATTATCCTTAACACGAGATGTTTACGTTAAAACTGTGTGTTTTTCACATTTTACTGCTTTCTTTTCTACAGATTCCTTATTGATTGGTAGAGAGTGCTACGTAGCTCTTGTAAGGGTCAATAAAGCATAAATAAATAACTAATTATACCCATCGAATACTGTAACAATCATACCATTCAAAAATAACCATGTCCTCAACAAAACCATGTCCAATCCTATTCCTACTAATATTATAAATGTGAGAGTTTGTGAGAATCTATGAATGTTTGTTGCTCCTAAAAGGAAAAACTACTGAACACATTTTCATGAAAAGGACTCAAGTAGACTATGAACTGGAATAAGATATAGGGTAAAGGCAAGCAAAGCCGTGGGCAGAGAGCTTTACTACTATAAAAATATATAGTAAAGTACATAATTCGTTTAAAACATTGAAGTATAATGTCATAGAACAGACATCTGGAACAAAATGTGTGTCCCGCCCGGGAGGTTCCATTTTCAAAACTAAGCCCCCGTCCTCCTTTCAAATTCGAACGAATTCATTGAACATTGAAGCCACGTGGCGCCAATGCATTGGGGCATACATGGTGTTCGCGGTGTTGGTTCTATAAGCTAGTAATAATACTTCAATGGTTCAAAAGCCTATTTTCTTCCGTGACCACATTACTACCATTTGGGTGCCATCCAATAACGTTTGTACAATAACTTTTCACATTACAAGGCCAAAGGTACCCCCAGATGACGTAATGATTAGCAATCTGAAGTCATTCGCCAAGTTCAGCTGTAAAGGCGCCATAACGTTTACAGTCGGCTTTATAGCTGTAATAAAATTATTATTGAACGTATATCTAGTGTAAGTGTAGTATGTGTACTACTGTCGTATATCTTTGATTTTATGCTAGCGACTGCACTCGGCTTTACTCGCATTTTACGGGATAATAAGTATCCTATATCCTATTCCATATAATGGTCTACCTGTATGCTAAATTTCATGAAAATCCGTTCAGTAGTTTTTGAATGAAAGAGTCACAAACATCCTCAAAAACTTTCACATTTATAATATTAAGTAGAAGAAGAGGATTCATTCCTTGACGACCCAGATTATACATGATACAGACGTGTTCGATTTGATAAATCTAAATCGAATATGTGTGGATCAGTGAACGAATATACTACAGTATATTAGTTCATTGGTGTGCATGTTGATAAAAAGACGCTTGGCTTCGAACGCATACGTCAAACCGATAGGATGCCAAACTGAGCCGAGCTGGCTCACATTAGAATGCCGAAAGAAGTGCCGTGCGGCTTTGCTGATGGCTTGAGTTGAATATAATATAGTGAGTACTTCCCAAGAAGGTTATGCATGTATATATCTATAGGGCAAGCTTCGAAAATGTACCTGAAGACGTATCAAGTGACATTGCATGAATATCTGCGCCCTATCATTGGTTGAAGTTACATACCAATACTCTAACCGCTAATTTGAAATATTTCTTTTAAAATGAAAATCATAATCTTGTTATATTAATATTTGTAGTTATTCCTTGTATGTGTAAGTATTATGTAATTATTATTTAAGTAGTTTATCTTATTTACTATATTGTCTGTGCACCCTACCGTTTTCACACTGATTTCTATGTCCTCTGCCAAAAGGTTGTCTGGAAGAGATCGCACTATAGCGATAAGACCGCCTTTTGTACTACATTTTATTTATATTATGTTCTAATGTATTAATCTACTTGGTGTGTACAATAAAGAGTATTCTATTCTATTCTCTACGAGTGGCTACGAGGCTTAACGTGAACATCAATCTAGCCTCTGATTGGTCGACATTGTTCATCCAATGCAACGTGATCTGACTTCAGGTACCTCTTCAAAGCTAGCGGTCCAGATGCATATTATAAAGTTCTTAGTGCTTCCCCTGAAAATAATGCCAACGTTTCTTTCGCAACTTGTCATTAAGGACAATGTATATTTTAGAAACGGTAATGGAATAACAAACATTATATTATTTTCATATTGAGTATAATAGTTGACAAGTCAAGCAAATAACCTTTAAATGTAATAAAGGTCTCTGTCTACCAAAGTGCACAAAACTATTGAAAGTAGTACAATTAAGTTTGTTGGATACCTACATAGACTAAAAACTTTTAGTCGAGCCAGATTCAGAGGAACTTCTGAAGGTTAGAACTACAATACCTTAGGACTTAGACATCCTAAGAGTTATTGTTTAAGTGAAGTTAGTATTGAATGAGAGTTTTGAAGATTTAATGGGCTAAGTTTTGTCAACTATACAAAGAACCGTGTTTAGCCCAGCTAATATTAAATTATTCATATTTAATACATACATAATTAATCTCATATTTAATTTCAGTATAAATTACTTAGTTGGTTACATACAAGAAATAAAAGAAACTAAAAAATAGTACAAAAATCTTATGTTTAATGGTTTGAGAATTTTCAGAAATTCGTTTAAAAGGATCAAAGAGATTTTTGTTCCAAAATGTTTTCTCTTACTTCTCTTTATGATTATAAATATAACGCTTGGAGCTCGACTTTGAAAATGTACAACAGGAGATTACTGATAAAGGATAGTTGGCCATCTAAAGTGTAGAATCACTTCAATGTGATCGAGGTTAGCGGTTTCTAATATCAGATTATCAAATTTTTTAATAAATCTGTCACTTATTTTGCAAAAAAAATTATGTTAAAGTCCTATTGCTACAGTGATTTCAAAGATCCTCCACACACACGCTTACTAAATTTAAACTCTTCCATCCATCCATCAATCAGCCCTTGAAGGTCCACTGCTGGACATAGGCCTCCCCTAACTTGCGCCACTTTGACCGGTCCTAAGTCTTCTGAATCCAACGGATACCCGCTGTCTTTTTCAGCGGCATTTAAACATTCTTAATTTAAACTCTTAAGCATATTAATTATACTCGTACATTTTATTATTAGTGGAACAAGTGGTATTGGCAATCATTTATCCCTTACGTAATTAAAAACATCTGATACGCAATTCTGACAACAAAGGTCTTATGAAAAAACAATACTTACAAGAAAGCTTCGGCATTTAGCCTATTAATTAACTGTAGTAAGTTTTTGTCCTCAATAGTTTCCCCTTAAACAATAAGTCTTTACCCAAACATTTTATTTTGTAGTTTAAGAGATTTTTATTCGTCAGACTGAATGTTTTATGAATTTTGTTTGATAAGTTAAAAGATATCGTTTAAATGAAGCGTATGTGTCTGGACTAGTATAGAACGTATCATTAATAAGATCCTTAATTTTTGATAAAATATCTGTATAAATCACTTTTAATTTAAGATGTTATAAAATTAATAAAGTGGGAGTTAGAGTGATAATAAAATATTAATTACTATAAATATTAAAAGTTAATTCCTACAAAAGATAATTCAAAAACTTAGGTATTATATGTGTAATATTATCATGCAAATTGTGTCTAATTATTACAAATATAAATTTAAAAATATTTGATATTTTTTATGTTTAAATTTATTTTTATAAATTATATTTTTATTTTTATTTTTTTTTAATTTTTTTATGTGTACATGAACAATAAATAAATAAAGCTTGTTGCTTCTAATTATTAAAACTTTAGGTAAATATGTTCAACAAAATATTATTTGTCACATTATAGTTTTTGTTACTACAATTTATTATATAGTTATCGCATAGCTTTTGATGACGACTTATCTAACAATTCCGTTTAAAATTAACTATAACAAAAACCTTAACATCTCAACAGTTCAAAGGGTAAACAATCTCACCTCATTTTCGTCGTAAATATCTCTTGCTTGGCTGTTGAAGCTTGGCGCAGCTCTTGTTGTAGTTGTCACTGGGCTGCCGTAGAGGGCGTCGCGGACTTTGTCTATTTTACCTGTTAAAAATAAAAATAACTGTAAATTAAAAAATCCTCCGACACCTTAAAAATTGTTTAGTTGTTTCAACACTTTTATTCACCAAAAAAGGTGTTAAAAAAAATAAATAGGTGTTAAGAACCATCTTCATCACGTCAGCTTTCAAATAACAAAAAACCGCATCATAATCGGTCCACTAGTTTAGGAGCTACGATGCCACGAACCGACATTTACACACACACACACACACACACACACACACACACACACACATACACACACACACACACACACGCACACACACACACACATACACACACACCCACACACACACATACACACACCCACACACACAAATACATACAGAAAGTTTAACTTATAAAACCCACAGAAAACCCCTCTCTTTGCGTTGGGGGTAAAAAATCTCGGTACGAATAAAAAAATTGAATAAGCTAGAGCTAAGTAGCAACCCGGACTTTTCGATAAGTTACTTCTGTCACATGAATAACATACTTCAGTTATTTCTTTACATACAAATATATTATACAAGTACAATCACACTCGTAAATTATATCTCTTTCGTGCAAGTAATAATACACTGTTAAACGAATTTACCTAAAAGTGAAGTTCTATAATAATAACAGCAATAATTGTACCTTAATACAAGTAAAGTTCTATCATTAAATCAGCAATAATTGTACCCTTAAACTACGTTTTAATAAACCTGCGGTATTCCCGATATCTACGAGAGGCACTAGAGGCCCGCGACCGCAATATAACACAAACACGAAGTTCACTAAGCACTTCCGGTACCGTTGCCGTGATATTAGTTATCGATTGTTACGTACCGGTACCTCAAAGTATCTCAAAGTTTGTTCTGACTTCAGTATCAATATTACCTGTGATATTACTCGGCTGAAGAGACGTTATGTGATTTATGTACTAGTTCTCGTCTAGATAATATATAAACGGCTAAATAATTCCAGGAGAATATGGAATATACAACTGGGATACAATTTATCCTAGTCCCAATTTTGGTATGTCTTTTCGCAAAACTTCATTTCAATCCGTTCAATGGAAAATTATGCGTGTGTTGAAAATACGTATACAAACATCCAAACACCTTTACAAATAGAGGATCTTTACAGAGTAAGATGACTTCCGAATTTGATGATTACGACTGAAGAAATTCTGATACTTGAGCTGGTCACTTCATCTACTCTTCACGCTCAGAGCGTAAAGACGATGACTGCGGACTTCTTCAATTATCACGGGTGACTGTACTCTTCAGTGAGATACAAATTGAAGCAAATTGAAGCTAAGGAACGCAAATTAAACCAGAAACCGTACTACTAGGAACCGCACTACGCGAAACCATCGCATCGAAACCATTCTATCGGCACCGTTCTACCGGAACCATTCTATCAGAATTTTTCTATGGGCATCGTTTTATCAGAACCACTCTATCGGAACCATTCTGCTAAGAACATTAACCAAAAACTGTAATATATGTTGTGTATGGGTTGTAACTGACCTTTCTGTCTATTCTTATAGTTCTTCCTCTGATCGCCAGGCCGTTGTTCGTGCGACTGATCGTCAGATCGACCACCAATCATTGCGCGGTACCGACCATCTGCTCTGCTGTTGAAGATTACTTTTATAATATATAAAAAAAAACGTTACACACTAATATCACACTAGAATTTCCTGCATCGTGAGTGCCATGGACAACACACAAGGACAAGAACAGACACACATCCAGACCGAGAACAGAAATTCAAACTAAACATTTAAATTTTTGCCTCGCTGGGAAGAACCTATGACCCATCGCGTTCAATTACACCATACAGCTAGGTCGTTGAATTGTAAATTGAGTTACCCTATTATTACGAGGAAGGACTTTTATGTTACCTTAAAGTCTACATATAACCTGTTCTTAGAGCACCATTGTACTACATACGAGGTAATGGAATCCAGTCTTGTCTATTCAATAGAATAGAGTCACATGTAAATGATTGTTTAACCATGACGATACTTTTACTTAATGGTAAGTATTGCTTGGCTAGCTTTTTCTAATTTCAAACGTAAATTACGCAATTAATAAGAAGGGTTCTAAAGTTTTTTCTCAACCGGTGAAGCGTAGATGCCTGATGAAATGGTCTTCTGAGCGCCGTGACCATTTAATTTACTATCATGTAGGACTCTCTTTTGTATAATAGCAGTAGAATTTCATTTTAATTAAATGACATTTATGTCAAGTCTAACAAATATCTTCTTACCTATCAGCAAGCGGCGAAGACGGTTCATCCAATGCTTTGTTATGTCTTTCGATTTCTTCACTCGATGGAAACTCTCCAGGTCTTAGTTTGACCACCAAGGTGAGGACAGCACTAGACCTGCCAGCTACACACGTGTAGACTCCGTGGTCTCTGAGTGCTAGTGATGTTATACGAAGAGCACCCTAGTAAATATAAATATACTTTTTAATATCAAAATTACCATAAATATCATCCCCATGATCATCACTGACGTCATCGTTATTAACATAATTGTCATCGTACCTTTGTAATTACAAAGGTCGGTTTAAGTTTATGTGATTACATAATTTTACACAAAATAATATTAACAAACATATAAGTAAGGGAACAAATATAGGATGGATCCCTGAGAAACGCCAACTCGAAGCTTGGCCAAAGTCTTAGTTAAAGTAAGTCCTAATTTTTTACAGTAAGTAGAGATAATACACAAAATCAACTCGTTAGTATAATCCAGAAGCAAAATCTCGTAATTTAGTGCTGTAGTTTAACTTGAACAAGGCTTTAGTTGGATGTTTTTGTATCAAACGTTTTTGCTAGGTTGTTTGTGAGATGTCGAGAATAACAGTGACTTGCTTAGTTGGTCTTGTTCAAGTGTAAGTAAAAACATGGACCTACACTCGGGTGCAATGAAATCGCACATTTGATTTTTTCTGCAAAATACAAATTATTTTTTTTTCTGAAAGATACATATATATTTTTTTAATATGGAATTAAAGCTGGTTTCATTACCTATCCAACGATACCATACAAGCCGTTATTACTTTATCCTACTGCCAAAAAAAAACACCAATTACAAATTCATCCTTTATTAAAAGAAGTTTCCTTGACAAAACTGTGTGGGAAATGAAGGCTTAAAAAAAAACACCCTTTTCTTACAAAAATACCTTTATTAATACGAAGTGTTACCCCCTCTTACTTGAATTACCGCTCGACACCGGTTTCCCATCGACTCTATCAAGTGATTGATAGAGTCTTGTGGGATAGCGTCCCATTCCTCCTTGAGCGCAGTTTGCAGCTCCTGGAGATTAGCTGGAGCAATATTTCGGTCTCTTATTTTCCTTTTTAAATTGTCCCAGACGTGTTCGATCGGATTAAGGTCCGGACTCCGAGCTGGCCACACCATTGTTTTGATATTCACCTCTTGAAGGTACTGCGTTACAATTTGAGCGGTATGGGGTCTTGCATTGTCATGCATAAAGAGAAAGTTCTCTCCAATGAAACCGCTAAATGGTACGACATGTTCCTGGAGAACTTCTTCGACGTACCTCCGAGCAGTTAGTCCCCTTGTTGGACGCCTTATATTGGCCCCAGTGAGGAAGACAAGCTCAGTTTTGGCTTCCAAAGAGATTCCACCCCAGAACATACACGAACCACCGCCATATGCAACGCGTTCCGTGATGCAACACGGGGCAAATCTCTCTGTAGGCCTTCTATAGACCCGCCCTCGTCCATCATTGCCATGGAGACACATCCTAGACTCGTCTGAGAACAGAACTGTTAGCCATTGGTCGACTGTCCAGTTCACATGTTCCTGTGCAAATCGAAGACGGGCTTGGCGGTGAGCTGGCGCCAATTTAGGGCCGTTTGCTGGCCTATGCGCTGTTAGGCCGCCTTCAGCAAGTCCTCTTGGAGATGATGTGCAAGATCAACGGTTGTCAGGCGACGATTTCGCAAAGCCGTCGTTACGAGAAATCGGTTGTCGCGCTGAGTTGTAGCTCTAGCTCGACCAGATCCTCGTCGTCGTTCATAGCCACCAGTCTCCCGATAGCGCTGGTATACACGACGAACTGAATATCGACTGATATTCAGCTGTCGAGCTACAGCACTCTGGTTCTGGCCTGCTTCAATTAGAGCAACGACTTGAGCGGCTTTTTCTGGCGTAGTATCCATTTTCTTCGATAATTATTGCAGCTGTAGTCACTGGACGTCCTTTCAGTTTGAGCGTTGAAATGCAACTGATGACATTTTACTCAAAACATGCCTTTTTATACCTGCATTAGTCTGGCAAACTACGGTAACCTAAGGGAGTTAATTTTAGGGTTTTTTTGTTGTCATTAATTCTTGGCCGTAGGGTAAAGTAATAACGGCTTGTATGGTATCGTTGGATAGGTAATGAAACCAGCTTTAATTCCATATTAAAAAAATATATATGTATCTTTCAGAAAAAAAAATAATTTGTATTTTGCAGAAAAAAATCAAATGTGCGATTTCATTGCACCCGAGTGTAGTTATTTGGACCTAACTAACAGACGCGCCAGAACTTGTTTTTATTTACGAAAGAGGCTGTCCATTCCATTTGTGATTAATATTTCTTTAATAGCTTGGGCAGAGTAAATACCTCTAAGTAACGTTGAATTTTATCAGAAAATAAAGTTCTAACATTGTATTTGGTGTGTTATTTCTTGTAATACTTCACAAAATCCCTTCTACCAAATTTTTAATGGATTATGCTGCCATTGCCAGATTTTTGGGCCCAATTCTTCTAAGCATTCGATCTCGCTGGAATGGTTATACATAAAGTATGTAATCCATAAGTCATTTCCCAAATGAATTGAATCCGTGTGTTGTAGTTTTGTTTAGTCTGTGCTAAATAGTCAGCGCAGTTTATATTGTCTGTGGCAGTTTTTATGTTTTCTTATCTATGCAAAGTAAGCTAATCTATGGCATGTGTGTTTCGCAACTTCCGTAATGTAAAATTGTCAAAAAAGAAATGAAGAACGACCTAAGATGAAAAGTATTTCGTTAAGTTTTACTATAATGTTTCACCATAAAAGTTTGTATGTGATTATGTCAAATAAACTACAAGGACGAATTTCGCATTTTATTTAAAGTTCAAAACACCGTGTATCATAGTTTCGTTATCTTCTTTCAAGTTGAGGTAACTTATTAATGTTATCTTAAATAATTGTAAATATATTTCCAGTTTTATCCATAACATGGAAAACTTCATGCTCAATTTGAACTGGTTTAATGAGATTACAGATGGCAGGTTTTAAAATACACGTACACTGACCTGGATTGCAAATTGATTTCAATTAGCAGCAAAAATAAATTTATTGGTTGAACAATTTTATCCGAATATACGTTTGAAGACATAAATTGACATTAAATCAATTTAACATGCGATTAAACTACTCGGTGAAATAACAAATTCAGTGTTCTTTATGACGATGTAATAAAATGAACTGAAATGATAGATGTTGCTCTGCATTAATTTGACTTTGTATAATAGCATTTTATGGTATTATTATTAGATTCCGTAATAATTTGACAATAGCGCCACTTTAACAATAACAGATTCTAATTATTTCAGTTGAATAGTTACATTACACAATAACTAAATACGATTATCCTTTATAAATAGAAACATTTTAAGCACTTCTAAACTTATTTTAATACGGGATAAGATGGTAATATTATGATATCCTAGTATTGCTTTTTTTAAAGAATCTTAGAAGTGGTGTTGTGCTTCTTAAGTTTTCTTTTGATCCTTATTCTTTATCCAGGCATTTTAAGAACATCTCAAATACTACCAAAGGCATAACGGTCTACATGTAAACTGAAATAAATTAACTAGGTCATTTATGCCAAAATATGATTGAGTGAGTAAAGTTATTAACATACTTTTGTGTAATTTCAAAACGATGACTATATTATTATTATTATTATGAACTAAAAATTACCTTCTTAGAAATCTTATATTTCTTGGATTTCGTTATTATTTGGTTGTCTTTCGCCCACTGTATCCTCGTCCTGTTGTATCCTTTGACTGGACATTTTATTTTCACTTGTGTTCCGGAAAATATCGTGGCGGACCCTCCCACTTTTACCGTTACCTAAAAATATACAATTATTATATTCTTCTTCTTTTCTTACCCCAGTTACATTAACATGTAAAAGAATACCATCAAAAATTATAACAGGAAGTACGCGAACAAAGGTCGGTAATGACCCTGCCTGTATAATATTATCAAGCTTATACCAACCTTTTTCTTCTTTGGATCATGTTGGATGTAAGAAGAATTCGCAAGAGAGATTTCTGGAGATGAAGTATCAAGCAGACAAGGGCGGCTATTGCAAGATTTCGTTGATGCGGGCCTTGGTGAGTTGCATAACGTGGCTGGTCTTTCCACTACGTGGGATTGTGCCATAATTTGTTTACAATCCACCTGTACAGAAAATTGTTTTTAATAACATTATTATTTCTTCTACACTAAGGAGTATTACAGCACACTGGATTATGTTTGGCTCTGAGTATGTTCACTACACTGCAATAATATCAAAGTGTGATACAATAAGTGTAACAAAATTTGGATTTGTTTCCATTGGTTTCCATTTAACAATACTAAAAAACAAGACAAAACTATATTTTACTCGTTCACTATATGAATGAAATTAATTATTTCCCTTTATAATAATTAGAATTACTCAACTCTTCTGCTATTTTTTCTTTTCTAACACCTCTTACATCATTACTCCAACACTATGAACCATTGCACCATTAAAGGTCACTCACCTCTCTCTGCTTAGTTCCTCCACCACAAGTTTTGGAGCATTTCGACCATTCCCCAGTGTGCCACCTGACGGGGCAGTCCAGGACGTTACAGTACTGACGGTCAGGTGGTGGTGGCTGAGGACACATGTTATTTGGTACCACCACTGTGTTTGTACCACCACGGGTTACCTGGGAATGGAGACGAGGGTTGCAATCAATATTTTATTTATTTATTACAATTTAATAATGGCTGCCACCGACGTATATTTAATAGCATTATTTTGCTGTAAAAATTTACATTGTCCTCTGAATTACTAACTCAGCCATCATCAATTCGCGTCTAAAAATACTATCTTAGTCACTATATCTTTGATGTAAGCTACTGTGAATACAACTAAGCATGGTAGTTATTTTTTAGCATTTGCATTTGTTACATATAATCAAGCAGTAAACTTTAAAATATTTTTATACTAGCTGTTACCCGCGACTTCGTACGCCGAAAATAAAGATCCCTTCAGTATAAACATGTTTTTCATAAATTGACTTGAGCAAACTTGTCCATACTATGAAGAGAGGAGACCCGTGCCTTGTAATAGTCCATTATGGGTTGAAGCTAAAACACCTATACTTAGTACATATATCGTATTATGTAAATGAGTAAAATATTAAACAAATCTTTAGTGTTGATAATGAAATGATAACTACGATCTGATATTGTAGCGTGATTGGTAGTCAGCAAGATACTAAACTCTTCACCAAAATTACAGCAAAAGTGACATGTTCTTAGAACCCATTAATTACCCATCGGGAGAAGAATTCATAGCCCGGGCGCAGCGGCTTGTGTCGGTTCTAACAGTAATCGATGAAGTTAAACAATAGCGAGTGCGGTCGGTAGTTGATAGGTGACCGCTAGTGGCAAAAAATTCTTGAGCTCTCCGAGCTTCGGAGGGCACGTAAGGCTGTCGGTCCCGGTTGTTGTCGTAAGGTAACAGTCGTTATGACATATTGAAGGTCCTCGCCCGGCGTAATGTCTTCCGACACTTGGGTTGATTTCTAATCCCTCCATCAATCCACACTGGAGCAAAGTGGTGGAGTATGCTCTAGGCGTCCTCAAGAGTGAGTGTTCAGTAGTGAGCCATTAATGACCCACCCATAGAAAAGGTCCCAAAATAATTGAACTTTTTAGAATTTAGAGGTTTAAGTCAGGGCCTGAGAGTTTTTGAATTTTAAATGTACATTGTAATTTTACAGAATACACAAAAAAAATATCTTTCTTTTCTTTTTGGACAGCAGCAAATCAGTGATTCCTTTAGCGTTGCTAATGTACATTGGCGATAGTGACCACTTACCATGAGGTGACTCATCTGTTCGTTTTACAACTTCTTACTCCAAACATACTCTAAGCTTACAACCTCTAGTTTAAGCCCTTAGGGAATGTATTACCAAACAATCATGTTACAGTTATTTTTGTTTTATGTAAGATTACATACTAACTACCAACTTTCACAGTTTTACCTTAAAAAACCGGGCAAATGCGTGTCAGGCCACTTGCAATATTGAGTTCCAAAGTAGTAAGTTTATTGACTATTACTCATTAACTACGATACGTATGTTAACATAACCTTGATAGTTTTCCTTATAAATCCATCGTATAACCTATTTTTGAGAATGTTTTCACTTGTCCAACTCCAACCGTTTAGCCGTTAGGGGGGACACTTGACTTGACTTGGGTACCCAAAATTAGTACTTTCAAGCCAAATATTTCGCAAACGGAACTCTACATCCAAAAATGGTCTCAAAAGAATAATATTTTTGAAAAAACTTTTCAACGATACCCTATACACTATAGGGATGAATAAAAAAATAATGCTCACGTTACCTGTAGTGGAGGTACCACGAAAAAAAAAGTTTTTTCAGTAGTTTATTCTACGATTTTGGAGTTTTAATAAATATGTATATCCATGCCAAATTATAGCTTTCTAGCACTAAGGTTCTCGGCGCTTTGCTTTGGACAGACGGACAGACTGACGGACGGACATGACGAAGCTATTAGGGTTCCGATTTTACTTCAGAACCCTAAAAATGACGGAGTTTCGTATAAACATTCCCTGAATTAACCCTTTAAAGATTGATTTTTCAAATTATGTTAAAGTTAATTTTTGTTTATAACAGTCGAACTGAGAACCTGCTACTTTTTTGAAGTTGGTAAAAAAACCGGCTAATAGCGTGTCAGGTCACTGGTAATATAGGGTTTCGAAGTTCTAAGTTTATAGAACTCAATAACTACGTATGCTAATAATAATATAGCCATGATAGTTTTCCTTTTGATGCTATTGCCATGAATTTTTTTACGTGTCTAACACTTACGAATATTTCGCAATAAAAACTAAAAACATATTTTTAAAAATGTTATTCTACCAGAAGTTTAAATAAACATGTATATCCTTGCTAAATTACAGCTTTCTAGCACTAAGGTTCTCTGCGCTATGCTACGGACGGACGGATGGACGGACGGACGGACGGGCATGATGAAACTATGAGAATTCTGTTTTGACTTCGGAACCCTAAAAAGGGTCATAAAAATCGCTTCATAAAATATAACGAATCTATCAACTACATATAACAAAATTTGACCTTATCCCTCAGGAACAGGTCTGTTTTCCGGGATAAAAAGTATCCTATGTCCTTTCCCGAGCTCAATTCTATATCTGTACTAAATTTCATCGAAATCGGTTTAGTGGCTTGAAAGAGTTATCCCTCAGGAACAGGTCTATTTTCCGGGATAAAAAGTATCCTATGTCCTTTCCCGAGCTCAATTCTATATCTGTACCAAATTTCATCAAAATCGATTTAGTGGCTTGAAAGAGTTATCTCTCAGGAACAGGTCTATTTTCCGGGATAAAAAGTATCCTATGTCCTTTCCCGAGCTCAATTCTATATCTGTACTAAATTTTATCAAAATCGGTTTAGTGGCTTAAAAGAGTTATCCCACAGGAACAGGTCTATTTTCCGGGATAAAAAGTATCCTATGTCCTTTCTCGAGCTCAATTTTCTATATCTGTACCAAATTTCATCAAAATCGATTAAGTGGCTTGAAAGAGTTATCCCTCAGGAACAGGTCTATTTTCCGGGATAAAAAGTATCCTATGTCCATTCCCAAGCTCAATTCTATATCTGTACCAAATTTCATCAAAATCGGTTTAGTGGTTTGAAAGAGTTATCCCTCAGGAACAGGTATATTTTCCGGGATAAAAAGTATCCTATGTCCATTCCCGAGCTCAATTCTATATCTGTACCAAATTTCATCAAAATTGGTTTAGTGGCTTGAAAGAGTTATCCCTCAGGAAAAGGTCTATTTTCCGGGATAAAAAGTATCCTATGTCCTTTCCCGAGCTCAATTCTATATCTGTACCAAATTTCATCAAAATCGGTTTAGTGGCTTGAAAGAGTTATTTATCCCTCAGGAACAGGTCTATTTTCCGGGATAAAAAGTATCCTATGTCCTTCCCCGAGCTCAATTCTATATCTGTACCGAATTTCATTAAAATCGGTTTAGTGGCTTGAAAGAGTTATCCCTCAGGAAAAGGTCTATTTTCCGGGATAAAAAGTATCCTATGTCCTTTCCCGAGCTCAATTCTATATCTGTACCAAATTTCATCAAAATCGGTTTAGTGGCTTGAAAGAGTTATTTATCCCTCAGGAACAGGTCTATTTTCCGGGATAAAAAGTATCCTATGTCCTTTCCCGAGCTCAATTCTATATCTGTACTAAATTTTATCAAAATCGGTTTAGTGGCTTAAAAGAGTTATCCCTCAGGAACAGGTCTATTTTCCGGGATAAAAAGTATCCTATGTCCTTTCCCGAGCTCAATTCTATATCTGTACCAAATTTCATCAAAATCGGTTTAGTGGCTTGAAAGAGTTATCCCTCAGGAACAGGTCTATTTTCCGGGATAAAAAGTATCCTATGTCCATTCCCGAGCTCAATTCTATATCTGTACCAAATTTCATCAAAATCGGTTCAGTGGTTTTGGCGTGGAATAGTTATCCCTCAGGAACACGTCTATTTTCCGGGATAAAAAGTATCCTATGTTCATTCCCGAGCTCAATTGTATATCTGTACCAAATTTCATCAAAATCGGTTCAGTGTTTTAGGCGTTATTGAGTAGCAGACAGAGTTACTTTCGCATTTATAATATTAGTATAGATGACACGAACAAAGTAAATGTATCGACATCTAGTTTTATAACTCAGTATCTTTAAAATTTAGTGAAACATGAATAATTTATAACTCGTCCTAATCGATATGAAAATAAAGCATTTCAGTTAATTAATTTTGATGAGCAGATTAAGTTGTACAGTAACATCAAGCGACTTTATTGAACAACTTTTCCAGTGCGTCTCCAGCGCGCGTTTTCCAGAGCGATTCCAGTTACTCGACGGCTAGTTACACACAGAGAAGTAGTTGGTTAGTTAGAGGAAACAGGTATACACAGGCTACACTTTGGCATAAATGTCGACGGAACCCCGCTTAAATGGTCTTTATTGCCGCGTCAAAAATTATTAAAAACTATCCTAACCCATTCCGTTTTGGATTCTTAGATTTAGACTTAGATCTTTCAGGGGGCTTCACCCCCCGTGTTTCCCTCCGCTATTCATCTTTTTTCACCAATATTTAATATGTTGGCTAATTGTAAAATTCGTGGCTGAGTTAGTAAATTAGGTGGTGACGTATAAATCAGCGGGACAAGTAAAGATAATTGTTGTTTTTTTATTTGACGCTTTCTTTGGAATATTCAGGTGGCATTTAAAAAAGGCGAATTAGTTTATTAGAAGCCTTCTCATTTTCCCGTGGCTTAGTTATAAAATCAAAGGTTGGTTTCCGTGGCCAAAACAAATCAGTGGCTTGACTTATAATTCCCCGTTAATAATGTGCAACATCAGTAAGAAAAGCTTCAATATATCAATATGATTTGTGCACAAAAGGTAATCTTATCGTTAAATAGCGATTACTTTGAGAAGATGGACCTTTGAACCTTTGGGAAGATGACTAAGGGAAAATTTATGAGTGGTTGGTAGGGTGCAAAGTGTATGTAGAAAATTACCAGAAGAAAAACCGATTTCTATGGTTTCTAAGCTGTCTTAGAAAAACGACTAATGTCGCTTAACATAATTATAATATTAACATTGAAAAACATAAAAAAGGAAAAAATAATACAATCGAATTGTGAATCGTCTCCTCATTTGAAATTGTTAAAAAATGTGAGTCGAGCAGAGAAGGTTGGCTTGTACTCAAGGATACTTTAAATATCCTTTTACACTCTGAATAGATTTTGTTTCTCTACTGTTATTTGTTGTTGTTGTTATTATTGTTACTGTGAAGAATCACTAATGTGAAAGGGCACTATAGCTTGCATATAAAATATCTCGATACCGAGTTGATACCCTTTTACTGATATGAATAAGACATGACATCACCATGTTTACCTCATGAATACAAGTCACTTCCCGAGTTTGAATCCCAATACCACAAGACTTGGTGCATTGTGAAAACTCCGTATAATTCCATCTGAAACAAATAGTGTTTTATAGTATCTAGTTTTTTTCAAAGTTAGTTATGGCAGTTTTCAATAATCTATCTTAATCTCTGGTTAACTTAGTAAGGTAATAGCAAGTAACATTATAATTTAGTCCCTTTTTCACAGTCGCTAAGCAACTGTCTTGTCGATTATAGACAAATAGAATATTGAAAACGGCTTATAGATAGTATGACAAGTAACCTAAGTAAAAATTAAGTGAAATTATTTATTTTGTCATAGGAACTAACTGAACTTAAGTAATATATTTTATTGACAATGATTTCGCTATATGACATATTATAAGGAAACTATAGTAAATTGTCGAAAGTAACATATTCAAACTGACATACACACATACAAATACATCGCAGGTTATGGAATGGATATAATGTAGTCGTCTATAAATCTAACTTAGACCATGTAAGTTTGAACTCAATTTAAGTTAGTTTGATATATCGATGACAGAATCAGGGCGGATCGTTGTTCCATGAATTCAATCTAAGTCGGGATCAAATTGTAATTGTTGCTCAATCAAAAGTTATAATAATTCTTAGACCTTCATTCCAACTTAGATTGTTGAGTTTCATGTATTACTTGCATGTTATTGGTTGAAAGAATAACAATCAAATAGATATTTAATTAAAATAATAGTAACTGAAATTCTACTTAATACGAAATAAGTCTATCTTCGTCAATAAGGGTTGTGGGCATGCCTGTCACAACTTATACTAAGCACCGCTTGTGTTAAACTAATAAATTTTGCAGCTAAAGGTTTTATAGGCCCTAAACCCTCCCATACTATTCAAATATTCAATAACGCTCAATATCACCGTGTATAGTCACCACAATAGCTTTGTCAGCCGCCGTTGACCACAGCTACCATTGGGAGCCGTTCGAGTAACATACTGTTATGGCCGGTGTATTTTAAATTTAGAGGTCAGAGGGCGTATTCGCACTGTGTAATGGTTTTTTAAGGCTATTTTATCGTCGTTTGTCTTTTTAGTCAGGGAAGTGGTGGATTTTAATTTTATTTTTTATTTTTTGTAGTAGTCATAACATTCGAAAATTGATTTGTTAACTCTTCTAAGTTCTAACCCTATAAATACCAATGTTTATTATATTATATTTTAATTAATTACACTGGATAGAAAGTATTTAATATCACGAATTAGATACTTTACATCTTATGATTTATATTATATGCTAAACTTAGCAATGTTTTACATAAAATTGAATTAATAACGCAATGATGTTCCATAATTTTTGAAAAGCAAACAAAGACAAAAAATACAATACTTTATGAGTGTTTGGTTATCATATCAATAGTAAAGCGACATGTTTAAAATTAGATATTCGTCAATATCGCTCTCGATCACGAATATAATATCGATAATAATATAATATCAAAGATCAAAGATAAATAATGACGATTATTCAGGTTGATTTTTCTATCAAAATATAAAAAATGTGGCAAGTTATGCCATAATTGTGGCAAATAAATATATTATTTTATTATATTACGTTGAATTTAATGTATAATAAATTTATTCAGGGTTCATTGTTATAATAACAATTAATATCTTGACTAATGATCTTTTGACTTGATTTGATTTTCCAGTTTTAAAATAAAATTACAGTGCCATTCACAGTACGATTCACAAAACTCGGTATTCCATATCGATTCATTCAATTTAATCGATGTTTATAAGCATTTCATCTCACTATCAAGCTAGACGGTTGTCAAATGTTGTCTATTAATTTGGCCCTACAATACGGTAAAAGCATTTTCGAGCCCGAGTTACATAGTACAGTAGTGCGCACGGACTACCAATAATTCCAGCTCAGTGTCAATGAATTCATGTAGAGGGAACGTGCTGACTTAAAAATTGAGCTCGTTTCAGCTCAACATCACGTGTCGGGCTGTGGCAAACAAAAAGCGGGTCCATCGCTCATGAAAAGTATATCGATCTCGATAGATAGATGATATAGTGCGTCGGATATATGTGAATACATGTAAAATTTTAATAAACATTGAGAAATCAGATAGGACAACACTTTTGTTTGAAGTGGGGTAAGCATATTATGACAGATAAAATAAACATAAATACTACTGCAAATATCATATAACGTTTGTCATAATTATTATTGTACCCTGCCCTGCCGCACTTAATATAGTATACACACAATAGTCACTTAACGGTTATTTAAATCGCTCCTTAGAACAGAATTTGTATTGTGATTCTGTTCTAAGGAGTGATTTAAGTAACTATTGCAGTTATGAGTGCAAAGACTAATATCAACGTCGTTTGTCAACCTGTCAAGAGTTTCTCCGCGCCACCGCAGTCTAGCCGTGACCACGATCCCTGTAACTGGGTCGAAATATCGGCGTATAAAAAAATATATATCGTGAGTACCCGTATTATACTAAAAATATTTACAGTCCGCGATGAGTTAAGTTTAAAATCATGTATGAGTGCTTGCTATAAACTACATCGAATTTGGTTAAGGCGTTTTTGGGACACCGGAACAAACATCGATTAGTTACAGTTTTATAATGCATGACGATATTAATATAATCCTCATAATTGCTTTAAAACGCCATTATGCTATGTTTGTTCCGCTGTATATTCGACAGAGCCTTAAACACACTAACTGTGTACTTCATCCCATGATATCCAAACGTTAATTTTATTGCTGACGTCACATTTGAAATTGCTTCATTTAATTCACGAAACTTTATTAAGGTTTTAGGGGTTTTCAACTTTATGTTTCGCACATTAATTTTCATCGCAGTAACTTTTGGTATTTTTGTTGTTATTTCTCTGCAGTGGATATTTTTTGAATTTACTTTTGTGTTATTGGGATTTTGGACCTTATTGTACATGATTCCTAAACACAAATTTTACTCTATCCTCACTTAACTTTACTAAGGTTATGTTTTTGAAATCCTGAATGTATTTGTATTTTTTGAGGGTTATGCAAATAAATTTTAAACTTCCAGAACTTGAGGATTCATGTTTTCTTTTCAAAATGTCATCTTTTATATGCACGTTCAGATATACCTATAATCTATGCTATATTTTATTATTTATTTTTAATTATAAACACTTTATTGATTGTACACCATAAATATCATATTAAAAATACACAGAACTTATACTACTAAGCACAATACAAATAATATCTGATTTTTGAAACCTTTCTATTATGCTAGCGTTATTATTTGTCTCTATTTGTATCTTACCTCGGTGGACAAGGATGATCGTTGCACGTCCGTACTCTATTCTCGGGCTTCGTCAGGGGGTCGCACATGTATGGCGAAGCATTTTTGCCATCTTCATCTCTCACACATTGGATGATCAGTTCCTAGGTAATAATAATAGTTACTATCAGAAAATAACATTGAAGTATAATATCATAGAACAGACATCTCAAACAAAATGTGTATCCAGCCCGGGAGGTTCCATTTTCAAAATTGAGCTCCCGTTCTCCTTTCAAAATGGAACGAATCCATTGAAGATTGAAGTCACGTGGTGCCAATGCATTGGGACATACATGGTGATCGCGGTGTCGGTTCTATACGCTAGTAATAATACTTCATTGGTAAATACGCGTATTTCTATCAATCAATCTATGATGTAAAAAAAACTAGTGCGAGTAGGATGTAAAGTTCCGTACAAACTTGTGAACTGAAATGTGTAACAAACTTAACTTTGAGGTTGGAAAACATCGAGATACGAGTAACTGTAGGTCGCGATCAATTTTTTTTTTCAAAAGTATGATTTATTTACGATTTTCATCTTTTTCTCTTTCATTTTTCTCTTTCATCTCTTTCATCTAATGGTGTGAATAGTAAATCAGTTTCTAGTTCTATCTCGTTGCGTGTTTCGTTTACGTCGTTCAGAGATCGTACAAGGAATCGGTATAGAAATTACGGTAAATACGAAACATTTGATGGGTTAACAAGAAATTACCTGTACACCACTGAGACACGATGCACTACAACTGGTATACCCTTTCTCCTTCCAAGAGTACGACTTGCCAGGAGATCCTGGAGCCACGCGTATGTTGCTAGATGTTCCGAAGATCAAAGACCTGCTGAAGATATAAAATGATAACGCACTCTCAGTGGAAAAAAAGCATAAGTCGTATTATTTTGGATTTTAATTATTAATATGATTGGAAAAAGGGTCAAAAGCTGCATATTATGCTTAATTTTTTTGAAATTTTTATCATTAATCTTGACGGTTTTGTGCCAGAAATCGTAATGTAAATTCCTCTGACTAATTACTGATATTTTAACAGTTTTTTGCTCTCCTCTAAAATTGCAATTTTCATTTTATGCCTTTTTTCTACTGAGGGTACGAATATTGGGCCAAAAATCATTTATTTATATAATATAAGGTAACAAAAAGTTAACTGTTAATAATACTAATACTACTACTGATAATAGATTTAAAAAATGTCAATAGCAACTAAAAATATAATATATGGGTCAAAATGAGGTGTGATGTTTCTTTGGAAACATATTTTTTATGTGATAAAAATCTGATAACAGATGCCTATTCACTATTAACTATGATGATATAAAATCAACAGCAAAGGAAGCCACTCCCAAAAGATTATGCTTTTTATTATCTGAAGTATTTCTGCCTTATCGCTGATATGAAATGTGACACTGAAGAATTATCTAATAACCAGTATTAAAACGTCCATGAAATAGAGTAAGTGATGACAAAATGTCTTTAGACGTGAATTTTAGTGAACCGGATGAGTTTAATTGCAACGAATTGCATAGTTGTATACAAACAGTGGCGGAAATAAAATGCATACAAGACTTCACATACCACGTTGATTATCTCAGTGGAAAGGGAGAAAACTATATAGCTAACGTTTTCAGAGTTCTTATTAAGGATACTGATAAGCCGGATAACAGTGTTAGTGTCATAGTAAAAACACTAGTAAATACTACCAGACAAGAACTTTTCCATAAACTTCATAAAAGAGAAGTTTTAGCGTATGCTGATGTTATAGATAAATTTAAAGAGTTACAAAATGATTTGGATACTGAAGATAAAATTATATTTCCTGAGTGCATCACTTCCAGTAAAGACAAGGGTCACGAAGTGATTATTCTAGATGATCTGCTGCAGAGTGGATTTGAGATAGATACTAAGATAGAAAAGTTACAAAAAATGGATTTAGACAAAGTTAATTTTATCATGACTGAAATGGCAAAATTTCATGCTTTGTCATTTGTCTATGAAAAGTTAGACCATGAAAAATGTGAAGAAGTAAAAAATAAATTCCATGATTTAATATTTCAAGACAGTTTTATAAGTAAAAGCAAACTTAAGGACTATTTTACGGAATCATTTGAAATGTCCTTAAGTGCAGTTACTGACTTAAATGCAAAAGAAAAGCTGGAGAAGATTAAAAATAAATTGTTTCAAATATTGAAAATTTACACGGAACCTAAAAAGTACAATGTTTTCTGTCACGGAGACTGTTGGATAAATAATATTCTTTTTAGAAATGAGGTACGTAATATATGGATGTAATATATAACTAAACTATATAATAGTACAATGATTGAGTGTTTACATGAGAAAATAATGAGGGCCTTCAAGTATTTGGCAACAACTTTAAAAAGTAAGTCCCAACTAACAAATCTGGACGCTTTATTGAAAATCGAAAATTACGTATAAAATTTTTTCAAATACAACATAAGCATTTAAAAATTTGGTGTACCTAAATACCAACTGTATTTAAACAATGCATCGCGGCTTACGTTTTACGGCTTAAATTTAATGCTACCAAAAGGAAGTCAAGACTTGAGACCGCTTGTAATCAAACCAAGAAAATAACTCCATTAAATATTTAATCCTCTTCTTTTGTAACTGTTTCTTGGAGGCTTGTTTCCACAAGTTTCTTCAATCCGAAGGATTATTTTAAGTCCCATTAACAGCGATTAAGATGTTTTCTGTTTCAGAGTTTCATCTAAACTAATATTATAAAAAAAGAAGATTTGATTGTTTGTTTGCATTGAATAGTTTCCATAACTACCGAACCGATTTGAAAAATTCTTTCACTGTTGGGAAGCCATACTATCCCCGGGTGACACAGGCTATATATTATACATATTTATTTTTTTACTATTTTTCCCGAAGCGAAGCGAGGGCGATTTCCTAGTATCTTATAGTTTTGTTTCAAAATGTAAAAGAGAACATTTGTAGCCTGTAGTTCCATAGCCCAGTTATTAATGGCCCTGGTGTCCATTATAAGATCTTGAATTCAATTCAGGGTCGTGACACGACCTATAAACAAGTATGATATGTACAGGTGTTCTCGAGTTGTTTTTATAATGTCTGAGTTGTGTGTCGAAATTGACGTCATATCGAAAATCTCAATGAAAGTGTGTGCGGCTTCTTTTCATAATTTTAATCCAATACGAGGGTATCTAGTATAATTATCGATAACATCACTGACATAATTAACGTCAGTGCAGTGCATGTCCCTATCGGTGGCTATGTTCATCAATATTTTATCAGATCAATAACGTAATCATGTTCAATATCAACACAACTGCGCGGTGTTCTTTTAAAATTTACGATTTGGAATTTGGGTAGCAACAAAAGGTACAAGCGTTAATCGTTTCCATTGGAACAAATCCTTTAAATGGAACAAAAGTTTATCATAGCGCAAGTACTTTTGTTTAAATCATTGCGGCAAAATTTTGTTTCCGGGAATTAAGGAAATCCAAAGTCACAAAGGAGCACACTCTTACAAGACTCCGTTACTAATATTATCTCATTATTTTGCTCGCAATTAAAAATGCGATTAATAACACTACAGACTGATGTTTCAACCACCAAAATAGTTAAATAGCTATTATTATGCTATAGGATATTCATATATTCACATAATATTATTAGAACAACTCATGACTCCTAATTAGTTTATCCATGATAATGATATATGGCATTAGTTATGGAGTTTCCAAACGTATGGGTATCATATTAAATATTTTGCATCAACTGAATTAAAAAAAAAACATCTTAGCAGACTGATAAATTTCGAGTGAATGAGTTTAATTTTGCATAAAAAAAACTATACCATCTTAAATTATCATAAAGTACCATCTGATATGCTATTAATATTATGAATTTTAAAGGATAAGAGGTTGTTTATTACTCTTTAAATAATTCTTGACAAAAATAACCGACTTCAAAATTAGGGATAACTCAAAAACTACACGTCAGATCTCGTTCAAATTTAAGTGGGACCAAATGCACCAGCTTTCGTTTAAAATAAAGAATCATCAAAATCAGTTCACCCTGTCGAAAATTGTGAGAGTAACAAACATAAAAAATACAGTCGAATTGAATACAGAAGGTATTCTTTTTTGAAGTTGGTTAAAATATATATTGAATATATTTTCATGTAATTTAGCACACAGATATATAATAGAGACATAGGGTGCCTATTATTCCGGAATACGTGGACAAAGTCGTGGGCATAGCGCTAGTTATACAGAAATGAAGCATAACAATAATACCCATCCAATAATAACGGCTACAGGATTGCCAAATCAATTATCTCGTATTTACTTTAAGATGTTTCGGTAGTTTAATAACTTTGAATATTTACTTTCAGGAAGGCAAAACAGGAATATGTTTCCTCGACTTCCAAGCGATGCGGTACGCGAACCCTGTCACTGACATCATCTACTTTCTATACATCTGCACTGACTCTCAATTTAGATCTGATTACATTGAAGATATCAAAAAAGCTTACTACAATAGTCTAAAATCATTCTTAGAACTATTCAGCATAGATGCCAATATTGCCTACCCAGTCGAAGAATTTGAAAGCGATATGAATGGATTCAAGGTTTATGGTCTTATTATTGCTTTATTAGAATTGAGAATAATCACTAATTCTCGAGAAGATGAAGCCACGTTAGAAGAATTTGAGGGAGAAGAATTAGATAATAAAGAAATTGAAGGTGAAACGTTATTCGGAATAAGAGTCAATGATGTTGTAAGAGAGGCTATGTCTAACGGAGTTCTAGATGAACTTTGTGAAATAAGTCAGTGAATGAAGGTGTTGGAACTTTGAAATCAAGCTTTAAACTTTAGTGGTTGATACAGCACTGATACGTTGGTCATAATAATAATAATTTGTTTTTGTGGAAATTAAAATAAGTGAACTTTATTTTTTGTAGTGCATTCTACTAAATAGCGGACTATGGACTCCAAGTTCTTTCCGTGGATTGAAGCTTGGTTCTGTATTATCCAATTTAATGCAGTACTCGTGCTGCGTAAGAGTTATATACCTGCTAAATTACCTGCCATGATTCTTCTATATTTCATAAATATTGAAATATTCACGTGTTTCAATTGCGACAATGTTATGTGCCTACATTGCGAATTCGTGAAGGGGTTACCTAGTGATCAACGTACTTGTATGTGTCGGAAGGCCTTCAACATGGTTTAATGACCCATCCACCCACTGAACGTACCCGCAATAGGATAATTCTGTCTCATCTACACAAGCTGCAAAGCTATGAGCACTTCACGGGCGGAAGTAGCCAATTATTATTTAATTGTAAGCTTCTGCTCAAGAATTCATAGAAACTGAAAACATAGCTGAAATAGGCTTCTAAAATAGACTTCTAAAATGGGAAACTATAATTGAGGTGTTTTAAATCCTGTATTATAAATGTGAAAGTTTGTATGGATGTTTGTTAATCTTTCACGCAAAAACTACTGAACTGATTTTCATGAAATATTACAAATAAGTAGATCATGAACTGAAATAGGATTTAGAGTGCTTAATATCCCGGAAAACGCTGGTAATGCCGTGGGAACAGCGCTTGTTGTATATAAGCGCAAAAATTCTCAATTATAAGCAACTGAAAACACAAAATATAGTCATGACACTGCACTATGAGCAATAACTCTCACTTATCTGCACTTAGCACGACACAATGCACCACAGAACACTACTTCCACCTTGATGGCTCAGCTTATCTTTGGCTTAATGCTTGAGTGCTTGGCTTATAGCGGTTTATTTAGAAATACAAAAATGAAGTATCTCAGGACACAATCTATAAAGGCAAATTACGCAAGTGTGAACTAAAGAGATAATTATGTTTAAAGATATTTTAGTTAGTAGTGTATCAATTATTGGTATTAATAAATTCCACGGGTGGCACTACCAATTACAGACCATTCACGGTTCCGTAGTTTTAAGCTGATATTAGGTGATTTGTGACTTTTTTTATCATTAAATTATATTGCGGTTCCTAAGTCATGCTATTAAAATCGAGCTGCATAGTTATATTTATACTATTATAAAATACAAATTAAAATGAGAATCATAAAATGTTATACAATAAAATATATATATTTTCCACTTAGAGAGCTTTCAAAAACAATATAAGTAATTTAAAAGCCAATATGTAAATAGAACTTCCAGATTTGAAGGTTCGTTTAACTCTGTTACATTTCAATGGGTCGGATTTACTCGTCAAAACCGTCGCCGCGTCGGCTGCAATCAGAATGTAGATAAAAAAATATGCACTGCAATTTTTTAGAGTTCATGACAGCTGAAAATATATGTTCATGATTTTTTATGTAACTAGTCAAATATACTAGAACAATGAACCTAAAGAACAATGCCCAACTGCCATACATCGTTTTATTTCATTTTCAACTTTAGCGTCTTAAAATAAAAAAAATTCTAAAAATCGCCGCTTTAATTTCTGAGCTTAGATATTTAAGAATTTTCAGCAGACACATCCCAGAATAAAAGTATTTTGAGATCGAATTCTTATAACCGTTGAGTCATAGAGTAAGGGAGACTTACGGCTGCCTGTAATTATTTTATTCTGACTTTTTTTGATTGACAACCGGAAATGGAAATTTGACATCATTACATTTGTCATACATTTATAACGAAATTCTGTCTGCAATATTATTGGTCAGAAGTCTCCCTATATTTTGCTTGATACAAGCTATGTATCGAAGTGAGTGCCCGAATGAAAATGGACATCATTGTTTTTATAGTCAATTCATCACTTATTAATAAAATTATTTTACACTGGGTAATACGGGTACAGTTATTAATTTTAAAATACGTAAAAAAATAATTGAATTGCTTCGGTATAACTGACGTCTTAAGACGCTAACAAAAAAAAAATATGTAAAAAAATATAATATAATAACTAAAATACATTATTAAATTACTAGTAAAATATATTTATTTAGCTTATTCATACATCAAGAGGTTTAGTTTTAGAATTTCATTAATTAGCAAATTTTAATCTTAAAAACATATAAAATTATGACTTGAATATTTTATCTACAATAAAATTACTTTTGATTGATTACTTCATGACGTATTTTATGAGACATGTCTGGTGGTACGCAATCCAACATAAAGGACCGTGCGCCATGGTTTCGTCTGTTGTTCACCAAGGTACACCAGAAGCAAGGGAGGATGACTTGGACAAAAGATGGATGGAGCATTAGTCTAAATTACTTATAATAATAATGCTTGACAGTAATTCTACCTGATGGAAAGTGTTAATAAAGTTTAAGAAGAACACTTAGCAAAAGTCTGATGACTCGCTCCACAGGCTGGCCTATTCACATCGTAGGTGTATTATAAATGTCTGTCTGTGAATCTGTCACAGCCATCCAGTGAAACTACTAGTTAATGGCAGCATTTATATGTAGTGGCGAAGTAATTACGGGTGTAATTAGTGTAAATATGCGAATCCTGGCTTAAACAGGCAAATTAAAAATTTAATATTTTTGTGAAGTGCCACCTAACGAAGTTGGTTGGTTTGAGGGATATTCAAATGATGTCGTCAAAAACTTATATAAAGTTTTAGGTAAAAAAATTTGAAAGAAAAAGCCGCCAAATGAGCTGACGATCCACCTGATGGTAAGTGGCTATCGTCGCTCATGGATATCAGCAACACCAAAGGCATCACTGATGAGTTGCCGATCAAGAAAGTGTTCACGTTTTTGTTGGAATGAATGAAATAGAATGTTTTTCTAAATGCTGCGCAATGTTTTAAGGTAGCCTAATAAGTTTCCTCCTTTATAAAGACTAAATTTCCAAATAAATGGATGAAAGGTTTACATTTGCATGAAGCTTTATTTAAGGGGTTTAAAGAATAGAATAAATTTTCATAATATGCCATAACAGTGGCCTGTTTCCAATTATTTAAAGGTCAAATTGAGGAAAATACCTTATTTAGTAACCAAGTAAGCCTGGGCTATATTGGTAGATTTTGTTATACGGTTTATCAATTGATATAACATTGGCAATTATTATTATGTAATGTAATTGGTCGCCACAACATTGATATTTTTGAAAAGTTACCACAATATTTTAAACTTGTTTATTTTTCCCAATCGAAATATCTAGATATATAATACAGCTAAGCATAAAATTGCCTGTTATCTCCTTGGGAGTTATATTTTTTTTCAATTTGTGTAAAAAATATACGTCAAAATCAGGGCACCCTGCCGATCTGATCTTAAATGTTTCAATGGTGAGATACTTCTTTTGAAATTAAAGTAATATAACTTAAAAAGTTTTTCACAGACAGTATTTTAGGAATCCTAAAATGGCGGCCTTTCAAAGTACCAAGTTAATCAGCCGCCTTTTGACGGATCTGCGCACCGAGTGAATGAACATTGAATGTGTAAAGGACAAATTAAGGTCATCAACACGCCAGACTGGTCTAAAACAGGACGAACATTGTCTGAAGGCTAACCGAATACAATGAAGTTTTAGTCGGTAAATTAATGAAGCTTTGGAATGTGTGGGTACGTGTGCATGCAAACTCACACACGTATCCAAATATGCATGAAATTTAATCTTACCTGTCTCCGCCATTGTAAGCAGGCACGCTCGAATCTCCGAAAGATGTCCCATAAGCCATTGAACAAGGCTCCATAACGCATCTCTCAGTCTCTTCCGAAGGTTTTGGTCCCATGCACTTGCTGTCTGGTAATTTGGCAATAGTTCTGCTGAACTCCAGAAAGATCTTACAGTGAACCTCCTTCTTCCTCCAACCCTCACCACAAGTCACACTGCAGGGTCCCCATTCATCATCTTTGATGTAGCTATAAAAAAACGCAGCCTCATGGCTTAAATAATTTCGATGATTTCATATTATAAAAATATTAGAATTAGATTTCACAGACTTGGCTGAAGAAATAAAATCATATTAATCTGTAAGTCATATAATAGATTAAAACGAGTTTTTTCTTAGCCAATGAGATTGACGATCTAAAAATAACAATTGAAAATTCACTCAAGAGACTCGTATACATGCTAGGTGCTCAGGGCATACACAAGTCTACCGATCCTAAATACAGATCTGTTCTGGCTGGTATATGTAGAAGTATGTGCACCAGTGTCTGTCTGAAGTGTTATGTCGCCAATTGTTTACCCTTTCACCTGCAACTATCAAAACTTGATATTGATAATAATGACATTTATAAAAATCTCTCGAGCATACGTTTTCGAAAACTCGAAGATTGTAGCTGTGTTTGTGTCAGTGCCAGAAATGTTCAGTATTACAGAATAGGAAAGAGTTAAGAAGCAAAAGAAATAACAGTAAGACAAATTGTTGACAGTGTAGTATATTGTGCAAGGAAAGTCAAACCTTACTGTGCAGTGCATAGAGTAGAAAAACAGACAAATCGTGAAATTTACTCGAAAGCAATGGTCCGTGATAGGTAATGATCTGAGGATCTTGTAAATAAAGGACTATGTGCGGAAGAATTTAATTTAAGTATCCAAGTGAAGTAATGGTAACTTTATTCGAATTTGCTCTGTAAAGTGTATTTATTCCGCGTTTATACCAAGGACGCTGAAATGCACACGTCGACACATATGCTCTTAGATCTAATTTTAGTAATACCGTCTTAACATTGTTAAGTAACATTCAGAAAACGTCTTCAAGTCTTACAACATAAAGTTCAGAATAGCTTGAAGTCGTTTTCCCAGTATCGATAAAGAAGCTGACAACAAAAAGAAGCAAGCATCCATTGGAGTCGTGTAAGATGGAAGGGGTAATGTCATTCCTTGTAATAAAATGTGTGATGTTTCTGAATTTAAAAGTGAAACCTTTAAAACTGGAGTTTCAGGTACAATACCTTACATACAACCAGCCACACGCAAAGAATATTTTGTAATTGCTGAAAACAACAACAAAATACTCTGAGCTTTATGGAGAAGAAAATACACGGCAGAGTAATAAATATTTTATTATAATAACATCGTAATTATTTTTGAAATTCATCGTAAATACTCACATGCAACTTAACACATTATTCTTAAACAAATTATAAGATTGATAAAAATGAGATTTTTTCATAATCCATAATTTCTTAGATTTATGTGGAACCAAAAACTTGTCGATAGTTTTTATTTAAGCACAGTAATGCTTAAGTGAAGTACACAGAGACCTTTGTTGTTACGGTTTTTCAAAAAGTTTCCCTAATTAAAATTAAATTCTTGACATTAAATATTCCAAAAAAAATTATACAATATCCAAAAAATATACAAAAACCTACTTTGTATCTCTATACAAAGTAATACCAACATAAAACCCAAAAGTTATTACGGTCTTCAAAAATTCCATAATTTTTGCTTCCACATTAAAGTAGTTTACGTGTAAATGTGTTAATACGTACGTGGCTTCAACTGGCACATCTGGTTCACCAATAAGCTGTTCGGCTTTAGCCTGAGGTGGTGGGTAAGGCTGGATCAACGGCTGTGTATGGTAGACAACGCCTGGTAGCAGTTCTTCTATATCATCCTATGGCAAAATAAATAAAATTAACAGTAAAATATTACGAATCCACTGAACAAATTCAAAAAAGATATGATTACTTTATTAAGCAATAATATTGAGCATTGGTTGTTGCTTTTAATCTAATAATTCTGTTTTGGTATAAGAAATCAGTTAGGTATAACATTTTTAATTTTGAGTGTTCTTAAATTTTTATTTTGTTACTAGTCACTATTTGTTGTCTAGTTGAGTAATTGTGCACGATGTGGCAACCGTTAATTATGGGTACACAAAATGTCACTCTTTAGCATAAGTATTCATAAGATTGCAATAGTATTATCTATGTTGGGTGTCCTATCAATAAATAAATAAATGATAAATAAACTAGTTACTATTTTATATTAGGACACGGACTAAACATCATACTATTAAAGTATCGAATAATACTCAAATAGTTGACGAATGAATAGTGAATAAACAGAAAAGCCAACTAACTAACTAAAAACCAACTAAGAATAAAATACAACGTTAATGTATTATAATAAGTCTGATTACAACATGTGACCTGTCATTACAGTGACAAAGTTCAAACAAAGGACATCCAGTGTTTACAAAATCATTGCTTGAGATCCAATAATGACTTTCTTCTGTCTTTACACTTTAGTCGGCAACGCATCGGCGACGTCTTTGGTGATCTCCATGAGGATCACTTACCAACAAGTGCCTCGTTTCCTTATTTGTCGATTATTGACATAAAACACACATGTGACATCACAAAAAATACCTTACAACTTACAATTAATTATTTTCGGGGAAATGACAGCGAGACGCTTTGAACAGGCAGGGAGTTTATGTAGGTCAAAAATTAAGTTGAAAATTAAGTATTAGTCTACTTTGCAACACTACATTTACGAAATGTGAGGGAGGTAGGTGCCACGCATGTCATAAAATGTTTTTTTATTTATTTAAGTATCTTTTATTTAAGTTTTTTGAAGTTATACTTCTTTTGGCGCGATGGTGAAAAATGATGAGAGTGAATTTCTATGATGCGCGCGCACACCGACACCTAAATTCTACAACGTGAAGTTAGCTAAATTCTGTATTTTTTCTATATGCAAAAAAGTTTTCACAGTATTTACCTCATTACAAACGATTTTATAATCGATTGAATTGATTCATAATAATCGATTGATGGAATATAATAATATATTTTATGTATTATTTGTTAATTATAATTATAATATTAATTTATTTCTTACATGTTTTCGTATTCCATACATATTAAAACTATGTAATATATTTAGAATTACCATTCAATCGTTACGCTAATTTTATTAAATTACATTTCGAATATTTTGACATCGATTAATCGATTGACAACAAAGATGATGTAATCCCTAATAATGTCATTTTGGTAACCATAGTATAAATAACACCACTGTACTGTCATATTTGTCATCGATCTTTCATGTTTCTACGCGTGGTTTTTTGTATTTTTCTATTAAGTATTTTCAGCGTACCTATTTGGAGTCCTATTTACTATTGAAACTCATCGACACGCACACAGTTATTTTAATTTACTGTTGTATTCGATTTCGTACTTGTGTTTTGGTGAATGTGTTTTCGCAGTTTCGCTACAATTTCTGGCAAACCAATACTATATGAATATGGACTACTTAATCGCCTGTTTTGTGACTGACAAAGGTGCAGAATAAGTCCTGAACACTGGATAACGTACCCTATACATCTTTAGAAGATCAGTAGTTTACTGTGGCCATACTTACAATGAGTATGTTATGGTATCTTGATTGGGCAAGGTACCAACGAAATATAGCGCCTCCTGCATAACTAGACGAAATATTAATATAAATGATAACTGATAACTAATAAAATCTCTTGAAATATGCAATAGCTTTTATTATACAACCTTTTTATGACATTCGTTTTGGGTAAAAACCATTTAAGTAGTAGATAGTATAATAGACACCCGCCAACTTAGTTTTAACCATTAAACTCGTAGTTTAAGTGTTAGTATTTTTGACTTTTTATTACGTTTGTAATGATTACTCGTAGGTGTTTGGTTTATAGTAAGTGTAACATACATATTAAATAGCACTGTGACACGAGTATGACATAATCATAACCTATAATTAAGGTGATTCATTCTAGGATTTCCTTAGTTGGCCATTGCTGGCAGCCGTGAAAATTGGAGAAATTAAACCTTTTGCAGTGATCTAATTGACAGCCAATTTCCAGTCTTGTCTACCTGGGCCTGAGTTTCTATGTAAGCTGGGTTTCTCCTTTGGCGCGTTAGTTCCATGGCCACCATATCGTTCTATCCGTGATCTGCAGTCTGTGATTTTGTCCAGTTTCGTGTCTATCGAAATTATAGTACATTTTATTTATTTGGATTTCAGGACTTTTATAATTTTTAAATTCGCGTAGAAAAGTTGTTGTTTTGTTTGAAGATTGAAATATTAAAACATCACTTAAAATCTTTCTTTTTATTCTGTGCTGAAAAATTACGAAAGACAATGTAGTCTGTACTGATTGATCGGGTCGATTTGTCTATAGTCCGTTCACAGTTATTTTACCTCTAGCTATTAAAGTCAAAGTCAAAATATTTTATTCATATAGGTATCATTGATACACTTATGCACGTCATTTTTTGGCTTTTCGGAAGGTGCTTTGTCATGGAGGAGAAGAAAAGCCTAAATAAACTCCTCAGCACATCTTTTAAAAAAATATTACAAAAAAGATATTATCATACAAAAGTTTACTATTCTGAGTGGAACTGGTTGCAGAGCTAATCATTTCCATGCGTCTTTGTCATTTAAATACTCGTCTACACTATAATATCCCTTGCCTAACAATTGTTTTTACACGTTTTTTGAAAGATTCTATTGGCAAGTCACGTATTAATTTTGGGATTTTATTATAGAAATGTACACCAAGCCCTATGAAAGATCGTTGCACTTTACTTAGGCGGAACGAAGGCGTAATTAATTGATACATTCTTTTTGTTTGGCGATTATTAATATCAAAATTTTGTTTATACGCGTTTATATTCTTCCTTATAAAAACTACATTATTAATTTATTAAGTTGGTTAACCTTAGCTGTGTGTTGTAATGTTTAGTTTGTACGATTCCCTAACATGAAATATTTCATGTTTCTTCTGATGTATATAAATATTATTTACTAGGTTGATCCAAAAGTAACGATAGTAAAAATGATACACGTTCAAATAAAATAATGTATTATTTTATAGTCTTCTAACTAATCAGTTCACATTCTCGGTAGTTATATTAAAATTACAACAAATTGAATTGCTTTAAATTGGGTTGGCATACGACCCCCCCGGGGATTGCCCGCCTTGTCGTGGCGGGGGGGCTTAGTAACCGTGGACTGGTCACCCACGGTGAAGCCAAGAGGCAACCAGGGCCGGCCTGTTTGGGCTGCCGGCTGGCCCGAGGAGGGCGCTCCCAGCGGGCTGAACAAGTCCGCTGCGGACGCGCTTGGAGGTGGAACCGTGGAAGATAGGGTGCGCCGTTCTCCCTATCTTCTGCGGCCGTGGTGGGATCGCAGGGGGAGAGGCGTGTTGGTATTGCGGTGCGCCACTCTCCCTACCCCCTGCGAGCTGGCGGGGCCGTTCAGTCGAAACGGCACTGGTGGGGCCGCAGAGGAAGAGGCATGTCGGTATTACGGTCGCCGCTTGCCCTATCCTCTGCGGCCGAGGTGTGGTCGGTGGAAGAACCACAGACCTGATCTTCCACCGGGTACCAGTGATATGGTACCCATGGCCTCCTAGTAGCAGACTCAGGGGGAGTTTGCTACAGTACTGATGGAGGCCGAGGAGGGAGGCGCACCTTACCATCCGGTGCGCCCATCGTGGAGGGCCTTCGGGCTTTCGCGATGGAGCCGCTTGTGGGCGGCTGCCGCTGGCGGGGTCGCGGATGTGTACGAAAGCGTTCCCGTAACCCCGTCACAAGGCGGCGAGGTGGAAGATGGGAGGGGTTTTTAGTGGGTATACCGTGGGTCTCATTAGCCTATACGGGAGTCCCACATAACCAGGTAACTCAGGTGCCCCCTGCGCCCGTGTGGTATGCGTAATGCATTTTCCCCCCCGGAAAAAAAAAAGGGTTGGCATACGAATGATCCAAACGCACGCCTAATGATAAATAATCACTATCGGACGAACATGAATCATCAAAACTGCTCTCAGATTCCGTATCACACTCGTCTTTCAATCCTATAATAAATTTATCAATTTCCGCGTCTAAGCTTCCATCCATTTTACAAAACTTATCCTCAATATGTCGCAAATGATTTATACGCAGTCGGGTTTTTTGTATTTTTTAATTTTTTTGTGTGTAATAGACCTATCATTGATTCAGTTGGAAAAAATATTAGAACACGATTTCGTGAGCCATGACCACGTTTTATGCTATAATATGTACCTACGTTTGCCCAAAATTCTTCTGTATTTTCATTGAGCGACTCAATTTCTTTTGTTTTTTGTATTTATAACACTATTTTCTATTTTAATTTTCAATATTATATTACATTGGTAGAAAATGCAAAAAATCGGGAGAAACGGTCGCTAAAACGGGATATCGGGAGACGATAACCAAAATCAGTAGATCTCCCGATAAATCGGGAACTTTTGCAACACTCGTCACTTGACAGCAAGTAATGCTAATCTAATGGGAAGGTAATGACAGCTTGTCAGAGGTAAAATAACTGAACGGACTGTAGTAAATAGTAATCGATACTTGTCTTTGGGACTAGCAGCCCATTCTTTTTCTCTCCTTAATCTGTATTAAAGTTTAATGCCTGTCGGAAAATAAATTATTCTTCAAATGAACTGAATAAAATCTTTCATTCCCTCCCCCCCACAAAAACTGGTTTTACAGCATGGTATCGTAATAGTTCTCGTAATAGAACATATATGGTGTTTTTACAATTGTAAAAACAGAAAAAAAAGATTGACAATTGATTTGTTTTTGCAAAGTAATATTAGAATATACTACAAAATTAATCACAGATGGCGCTTAACACATATAGTTTGATTATAGAGATTCGTAAATTAAATTATTTCAAAATATTATTTAATTTTTATTTTTAGTATTGCTGTTTTTGAATATTGTATTTTGGACAATGTTTTTTTAATATTGTTTTTTGATTTTTTTTTCATGCCAAAGAAGTATAACTTCTCACGCGCGTACAAAAGTACACGCACCCTTTTTTAAGTATTTTTTTTTCATAAAGTATATAATATAACAATGGATTTCCGTAACGCCTAATACTATTAACTAAAAATCTTACTTACTTCAGTCTCATCAGCCTCCCTGTAAGACGGGCAGCTGATTCCAGTGGAACATGACCTGGATATCTCTGGCCTGGATGCTGGGTCGCAGCCGCCGCCAACTGGAGTACACTCCACTCCTCTGACCTGGACACCTTCTCCGCATGATACTGAGCACTGTTTAGGAAGAGAATATCTTATTTTCAACAAGGAACACTTGTCCAAAATTGTGGTAACGTTAACTAACGCTACACACTCATAGCCTCACATAGAGTGAGAGCAGAAATTCAAACTCATCATTAAAATTTCCGCTTTGTTGCGAATGGAACCCAGGGCGCTTAGCGCGGCTATCCAGCATGGTAGCCATTGTGCAATATGGTCGTCGGGTGATGGCTAAAGACAGTCTGAAACATGGGCCAAGTGCGCCATTAGTAAGTGGATTCAACGCTTTTCTTTTGAACTTAATATCTTCGATATTGTTGTCCATTAGCTGACAGAGCCCATAATCATACTGCATACTTTTCAGAAGTTGGCCGTGAGTGGATTGACAAACATCTCAAATACTTTTGAGTAATTTGACTTTAGGAGATGTTGAAAACTTGAGATGAGGCTTAATAAAAAAACATTATCTAAAGTATTCAAATTAGCTAGTAGGATGACTGTTTTCTTGTTAAAGTCGTTAATTGAAGTAGTTTTAACTAAGTGCCTATTTTTTAATTAATTATCTGTTAGCTCAATGTAACTTTATAAATACTCAAGAGTAACGTCAAAGTTAGTTAGTTCATTGGAAAGTTGTCAGAAACTAACTTGCCTTGTTTGTTCGGGTCACGAATTGAAGTTGATTTTTTGCTGGCTAGCAACTTCGTAGTTCGTAGCTTGGGAACTTTAACTGGTGTTTATTTTGTCATCCGATGGTATATATACTGTGATAATATAAGGGTAGTATCATTATCACTTGGAATGATATTTCCCGATGAAGCAGTAAAAACTAGCCAAGTGCATGATGGAAACGCGTAGTAAAAGTTACGTAGATGTAAGTTGGGCGCTTATTACTTGTGAACTTGTTAAGCCTACCTAGCTATGAAAGTTTTCCTTATAACTTTGCTCGACTTGGCAAACTATAAGGGAATACAAGGAATAGGAATCCTGTCCTAAAAATCTAAAATGAAGAATATTTATCCTCTTACATAACAGAGAATACTAACAATAAAAAGAAAAAGTATTTACTAACCATAATTAATGGTATAATATACTAAATGTAGAACCCTGTTTCCTAGAAAAGCGCGAGCTAGAGCTTGGGAGCTTCCTTCCCAAGTAGTACAACGATTTCGTACTATTTTCAACTAAATAATAAGTCTTATTACTTTTTAATAATAGTCAAAATGTTTAAGGAGTCTTCTCTTTAAAATTATAATCTTATAGTAGATATTACAGTTGCTTCAAAGAGTTCAAACTTGACCGTTATTTTGTTAAGGGGCAAGACTTGTTCTTTGCCAACGGAAACTGATAGTTCGAGGAAACTTTTTCAGCTCTTTCAATCATTTACTTAGAGTTCTACGTCGTTAATGTTAAAATAAACCTTTGGGTTTTGTATTTTACTTTATTGAATATTTCTTATATTAGTTTTTATATTAGTTCTTATATTAGTTTAGACTTCAATTTCGTTTGTGCAGTTTGCCTGAATATTTTTATACATTTTTTTTAATCGATGCAATGGCTGCTTCTGCATTGGACGATAGGACGATAATGGCGTGTTAACTGGAAGTAAATTTGACAGATGTATCTGTTAAGTGTCAATTGGATAATTTTTCTCCACAGCTGTTGAGAAGTGGGTCAGGAGTGGGTCATGCGATAAAAATAAATAAAATATACATTGTAAGTTAATAGTTAAGTTGCAAGACATTGTCGTTTGTTGCTTTCATTGCTGACATAAACTTTATATGCGACAGCCCAATGGGTTATTGGCACTCATAAAAATATGTACTATCATAAATATCACTTAAAGATAAAATAAATACACTAGAATGGAGGGTGCAGTAAATTTAGGGATTTTTCCACATTTTTATATTGAAAATTTCTTGAGGACAACACACATACTATTGGCCATTTACAACAATCTATACTAAGGCGCCGGCCACACAGAAAAGACGTAAGACGAAGACGGGGCTCGGACCCGTCGCAGACAGGGCGCCGTTAAAACATATAGAAAAGACAAGGAACGGGCGTGACGGTCGGTGCACACTGGGCTTTTCCCGGCCACAGAGTACTTAATCACTATAATAATTAGAACCTGCTCTCCGCGTCCTTTCCGCTCCCCCGCTGGCGCCTACGCACGCCCGCGTCCTGTCCTTTCTGTATGTTTTGCAATAGGGCGCCGACGAGTCGGCGTTCGTGTCGGCGTCCCGTCTTTTCTGTATGTTTTACGTCGCGACGGCTGCATACATTTTCGTCCTATTACTGCAAACACCGACAATCTGCAAAAAACGCGTTTTGAGAAATCGACAATTGAAAGTTTGAATACTTGTTTATATTTTATGATGTTAAAAAGATGCATTGTATTTTAAAAAAAGCTAAAACCTATGTTATCTTGTTTGCTATTTTATTGCACAATGCATGTAGACTGTGTTTAAAATACATTAAAAATAACGTTAAAAAAATATAGTCTGCCATATAACTGGTTTTTCCTGTACAAATATAATCTTGTTTATTTCTTGTCCAAAGGCATCAATATGTAAAAATCAACTTAAAACGAATTTATTAGATATATAATTTACCTACAAGCAACAGGACAATAAAAAAAATTACAAGTTTTCGAGTTATTTTTATTTTATTGAAAAGATATACGGTTTTACCTGTACAACATTTCGGGATTCCTTACATATGGTGCTTTAACCCCGCTGAATATGAATGATTTCAGGGGTATTTTTAAATTTATTAGTTTGTATACATACTTTGCGTCAATACTCTTATCCACGGACATATGCTTTAAGTGGAAATTAATACAAATAAAAATATAACTTGTTGCATGATGTTAAAGTAGACTAACCGTTTAGTTATTTACTGCACCGCTGTGGCTAAAAGGGCAATAATAGTCAGTTAGTGGTTGATTGAAATGAACGTAGACGTTTTTTACTGTATTATATTTATTTATTTATACAAAACATTACCTTAAATTAACTAATCGTCCTCCTCGCAACTGGTTTCAGACGCCGCGACATCGGGAACTCGATCCACAATGTCATTTTTTTAATTTTCAGCCACAACACTTTGTTGCCGTTGCAATCTTTGGTTTTATTTTTTAATGTAGCTTCAGCTAATAGCTTTAGATCGTAGAACTCATTTAAGAGTGCCAGGTCGAAAGACATGTACAAAGTCGGTAATAAAAAGGTAAAAAAGCCCCGTATAATTTAAAAGAATTCAAATTCAATGAGTTTTACGATCTAAAGCTATTAGTTGAAGCTACATTAAAAAATAAAACCAAAGATTGCAACGGCAACAAAGTGTTGTGGCTGAAAATTAAAAAAATGAAATTTTTGAAGGCCGGCCATAGGGTCATAGGATTTATTTCAACTATGACGTATCTGAAGATTATATAAACACCAGGGCTCCCGCAGTAAGATTTCACAAGCCGACATCTCCTCAAAGAAGGCAAAGAAAAAAGATTTGGTAAGCTTATGTCATAAAGGCGTAATTCCGGAAGAATACCATGGATGGTTTCTCGCACTTAAATGTGAAAATGACATTGTGGATCGAGTTCCCGATGTCGCGGCGTCTGAAACCAGTAGCGAGGAGGACGATTAGTTAATTTAAGGTAATGTTTTGTATAAATAAATAAATATAATACAGTAAAAAACGTCTACGTTCATTTCAATCAACCACTAACTGACTATTATTGCCCTTTTAGCCACAGCGGTGCAGTAAATAACTAAACGGTTAGTCTACTTTAACATCATGCAACAAGTTATATTTTTATTTGTATTAATTTCCACTTAAAGCATATGTCCGTGGATAAGAGTATTGACGCAAAGTATGTATACAAACTAATAAATTTAAAAATACCCCTGAAATCATTCATATTCAGCGGGGTTAAAGCACCATATGTAAGGAATCCCGAAATGTTGTACAGGTAAAACCGTATATATTTTTAATAAAATAAAAATAACTCGAAAACTTGTAATTTTTTTTAATGTCCTGTTGCTTGTAGGTAAATTATATATCTAATAAATTCGTTTTAAGTTGATTTTTAGATATTGATGCCTTTGGACAAGAAATAAACAAGATTATATTTGTACAGGAAAAAACAGTTATATGGCAGACTATATTTTTTTAACGTTATTTTAATGTATTTTAAACACAGTCTACATGCATTGTGCAATAAAATAGCAAACAAGATAACATAGGTTTTAGCTTTTTTTAAAATACAATGCATCTTTTTAACATCATAAAATATAAACAAGTATTCAAACTTTCAATTGTCGATTTCTCAAAACGCGTTTTTTGCAGATTGTCGGTATTTGCAGTAATAGGACGATATCAACGACTTCGGCACATGAGTGTCAACTGAGTGAGTTAGCTACTTGGTGAAGCTTGTACGCGCAGATAGCTGGTTCTTCCTGTACGAATTTGCGACATTATTGCATAGATGTTACAGGTAAAACTAGTAAAGGCGCTGTACAATTTTATGGCTGTACTATATTGTAGGTAAATTAATGCAAACCTATTCAGGAAAAACATGGTAAAGGTGCTTTGTATATTTAGCCTGACGTAAAATACAAAAAAATGCAGGTAAACTTGTATGCAAATACCAGATAATTATGTACTCGTACAACTTTCTTTCAGAACATAAAATTTCTGTCATGTCGTTAAAAGAAATATGCAAAAAACCATAATAGGCTAGTTATAGTTTTTACATGGACATAAAAATATGAATCGTTGCATTATAACACACATTTCAGTTTTTGCTTGTACGTAAATGTTATTAAATTAGTGATATGTTACGTTACGTAAAAGCTATCTTTGTAATGGAGGATCGTAACGAAATATTGGTTTTACCAGTTTGTAGGTATTGAAAAGCTTATTCTTAAGGCCTAAAAAAAACGATTTTGACAGAAAGTCACATTGGCGGTATTTGCAGTAATAGGACGTTTTGTATGAAAGTAGATTAAACGGGCGCCGCGACTGCGACGGGTCCGTGTCTTGCGTCTTTTCTGTGTGGCCCGCGCCTAACAAAGTAGCTGGATAACTTAAAAACTAAAGTAATAACAACAATATACGAGGATTATGGATAGTTAATTTTCGTCACCGTCCATCACGTACCAGGTTCCACCAAACCTACCTGGATACATGGCATTCGTCCACAGTTCGGTTCTCACGTCATTTTCTACCTCCACGTGTAAACTTTGGAACAAACTACCTGCATCGGTGTTCCCTCTAAACTATGACATGGGGTCTTTCAAGAAGCGGGTCTATCGTCATTTTCGTGGCCGGCAACGCGTTGGTGACGCCCCTGGTGTTGCTAATGTCCATGGGTGGCGGTGATCACTTACCATCAGACGGGTGACCCGTCTGCTCGTTTGCCTGCTCTAAGCATAAAAAAAAGATTGAGTATTGTGAAAGTATTATAATGTGGTTATTACTTTAGTTTTTAAGTGGAATATACTACTTACTGCCGTGGTCGCAAATCGAAAAATAAATCACATTGTAACATAATTATATTTATTTATTTATTTATAGAACCACCAACAGAATTACATGTAATACATGATCCAACAATACAAAGGCTTTAGGTTGCTATACACACATAATTCCACTTATAGGCAGTCACAGCATGCGTGTTGAAACTATAAAGAGTACGATAACATAATGTTAGTTAATGAAGTTAGTTAAAAGAGTGTGATACAGATAAGATGACTAATCTAATGTCTTCGAAATATTTATTCTTTTAATGATTTTATTTCTGGATTTTACAATATTATCACCAAAAAGATCAATAGTTTTGTCTTTAGACAATATTTCTTGGTACTGTTTACTTATTCTAGGTATTATGGAATTTTTCCCAAGGTTGGTCCTGTAGGTGTTATGACTCCGCGGTAACCGAGGCGGAACTTTAAGAGATAGTTGGCTAAGCAGTTCAGAATTATCCATGGTCCCGTTAATGAGCTTATGCAGGAATACCATGTCATGCAATTTACGCCTGTCTGAAAGTGCGTTTAGGTTGAATTTTTTAAGCCGAGTAGTGTAGGGTAACTTTTTATCTGTTCCAGTCAAATAAAGCTTAGTGAACTTTTTCTGAACGCTTTCTAAGCGATCCTTATGAAGTTGGTAATAAGGGTTCCATATGAATGTACCATACTCTAGCTTGCTTCTTACTAGTGTAGCGTACAAAATTTTTTTAGGCTTGAGCTTTTTAAACGGTTTCGAATTTCGAAATACAAATCCAAGTGTTTTACGTGCAGATCTACAGATATTATCGATGTGGACATTAAAACGTAGTTTAGAGTCCATTGTAATGCCTAGATCACGAACAAAATCACATTTCTGTAGCTGGTTATTGTTTATTGTGTACCTGATATCAAGTAAAGAACGTTTTCGCGTGAAGCTTATGGAAGAACACTTAGCAGGATTAAGATCCATGCAAGGTATATGTTACTTATAAATGAGTTGGATGTATGTGAATTTATATTTTAAAGCAAACTTATTATAAAATAGCAACTTAAATCTAGTTACTTAATAAAATCGTTTGTTAATTAATAATTTATTTTAATTGCGTAAATTCTTTAATATGATGATTGATTATTTTTTATTAATTTGCAGTTTGACTTACATTCACTTGCATAAATCGTCTTGGTTACAGTGTTAATAAGCGTAACCACATAACTGAGGTACGATACATAAAAAAGCAATCTTTAAAACCTTCTCTTTTTTTGAAGTCCTATAAAATGTATTCGTATTTAGCGGTATGTTAAGATGTCGTAATTTTGTAATCCCCGGACGCTTCGATGTTTCTTGCTGTTTCAGCTGCTGACTTTAGATTAGAGTTTCGTTCCTCGGTTACCGTGGGAATAGTAGGATATATTTATTGCATTAAACAGAAGTTTGTTCGACATTCGTGGAGGGAATTGAGTGTACAGGAATAAAGCTTTAATATTGCCGTGAATAATAAAATACGCAATAATAATCGCAATTAATAATTACTAAGAGATTTTTATGAGATTTGGAACTTCTTTAAAAACAGCGCTTTTTGCCTCAATTATTTTGGTTCAAGAGATTTTAAGCAAATGTTACTCAGCTCAAAGTCAATTTGGTAAAAAATAGTAAAGTCTTTTGAGTCCACCAACACATACATTTGTTTCATAATATTATAATCGTTCTATGTATGCCAGATAACCAAGGTTGGTTTTATTTTTATAAAAGAGGCAGACAAACAGCATTACGGCTCTGATGGTGAGTAGTAGTAACAATATCACAATTATATTCTAAAATAAGTTGAATCCTAAAAAATTTTTTTTTTTAAACGCTTTTATTTCAATAATGTTTAGTTTATAAAATTAGCTACAAGTTGTGAAAATTTCAAGTCTCTACGTAAAATAGAACATAGAGAATTATGCGTCTAAAGTCTGAAAATCGTTTTTTTTAATTTAACAACAAATAAACAATGAAAATTAGTTTAAAATATGATTTTCGTGTATTGTCATCGGAAATACACATGTCTGCCAAATTTCATCAATTTTCATTAAAGGGAAGTCATTCAAATTAACGTTACAAGATTTGATGCTTTGAAGATTTGATGCTTTGATGCTTTGATGCTTTGATGCTTTGATGCTCCGAAGTGAAGCTAAATAAAAGCGTTTAACTAGGATCCCCTGTATCGTGACTACAATAGAAAACATACAAAGACGAGAACACAAAATATGGATAAGTATATGTATCTTCAAAGGAGCTGCTAGTGCTGGCCTTAAAGAAACTGTTCATATTCCTTTTAAATGGCATTTGTATCGTTACATAGTAAACAGGAGGAAGAATATAAACATAAATATAAATAAACACTACAATCTCATAGCCCCACAATAGGATTCCCTCTTAGGTACAATGGACAATACACAAAGACTAGAACACAGATACCGAGACGAGAACTGAAATTCAAACTCATCATTTAAATTTTTGCCACGCTGGGAATTGAAACCAAGATCCTTCAAACGGCGCGGCGGCGCGGCGGTCCGGCATGGTGACGTCAAGAAGTTCTACAGAAACTGGTTTAATAAATTTTACCCATACCTCAAATCTATACAAACAAATAAAATTGGAGAGTGGAGTGAATAAGTGTATTTGGATGTATGTATACACTATACATATACCAAAAGAATATTTTTTACAATTTTTGTCCGTCTGCCTGTTTGTTTCGGCTAATCTCTGAAATGGCTGGACCGATTTTGACGGAGTTTTCACTAGCAGAAAGTTGATGTAACAAGGAGTAACTTAGGCTACTTTTAATATAGAAAAAATAGTTTCAGAAAAAAACACGATACGAAGTTCGCCTGCTCAGCTAGTATATAATATAATAAGACTCACCCCCGACCAGGACCCAGCCACCCAACTGGGACACGCTTGATCATTACAAGGTTGAGTCGATCTTGGTGCTGGAGACGCGCAGCCAGGCTCTGCACTTGACCCTGTTAGAGTAAAACGCTTTTAAATTCTTTCAAGTCACCAAGAATAAAAGGCTAAATTAAGTCATGATAAATTAGTATGAAAGAAGGAATAAATAAAAAAACATTTATTCCACCACTTTACAGAATACTGTAACAAAGGATAGGTTAGGTTACATTAAATATTCTTAAATTAAAATTTAAAAAACCCCCGACAGAGTTGTTTAAAAAACTAAACATAGCTAAGAACGTTTCAGACAAAAATAACTAGATCAAAATTGGTTCATCCGCTTGGGAGCTACGATGCCACAGACAGATACACAGATACACAGACATGTCGAACTTATAACACCCCTCTGTTTCGTCGGGGGTCAAAAATACATGAGAATATCTAAGAAAAAACTGTAGTACCCATAGCAGTGTTCTTGTTATAGAAAATAGAACGTAAATAATACTAATATCTCTCATATTGTATTAAATATGTTGTTAAATTAACGAATTCTTTAAGACTAAAGTCTTCAAATATTGGCTACAGATGTATAGGTATTTCTCCTGGGAACTATTTCTGATATGACGTAGACTGAAGTACGTGACTTAGACGTATGTCGCATGACAGAATTTGCAAGTATACCTTCCCCCATCTCTTAGCCGTATACAATTTCATCACTATATGTAATTTTCTTTTCCCTCCCTTTAAATTCTTTTAAAAAATTTTTAGCTGACCAAACCTGGTTCATAAGTGTCAGCTCTCGTGACATTAGCAGACCGTGCGCACAACACTCTTCGAGTACGCACACCGCCTCCACAAGTCACGCTGCATGAAGACCATTCACCCACGTACCACCTGGACATAACAGTTTATTGTTTGCAGCATCCTTGATTTCAGAATTGAAAATATTATCTCCTGTATGACCAAGCGCTCAAAGCCTGACACATTGTGTGTATTCTAATAGGTTGGCGAAGTTAACCAACACCGTGCTATGCCCTCAGAAGCCCGGAGTTGGTTAACTTGTATAGCCGTGTTGAAAGAAAATTCTGTGCTTGAGTTGGCCCCTAACCTCTTCAAGAATCCGCACTGGAAATGCTATGATACCTGTAATAGTGCTATTAAATATGCAGCATAGTCTTAAAGAACGACCTTATCCATCCATCCATCCATCAGCCCTTGGAGGTTCACTGCTGGACATAGGCCTCCCTAACTTGCGCCATTCTGATCGGTCCTAAGCCTTCTGAATCCAGCAGATGACCGTTGTCAACGCGCTGACAACGATCTTATCGCTTACTGCTTATTATTACGTCTTTCAGGCAGCGTTTGGATGGAGGAAGAAATTTAATCACGTAAATACTCACTTGAAAGGACATGGGTGAGTATTGCACCGCACAACTGATGCAGCGGGCTTGCTGGATCCATCACATAGTTGCTCAGGAGCGTCGGTTCCCGTGAGTCGGTCTCGACATACCGCTAGAGACATCTTGTAACCTGCAAACAAAAATATATTTACACTAAACTCCCTAAGTCGCAAATAATGTTACTGAGAAAATAATCTAACAATTTAACAAAAAAATAACCGACTTCAAATGAAGTATATTGTACTTTTGACATGGATACCATTGTGAGATCTCGTTCAAATTTATGTGGGACTACACGACAAGCACCAGCTTTCCATTAAAAAGAATCATCCAAATCAGTTCACCCAGTCCAAAGTTCTGAGGTAACAAACATAAAAATAACACTCGAATTGAGAACCTCCTCCTTTTTTTGAAGTCGGTTAAATAATTTAACATGACAAATAACATGTTCATATTTTGGCTGGCTCTAAATTTAAGGCAGGATCTCAAAAATAACTCGTCAATTCTTTTATTTCTATCAATAGCGTAAATTATATTCAAATATTGTGGTTTGTTCATTAGGACTGCCTACTGACGGCCTACGACTTTTTTTGCGTCATATAAACTTAGATCCCTAAATTTACCCCTTTTAGGAGATTTATCTTCAAATATACTGCCTTATTTCTCCTCTAGATTACTTTATGCATCTCTACAGAAAGAACCTCTGTACAAAGTTTCATGCTTTTCGGTCAACTGTCTTGGTTGTGCGTTGTCCTGTCATTCGCTTCGGAATACTTATCTGACAGTACACTTTAGCATACTTTCGAAAAAATGTATGGACGGTATTCTTAAAATTCACATAAGTTTTATATGTGTAACGATTGAAATAAAACAAACACTAAATATTAACCTCGTCCAGGATAAGTTGGCTTGGAATCGAGATAGATGAATCTTTTCCCCTCCTAATGCCTTTCAATTATCCTCCAGATTGAATAACTTCAGAATAAAAACTGATTATTTATTCAATTAAATTTATCATGAGATTATACCCGACATTGTTTCATCCATTTTAAAAAGAGAGCGTCACGATTACAGGATGTCTCACTTACACCCAAAAACAATCGAAGAAAGAAGGAAAGAGACAAATACACTTTTTCCATATTTACTCCCAATGGTAATTGGTAAGTAACGAGCCGCGTAAATTCTAAATTTCTTTCGAATACATTAATATTTTAATAAAGAGATCCATTTCGTACTCGGATTTGTGAAACTTCAAACTTTTTAAGAAGCTATTTCTTAACTGTGTCGAAATTATTTTCTTTGTTGGTTTATATTTTTAAAGACTAATATAAACAACACCTTACTACTTGAGTTCAAACATTATTGTGTTTGATACATAAAATATGGTCTCCCTATTGACTACAAACAGGGCTACAGGATCTCTAAAATTTTCCATATAATAAATATTTATTGTACAATTCAAATAACACATGTGAATAAACCCATGCCCTTTAGAGGCGTTTGAAACGACCAATGAAATATCCAATAAAATATCACCCTTTCGTTCTCCTCTAATTAAGAACACTATAGCGAACTTGTTATAGAAATTAATTACGAAATCCAAAGCAATACTTATGAAAAATTGTCACCAGCAGTGCATTATAGTACAAAGCAAAATTAATCGCAGCCTCGTTTGAAGTCAGTAATGACGGCTCTGAACAAAGAAACGAGGTAAATTAAAAATAAAACCAGACCGCGCTACAGTTAGGTATTTGTGCTCGTACACACAAATACCGACTTGAAAATGACGTCTGCTTTATGAACCTCAACCGGGTCGGATTGACCTTATATTGGTTTCGTTTCGTTGTATGACTGACAAAACTTTACTTATGGAGGCCATACACAATGGTACTTGATCAAGCGTCAAGCGGATTGACGCGGCATCCAGTATACTTGATCGTGTATGGTCATGGTAAGCTATCTGGCCATATAGTTATCTCAGGCACACTGGATGGCGCGTCAAGTCAAACTGCAGATTTGATCAAGTACAACCAATTGACGTAAGAATCATCAAAATCGGTCAACACGTTTGGTTCCTACAACGCCATATAGGAACAAATATACATAGACTGATGAACATATTACCCTCACTTGCGTCGCACAGTCGGGTGAAAAAGATTCAATACATGATTCGACCTAGCCAGAACTGAAAGCAAAGGAATTCCATTATCTTTACCATTCCTGTACATGAAAGGCCTATTGGATTGGTACTCTAAAGCATTGTACGGGTTTCCACCCGTCAACCACCGCTACCTTTGTGAGATTATCTCTGGACCCCACTGACCCGAGACAAACTGGCCCTCTTCACTTCACTCCAGACGTTTCAATTGTTAATTAGGTGTCAGACCGGCAATGATAAATGGGGTCCGTCAGACCCCTTTGTCGGTTAAGGGGTTGAAATACAACCCAACTTAATGATCTTTTTAAGAGCATTATATTTTTAAGGACATTGATTGATGGCAATTAAAACTGTTCTTGATTTCGAATTATTTGAGTCTGCATTGATTTCCGTTTTACTTAAAAGGTACATTTTTCTTAAATTTTTGTCTGTAAGAATTTGTGTTGTTAATGATACAAGATTTGACTAAAAGATTAACTTTAACACTTAGCTTAGCTCACGGTTTAAGTTTTCTGTGTAAAACGTAGGTCTCTATGTCCTAATTTATGTTCTTGACAATATGTATGCAAAATTTCAGGCTGATCGGTTTAGTGATTAAAGCGTGGAAGCATTAGTTATTCAGCAATGTGTATTATGGACGGATGAACCTCCTTAGATAGATTTATAACACATCACAAGGCCTTCTCCCAGGCCCTCTCACAGTTGGGCCTTGTTGAAGCATTATCGTATCTTACATGATATTCAAAAAGTGTTTGTAAATAAAAAAATTGAATAAAATATTTGAATTTGGACATTTCAAGTTCAGTGTAAGAAGATAATTATCATTAGTTAATTTAATTTCTCAGTGATTTAATTTCGTAGTTTCCAAGACTACCTAATCAAAGAAAATGTAGAAAAGCAAAAATAATTCATAATTTTTTATGTAATAGGCGAAAACTACTTATTTTTGCAACGAGTGTCGAGACATAATTAAATCATAAGCGTAGAAAGTAATTTATAACTAGGAAAAACACTCCTTTTGCAGAAGAAGTTTTTCTAAAACAAATGTTATTAAAAAAATGTTAACTTCATTTTTTAATACAGAGCCAACAAATGAGTGAAGAACTTGATAGTAAGTTGCCTCATTCTCCAATGGAATCCAGCGATACCAAAGACATCACTAATGCATTTGATACAGAAGGAAGGAACCATATTATTATTGACTCTCAGACACTCAAGATCGAATTTAATTCAGGTTAATATTATATTATAAAATTAAATCTTAACTCCCAATCAAAATCTCTTAATATACAATATTAATTATGTTAATGAAATGTTGGGATACTCAAACATATTTTATGTTAATAATATGTTGACCTTGATTCTCCCAAAATTTTATTCACATTATTCACATTTTGTTACATACCGGATAATTTGAAACATCTACATATGACAATATTCTTGAAGAACTTTGATCACAAGACAATATCCGAACGACAGATACGAAAGAAAAATTTTATGATAAAATGTTTCGATCCTTATCTGAGCCGCCGAATAAATGAAACAATCTGAACCAGCTCTAAATCTTATCTCAACGTCCATCTTTCTCATTCCCCTTAATTAGAATTGGTTCAGATATTCGGGGGATAAGGTTCATAGCTGACGAACAATTTCAGACGTAGTTTGCACATCTTAATACATGACAGTTTCGTTTAGACTAAACTTTATGTCAAATCTTGGAAGATAATAACAATATTAATAATAACGCAACACACTTATAGCCTTACACTAGGATTCTCTGCGTCCTAGGTACCATGGACAACATACAAAGATCACACACCCAGACCAAGAATAGAAATTAAAACCCATTCAGATTTTCGCCATGCTAGGAATCAAAACCTTTGTCTCGGCGATCCGGCATGGGAACCATTGCACCACACTGGACGTCAATGGACACAAAACTGCACCATTAAAGTAAAATCTGAATTCACAACTATCAAAAGTGCAGTAACAAGACAGTACATGGATATGTACTCTTGCTCGAACTTATGTATTCAGGTAATAGATGTTTACGACAATTGACAAGCGAGTAATTGATTACTTCATTTGTAATTAATTGGTCAATAACAGCATGTTAATTATCTTCGCCTCATTATCCTAAAACGCGGACTAGCACATTACCAGACTCGACCCTTTATCACTTTCGGAACTTTATCAGAAAATATTAAATAACAATTAAATACAGATGAATAAAACCATATCAATTAAAAATAAAGAGAAGTAGAACTAACAAAGTAAGGTGCCGTCGACTTTATTCACCTGAGTTAATTCACCCAGGTGTCTTAAGTCTACCTTTAGTGTACTTTATTCACCTATGCACCTAGGTGATTTAAGTCTACTGATCGAGGTGAATTGATATAAAACAAATGAAAGTAACAAAGAGAAGAAACAAGAACAGAGAGAAATGGCGGGAGACGATATAGAAGTCAATTTGATAAAAACTTATTAGGAATTAGAAGTTTATACAACGTCTAGGCCCTTAGTTTCCACAGTGGTCCAGGTAGACCACCAGGAGTCCTCGACAGGAAACTTTTTTTTCGAAAACTCGATCTCTATATAGTCTAAACTCTGCCGCTTTCCATAGTTAGATCTAATCTTCACATTTTTTGTCGAGTTTTCTGGTAGAAATACAAAGCTGCAGGGGGTTCACCGAAACTAGCTAAATTTTGAAAGTGTTCTATGAGAAAAAAGTCTGGGAACCTCTGGTCTAGGCTGTCTACTGCACGGTGCATTACTTATTGGAACGAAGTTCCTTATCGCGCGTTATGAAAGGGGGCTAGACAGAAAATTTTCTTGCGAAAATTTGCCACGATACTTTTTGAAGTGATTCAGAGAGTTTTACAGAGATGGCGCTGTACAATTTTCTGAATCACTTCAAAAAACAATACTTAAATCGAAAGGAACTTCGTTCCATCCGGGTGTCCCTTGACACCTCTCATTTTTTTTATTATTCATTAGAGTTCTGCCCACGACTTTGTGACTAGTGTGACTAGTGTATCTCGGATAATAAGTACCTTATGTCTTATTACTTACCTGTGAGTTAAACTTTATGTAAATCCGTTTAGCAGTTTTTGAGTGAAAGAGTTATAAAAATCTATACAAACATTCAAATTTATAAAATTACTAGCTGTTGCCCGCAGCTTCGCACGCGGAAATTATGTATAATATTGCGACTATAAATTGGGATAAATGTAAGCTATCCTATCTTTCAAGTAGGATCAAACTACACACGGTGTGCAAAGATTAAAATCGGTTAAGTAGTTTAGGAGCGGACAAACAACGTGACACGTAATTTATATATATTAAGATTATAGTAGGATTATCCATAAACCATTCTCTATACAACCTTTAACATTTATAATATTAGTAGTATTAACTACTAAGCATACTCCAATACCACCAGTCCGCACAAATCTGTCTCCCATCAAACGTAACGCCGCCGCAGACATAAATCCCCGTCAACCCTCTATAAAATATACCATTCAAATTACACAAGGTTGTTAATCGGACGGCCGCTGTAATTTGTACTCTGAAGTCGGCCATTACCCCGGTACTGATAAATCAACGGAAATTCCCATTGCTTTCACCGTGCAACAGTTTCTTGGAGATTAGGGCTGGTTCGGAGTAAAGATTTTTGTTTTTGAATGTTTTTGATGTTAGTATTAAATCCTAAGAGTAAGAAGAAATAATTTTTAAAGGTGAAAGAGAGGAGAGGCGGTTACATAAAGAAAAAATATATTTAAATTTGCAACGCCAGGAATCCAGCTTCATTTATGTATGCTCAAAAGTATAATTTGTTGCACAGTTTAATTATTTTGTCGATAATCCGAAGTGGGTCGTCCAATTTTATTACATTAATTAAGATGGTATCATGGTGTAATGTTAATTTGGGTATTTTTACAATGAAAACTCGCTTAAACCTCTTTTTAGTTGATAACTTGTTTTTTCTTTATTAATCTTGTACCTTTTCCTTATCACTTGTGTTAGGTATAAGATTGTTGCGATTGAAATATGTACCTACGAGGGTGCGTTTTTAGGTTCGTGGAATGGCGGGGATAGGGAGTGGTGCATTCGCTTACATCCTAATGTGTTTAGTGACTAATCATTTATATATATACTGAGTATTATCATAATGAGTTCATTAATCTTTGAACTATCGTCGATCAAGCAACTAAATCCGGATGACATTGTGAAGCATGAAGAAAATCAAGTTTCGCGACGTTATAAAGTTCCTTACCAAGCAAGGAAAAGTGTTCAAACCATATTGAAAGTGATGTCCAGGAAAAAACATGATATACAAGTGGCACAATCTCTTTAACAAGGCAGGGAATCGATTGAAGACAATTCCCGACCTGGCAGTCTATTATTAGCTATTAATTCCAGCCAATTTCCAGTGTAAACGTCAAATTCGTGTTACGAAAGCGGTCACGTAACACTTTTTAGCCAATCATACGTCGTTTAAAGCCCGAGAAATGAATTGCCTGGAACATGAATGGTTTTATAAAAGTTCATAATAGGCCCGCTGGTCGGTTTGTTGAGGTCACCACTCCAGATCTCATCGATAAAATCGAAAAATTTATATTGGAGGATGCACGTTTGAAGAAAAAACAACTTGAGGTAACGTAAAAAAAAGTTTTCAATATTTTATTCTACGACTAGAATTTTAATAAGTATGTATACCCATGTCAAATTACAACTTTCTAGCACTAAGGGTCTTGGCGCTTTGCTTCGGAGAACGTCGGATAGACGGATAGACGGACGGACAGACGGACGAACGGAAATTTAAGGAAAATTATAAGCGTTCCGAAGTAATATCGGAAACTAAAATTCCGAACTAAAAAGTTACATAGCAAATCACAATCAGGGGATAATTTTTAAATTTTTTTTTGTACTTGTACATAACAAGTACATAGATGATTATAATGCGTCATTGCAGTATCTGTAAATTGTTGTATTACTTTCTTTTATTATTTTTTTATATTTAATAACTCTCATTTTTAAATATCGCACCTTTAGAATTGAAATGACTTGTCTAAGAATTTTAAGATAATGACTTTTATGCATTGAAGGGTTTAAAAACATGTCGCACCTTTAGAATTGTATCTAAAATTCGTATTTTTTGGTAAACGCTAAACATGTAATTGAAGAATTGGGCATTTTTTATTATTTATTGGGCATAAATTACATATTTTTATGCCGTTCAATGTAAACAACTCATTTTCTTAAAATTCTCAGATAAGCCACTTCAATTCTAAAGGTGCGATATATTTTACATATAACGTATTGTAAGCCTGATTAGAAAATTAATTTTGCGAATTTTCCAATACTGCCTTGATTCAATCGCCTTAAATCTTTAGTCAGACACACGTTTCAACCTACCCATTTCCCAAGGCTCAGTATAATTTGTCGCCAATTTAATGTAAAATATCGTTTTAATTAACAAATTCACCCGCTCACTACTACAGTTAATTGCCTTTTTTATCTGCTACCTGACGGATGGCAAGTTCGCAGGAGTTTGTCTGGTATTGAGAAAACAATGAGTTTTTTAGGGGAGACGATTTACGACACTTAATTACTGGATTAAAAGCGATTGGATTACGACTTTTTACTAATTACTTAAGTTAACGGTACACGGAAAAATAATGGTTAGAGATAGCAGAAATGATTACATTTTGCTCTTCTTAACCTTTCTTTGCAATAATTTGCAAATTTAAAAAAATCTGAATCATTTACACACAAAAATCGCAATCATTTACATTGTACAAAAAAAGTCATTTTCATCATGCTTTAGGTACATAATGCGGGTCCTTAACCCTACACAATTCCATGCATTTACGTGTATGATCATGCATGATGGACGTCATGCAAGCGATCAATCATTTAACGCATGACAGCCCCAATACGGTGATAAGGTCATCTACTCTGTACGTAAATACAAGTCATTGGGTATTTTGTCGTGATCCTACTGCATTATTCTACTACGAGTAGTATAGTATACTCTCGTAATCCTACTGATCAAATATTTGTGACTTACACCTGTGTAACAAAATATGTAATATTTAACGAACACGTCATACTGCATGATCGTCTAACAACAGCATTAGACTATTTTTTCAATGGAAATAGTCAACAAACTAGTTGAAGATTCACCTGATGATAAATGGCTATCTTCATGGACATCAGCAATACCAAAAATATCATTCATGCATTACTGGCCAGGAAAGAGAAAAAAAAAAGAAAAAAGAACTGGTTCTCAAGTCACCAACCCAGCCTGCTCTGTACGTAAATCAAATCAAATCAAATCAAAATCTTTTATTGACATAAGTATCACCGATGCACTTATGCACGTAATTTTTTTAATCTATAAGCTTTTCGGAAGGGTGCTTTGTCATGGAGGAGAAGAAAAGCCGTAAAGAAACTTCCCGGCACATCTTTTATAATCTAACATTTTAACAAAAAAATAACCGACTTCAAATGAAGTACATTGTACTTTTGACATGGATACCATTGTGAGATCTCGCTCAAATTTATGTGGGACTACACGACAAACAATAGCCTTCAATTAAAAAAAGAATCATCGAAATCGGTTGCCGCGATATTGAGTTATTCGTCCATTTATCGCGCACATACTTAATGCAAATTTAAGACTATATGATTTTGACATAGATGCCATTGTCAAATCACGTTCAAATTTATGTGGGACCACACGACAAGCACCAGCTTTTGATTTAAACAAAAATCATCCAAATCGGTTCACCCAGTCCAAAGTTCTGAGGAAACAAACATAAAAAAAATACAGTCAAATTGAAAACCTGCTCCTTTTTTTGAAATCGGTTAAAAATAATCATACATACATATGAACATATCATGCCGCATGATCGTCCAGATTAGCATTAGGCTATTCACTGGCTTACTGACCTCCACCACACGTAGCCGAGTACAGCGAGTCAGATGTATCCAACCAGTGGCGCTTTACAGCCCAAATGATGCAGTAATGAGGTCTTATGCTTTGTATGTAACCACATTATTCACTGGTTCTTACCTCCACCACAAGTAGCTGAGCACAGGGAGCCAGGAGTCGCCAGCCAGTGGTACCGCGGCCGCGAGCAGGATGACCCATCGCCACCACACACGCCACACTCGTCCACACGACGTGTTGACCCCACGCGCAGGTCACAGCCTACTCTCTGTTGACAATATAATATTGTTGTTAGCAAGGTAAAATAAAGTACGAATAGAATTCAGAGAAATGGTCTTTGGAGGAGGACCACTTTATTGTTAAACATAACAATATTATATCTAAATCCCCATGTGTTTGAGAGTTCCCTAAAATCTTCGTACATTCCATCACCAGAAATAATTTCTGAGATCAATATTATATAATGTATCTAAGACTAGCGGTTATTCGGTATGTTCTACTACCTTAAAATTTTTGTATGGGAAAAGTCGAAAATCGACATCTTAAATGGAATGAATGTGTCTAAGGCATTGCTTCGAATGATTGCCTTCCAAATGAGACCGAGTTGAGGCACATCGGTTGGGTTTCAAAGTATGACAAACATAGGTGGAAACAATTTTTGTGATTTATTATATATAAATTACAATGTTTTTACACGTATCAAACCAGCAAAAAGATCGGCAACCAGCAACCACATTTTAATGTCGCCGAACCTAATTGCGATGTAATGCTGACATATTACCGCGTTCACTCGAACCGTCGCCAATGAATATTCTATGAGTCGGCGGAAACAGACCGATCTTTCATGAAATGTACCAGGTGATGTATGGGTTTCTGGTATTTTCTACGGACGGAGCAGTTACAAACACTCTAGTTCTATTTCAGGAAATCTTTCAAATTGATTTTGAAATCGACGTTAAATTTATGTTTAGTGGTGTTTTCAGAATAAATAAGTAATATAAATGATATACTCGTATTATAGTCACAAGTAAATACATACATTTATGGCACACACAAAGAAAAAAAATTAGGTATCTGTCAAATTAAATGAAGAACTCGAGATTCTTTTTGCAAGGTTGACCAACTGAGCTCTGTGTTTAAAAAAATAAACCGAGATGGTTAGAAGTCACACAGAACAATTAGCAATAATTTAGCAAGGGGATGTAACCCGGACCAGGAATTGTTTGAAAAATTCCCCCATTCCCATTTTTCTATCAAACCACACGACGCATGTGGTTTGCTTCGTCAGTCGTTATGCGTACCACAAAGGACTGGAATAGCTTGTCTGCATCCATTTCCACCTACCTTAGACGTGGGGGTTTTGAGAAAAGAGTGAATAGGCTAGTTAGTCCGCTCATTATCTTAATCTTAGACCTTGTCGTCAAACATTAACTTCCATTATGTAAAAAAAAACTTCGATAGCGCGAATCAAGTGTCTCGTGAAGTCTCTATGTGATGAATGGTGCAATGTCGCTACAATAATTTTACTTAAAAAATACATAAAAAGTTATAAACATTATTTTCATTCGTTCCGTAAATATCGCTTTTAACTGCAAACGTTACCGCCAATACATAGTATTTTTATACGTGTACCCACAAAATCAGTTCCAACCACGACCTTATAAATCGCTGTGATATGTAGCAACGCCAATCCTCATCACATATTCAGCACCGCTCGTAATCGAGTAGAGAGTATCCGCACAAATGTGCAGAATTTTCCGATTATCATATTAAAGTAGCAGCAACTATCCCTCTCTTACTCATCGCAATTACAAGAGGTAGAGCGGGACAAACAGATTCCTACTTTAATTAGTGCAATTCCTATTCGGTTGTTAACGGAATTTAATGTCTGCTAGTGTTATTAAATCTCATGATTTAATCGCAATGAAAGCATTACTCATACATCTTAAATCTATGTCAAGGGTTAAGCGGACTGCGGAATGGATATTTTGGAAGCGCTCATTGCCCTAAGCAAGTAGTTAAGTACGTCAATCAAGATCAACCATAATATCTGGGGATCACCGATCAACAGATTATTTTGAAAGGAAGTATAGGCCAATCGGAACATTTATACATGTTATTCATGCAAGCAAAATAAAACGTCGTCTCTTTCTCTTTCGCGTAACAGCATCGCCGCGTTGAATAAAATACTGACTGCGGCACTGAGTCACTTAACGGTTACTTAAATCGCTCCTTAGTACAGAATCACAATACAAGTTCTGTACTAAAGTGCGATTTCCGTTAAGTGACTTTGAGTACGGCAGTGGTTACTAGTCCAATTATACCAATCTAAATATAACAATTTTAGTGTCACGTCTGGAATAATTCCACGTATCAATGGGATCAACCTAATAGTAATACCTTGGTAGATAAAGTTTCAGTACCATTGATCTTGGCCAGTGGCGATTATAAGTGCTTAGTTTTCTCGCTATTCGTTTAATCAGGTGGAAACAAATTTCAAGAAACAAATAATTTGATACTGCAAATATAAGCTTCTAATTATTTATACTTTCATCCCACAATCATTTATCATTCATGAAATTCATTTTAAAAATTTAACTTCACTTTGAACTTCGCCTTGCAAAATTCTCATATGTATTAATTGCATTATCATGAGACTGGGACTAAAGTTGATATTACTTGCTCAAAATTAATATTAGACGTACTGTACGTACGACCGACGCGATGTATCTTGACGCGTCTGAACATAGGCTTTGCGAACTAGCGCATGTAAGACAGAGATAGCGACATGAACATGCTAACGTGTGACTGAGACATAATATGCCGCTTACAAGCATTGCCAAATTATGTTACTGCTCAACCAAACGCAAATAAATTTTAAAATAAAATAACACCCACTTGCTCTCAAAAAACCTATCATGATATATCTTTTTGAAATCCTTATGGTAAGCTCTTTGATTTGATACCCGTATTGCATTATTCGATTTATTTTTATTTTTTGAGACTTCAAACAATGGCGTCTCACAGCCACCATAATTGTTTTTTTATTATTTCACTTATCTAAGAACATTTAAGTTATCATGACGAATCTAACGATATCTTAATTATATAAATCCGTATATTGGATGGAAGATGCGAGGTTATATAGAATATTACATGCATACATACAAACATACATACATACCTACAAGATACGTGCGAAAAGCCTAACCCTTCCTGGCAATCGGGTAAAAAGATGGAGGTTTTCAATTAGTTTGTATTTTTTTGTTTTTTACCTTAGAACTCCATCAATTAATTTGAAAAATTGTTTTATTCGGAACAGTAGGTGTCCTTCCGAATTGGTCCAGATTACTCCAGATATTTTCTATATTTTCTGATGATGAATCCATGGGGAACTTTTCAAATATTGTAGGAATCAATGATATTATATATTAAAAAGAGGCAGATAGGTCATAAGCGCGCGCGTTGTGTGACTCAAAAAGTTCCCAATTGGGAACTCTTATTCAGGTGAAGAAAGAGATAGCGATGTAGTTTTGACGTGAGAGCGATAAAGACGTGCGATAAAGCAATAAAGCGTGCCTTGCGGACATCGGAACAGATTTTTCGGTTGATTTGTAAGGGCATAACGTATCTATATTTATTTAAACATCATTGGTAGGAATGCTTATGGGCGATAAGGTAGTTCTTTGAAATTGGTGAATTTTTTGTTAAAATCAAGATTGTTCTTGCAACAAATTGTCTAAGCTAATTGCCATTCCCTTTATATCAAATGAAACATCTGAGAGCATTCCGGTCCGCATAGTTTTAATTTTCGAAACGGGAACAAACAGCGAATAGTGACTAGACAAAGGCGTATGGCGGTGTACGGTGTACGCCATACGGGCAAGCGGAGAGCTTTGACCTTTAGATGTTATTGTTCTTCGTTTTAGGGTTCCGAAAAAAAAACGAAAACGGAACTCTTACGGAACATTCGTGTGTCTGGGCAACCGCCCTTCACAGCCAATTTTCTCTGAAACTACTGGACCAAATGAGTTGAGAACTCGAGTGCTTTTTTATGACCCAAAGACGAAAGTATAGATACATTATAAAAAAATAAATTTGAAAAAAAATTTACGGAATCAAAATAAAGAAAACTGTTTTGCAAACTGTATTGTATGGCATGTCAAATAAGGGCCTTATCACACTGACGGTTTCCGAGCGGATTCAAAGCGGAACGGATGCGCAGCCCTAAAAAGGCTTATCGTAAGGATCTCAACTATAACATATTTCTGTTATAGTTCTACAATGGGTAATTTTAAAATTATTCAAGAAATAAATAAAATATAAAAATAACAGCAAATATATAATCAACGTACGGAATCCTCTCCAAGCGAGTTTAACTCGCACTTGTTAAGTTTATTAAATTTATTTGTTCTGTTTTTGAATGTATAATATTTTGTTCTTGTTTTTAAATGTATTGTGGTTTAAAATGTAGCTTTTGTCCGTACATTTGGTGCCCAGAATTAGGTTTAGATATAAAGGTCCGGATGAAAATTTAGTTGGAATATTATTTTTGTATCATGAAAAGTTTTTGCGGTGTATGCCAAGTCAGTAGTTCCATCATGAGACCACACAATTGGACTAGTGGGATAGACTTGACACAGTTAATTATTTTTGATTTCTGTACTTTAAAAAAATATAAAATACAGACCATGCTACTCACTCATTTAATTGTTATGAGATCTTCCATTATAAACCAGTAAACATATCAGCCCAGAAATACAAATCTATATAAAAAAATATACGGATGTCCTCTATAGACTTTGAAACCATCCAGCCAATGTGCTCCAAACTGGTTTCATTTGTTTTTGTTTCGCAACCACTCAAACAATGCATTAGTCACATTTAAGTTGTTTTTTTTTTTGCATTTTTTCATACAAATATTTTTAACGTAGTAGCACACGCTGGGTATCCATTAATCTTTTATAATAATAGTGAAGGTATTGAAAGAGTTATGCAATCCAGCAATATCGGTTCACAATGCTTCCAGCTCATTAGTTCAAATACCCGCTCCGCGCGTGCATTGTACCAACTGTGAGCCTTATTATTTCGTGGCCCCATTCCCTGATGATGTCAGGTCGCATCCGGCATTGTGACACGAGGTTTCAATTCCTATTTTTTTTGTTCAGAACCCAGAAAAAACCGTGTTTGCTCGAAAAGTCTTTTAGAATATTCAGCGCAACTAACAATTATTCCTACAGGCTCCTGAACTATTCTTAAGAGACGGCTGTGAATAAATAATGTGAAGGATTCTTTCTGTTGTATTGCTGAAAAAGATGGCATTTTCCGTTGCTCATGTCTGGTAAGCTTGTATACTTTTATTATAATGGACTCGTTGGAAATAAGCCAATGTTACTTGAATAGGTGTAATTTACTCTTTCTTATTTTATTTAAGAGTAAGATCGCGAGGCAGAAAAGCAAGTAACGTATAAGCATTAAAGAGCTTGTAAATGTTAAAATGGCGTAAAAGATCTAATGAATAGGCGCTCATGTTGTTAGAAAACAAATAGATATTAGAATTCCTTTTCACTTGCACATGAAAATTATAATTCATTGGATAAATGTGAACACACGATAAATTTAATAAACAAAAAAATCAGATAACACCTGGAGTAGAGTAAGTCACAGCAAAATATATCAGAATATTAGAAAAGTACTACTGGAAATGTCATAAAAATGTGGCCCATCTTACCTTATTTCCGATATGAGTGTTGCCCTATATTATTTTAAAGAGTTTATAAAAGTTTGACATGTTTTCACATTTATAATCCGTTTGGTAATAGGTAGGAACCTTGTCGCAATAACAGCGCCGTGACGTCACAGGAAACGACAGCAAACCACTATTAAATGAATTTTATTTTGTTTGGAACTGTGTCTTTTTATACTTTATATTTATTTAAGAAGGCTCAAGAAACGTGTTCTGCGTTTTTAGCTTTATGCTAAAATATATTACCTGTATTTTCTCTCTATCGTAAAATAATAAAAGTAGTAGGTAATATATTATTTATAAAATAGAAAGAAAGAAAGAAAGAAAATATTTATTTTGCTAAGCCCTGCAACAAGTTACAAAATTTACACTAAATAAACCATTTACAAAATATTATAACTTATGAAGTCGATATAACCAGCTGCAGCAACGCTCAACAAAAAAGGTACGCACTCAGCATACGCCGCGGGTAACCACGGCTACTGATTTTCAGTACGACCTTTATTGTGTCGCAGTTCGGACGAGAGATTACAGTTCGCCGCATAAAGAAAAAACTACTACCCAAAAAAAAAAAAAACCCAATAAATAAATACCCAATTATAAATAAAAAAAAACAAAACACAGTTCGACTGTGTCGGTACCAACTTCTCAGTTCGGCTCTATGGTTCTCACGTCACAAAGGCCATAGCAAAGCCTTTTACCAAAAGGCATATATTATTCCCAATAAACTGTATTTATAGGTAACAAATATACAGAGGAACATACTAATATATTAAATCATTATTACTGCTTTAATTTGAAATTTTTCTCATATATCATCCATGTACAATTGATCAGTAAAAGTTTTATTATAATTATGTACAGACTAGCTTTTGACTGCGGCTTAGCCCGCGGTAGACATTGTTATTTTACAAATCCCGCGGAATTCTTGAATTTTTTCCGAATAAAAAGTAGTTTATGTGTTAAGTCAAGGTATAGGCTATCTCCATTCCATTTCAGACAAATTGGGATGTTGACTAATTTTAGGATTCAATTTTATTTTATAGATAGAACCGTAATATTCACGAAAAAAATATTATAAAAATAATAATCTTCAATTTAAAAACAAAAATTGATAAATAAAATTCATTATCAAATTTCCCATCAAAAACGTCACGTGACGTCATTAAACGATATTCAATACTATCTGTCTACTAAGTTTGTTGAATTTCCATATAAAATTGTTCCAATGACGTCATATTCTCAAAATGGCGTTTGAGGTCACGTGACAGTGAGTACAATTTTTTACATTTTAAATTAATGATATTTAATTTATTGTGATTGATTTCAATAAAAGAATCATATTTTAGGCCTTTAAATGTTACCACTAATATTTTAGACATAAATTTATATTAATTTATAATTAGTGTCAACATCCCTATTGGTTAAGTAGTTGTGGCATGATTGAGGAACTAACATACAAATATACAAACATATTCACAAACTTTCACTTTTATAATTTTAATACGATAATAGGATGTATAGATACATTACTTAATCCACCAGCTAAATCTAGAAGCAATACGAAATCCTGTTACTAAATTACCCCTGAATGTCGGACAAGCGGAGACCCGTCAGAGAACCGGTAATGGGTTATCCGTGTACACTTTGAGAAACACTGAACCAAAGTATGAAACGATGCGCTTTACGTATTTAAGTTTATTTTATTTTATTCAAAGTACTATAGTGTACACAGCTATTATTACTTATATTACAATTATGAATTTACTATGATACGAGTACTCAGGATATTTATTTTGTATATCAATTTCGACCTAGTTGCGTAGATCGTGGTCATGGCTGAACTGCGGAGAAAAACAAATATCGTGAGTACCAGTATTATAGAAAAAAGTTTTCAGTCTACGATAGGTGAAGTAAAAAATCAATTAATTAGAAACCCGCCATCCCTTTGTTTATGAGGAGTTATGAGGAGAAGAAGAGAAAATTGAATTTATTTATTTTACATGTTAACCAACGAAATACCTGTGGAGATACACACCAGACAAGTACTTAAAACTTATGTGTCACCTCAGTTACAGGTGTAAACAACTTTCTAATAATCCATTCGGTAGACTATAGTTACGTAGCATGACCCCAAGAGGATCGCTGACGCCGCCGACACGTGCAAGCAAGAGTTGTTTGTCTTAATATTAAAATGTGCAATTTTGCGATTTCGACATCTTGATCGATATTAATCTAATTAATAATTTTGTAAGAATAATTCATTCCTAATCTAATATCGATAGGAGGTAGACTAGGCTACTTTTAAGACTTGAATGTATTTTTTTTATTAATTAAATTAGATTTTAAATTAAATCTGGCTTTTTTTTGGAGCCTCCGGCGGCAGTAAACGTAATTGGCGCAGTCGGTAGGATACTCGCGGGCCGGTTCGCGATAGCATAGGGTCTCAAAAATCGAGGAACGCGTCGCGAGTCACCCGGGTGGCTATCCAGCCCCGTCGTCGAGTATCCTGAATCTACGGACCTGCTGCAGCTTGGAGGAGTTTCCAGACATCGAAGCACCAGGAAGAAACCAGACCAGATGTTTCAGTAAGTGCACTTGAATCGCTCTCGTGTTGCTTTCCTTTTAGTCCTAGTAACCCTCACCATTTTCCATCCTAGATCGGATAGGCTCCGGCAGTCTGAATCTCGTCAGACTCGCCGCGATAGTATTAGTGATAGTGTTAGAAATTTAAACGTAGATAATAATCAATTAGATATTTCTTGTAATAACTTACCCATAATGTCGCACGAACCAGATACCATTTTTAAGGCCCTCCGCCTTGTCCCGGATTTTGACGGGAACCCGAACGTTCTAACAAGGTTTATCAGTATATGTGACCAAGTAGCCGCAAAATATTTAAGTGCATCGCCGGGTAGCGAATTTTCAAATTCTTGCCTACTGAACGGTATCCTTAATAAAATCACTGGTACCGCCGCATGTACAATAAATTCAAACGGAATCCCGGATACATGGGCAGGAATCCGTGCTGCATTGATTAACAACTTTTCAGACCAACGTGACGAGACTACTCTGTATAACGACCTGACATTAGCCACCCAAGGTAATAGATCCCCTCAGGAATTTTACGACCATTGCATGACTTTGTTCAGCACCATAATGACATACGTGACACTACATGAGACCATACCGACTACTGTAACTGCAAAACGTGACCTCTATAAAAAAGTAACCATGCAGGCATTCGTACGCGGACTTAAAGAACCTCTAGGATCCCGTATACGCTGTATGCGCCCAGAGACCATTGAAAAGGCGCTTGAGTATGTCCAGGAAGAACTAAACATCATGTATCTGCAACAGCGTAACGAGCCCCATAGAAACCATATAAACCCTAAAGTTCCCTCACTTCCGTCTACGTCATTTACTCCACCGCGTCCACTAAATACCCAATTCCCAGCACCAAAGTGGCCGAACCCAGTAGCCCAGCAGGCCATGAGGCCTCCGCCTCAGCCATTTAAATTCAACCAGGCAATGCAACAGCATCGCATGCCCACGCATACTCAAAGGGTATTCGGCGCACCACCACCTAATTATAACCCTCGCAGTAATGTTTTTAAATTACCACCTCGCCCACCTGTAGCCCAGGGCCCACAGCCCATGAGTGGTGTACAAAAATTTACCCCGAAACCTTTGCCATTAGTGTCAGGCCATGATTGGAGAACGTCAGGTAACCCACCGCCAAGTAATTATTTTAAAACTCGCGAAATGAATGTTAATGAGTGTGCAGGTTACGATGATTCATATTATCCCACATATGACTATTATCAAGACCCAGCGTACTATTACAATGACAATACATATTATTATAGCAGTAACTATGCCCCCGACTATACTTGCGACTTTGACTATTGTTATAACACTGACCATAATTCATTAAACAGTGAAAAGGTAAATTTTCAGGATTTTCAGGAGAATTCAACTTCACAAAAACCAGGATAGAACTTAACCTTCAGACACAAAGACAATTGCCGTATATTCAAATCATGAACCCCCCATTAAAGTTGTTGATAGACACTGGTGCTAATCAGTCATTTATTAGCCCAGAAGCTGTCGAAAAATATTTCTATAATTTTCCCCTTAATTTTGATCCATTCGAAGTAACCAACATACACGCGACCAGTAGGAATAATTATTCTATTACATTACCTTGCTTTGCAGAATTCAATGACCCGAGTAATATGAAACTATTTGTGTACCGATTCCATGACTATTTCGACGGACTGATAGGTTTAGATTTATTAGGTAAATGGGAAGCCCGTATTGATTTAAAAGAACGTCAACTTATAACTCGCTCTGCCTCAAACCTAATTAGAATGTATAACTCGCGAAATGTAAACTTATACGAGGATATTATTCCAGCTAGAACTTCAAAAGCTATTCGTATACCTATTGACGCAACGGACGGCGAAGTTTTTATTAGAGAACAAATAATTTGTAACTGTATTATTCACGAATGTATTACCACCGTAACTAACAGCCGCGGTTACGTTGAAGTTGAAAATCCGACACCAAACGACTTAATATTCTCACTCGACCGGCCGGCGCGTACGGAATTATTTAATATCGAGTGCACGCGCACCGACAGACTCTCGCCGCGCGAAAAAGAGGTAGTTTCACGTTTACGATTAGATCACCTTAATGAAGAAGAAAAGGCTAATCTTAGAGCTCTTTGTTCTCGGTACTCAGACGTGTTTTACTTAGAAGGTGACCCTCTAACGTTCACCAATAAAATAAAACACCGTATTAGAACCACCGACGAGATCCCCGTACACACTAAGAACTATAGATATCCGTTTATCCACCGGCAGGAAGTTAGGAACCAGATAGAAAAAATGTTAGAGCAGGGTATAATCAGACCATCTGATTCCGCGTGGAGTTCACCAATTTGGGTGGTACCCAAAAAATTAGACTCCTCTGGCAAACAAAAGTGGCGTCTTGTAGTCGACTTCCGGAAGCTCAATGAAAAAACCATTGACGATAAATACCCTATCCCTAATATTAGTGACGTCCTCGATAAGCTAGGGAAGTGCCAGTATTTCACAACCTTAGATTTAACTAACGGATTTTACCAGGTAGAAATGGACCCCCAAGACATCTCAAAGACCGCGTTTAATGTTGAACACGGCCATTTTGAGTTTTTGAGAATGCCAATGGGTTTGAAAAACTCACCAAGCACTTTTCAACGTGTCATGGACAACGTACTTAGAGGTTTACAGAATGAAATATGTCTTGTATACCTCGATGACATCATTATATTTAGTACTTCGCTCCAAGAGCATATGATCAACTTAGAAAAGGTCTTTCAGCGACTTCGCGAGTCCAACTTCAAGATCCAGATGGATAAGTCAGAATTTCTGAAGCTTGAAACAGCTTACCTAGGGCACGTAATTAGTAAAGATGGTGTCAAGCCAAATCCAGATAAAATAGCAGCAATAGAAAATTACCCCATTCCTAAGACACCAAAAGAAATAAAACAGTTTTTAGGCCTTCTCGGATACTACCGAAAATTCATTCCCGACTTTGCTCGCCTCACGAAGCCATTGACTCAATGTCTGAAAAAAGGTAAAAAGATTACTCTCAATCCTGAATACATTAACTGTTTTGAAAAATGCAAAACTCTACTTACCAATGACCCGATCTTGCAGTACCCAGATTTTACTAAGGAGTTTAACTTGACAACCGACGCCTCAAATTTTGCTATAGGTGCCATACTATCCCAAGGCCCGATAGGTTCAGACAAGCCAGTATGCTATGCGTCCCGTACTCTAAATGAGAGTGAGATAAATTATAGTACGATAGAGAAAGAACTACTCGCAATAGTATGGGCGACTAAGTACTTCAGACCATATCTCTTTGGTAGAAAGTTTAAAGTTTTAAGTGATCATAAGCCTTTACAATGGATAATGAATCTAAAAGAATCTAACTCACGTTTAACTCGATGGCGCTTAAGATTGAGTGAATACGATTTTACAGTTGTTTATAAGAAGGGTAAATGTAACGCGAATGCGGACGCCCTCTCGCGCGTAGAAATACAGAATAACGAGACGACAAGTTTAATGGATGAAATAGATGAGTTAAATTCCCTATTAGGAAACCCGACTGACTGTCTACATACCGATATTAACTCTTCTACAGAGACAGTACATACGAGTAGAGAAAACCCGATACTAGAAATTCCCATTACGGACGACCCCCTTAACAAATTTAACCGACAGTTACACTTCACCATTGTTAACGACGTTAAAAAGAAACCCGTAGTAACAAAACCCTTTGATACTCACACCCGTATTAGTATACAGCTTTCAGAGTCTAATTTAGAAGAAGATCTCATCAACGCCGTAAAAGAATATGTTAAACCTAAAGTTAAAACCGCCTTGTTAATTAACCCTACTTTAGCCATGTATACAATTATACCTATTTTACAGGAAAAGTTTAAAAGCTCCGCTATGAATCTTGTACTAACTAAATTTGAAATAGAAAATGTAAAAGAATATCTCCGCCAGCAAGAGATCATTCGGCACTATCACGATGGTAAAACCAACCACCGCGGTATAACCGAATGCTACTTAGCGTTATCATCCAAGTATTACTGGCCAAAGATGAAAGATCACATCACTAAATTTATCAACGAATGTACCATTTGTGGACAGGCCAAATATGATCGTAACCCAGTCAGACCACAATTTAATATAGTTCCACCAGCTACAAAACCTTTTGAAATAGTCCATATGGATTTATTCACCGTACAGGGCGAAAAGTACATTACGTTCATAGATGTTTTCACTAAGTATGGTCAAGCTTATCAACTACGCGACGGAACGGCTATAAGCATATTACGGGCACTATTAACTTTTTGCACTCACTTTGGTGTACCAGTAACGCTAATTACAGATAACGGAACTGAGTTCACCAATCAGTTATTTTTAGAATTCACCCGGTTACACAAGATAAATCACCATAGAATTTTACCTCATTCCCCAAACGCTAACGGCAATATTGAGAGATTTCACTCTACAATTCTGGAACATCTTAGAATTTTAAAATTACAGCATAAGGATCAGCCTACCGTTACCCTTGTTCCGTACGCTATAATTGCTTATAATAGTTCTATTCATAGCTTTACTAGATGTAGACCCTTTGACTTACTTACCGGACACTTTGACCCACGAGACTGTCTCGACATCGACTTGACTCAACACCTGCTACAACAGTATACGCAGAACCATAGAGAACAAATGAAAACGGTATATAGTATAATTAACGACTCCTCTCTCGCTAATCGTACCAACCTTATCGAGAATAGAAATAGAACTCGTGAACCAGAGATAGAGTATGCACCAGAACAACAGGTCTTCGTCAAAAACCCATTTGCTAGCCGTCAAAAGACAGCAGCTCGTTACACCCAAGATACCGTTCTCGCTAACCTACCAATTCATATATATACATCTAAGAAACGCGGTCCTGTTGCCAAATCCAGGCTGAAACGAGTCCCTAAAAGCGCGAATTTGTTACAGGATACTACTACTTCTAACCGTCCCACCATTCCATGATAGATGTAAAAATATCACAAGGCATGTTAAATAAAGTTAAGACTTTGTATGGCAGTGATTATATTCCAAACTTAGAGTTAAGAGAATATTATGACTTGATTAAACCAGGTTCATACTAGAATAGAATAGAATAGAATATAAGTTTATTTAGTTTATTAGTTAATTACTACATTAATAAGCAGATAGTTATAGTTTTAAATTCCCAATAATCTCTAAGAACAGTTTTGAGCTTTTTAAATTATCTATTGCATCGAACAAAGATAACCAAGGCCTTATTCCCCCCTCTCCTTTCCTAGCAACTTACGAGAAACATTTTGTGTACATAGAGACAGAATGTCCGAAGTTAAATAACTGGTATCTCTGCGACCAACAAATCAACCTTCGAGTCCGTAGCAAGACTGACTGCATCCAGGAAATGATCACTAGCCAAAACATCGGAGAATCCTGCCAATTCACCAAAGTTATCCTGAAAAGAGAAGCCATGGAGAAACTGGACGATCGACACTACGTGCTCTCCTTTCCACAACAGACCCGGGTACAACTCACCTGCGGAAGAGTAGACTACATTTCGCTCTACGGAAGCTACCTCGCGACGATCCCAGCCAACTGTAACCTGAAAACAGAAGAATTCACTATAATTAATGATAATGACGAGATAGAAGGTCAACCCCTGAAACTTACCGGGATACCTCAAAGCGTCGGCATCCAGCCTGCAGCATCAACGCATATCCAGTTGAGCTCCATTAACCTGCAAGACCTGCACGGCATCCAGGAGAAGATCATAGCACAAACCCCACTGCAGCTTGAACAATCCAACGTTATGTATCATACGACTATACCATTCTACACGATCCTTTCAATCGGAAGCTTACTGATCGCCATCATCCTGTGCTACAAATACAACTTCTGGATCTGCAGAAATCATAAGAACCAAAAAGGAGATCAAACCACAGAAGAGCCCATGGAAGAATCCCCTGGGAAAACTCCGGCAACATTCTCACTAAGCGTTTTGAAGTAGTTGCCGCTCTGGGGGTGGAGGAGTTACGTAGCATGACCCCAAGAGGATCGCTGACGCCGCCGACACGTGCAAGCAAGAGTTGTTTGTCTTAATATTAAAATGTGCAATTTTGCGATTTCGACATCTTGATCGATATTAATCTAATTAATAATTTTGTAAGAATAATTCATTCCTAATCTAATATCGATAGGAGGTAGACTAGGCTACTTTTAAGACTTGAATGTATTTTTTTTATTAATTAAATTAGATTTTAAATTAAATCTGGCTTTTTTTTGGAGCCTCCGGCGGCAGTAAACGTAATTCTATTCAAAACAATAAGAAAATAAAGATAAAGAAAAATAAAAAATAAACAAAGATGCTTTACCATCAACCACCCACAAATGAATGCAATTAACTAACAAGTAAACAAACAATTTGACAAACATTATAATAACATTTGCAAAGCAAAACTTTTTGACTCCATGAATATTATGAATGCGTGGGTAATTATAATCTGATTATAACTTGGCACATAATTGGCACACAGTATGCAAATTATGTTGTATCAAGCGTCTTGTGAGAGACGAGTTTCCGTTTATAATATTTTATTACTCGGCTTAAGCCAAAAGGAGGGTTATAATTTCAACTCTTAATTGTATGTGTGTATCTCAGACACATAATAAAAAAACGGCCAAGTGCTGTGAGGTGTAAGAATATATATAATAATTTCACATCAACATAAATATTAAGTATTATTAGCATCGTGCATATATGACTTCAATTCGCGCATTAAATATCGCACTTTATCCACGCATCTTTATTGGAATTTCAGCAGTCTCGTTCCGAGAAACGTAGTATTCATTTAGTTTCCAAGCGGTATTGCATTAAAATATTACAGTTGTAAAATAGCTATTTATTACAAAAAAGCTACAAAAAGCTAACGAAGCTTTTAACAACATTTCCATACTATCCCGTACTTATCCCGTGGGTAACAGATGTATTTCCCGATATAAAATAAACTTTGTTTTTATTTACATTAGTATCACGTAATTGTAAGTAGCAATGGAAAAGACGATAAGAAATTCACCTTACATGTTAATTTAAATACACAAATTCAGACTATAAGAATTTCATTAATTAATTAATGCACACATTTGGCTTAGTTATTTGTATGGATTTTAACAGCAGAGGGTTTCAAAAATAGCCGAACCTTCGATTTCTTACTTTAAAATCGGCAAGATCATCTTCAAAAAAGATCTTATCGAAGAATCCAACTCCGCTAGCCAACATTTTGTATTTTGTGAGATATTTTCATCCAATATTTCTCAGTACCTGCAATTGAAAGTTCTATTCTTGAACGATCTGGGGGTCTAGACAAGACTCTTTTTAAACGCTCACGCCGAATGCTGCCTTCAAAATGTATGGGAATGACATTAGGTGCGGAAATATGAGCACGTGACTTCTGTCAGTGTAATGTCATTCCCATACATTTTGAAGCTAGCGTGTGATAGGAGCGTTTGCAGAAAAGAGTCTTGTATCTAGGCCCTTTAACGTTGTCCTTTACAGTTTGTTTCCTCGTAACGATTCCTTGAAGGCATTAAAATACGGATCCGTAATAATGAATTACTACTACACTACATATTAAATCATGATTTGACTCAAATATGTGAATATCTCTGCGGTTTATTGAATCGTCGAATCTTTGAAGAGAAACCGAATTGTCAATGATGGATGTATGTACTTTCCTACTAATATTATAAATATGAAAGTTTGTATGGATGTTCATTACTATTTAACGCAAAAACAGCTAAACAGATTTTCATGAAATTCATCATACATGTAGACTATGATCTGGACTAAGATATAAGGTACTGCAATGATGTTTAAATAAATATAGATACGTTGTGCCCTTACAAATCAACCGAAAAATCTGTTCCGATGTCCGCAAGGCACATTTTATTGCTTTATCGCACGTCTTTATCACTCTCGCGTCAAAACTACATCGCTATCTCTTTCTTCACCTGAATAAGAGTTCCCAATTGGGAACTTTTTGAGTCACACAACGCGCGCGCTTATGACATATCTGCCTCTTTTTAATATATAATATCATTGGGGTACTGATTATCCCGGAAAATGGAAGGAAAGCCGCGGGCAGAGCTCTAGTATCTTATAACCTGCAACAGTTCAGTAAGTCGCTCCAAATACTTAGTGAATCTTAAACTTTCAGCCAAGACACGAAAACAATTTGAATATTCGCGAGCGTGAGTACCGAATTAGGTTGTAAATAGATTATAATTACTGGCTTCAGCTGTGATATTATTCATGATGTTAAAAAGTTTATTTATGCAAGTATTTACTGCTTTAGAACTTTTGGACGAGTGGTCGGATTTGACTATCAAATTATCTTTTTACTGATTTGACAATCGCAAACTAGATGGCGTTGTTACTGATTTAACGATTGAAAACAAGATGGCGTTAAACTCCAGTCGTGCGTAGGAGCATTTTTTAAAGTAATTAGCCTGCAAAGGGGCAGCTAAATGCCACATGATGGTAATGTAAGGTATCACTACACAGACATAACGAATTAAGATTGATTTAGGACCATTATTTTTGTTCAGATAATTTTAAAGAGTACAGTCTGAATTTGCTTTATAGATCTCGAAAGTCAAACTTGATTTTACAAATAACAGCGCTCAGTTGGAGCTTGTGAATACTGAATTGTGGAACACCAGAATAATATGCACGTTTATAATATATTCTTGTTCGCAACTTGATTTCATATTCATATAAAATGAACTACTGACATCGCTATAATAAATTAACGTAATATTTTCCACTTTCGCTCAGGCCCGACCGAAACGCCGCATACATTCAATAGCGCTGAAAAATATTTATCCCAGTTGGTTGTTCCATTTATATTTGTGCCTTGTTTTACATCTCGTTTTATGTCATGGTTTTAGAGGTCTGTAGATAATGGCAAAAACATAATCATTATGTCTATCTGTTTGTATGTAGCAGATACAGACTTTTGGCACTGAGAAAACAAAGAACTGTGATTTTTTATGAAATGCTATACAATTAGTTAATCATGCCATTAACTTACGGTCTTAATTATAAACGTTACTTAATATTTAATCTACTGCTTAGCAACGGATTGGCAAAAACCTCACTTATAAACACTACTTAGCGTTAAGAAGTCGTTAAGTAGGGTTTAAATAGCTGTCAAAATTAAACACTGCCGAGACATAGTTTAACTCTCGCTAAGCGGCAAGATGGCGGATTTCACATAAATCAGCTGTTCTATTGTGACGTCTGATCAACTTACTTGCGTTTGTTTGTTAGTAAAAAATATATATATTTGTGCATAAAACATGGATGGATTGGAAGATCTTCGTGATTTCCAAAACGACGTAGCTGATTTAAGCAGTTTCAGAGCTAGGAGGAGAAGAAAGACGAAGAATTACAGAGTTCGCTTTAATCCGCTACAAAGTTTATCGGATGAGGAGTTTAAACTTAGATACCGATTTAATAAAGAAAACATGAGTCGTATCATAGAAATAGTGAGACCTGATATACAGGGCGATACTCGAGATTACTTCTATTCTGTATAGCGCTCGTCGAGCCCTTTCTTTTGACACCTCTCCCGCCCCTATCCGACCACTTAAACGCAGAAAAAGTTGCGAGGCGCCCTTTCACTCACCACCATACATTGTTTAATATAGGAATCCACCTAAGCTCTCACGGCACAGTATTAAATTTACGAAGAAAATCATCTTAGTAGCTCCCCATAGTTGTTCATTATAGTAGTGTTATATATCAATAGATTCGGCTTGAATTACTCTTTTCAACTGTCCAATTTAAATTTTGAATTTCCAAAAAAATTTTCAAAACTTGGTGTTTATTACCATTTCCTCATATAAAAATACGTTTTAGCAATAGTTTCTTCTCAAATTTCACGTCGACCGACCACTTCGTGGTATCGGAAGATTGGAAATTCTTTGGTGCACTCTTTTATATACATTTCATAAAAAATCTTCCCTAAATTTCACAAATTTTCGGCAAAAACCGTCAAATTTTCGTCTATTTTCAAAATTTCTTTTTCAAATTACTTTCTACATTAAATTTTACTTCTATTCTGTATAGCGCCCGTCGAGCCCTATCTTTTGATACCTCTCCCGCCCCTATCCGACCACTTAGGTAAAAATAAAATAAATTAAATTAAGTAAAATATACATTTAACAGTATAAATTATTCTTTTAATTTTCTTATTTTAATTTTCCAACTAGCAATCGCCCTCGCTTCGCTTCGGAAAAAATCTTAGGTGCTTTAGTTAACTTACATAACATACTCTTAAAGCAGCATGATCGCTCATTAGAACAACGTTACTATGAAAGGTCAATACTCGAAATAACGATTCGATATTTTTAGGGATCATTACCTCGAAAGAAAAAACACGGTTCCCTTAAGATCACTTACTCCATTGTCCGTCTGTCTGTTTGTATTTCAAGACCTTTTTTCTCAGGAACATGTGAAGGTAACAAATTAAAATTAATCCAACACTCAGGTCTGCAATCCCTAGGAGCTGTGAAAACATCTGGGGGCACGGCAGTGCCCCCGCCAAGTCGAGCAAAAAAAATGCGGCACGGCCGTACCATCCTTTTCTCGAAGCAGTTCAGGTCATTTTCGAACCCCTATAACTTCTTCGTGGATAAAGCTAGAAGCCTGAATTTTAAGTAACCAAACAGGCATTGTATATAATATTCTGTATCCTCAACGCAATCAAAAAACATTCGGCTAGAAGGAATGTCTTAGGTAAAACGTAGGTTAAATAAAAAATCTTAAAACTGTGAATTTGTAAGTATCACAAAAAATATTTTTAAACCTATTTGCAGAACTTGGTAATTTAATCGGGACCCATATCGATACATATATGGGGACAAAAGTTCTTCAACGGCAAAGTTAAATTTGTTCCGTTTATCTTTTCGTTACACAACTATGTTAGATTTTACAAAACAGTTAAGTTAGGTTCAACAACCCTAGTTCGCACTGCGCCGGTTGATTTTACTTATTATTATTATTTCATCATATTATTTTCTAAATTTTTTGTTTCCTACTTAACCCTTAGTTCTTAAATTACATTGAATAAATAAATTGTATGATGATGTTTGCTGATCCATCAGTATTTCACATTCACCCAGACTTTAAAAAAAGAAATAGTCTTATATCGTTCTCCAAGGTACAATCTATGTCTATACCAAAACACATCAAGATTGGTTCAGCAATGAGAGAGAATTAAGGTTAATTCGATGAGTTATATGAGAATGGTAATAAAGGAGCAACACATTTTCGCATTTATTTCATTGTAGTTTTGGCAAATCAATAATTCGGCAAAGGGAAGATATTGCTTCACAGAAAATGAGAAAATTCAGCACTCTGCACTCTCAACACGATGTTCCTCAGGACTGCATTATAACAGAACTACAAATGACGGAACACTTAGTTATTTCAAAGAACAATCCTAAGATTGATTTAACACGCCGCAATACGTTTTATTTAGTGGATTTATGTATTTTATGATTAATTATTCAATTTGTTCAATGTCTACTATATTTTGTACAACACCAAATTACGATTTTCAACCCCTTCCAGGGTAAAATACATAAAAATGCTAAAACGTTGGAGGCCATAATACGCAATTAATGATTTAAAAAAGTGAATATAAAAATAGATATTTAGTAAAAAATACTTCAGTGCCGTATTCTAGCTCCATCTTGCGAAATACAAATAAACTAAGAAATGCATGTTTGCCTTATTTTGTGTGAAGAAAAGGTTTTTGTAAGTTTAAAACAAATTAAAAACTCGTTTCTCGGTTTTGGTATCGTGCAAGTATAGATTTACAACTTAAAAAATCATTTATTTCGAAATCACAGACATTCACTTCATTTATATTTATGTGTATTTGAATTATTGTAAATTTGTAAAAAAATAAGTACTCGCTTTGGCTCCACCTCGCAAAATATAAAAAAAACTAAGAAATGTATGTACCTATGCCTCAATTTGTGTGAAGAAAAGGTTTTTGTATGTTTAAAACAAATCGACTCATATTTTATTTTCTCGCTTTGTTATGTAACCCTAAAAAATTGCCTATAATTTAAGTTGAAGACTCGATATTGTAGTAAAGTCCTGTTGAAATCCGTTCAGTAGCTTCAGAGATTAATGAAGACAAACAAAAATTAAAAACTCATTTTTCGGTTTTGATATCGTGCTAGTAACGATTTATAACATGAAAAATGCAGTTATTTCGAAATCACAGACACACATACTAATTATATTATATATTAAAAGTGTATGTATTAAAGGCGTTGGCGTGAATCAACACATACAGAGCCATCTAGTTGCCAAGATAGTAATCGATTATTTATTGGATATCGGTTACTCATACAGATTTAATTTGCGTTTTTCTACCACTTCCCAGGTGAAATTTATAAAATGCTGAAATTATATTGGTGGTCATAGATACGCAAACAATATGCTCTTAAAAACAAAATACAAAAATAGATATCCACTCAGTAATAGGGATTTGAATTAATGAAAAAATAACCTTTAAATGCATTTTATGGCCTTTCCATGCAATATAAGTAAAATCTAAGAAATGCATGTATAACTCTTTTTGTATGGAGAATACGTTTTTAAAAGTTTAAAACAAATCGGCTGAAATTTTTTTATTTTTCCATACAAACTATCCCTAAGGAACCCTTTAGTATGGAACCCTAAACAATTGCTTAGTTGTTAAGTTGAACACTTTGCAATATCCTAGTAAAAGTGTTGTTAAAATTCGTTCAATGGTTTCGGAGATTAGCGGAGACAAACAAACAGACAGACAGACAAAAATTTTAAAAACTCATTTTTCGGTGTTGGTATCGTGCAAGTAACGATTTGCAACTTGAAAAAATCATTTATCTCGAAATCACAGACAGACTCTTCAATTTTATTAATATGTATAGATAATCCTCTTCCAAAGCCATTAATGACATTCTTCTATCATTTTTAAATTTAATAACTGACCGTTATCTGTCAAATTCACGACACTGACACTGTCATAGATGACATAATATGGAAAAAATAGAACTTTTAGCAATTTCATTCATTCAATTTCTCTATCAAATCGATTATTTTAGGTATAATCTGTGCCAACCATTTATGTATCGTTATCTGTTCGTTTCTTAACTAAGTAACAGCTAATCAACGTTTATAAGTAACTAGCTTTTACCCGCGACTTCGTCTGCGTGGACTTGAGAATAATTAGTAATTAAAAATGACCCGGCCAAATGCGAATTTTTCGGCATCGAGGGATTTGTACAAACTTACAGAACCAAACATAAGAGCATAAGAACATACATTCCTGAGTAAATAGGGTCGACAAACAGACAGACGGACGGACAACGAAGTGATCCTATAAGGGTTATATTTTTTTCTTTCGAGGAACAAAACCCTGAAAAAATTATATAAAACTTATATGTAGTAGCACATACGTAAAAGCAGACCAAACAATAATTATAACCTGTAAGCCCACCTTCCAAACTAAATTATAGCCTTGATCTGAAGAAGCAGATCCATCTCTGACCCTCGAACGACCCGATCCCGACGAACATGCACGCTGTTCTTTGATACGGGATATGAAATATCTGTGAGCCAAATTTCATCTAAATTCATTTAGCCGCTTTAGCGAAGGTAAAAAATTATATTAATATACGCTTAAGAAATATTAGTGGAATTTTCTATATGTACACCATCAGATCCTAAATTGGTCAATGTTATACTGGTTTTGCTACTCGTATGTCAACGTTACCAACAACAAATATTTTTAAAATTGTTATTCCCACCCATTCTAGAGTTATATATATGTATTCTGTCTCTAAAATACACCACCAGACCCTGAATTGGTCAATGCACTGGTTTTGTAATGTCAAAGTCAAAGTCAAAGTCAAAATATTTTATTCATATAGGTATCACTGATACACTTATGCACGTCATTTTTTGGCTTTTCGGAAGGTGCTTTGTCGTGGAGGAGAAGAAAAGCCTAAAGAAACTCCTCAGCACATCTTTTAAAAAAATATTACAAAAAAAGATAATAATACAAAAGTATTTACTATTCTGAGCGGAACTGGTTGCAGAGCTGGTCATTTCCATGCGTCTTTGTCATTTAAATACTCGTCTACACTATAATATCCCTTGCCTAACAATTGTGTCTTTACGCGTTTTTTGAAAGTTTCTATTGGCAAGTCACGTATTAATTTTGGGATTTTATTATAGAAATGTATACCAAGCCCTATGAAAGATCGCTGCACTTTACTTAGGCGGAACGAAGGCGTAACTAATTGATGCATTCTTTTCGTATGGCGATTATTAATATCAAAATTTTGTTTATACGCGTTTATATTCTTCCGTATAAAAACTACATTGTTGAAGATATACTGGGAAGCTACTGTAAGTATACCTATTTCCTTGAACTTTTCACGCAAAGATTCCCGAGACCTAAGTTTATAAATAGCCCTAACAGCCCGTTTCTGGAGTATGAAAATTTGTTTTATATTGGCTGCTTTGCCCCACAGCAAGATGGCATAAGACATAACACTGTGGAAATAGGTAAGCAAAATAGACTATCCTAGCAGTTTCGACGTCTGTATACTGCCTTATTTTCCTAACAGCAAAAGCAGCCCTACAGAGTTTTGTCTCGAGATTTGTTATATGTGGGCCCCATTGAAGTTTACTATCTAAGGTCACCCCTAAAAAGACCGTCGATTCCTCCATATGCAATGTTTCGTTATTTAGTTTAAGAGATTTGCTGACTTTTTTAACATTAGGTAGCACAAACTCTATACATTTCGTTTTTTTTGCATTTAATAGTAAATTATTGATAGTGAACCAACGCGACACATGCGAAAGAGCACTATTTACGTCGTCGAAATTTACTTTATTCCTTTCACACTTAAATATTAGTGATGTCAATATGAACAACTTAAACTATCTCTACAAACGGTTCTATTATTTCCATCAATTCAAGATTTACATATTTAGTATCCAACACAACCCAAGGCCCGGTCATACACATTTATTTTCTATTCTAAGATCGCACCGACCACGGGCTACATGAGTCACTCAGGGACGTCTTGCCCCTCCACATTTGACTGTCTAAGAGCTAAACGCTTCTGCAGGAAGAGTCAAAAGTGCCCCCCTGACTGTTTGGGGAGTTTCGCAACCGCGGTACCAGCTAGATTTACGGTATTGAAAGGATCTCCTACCCGACAGCAGGGCCCGCCTCTCCGGGAGACTCTAGTTCTCCTGAGTTTATTCCTGTCCTGAATGACTTGGAATTTTTAAGTGTAACTTCCAACTACGCAAGGCCGAGCTTTTCGTCCAAGTACCTGTACGTATATGTATGTAATGCCATACGTATATATTGTACCAATAAAACGTTTTAGAAGGAACTTATTGTTTACTCACTATTCTGGATGAGACAGCATGCCTGCAGCATTAGCATAAGATTAGTTTATTTTAACTGCTATTTATGTATATAGCTCGATACATCTTAATTCTAAGCTCTTCTAGATCATAAACAACTCTCTCAAAAAATTATAGAATGGAAATTTAATCATCTCCATATTTTATTGTTTTTCCATTCTTGTTTTCCTTATTGGATGACAACGCTTGGGTGATGCCTTTAGTCTGATCACGGACGGCGCTTTAAGTTTAGTAATCCATGGAGGACAATAAAAATTTACCATCAAGCGGCTCGTCTGTTTTTATGCGTCTATGGATACGCAGACAGATACACAGTGGTAGAGAGATACCTACCAAGTTTCAGAGCCAATCGGGACGAAATTCGGTCTGAGAGGCCATGGTCGCTCATATGAATCTCAAACTTCGGGCTGCGTCCGAGTGGGTTGAAGCCATGCAATCTTGTGAGATTCAACGCCACTAAAACGCAGACGTGTCTATTTACCGCCATTAGGAGCTCGTTCACATAGGCTCCTACTTTTCGGAATGTGTCCTTGGATTATACGGACTGCCTTCATTTGTTAGGAGTAGACATATCCTGGAAAGAACTTTGAGCGGTTCATTGACATCAAGGCTAAGGCTGCTGCAAGGAAACTTGGTGTCCTTGCAAAGGTTTGGCGGTACTTCACACCGAGGCAACTCTTTACCTTGTACAAAGCTCATGTTCGGCCGTGCGTAAAGTACTGTTCGCACATTTGGGCAGGCGCAGCCAAAGTTCTGCAAGGCAGTTTCTGCCTGGGCTCGATGGAAAAGCGTGCAAAGAGGTTCATTGGTAACCCAGATTTGGTTGAGACCAATCTGCAAAGCCTTGAGCACAGGCGCGGAGTAGCCAGCCTCTCGGTCTTCTACAGGGCACATTTCAGAGAATGTGCAGAGGAATTGTTTGAAATAATTCCCCCATCTCCGTTTCTCCATCGAACGACACGATGCACGGCAAGTATTCTGCATCTTTTTGTCGTGAACATCCTGCCGGTACGGACGACGCGGTTTGCCTCATCATTGGTATAACTTGCCTGTGTCGACGTTCCCGCGCGCCTATTATGCTTCAAGAGAAGAGTGAATAGGCTTTTACTAAGTTAATATGCTCACCATCTTGGACCACATCTCCACTTACCATCAGGTGGGATTGTGGTCAAGCATTAACTCATTTGTGTAAAAAAAAAGTGGTTATACGCAAATTGAAAAGTAATTTAGTTATTTGTATTGCACTTACGTCCGGTCATTATCAGCCTATGCGGGGCCGGCTTGGTACGCATTGACCAGTAGGTGACAGCAGTAGATGATTATTCGTAAATATTTTATTCCACATTCTATTCGCCTTTTCCTCCAATACAATAAGGAAATCTAAATTGTAATGCTTTGTCAAAAATTAAGATTTTTATTTATTTACAAAAAAAACATTATTAGATAATTTTCCTATTTTTTTTTCATATTATTATCGCTAACTCGGACCCACACCATCATACAGCGAATTTAATATAGGAATCCAATAGCAAAATATATTATAACATTAGTTATGTGTCATTGATTGAGTAGGGTAACTAATTTACCTAAAACCCCAATGTTTTAAATATTATAAATATGTATTGGTACACAATAATTTAATAAAAGATTTATTGACGGTTAAGTCTCGTTATCAGACCTACTAAATTTTTTTTATTATGGCTTCTAGTTACCTACACTGACATCTGTTGTTGATTAGCAGAACTAATTAACTGCAAAATCCACGGAACACAGAGACAAGAGGTGGAAGTGCGAAGTAGGCGGGGCACAGCGACTAACAGTAAGCGTAGCTCCGCTTACTTGCCCGCATAACATATCTGTCACTGAGCTGCGTCGGTTGTGCATTACATAAATTAAAATTTGACTTAAATTACAATAATATGCCTTATTGTGCAATTTTGGGTGCAAAAATGATAGCAGAGCTAAGAATTTATTTAATGGCAGTGTTTCATACCACAGCCACCCACAGCTAAGCCTAGTTTTATATTTATTTTGTATTAATTCAAATTCAAAACATAAAATTAAAGGAAATAATATATTTTTATGATCAAAAAGCTACTCTATTCACACGGCAATAAGGTTATTTTTATGTTTTAAATGGTATTGCTACTCGACTATTGTTTTCCAGAACATTCTTTGAAAACATTCTTTGCTACTCGGGAAGGGATGGGATGAATTTATCGATATCGGTGTGTTGTAATTTTATTTACGATGTAATATTATACTACCAAGACCAGACTGATTAGGGTTTAAATGGCTATTTATAGAGAAAATATCTTCGTATATAACCTATAGTTAATACATATAAATAGTTAATGCCAGTTGGCAATCTCTAACAGTCAACTTGGTCAATAATATTATAAAATATTAATATGAATAATTATAATCATTATTTGAATATTATAATTATTTTGGTTTCTATACTTCTTAGATTTCCTAAAGACACATAGAGAAAAGAAGACTGGGTTAAAACTACTGGGCGGATCAATTGGTTCCCAGTAAAATCTAGTACCATGCTCAGAGCATTTTTTACAAGAAGAATTCATAGTTTCAGTGACCGTCAATACGGTTTCCGCCACGGCAGATCAGCTGGTGATCTATTAGTATATCTTACTCATTGCTGGGCAGAAGCAAAAAGGCTCTAAATTTGGATGTTGCAAAGGCGCTCAAGAAATTTTTGGACTAGCGGTCACCCATCCAACTACCGACCGCGCCCGCTGTTGCTTAACTTCTTCGATCGCTTAGGATCGACGCAATCCGCCGGGCTATGAGAGCTTCAAAGCTAGGAAATATAATTCCACGAAAATAAAGTTGTTTAAACTATTCCTTGGCGACACTAGATGGCGCAATTGGTTCTACTACTAAACGTTGTAGGTCGAACGAAAGGAGAATGCCCATTTAGTATGGAGAAATGACTGTACTGACTTTAACATTCTTGTGTCTTGATAAAAATACCTTTATTTGATTATGTTATCTTAATAAATTACACATACTAACTTTAGTCAATGTTAATTATTATTTATTTATTTATTTAAAATTTATGTAACCTTATAAAAAAGGATGAACAAAGGGCAAACTTAATGCCTAAAGGCTTTGTCCACCAGTCAACCCTGGGTGGATGTGGAAAGAACTGATGGCAGGTGTTAAAACTACTTAAGAAGGAAAAAAAAATGATATAAAAGGAAAAAACAAATACGAAGGAAATACGAGATTTTCAACAAAATTAGTTTGAATTTAGGTTATAGTAAGCTCACAGTAATATGGAGCCTATGCTGGCGTATTAAAGTCGATTGCGTACAGTCCCAAAACGCCATGTAGTTTATAATGTATTATAATCACAGAACACTATTACTCCTGGCTGATTATAATAATTTTCTAATTCATTTAACAGTCCCCTTAAGTCATCTAGTTTGTTGTATCATAATCATAATGGAATCAATGCAACCTATTGGCCCGAAGGATCTTAAAATATTTCTGATTGGCCCTTGGCCCAATGGTTTTCTTTTGTAAAACGGAAGTAAAGTTACTTATTAATTTCAGAAAATTATTCTCAAAGAGGATTTTTAGGAAACACGGTATATACTTGAAATATTTTAATTTAATTTTTTGTCCAAAAATCATTGTGACACAATAATTTTTTTGAAAGTACTGGCTATTGGCATTCTTTTTACCTTTTTTATTTATTATTTATTTATTTAAAATTTATGTCACCTTATAAAAAAGGATGAACAAAGGGCAAACTTAATGCCTAATGGCTTTTTTGTATAACGTTAAGGTTGAAAATCATCCTAATTCACATCATTGTTTTTATAGCTAAGCTACATTGCTAAGCTACATTGAAATTTCACTTATCGACATACTGTTTAGTTAGCTAACGTTAATAAAAAAGCTACGGCCACGTCTACGCCTTGTAATAGATATAAGCTTTCAAAATTTTGAGCACGTTTTCACATAGACACACACAAGTTGTACAAAAACAAGTACCAACATTACCTTATAGTATACCACTTTCGATAAATATCGATAATTGTCGATAACGCGGTAAAAGCACCACGCTCATCCCTAGGCCTAATTAACCAAAAATATAACTTACCGCTATACATTTAAGGTTGATATTAGATTCCAGTCACGACATCTAGCGTTCAGAAGACGGAATTATTTAATCATTTTCCAATAAGATTGACATTGTAATACAACCAACTGCAATTCAATGTCAACCTTATTACTATATGTTAAGTATAGAATTATTTATTACGTAGAATATTGCCATCTAGCGGTGTATAGCTGTGGTATAGCAGAACTTGAAAAGTATTATGATCTTAATTGATAAAGGTACTAAGTTCCCTGAATATGACATTGAAAAATAAGAATTAACATCAAATATTAAAGTGAATTTTCAAACATAAATAGCAGGTTTCTCGGACTATTCGTAGTTGACAACTAACAACCAATCAAAATGTAAGTTTGTTAGTTGTAAGTAATACGATTATCCATTTACTTGTGTTTTTTTGGCTAGAACGGTTCCCATACTAATCAACACTTATACCATTTCCACCTCTTGTCTCTGTGTTCCGTGGCAAAATCATAAATTAAAAAAAAATTGGTACTCATTGATATTTTTGAAGAAATAAAGTATATTTCCGATACTAAAGAGTCTCTTATGTCCCTCTATCGAGCACTTTCAGTATTTCTTGCTGTTATGTGGCGTATCAAAAAGTCCTATTTATTGATATCTCGGCTTTTAAGCGACGTATCATGATAAAACATACACCAGATTTTAAGTTAGACCACCAGTAATACAACTGTGAAAACCGCACTCAATTTTATCCAGTAGTTTTGGCGTGATGCGGTGTCAAACATACAGACAGACAAGATTTTTAAAAATGACAGATTTGCAATCTATTGCTCCTATATAGTCCCCTGATATCAAATTTTCTTAAATATCTTCAATGTACAGACATTATCGAGTTACAATTTTATTATATATATAGATGAAAAGTTAAACATGGATTAACTTCTTAAGAGCGGTTTAACTTAGCGGTGCCTAAGTATAGATTAGTGAGATTTTTATAAGTAAGACCGTTAGAATGTACTAACAGATTTGAACAAGAAAATGGCGAGAAGCCTAATATATTGCAATAACTTTTAGTATTGGTTTTCTATTCATGAATAAAAAAGACAATGTGAGTATAAAGCATTAGTTTTGAGATACACATGCTTAATAGTGTCACAAATGTTCTTGGTAGCACTGCAAGAATGTTTGCTATCCACATTGTAATGTGAAAAAAATACAAAATAATAAAAAAAATATAAAATACAAACTGCGCAATGCAATGCGCTATCTGAGGTGGAAGGGGATGTAATCTGAGCGTGTGTGATTGTGTATGTATTTAAATATTTATGCAAGTGAGCTTATCATTCATCAAAACATTATTAAGAGATTGGGTGCCAAGGCATAAAAGCTTCCCGAAGCGAACTGAGGGCGTTGACTAGCGGTAGGCAATATTCATTTTTATCCGATGTGTTACTCTCCGAACTAATACATAAACAAAAGCAAATCCTCTCACCCACACAAATACCCAAACAGAAAAGTCATAAGTCACAGAACTAAGTATAACAACAAAGTTTTGAATTTGAAAGTCCATTACCTTTCTTGCTATCGAATAAACTTGGCAAAGGTTGGCGTATTTTGAGAAGGGACAAACCCACGTCAATAGTTGAGCAAATACGACAGTCGTGATTCTACTTCTGATACATATTCAAATTTAAACCCTTTTAGGTATTTCATCACAAACTTTGGAATGCACTAGAGTGAGATGGTTTCTGTCTAGGGCCCATTATTATAAACCAATCTTTAGATCGCTGCGATCTGAAGATTTGGGTTGACATACTGAAATACATTTTATATTAAATAAGAAGTGATATTTGTAAGATCTGTTATCGTATTCTTTAGCTGAGATCGGTTTATTTACATAATATATGAGCCTTAGTTAAAGATTGAGATGTTAAGAAATAGTATCGTTCAATCACGGACCTACAAAAAGAATCCGTGCGTTTAATCAATTTATAACACCGTGTCCTACGTGGGCGACTCAACGCGAACGCGATCGCGAAGCGATCCGGTGCGATTTCAGTGCGATGCGGTGCGATGCGGCGGCTCTGTCCTACGTGCACGCGAATCGTCCCTTCACCGCAACTGACATCCGCCGCGCAACTGAAGTTCGCGCGAAAATATCAAACCAACTGATCGCGTTCGCGTCAAATCGCGCCGCGCCGCAACGCACTCTACGTGCGTTTTGTAACGTAGGACACTTCAACACATTTCAACTGTTTGTTGTTTTCGCATCGCGCCGCGTCGCTTCGCGTTCACGTTGAGTCGCCCACGTAGGACACCGCGTAAGTCAAGACCTGAAGCTCTGTTGTTAGTGACAGTCATAATCCAGTAGCCCGATTCCAATGTATCAATCATTTTATAAGTTATCAACCAAATGTAACAAACTAACAAATGTAACAATGTAACAAATTATCGTCACTCTGTACCCTATTTAGTATTATTTTTCAATTTCATCAAGAATGCTTTGTTTAGAGAAATTGCCACTATAATTTTATATCGCAAAATCGTTATTATCATCAAGATTTCATTATCTGGGCCACATTAATAGGAAATAATCTTTATCATGTTTTTAGACTTATAATCCATTCTATTTAAAACATATTGAATTTTGCCTTCTAAGGAATTGCTTTACCACAGGCAGATAAGCGAGTTCAAAAGAAATATAATATTACTTATGTGATTATTATTGCTGATAATTTAAGACTATTAGTTTCTAAGACTTAGAATCTTACCTCACAATCACAAAGCATATTTGATTCATGTATGTAGAGAGAGTATGTATGTATGTAAATAAATAACATTTAACCTCATTGGATTGAAAAAGTTACTAAAAATTGATGAAGCACCGCCTTATAATTTAATTTTAAAAGATATTTCCGTGGAAAATAAAGAATTACTAGATTTACTGGAAATTCAAAATTCATCACCATTATTAAACTTGCATTTATTAAAAGGAAACGTACCATGAAAAGTATACGAGTACCTATATTATGTATATTGCAGAAATTTCATACATATATATTCCTATATTTTCAAATATATTCCCTTTCTCAAAAACATTATAAAATCATAATAATATTAATCGAAGTCGCAAAATATTTTATTATTATAGAAAAACTACCTGACCGGGCGAACTTCGTATCGCCTAACAATTGATCAGATAACGAGCGGGATGAAAAATGATTAAATTACTAAAATGGCCATAAAAAATAGGGGTTGGTGATAAAAAGTAAAAATTTAGGGTTGTATGTATTTTTTAATGCCACATTACGTGGGTCACACTGAAAATGTTTAGAACTGGCCAGTTACGGACATTGCTAATGAAAACTTTTTTTGAATTTCAATTTTAGAACTCTTTGGTAACCTAATGTAGTATATTGCATTCATTTGTCATTTGTTTTTGTGAATTGGCGGCAAATCTAAAACTCTTGTTACACGTGAAAATGAACCTAACGCAAGGAAATTTTCGGTAAATGATTTATTATGACTTTCGTTGTAGGCTTACTCAACAACAAAGCTATGATAGGCTGCGATTAGCAATTATTAATGAAGCCCCATCTCGTGCCACTATTTACGATTGGTTTAACGAGTTTAAGCGTGCACGTAGTAATCTCAATGATGATCCGCGTGAGGGACGTCCTTTAACAGCGACTACTGAAGATAACATCAATGCTGTGCGACGCATGATAGAGGAAGATAAGAGAGTGACCTATCAACAGATACGGGCAAGCCTAGGCATTGGTATGAGTCAAGTTCAAAAAATATTACACGAACATTTAGGCGGCAGGAAGCTTTGTACCAGATGGATTCCCCATACTTTAGCCGACGACCAGAAACACCTTCGCATGGACTGGTGTCGCCAAATGTGAGATAAGTTCAACGGTGGTGACTCAAATGCTGTATTTGACATCGTCACAGGTGATGAAAGCTGGATATATTGCTACGAACCCGAAACCAAAAGACAATCAGCTCAGTGGGTGTTTCCTTTCGAGGATCGGCCAACTAAGGTAAAGAAAGGAAGAAGTCAAGGAAAAAAGATGATTGCCTCATTCTTTGGTCGGAAAGGTCATTTCGCGACAGTTGTGCTAGAAGAAGGAAGGACAGTTACTGCAGACTGGTATGTCAATCGCTGTTTGCCTGTTGTCTTGGAAAACATTCGACAGCAGCGCCCTCGAAGCAGGATCCTCCTTCACCACGACAATGCTTCAGTGCACTCCGCAAAACGGACTGTTGAATATTTGACTATGGCAGGTGTCGAGATAATGAGTCATCCGCCATACAGTCCTGACCTGGCGCCCTGCGACTTTTATTTATTCCCAAAAACTAAAGATAAAATTCGAGATATTCGCTTTACGATCCCTGAAGATGCGGTGAAAGCGTACGAAAATGCCATAGAAGAGACCCCTAAGGAAGAATGGGCCCACTGCTTTTCTCAGTAGTTCGATCGAATGCGACGATGTGTAGAGATGAACGGAGATTACTTCAAAAAACATTAAAAGTATTGGCAACTTTCTACATTAAGCCGTTTTTCATTTTCTAAAAATTTTCAGTGTTACCTAGGTATAAAAAAATAAAAACAAAAAATTTCGTCAAAAAATTAAAAAATATATTTAAGGATGAACAACCCTTATCACTTAGGGGTATGGAAAATAAATAGTTGCCAATTTTCAGACCTACTGAATACGCATATAAAATTTGGTAAAAATCGGTAAAGCCGTTTCAGAGGAGTACGGTAACTAACATTGTGACATGGAAATTTTATTTATTAGATAAACAATAAAACAATATTCGTCACAATATCATTTATCTTACATTTACCTTCTTACTTTAATTGTCGTGTTTGTTAATACCACATACTGAATGGAATTAATTAAGCATCATACAGATAAATTTGTTATAAGCCCTCATAAATTCGATTTTTAGTGTCCTTTTTTGGTACAGTACTTTCCTACAATAGGGATGTTGACTAATTTTAGGATTCAATTTAATTTTATAGATAGGACCTTAATATTCACGAAAAACATTATAAAAATCTATCTTCAATTTAAAAACAAAAATTGATAAATAAAAATCATGTGACGTCACAATCCGTTATTCAATACTATCTGTCTGCTGAAGTTAGATGAATTTGCATATAAAATACTTTCAATGACGTCATAAGCTCAAAATGGCGTTTGAGGTCACGTGAAAGTGAGTACAATTTTTAACATTTTAAATTAATTATATTTAATTTATTGTGATTGATTTCGATAAAAAAAAGAAAATGTGTGCAATTCACACGTGGTAGAAGTGAAACTTTCCAAAATTTTGGTTTCAAGATAATGAGATGAAAAAGCAATAAATCGAATCTTAAAGCAATAAATCGAAGCGCCATCTATGAATACAACTTAGCACTTCTTAAAAATCTATCTAGCAATAAAACGAATGTTCTATCTTATTCCTCGCGCCATCTATGAATACAACTTAGCATTTTTACTGTCTGTATAATCGGTCGGTCGATCGACAGAATGAAAGAATGAAGTTCTTATTTTTTGTTGATAAATTCTTTGAAAATATTTAAAAGAGCATTTGAAAGTATTTAAAAACAGTATAAAAATAAAACTAAAAAAAAATAAAACTAAAAAAAAAATACTGGGAGACGCGAACCTGCGCATCAGGTATTGTGTATCTATGTCCTGACCATTGAGCTACGGAGAAGTTAAATTGAAAGACGAAATTAGCGGTTATATTATCTTACCTGTCGTTGCATCCGGTTTCAAATCACTAACGATTCTAAAGAAGTTTCACTTCAAAAATTATGATTTTTTATTAGGCCTTTAAATGTTACCACTAGTATTTTAGACAAAAAATAATAGTAATTTATAATTACTGTTAGACGTAACTATAATGTTTGCACACTAAAGTACTATTACTAGCGTACAGAACAGACACCCCGAAAACCATATATGTCCCAATGCATTGGCGCCACGTAGCTTCAATCTTCAATGGATTCGTTCGATTTTGTAAGGAGAACGGGGGCTCAATTTTGAATATCGAACCTCCCGGACGGGACACACATTTTGTTCGAGATGTCTGTTCTATGTCATTATACGTCAATGGTTTGTCAGAACATCTTTAACGTAGAGCATAAGTAACATATTTTATTCTTAAAGCTTATTTATTCTGAAGCTTTACCTATTCAGTAAGACAAGTAGTTAATGGACAAGTTTGCGTTTTATTACTTCTGACGGCGTTTTCTTTCTGAGTTTCAGTTTTTATTCAAGACGACGCTTTCCGATTCTTAATGAAGTGTCGAGAGGCTGTAGCAAATTGTTTTCAAGTTTTGAGTGGGCTTTTACCTGTTGTATTATTTTTCTGTTTGGCTTACAAATTACTTTTGGCTAGCATCTGCTCGAGAATTTTATAGCCACTAATGCTGGTATACAATTTTTAATCTTTTAGGAAATTTAAATGTATTGATGTTGGATGTTAGCCTGAGAAAACGAGGGTATGAATAAGACTATGTATATTGGAGATACTGCATTGACTGGATGGTATGGTAATCGTACAAACGTAGAATCATTATTCCTTTAAGCTGTTGAATAAAATGTTTATGTCTAATGTAAAAATCCACTACATCTTGACTAAAGTTTTGCATGCATGTGGTATAAAGATGCTCAAGAAGTGTATAAGAGCCAATCAATCAAGAGTAGAAGAGTGAAAAAAGAAAATCCATCACAAATATGAAAATAAAAAAGCTATGCTAATTTCATGAATTCTTTGTATTTTTTTGGCTAGTTATTAAGGCGAAGTGAAGTAGGTATCAGTACATACTTAGATAGAATGATTTTGGAAGGTTTAGTACAATAAAAATACCTGATTAGAGTGAGGCTAAACGAGCGTATTTGTTTGAGCTGTAAGTCTCACCCTAAAGGAACAGTTGATTCGGTTCCCGATACTCCTAATATCGTCCAAGTTTCCGTTAATCAAGAACAGAATAAGAATAAAGAAAAAAAATGTAACACTACAGTTTTTTATTTCTAAGATTTCAAAAGCGGCTTTATATCTTTTCTAGTTTACCTTAACTTGCTTTCTTTTGCTCGCTACCTCTGAATACTTCATGTTTTGCAGCGGAGAATTTGCATCATCATCCGAACATTAATCCCACTGCCGCGCTTCGTAGGCCGCCTTTGAACCCGTAATGTCTCAAAGAAATTTCTGCGTGATACACAGTGCTGGCGCGGTTGTATTGCATTATTGTGGGTACCTCGTTTGTTTTTTTTTTTTTATGGTGATAGCCAGCAAGCGAGCTGACGATCCACCTGATGGTAAGTGGCTATTGTCACCCATGGACGTCACACTAAAGGCATTACCGATGTGATGCCGGCCAAGAAAGAGAGCAGAAAAAGAAAGGAAAATATTTAAGAACTGGCAACGGGAAAGAATGGTATGATAGGTATGACGTCTGCGATGGCGTGGTGTTACTGATGTTTATGAAGGTAACCATTAGCCATCTCGTAGCCCATGCTCGTTCCGCTAGTCTGATACAAAAATTGATCCTAGGAAAAAATAATAAAGTCTATTCAAAGATAAATTCATAAAGATAACGGAAAAAGAAGGTTAAAAAAATCAAATGTAGGATTAAAATATTATACAATTTGTTTTCTTATTCTTTTAAATTTACACCAAGATAAGAAGTCAGTATCCAAACTAAACGCTATGTTTTTATGTCGTCAGAAGTCTGAGCCGGTGTTTCATGAATGATTCATAATAAAACAAATGTTTTTCAAGTTAAAAACAAAAATTATTTCTCTGTAAAATATTATACATCACTAATTATAATTTGTGTACTTTCCAACCGCACCGTCTGTATACCACGCGTTTGCTTATTCCGTTCAATTTTCCTCAAGAAACTGATTTTATAAATGGCTCAGAAACCGCACTCTGATACTCTGTATTGAAAAGGCTTTACTAAGGGAGTGCTGCTTTGTTTGTAAACAATGATGACGTACAGCCTCTTCTGCATTTGGCGTTTATTAATTATTCCCGGTGAGAAATAAATTGGCCCTCCTCAGCCTCAATAGCTCTGAATGCCTTGTCATCCTTGCTTCAGTGGGGGAAATCCGTTTTACGTCAGCCAATTGATTGTTAGTCCGTGATTTAATCCTTATCGAATGCTTTTCAGTGGTCCGTGTATTCTTATCAAAGGTAACCATAATCCAATCAGCGTTCTGATAACGGTAAATTTTGAATTACAAGCTTAAAGTTGTTTATTTAATAGTTTACTCGTATGTATCTAAAACCTTCTTGGTTTTAGATTTACATTTTCTCAGAATACCCGTTTATCAGAACTTTTCTATCAACACAGGCAAAAACAATTTCTGCGACAAACAAAAATAATGTACGATAACGCCTACAATTAAGTTACAAAAATCGACGCACAAACGATTATAATGATCAACATAATGTGAAGATAATTATCATAATATAGTAATGTAACTATAACTCCCGTCAGTTGTTATTGCATTATTATAGCTGAGCCAATTCGCATGTGAATATTTAGCATTGCCGACGGATGCATCGAGAAATCAGGCGGTAATTAGCTTAAGAGCGCGCTTGAATATTACAGCAATTGGTACCTAATGGAGCTGACGCCAGTACATAGTAGCAATGAATAGTGATAATAATAGTAAACTAGATATTGCCCGCGGAAGAGTGGTTTTGTAAACATATAAACGTCTATAATCTCACGGGAATGTATTTATTTAATATAACCAGGATAAAATCTGCCCTATTTTTAAGTCAGGACATGGACCATCTGTGTGCAAAGTTTTATCTTAATCTGATGCATAATGGCTACCCAAACAATGAGACATGCAAACAGGTACACAAATTTTCGCATTTATAATATTAGTAGGATACTCCAGAGGCAGCAATAATGCTCTGCTCAAGTAGAGATACCAAAAGAGTCTGGTTTCGATTTCTGCACGCTAACTTTTTAAAACTAGTGCATTTGTATTCTGCTTCACAAACACCAACGCCCTCAGCACAAACATTTTATCTGTCACTGGCGTTCTAAATTAAAGAGGGGTGTTTGACGTATCTGTATGTCTGTCTGTGGCATTGTAGCTCCCAAACGGTTGAACCGATTTTGATTTAGTTTTTTTTTAATGAAAGGTGACTTAATCGGGAGTTCTTAGGGATGTTCAGTGTAAATCAAACTGTCAGGGTTTTTATTTAATTTTAATTTATTATAGGAATAATAAGTAACATTTTATTTATTTTATTAATATCATGAAAATCATGTGAATTTCATGAAAATCCAGTCAGTAGGTTTTATGTGAGAGAGTTACAAATATCCGCACAAAAATTTATAACTTCTGTCACATAAATATATACAATGGCCGGGATTAAAACACGAGACCCCTCGCTAACCAGCTAAAATTTCTACCAACAAGGATACACTAATTTGCTTCGATGCAGGAAAACATCGTGATGAAACATGCACCCCGGGAAGTACTCCATATTCTAAAGGGTGAATTTACCCCTTCAGCATTGGGCCAGCGTGGTCAACTATGGCCTAGAATTTCCTGATATTTTGACTGAAATGTGCAAAAATATGGGCGGGAAAAAAACATTCCTACCATGAGTATCATCAGGATTAAACCGACGCATTTGGACTCCCATAAATATTCCATTTATGCATCGAACTAGTAACCTAATAACCAAATAAGCTATCTAGATTATCGCCCGTGCATGCTTTAACCAAAATCACTAAACCTATTCGATTTAAACTCCACAAATTTCGATTACCATACTATTTTAATCTGCTTAAAATATCGTTCCCGTTTGGTATGGCGGTGTATTAAATATTCAGGACGCGAGAGAACTAACTCGCCCCAGTAGTTATGCGGTGCAAATAACTATACAGTTTTGGAATTGCTGTTTATAATTTATAACTGAATTATAATGTTACCTTGATTTCATTGTAAGGCGTATTTAATAAGGCGTAACAGATTGAACAGGTTTAACTATAAGGTGTAGATTAAAATTATGTTATAACACCTAAATTTTCTGTAATTTTTGGTCGATCATTTTTGGCGATGTTGGGGCTACCTACAAATCCTATGAACTACAATTCAGCATGGTAGACTAAGATTTATAATGAAAGGAGATTTAAGCCCAGCAGTAAGACAGTGGGCTGTGATGATGATGATGAAAGGTAGAAATATAAAAGGTATAATATTAAAATTGTAAGTAGTAATAGTTGCAGCATATAGAACATCAGAAGCACGATTATAGAAGATCTGCTTCAAAGTTAGTGTTTGCATAAATCTGCAGGTAAAGTTTTTTAATATGCCTTCCCAGCTTTATCGCACATGATCTCTTAGTATTACCTTTCTTCTCGGAATTTTATAACTAGCGTTATGAAATCTCTTTACCAAATAGCATTAAGGCAACAATGTATTATAGTTTAGGCTTTTAACCGACTTCAAAAGAAGGAGGAGGTTATCATGTGCGTTACCCATTGAAGTATTATTACTAGCGTAAAGAACCGACACCGCAAACACCATGTATGTACCAATGCATTGGCGCCACGTGGCTTCAATCTTCAATGGATTCGTACGATTTTGAAAGGAGAACGGGGGCTCAATTTTGAAAATCGAACCTCCTGGGGGGGACACACATTTTGATCGAGATGTCTATTTTATGACATTATACTACAATGGCATTACCTCATAACTTTTACTGGGTATACCGATTTTGATTATTCTTTTTATATTCAAAAGCTGGTGCTTGTCTTGTGGTCCATTTAAAGAGCGAGATCTGACGAGTAGTTTATGAGTCATTTCTAATTTTGAAGTCAGTTATTTTTTGTCAAGATTATTAGAGGTGGTGCTCTAAGATTTCTTTTCTTAATCACGAGCAGAAAGGAATTACTCGAAATTCATAGGTTGAACTAACTTGGAAATTTATAATCCTAACGATCACGAATAGTTCACGTAGGAACAATTTTCTTGATGAATGGATGGATGGATGGAGTTTTAACAGATTCACATCATTCACAAAGTCATTTTAAAAGGCTCATATCACTAAATATCAACACTCAAATTATTTTCTTACTAAATCGCCACAACCCATTTTCCCCCAAAGGTTCAGGTTTACTTTTATACTGAAGGTAATATGCGTATTGTCTAACGTAAGAATAACTTCCGCAAGCTGAAATGTATAGTAACACATTACACAATATTTCACAAAGTTACCCAATGTACCCAAATTGTCTTTAGTCGTAATAGCAACCGAAAAATATCTAAAACACCCATACACCCTCAAGGCGTTGCCAATGTTTACTGCTAACGCAATTCTCACCCAAAACATGGAAATAAACATGCTCAGCCGTCTTCGAACATAACTTGTTCTCGATGGGACTTGAATATTTTATCGAACCATTTGTTGGGTTCCGAAATTGAGACCGTTCTGCTCAGAACATGGAGGGTCTGTCAATTCGTCTACCCTAGATTGGAGTAACGGGGTAATAATTTTACAATTGCAACTTATGTTTCTGAGACCTGCGTGTTTAGAGAATGGTAAAATTTATTTACAATGTATCATTAATTATAGGTTTTATAATGTAACCACATAAGAGTTGACGAAGCACCTCGCGGTATACGGTCAATTTCGCCCATAGTTGCTGACAGAAAAGGACGCGGTGGGCCCGTATTTCTAGACTAAAATACGGTGTACCTACCAGTTTGTTTTCATAGCTGAAAAATGAGACATGCACCTGTTATATTATATTAGTGGTCAGTTAACGGGATTCCATTTGTAGTAATAAAACAGACAGGTTTGAAGTTGCTATAATCAAATAGATCAGCTTTTTGGATGATCTTGCAAGCATGACACTCATATAAAAGACCATAACAGGATCCTACAAAAAACTGGTCCTTTAAGGAATAGGATGTAACTGATAAGACGTAATTGAATCAGCACTTACCTGACATCTTCCATCGATGCACATATCAAGACTACCAGGCTTGCATCTGGTACCATCTGACACCCTGGCTGCAAGCACCGCTACCACGACTCGGTCATCGTCATCCAGGGACACAGTCTGTAACAAATAAATATTTATATATGTGAAGATAGCCTTGCTCAAAATGAACTTACTAGATTAAGTATGTAGATTTAAATACCTGAAACAGCCTTGCAAAACAATTCCTATTTGTTTCACTAAAAATACATTTTATAACGATCTTTAAAACACATCTGATCTCGTTCGAGAAGATTTTGAATTACGCGGAATCTTTATCCATCTGGCCCTTATTGGAATCTTCCAGGATCTTATTACACAGAAGATTACCTGAAAATTCATCTCGAAGAACCCTAAAAAACCTTATACTTTTGAGCATACTCCAACAAGTTGCCAACAAGTCCAATCTGGATTAGTATAGGACTTTGGCTAACCAAAGCCCTGGAAACTTTACGCCACCCGAAGGTCTCCAACATGGCTTAAAGCTAAATTTATCATCTGTATTCAAATCAAGATCATACTCACAGGTTCAGGGTTCTGCCCAGAGTGCTGCGGAGTACCTCTGCATGTGAGAGCACAAGGTTCTGCGTCATCCCTATGCGCTCTCCAATGGAACAGCTCTCCCCCATATGGCGTATTGTCGTGAGCACTACATTGCTGTTCTCGCCAGATATCTTCCTCTAACAGAGAGATGTTTCCACGACAAGGCTGGTAAAGAAATAGCTTTAGTTAGTATGACATTGGGTCCTTCAAGAAGCGGGTCTATCGTTTTAGGCCAGTTTGCTAGTGTTTGCTGCATAAAAAAGTAAATCTACAAACGTAAGCTACTAATGCGGATCCCTCGTTTCCTTTATGCCGTTAATGATAACTGATGTCCATTGCTGACTGTAGGCACTTACCATCAAATGATTCGTTTGTTTCTTTGTCTGTAGCATATAAAATATCCACACTTTCAATTTACGCACAATCTATACTGCTTATTCTCTTCTCTCTTGCATGATCTCTTTTGCATGTTTTTAATTTTGTTGCGTTTTAAGAACTTTATATTTTATTTTTAATTTGTTAACTCTGAAACAATACCTAGTTTCTAGTCATTAAAATCAAAGAAGGAAGATTATTGAAGTGGTCGTTTTGTTGAATCTGCCTACTCTTCTTTACGGAATCCAAAAATACTGTAATCTTTACTTATCACGAACCTATTTTCGTAGAGCACGTAAAGAAAAAATACCTACATCGTCAATCAAATAATAAGCATTGAAAATATTTGGAACGAACGCGCGTTACATTACTTCAAAAGGGCTTTATTATAGAGGAAAACGCAAAGAACTTCAGAGGCAAAGTTTCATGATTTGCTGATTTGTAAGGAGAATATTTTCCCTGAATGTTTCTGTTTTGCAAATAAATATCGATGAATTGTAGTGAGACGAAAGAGTGTAGGAGGAAACGGGTTCGTTCTTTGTGTTTTGAAGTCAGTCTAGATATTTGTATTATTTTTATTTTTATCAACGTTGCCAGTTGGTAAACAAACAGGTGAATAATTAAACTCATTTCATTTGTACTATCCGAGAGCTTTTAAATGAATTCCTCGCTGAAAAAAGCCAAAGAGTTACAATTCTTTTACGAATTTTAGTAGCTGTAAAAACTTACTAGACTATATTTCTAACCCCCGACGAAAAAAGAGGGATGTTATGAGTGCAATGTGTCTGTGTATCTGTGTGTATGTCTGTAGCATCGTAGTTCATTCCAAATGGATGAACCAATTTTAATTTAGTTTTTTGTTAAGATCTTAATCGAGAGTGTTCTTAGTTCGTTTCGAGAGAGAGGGAGAGAAGATAGAGAGGTTGAGGGGGAGGAGAGGGGAGGGGGAGGTGGAGGGCGAGGGGATGGGAAGAAGGAGAGGGGGAGGGAGAGAGAGGTATAAGTAACAACAAATTACCTTCATAAATTGTTAGGCTATACGAAGTTTGCCGGTTCAGCTAGTGTTTTATATTATTATTATTATGACTTTGTTTTGATAAACCTCAGAAAAAAATATTAATTATGTAATTGGGTAATTCTGTAGCATTCATTTAATATGCTTTGACTTCCAGCATAAAATTATATATTTATGAATGACCGGAATATCCGACAGAGAATATTAGATTATGATTTTTATATAAGTTAATATTTGAGTGCTAGCAAAAATATTGCGTTTAGTTTAGCTTCATATTTCCGCTGAACTAGAATTTAGTTAGAAATATCGCAGTTTTCTCTTAAAACGCCTTAGCTATAAAATTCACTTATCAATTTTTTTGTAAGATAACTCACTATTAATAGAAGGTGTCGATATCATCCTACATGGGTGGACTTAATTCCTTTCGTCTTGCTTCTTAATGCCTTAATTTTCTACTAAAGCAATAATTGCCTTATGTAAGGGAATTTCTGAATTCTTATGAAAATAACCACAATTCAACCTTCCTTAACCACAATTCAAGAACCAACCGTCAATCAAAAATACGAATGCATGCAATGCTGTACATCCTCTAGACCCATTTCCAAAATCATTGATCAATGTTTGACTAGTTTAGAGGCAAGTGAAGTCAAAACTATTAATCACGTACCGTTACAGTGCTGAAAACAAGTTTCCCGCACCAACATCACTTGTTTGATAATCGATAGCAAACTTAAGTTACCGTCACTACAAGGTATGAACTTTACCATTACCGTACCAATGTCCCATTTACACACTGACTAATATAAAGTTGATTTTAGTATGAAAAAAAACAATTTATTGAAGTGAAAACTTCTTTAGCATCGTTGTGATTTGAAAGTCGATGAAACAAAAAGCGTCATCGCGACAGTACGAGTAAAAGTGCTAAGTTGTATTCATAAACTGCGCGAGGAACAAGATAGTAGATTTGTTTTATTGATGGATAGATGGCGCTAGTTGCTCATTTTACTCTTCATATTATGTTAAGAGATGGCGTTAGTTACCACTGTTTTCTTTTTGTAATAAAATTCTTCAAATATGCCCAAAACGAATACAGAATATTGTCGCGATTATCAAAAAAAAATTTTTTGAATGTTTCTCTTCTACCACGTGTGAATTGCACACATTTTTTTTAATCAAATTGAACGATGAGGGTAGTTGTCAACAAGAACAGTTCAAAGACTGTAAAAGCTTCTTCACTTTAATAAATACATTTTAACAGGCGCTGAAATTAGAAAAAAACCAACTGCCAGATAAACGGACAAACCAACAAATACTTAGACAAAAAACCCAAAATCATTATCAAGGAAACTAATCAACCTATTCCGATAATCTTCCATGTAAAATCGATCAGTCACACTTTAATTATAAGTATGTAAAGAAAAAAGATTTTCTCTTCTTTTATCACTTTTTTCAGTTCATAAAGGAAACTTTCAATGTACTATAATTTAATCCTTCGCCCTAATAGCTTTGGAAACTACTTTCAGGAGTTCGCAGTAATTGTTTAATAGCATAATGCTGAACCATTTACATAGTTTAGCCTTTTGGCGAGTTTATACAATAAACTGTTTCCCGGACATGGACAGTTTAAAGTTGACTTCTTCATATTTACTACAAGTACAAAGTTCTACTATGTAGTATTGAAGTAAATACTTATTTTTACCCGATAATAGCGAAGCCTGAATGCCTCCGGTGGCATGAAAACTTTCAAAACTTGGTTGGTCACTTACCCCTCCACCAATCTGCACTGGAGCAGCGTGGTGGAGTATGCTCTAGGCTTCCTCAAGAGAGACCCGTGGTCAGTAATGGGTCATTAATGAGCTGAAACCTTATTCGAAAGTGTATAAAGTCTAGAATTAAATGTATAAATTATTCAGAATTATAAGAAATATTCAGAGAGTCTGGTTTAATTTTTTAAGTTTGTCTTCCTCCGAGTTTACTGCAACTGTTGCTTAATAGTATAAAGTACTAAGGAGTTTCTTTCGGTGTTTCTTCGTCAAAGCATCTATCGGAATCGGTTTTAGAACTTAAAAAACACTTACGTAAGAGTACTGAAAAATTACTCACACTAAAAAATATTACAACCTTATTTATCACAAGAAGGTTTTTAGTCCTTAACAGTTGTGTATACTATACACACTATAGCCTTATAACATCTTATACTAACGGTCAGGCTTTCTGAGTGACTACAAATGAGTCCTGCATGAAGCACGCAAGGGCAAGGGACAATTGAATGGACAGTACAAATAAACAAACTGGACAGACAAAGGTTTGTTACTATACATATACATATGTGTATCAGCACCAGTACAGTATGGATGTCCCCATTATCTATACAAATAAATAAAATTGGAGTGTCTATTTCTAATATTAAAATAACCGCTTGTCCTGTCCATGTCCTGCATAGACTCTGAAACCATCCAACCGATATGCGTCAAAATGATCATTTGAAAGGCAACAATCCAAACGTGGTTTGAGACCAATAAAACAACGCATTATGCACATACAGTCCATTGATAAAGTCGATTTTCGACTTTTCCCACACAACAATTTGAAGAAAATAATAAACATTCTGTCATTGTCATTGTGATTTTTTAGCGCAGTAGAACACGCTGGGTATCCACTAGTTTAAATTAAAAAAGTTAGGGATCCATTCGAAAGGTTATTAGTTTATAATATTAGTAACCTAACCAACCTAATAACACACGCCTAACAATCAGACGTAATTAGAGGAGTTGCAACTAGCACCAATTAATATTCCCAACATGTTCCCGTTATACCTCTATACAGAACATGTTTGCGTGCGACAAGAGGACGAATTATAACAATGCAACGCGTGACTGTAGGACGTGCTACAGGAATTGTTTGTCGGTTATTTGGTTGTAGGTGCTACGAGTAGATTTAGGCTAGCTTCGCATAGTCAAAGAACTGTATCTACTTAAAAATGCTAATAGTGACTGATTGACAGCCTTTAATCTGGATTATTGGATCTACCTAGATGCTTGAATGGAGTTTGAACATTTTTGTATGGAACCTGGCATACCTACAAGTCCGTCATTTTGAAAAAACCTCGTTTCGGCGGCCAGTGATAAAACATGTGTCAGTTGACGGAGTAAATGATTAAAATCAAAAAGAATTCAGTGATGAAATTAAAAGACATACTTTCAAAGATATTTGGGTTCGAAAATAAAATTAATTATTTTTCTATGGTTTTGAAATCAAATATCACATAAAATGGAGGTACTTGTAGGCATGCTAACTAGGTTCAATGCTCTTTGGTATAAGTGTAAGTGGACAAGTAAGTGTGGAGGAATACTAAGAAATATTTTTTGAAAAAGTTTAAAATATCAAGTCGCGAGTACCATCCCTGATCAACATGTAGGGTTGGCTCATAGCAGATTCGGGGAAGTGTTTTAAAAATATTACGAAAATTTCTTTAAGTATCTAATGAACAAATATTAAAATAAGAATTTTTTTAAGTATAATAATCTAACGCACAAATATTAAAATATCAAAATTTTCACACTAGATCTCTACTACTACGAGTATGTTTGCAACCGAGGGCGACAAAGCGGCAAATTATCACGATGCAGAACGTGACATGACTGTACGGGCGAGTACAAATGTGTACAAACGTGTCTTTGTTTCGGCTAGCTATTGCTTTGTGGTCTTATTTTTGCGATAGATTTTTATTTTCGTGCAACCTAAGCCTTTGGACATAGCTCTACGTGTTTCTTTGATAAAAATATTAAACGTAGCAACCCTAAATCCTGTGTAGGGTTGTACGTGATAGCAAGATAATTAAAAATTGTTGATATTTTTTTATGGAAATAGCCGGCAAACGAGCTGAAGATCCACTTGATGGTAAGTGGCTATCCTCGCCCATGGACATCAGCAACACCAAAGACATCACTGATGCGTTGCCGGCCAAGAAAGAAAGAAGAAAAGGAAGAAAGAACTGGCTCTCTAGCTCCCAGCCGGAAACGATGAGTCGTTTGGCGGCTGACTCAAGCTCAAGGGTGGTAGCTATCTGAACCCCATGGGGAAATAATAATGTTAACTGGGAAGATATCTTTGAAAGTGCAATAAGATGATATCCGTATAATAACTAAAGATATCCGTAATATCTAAAGCCATGTTAACTTGATCTGATCGAGCTAAACTACCAGGTTCTTGGTTTGACATAAATACTGCCAATATCAATATTTGAAGACCGCTACCGAACAACGATATCTAACAGGAGGGACCATTTATTTTGATAATGTTAGTATTTCTTTTTTTGTTTCTAGTCTAGCCAGCGTATGTAATGAAATATATAGTAGGGGATGCTGGTATAACTGACATCGATGGGCAACGGTAACAACACATCAAGTTTAGTTTCCGATACCATAAGGTAGTTCATCTGTTCGTTTGTTGGTTATTCACAAAAAAATTTTGAAGAAAAAGAAAAGAATAAATAAATAAATAATAAATAACGCTTCACACTCATAGCCCCACACTAGGATTCCCTGTGTCGTGGGTGCCATGGACAATACACAAGACAAGGACACTCACACCCAGACCGAGAACAGAAATTCAAACTCATCATTCAAATTTCCGCCTCGCTGGGAATCGAACCCAGGACCCTTGGCGCGGCGATCCGGCATGGTAACCATTGCGCCACACGAGTGATCAGATACTGATGTACTTTAATTCTAGTAAGAGGCGAATATATTAACTGTTTTTGCAATTGTTTAGCAGTAATAAGTAAGGAATGATAACTACGAGTAAGACTTTCAGTGAAGTCTTTGCCACTTTGTAAAAGTATTCAAAATTCATAAATTGATATTTACACCTTTTTGTCTTCAATAAAACAATATAGTTACTCTATGGTGCGGCTTTTCCTTCACCGTAGAGTAGAAGCAATCAAAGTTTATAGGTCAATCCCAGCTTGGTTTATTTAATAGAACATGTTTACAACTAAACTTACTATTGACCATAACGACATCCAATCATGTACCGTAATCGATGTACGCCGACCTTCACCATTTTAATACTTAATGGTTTCAACCCATTAATGTCCCAATTTCCGCCACAGGGCACGAGTCAGTCCTCGTATTATACAATACGATACAACATAAACGTACAAATATCCTCAACCAATCCATCCAGTGTGGTGGAGTATGCTCTAGGCTTTCTCAGGAGGAGAGACCCGAGCTCAGTAGTGGGTCATTAAAGGGATGAAGCCAAACATAGTGGATGTTCTTGGATGACTGCGTAAAGCTGTAAAGGCCCCTAGGCCCAACAGTAACTGCCCATTCGAAAAAAAATTGTAGACAATGGTGACCATTTATTATTAGGGTACTCGTGTCTTTGTAGAATACTTACAAAAAAGTTGAAAAATTCCTGTGGACACAGAATCCAAAATGTGTTCCTATAAAAAGTTATTTTTTATTTAACATAATTTAACTAGTCAACGAGCAGACAAGTCACCTAATTGTTAGTTGTCTCCATCACTCATGTACATCAGCAACACCAAGACATCATTGATGCCAAAGCCATAACAAAAGATAAAAGAAAGGAGAGAAGAACTGGCTCTCAACCCTCACCTGCATGTTACAGATCTTGTATCTGACCGGTTCCCCTCGGCACCCAGCTGGTGAGGAACAGGTCCGGAGCTGACGAGACACGCCACCGTCACAGGTCCGGGAACAAAGTGACCACTCACTCCATTGTGACCAGCCACCGCGTTCCTGAAGAGAAAAAGAAATTCAGTTTTGAACAATTAGGAGGAAAATATTGCAGTACATCTCAGTTTTCTTTTTTAATTTGAATTTTTATTATTTTTGTTTTTATTTTCTATGGGTAGTCTTTGATACACATGATCAATAATAGGTCACAGGTCGACAATTTTCACCAATCGTTATAAATATCATGATATCCTCCCAACATTTTCCTTCGCCATAACATAAAATAAATTCAAACTCGCGCAATCAAATTAACGATGCGTGCAATATTAGGCAAACTTCCTCGTACAGGATTTTCCTACAAGAATATCACTTTAATTGTTGTCATTTAATTTAATTCCACGCGAGAACTTGGCGTTTCCGCTTGATTTGTGTTCAAAACAATACATATACGGTGTTTGAGCTAATCTGTTTTGGGATGCAGCCAACGCGCTGGTAATAGGCAGGCAATATAGGCACACATCGCACACAAGGGGTTCGGGATAAATCAACAGAACTCTGTATATATTTTTATATAGCTAACAATTAACCAGACGAGCTAGAGGTGTTGAAGAGTCAAGAAAAGAGTGAATATATTTTTCTAAGTGAGCTCATCAAGTTACTATTTTATAATTTTCAGGTATTTATTTCCTGTCTGATCCATATTTTTTTAACCGACTTCAAAAAAAGAGGAGGTGTTCAATTCGACTATATTAAATTTTTTCATGTTTTTTACCTCAGAACTTTCAACTGGGTGAACCGATTTTGATATTTTTTTTAATCGAAAGCTGATGCTTGTCATGTAGTTCCACTTAAAATCTGAATAGTAGTTTTTGAGTTATTTATAATTTTGAAGTCGGTTATTTTTGTCAAGAATTGTTCTTCTTTTCCTTCTTGGAAGTAACGCGTGATGCCTGTGGTGTTGCTATCTATGTCATAATATGCTTACTGTCTATATCTCTTCATCGTTTAAATATTAAACTTGTGTCCAAGTACTTATTGCTTTGAAATAACACTAATTAGTAGGTAACTACTAGTAATAAATAAGGAATGTCTTTGACATGCCTCGAATTAATAATAGATCAGTTGCGCGTTTCATTTATAAAACAGAATATTAATTATCTGTTTTCGACATCTATAATCGTCGAACTTCTAATTTGATACTTAAAAATAAAATGTTATATCAGAGAAACTAACCCTCAAGCAGCCGACTAAAGATAATCTTAATATATTATATAAATTACGTGTCACGTTGTTTGTCCGCGATGGACTCCTAAACTACTTAACCGATTTTAATCAAATTTGCACACCGTGTGCAGTTTGATCCAGTTTAAAAGATAGGATAGCTAACATCTCAATTTAGAGTCGTAATGTAATACATAATTTCCACGTGCGAAGCTGCGGGCAACAGCTAGTAATGTATAAAATGTAACTAAAGTTGGTGTTTCATTAATGATCACTTGAACCACGGCTGTTATACAATCGTCAAGTAACTGTTGTAACTGTGCTTCAGCTTTTGGTTATAAAATGGCATCCTCTATATGCTACTTAATGAGTTATTTTGTGACCAAACCAACCATATTTCAATCACTCGAATAAATAAAACGGTTGTTCGGTGCCGCGAAAAAATGGCGCTATTTCACCCAGCTACTCATCTTTTAGGTCGAACAGTTAGATTATAACATACGAGTACATGACATGGGAAATCTATACGTATGCATGAACCCTATAGCGGAACTGTGAGTTAATTCGCAAAGGGAATAAACTTTTATTACCTAAATTATTTGAATATTTAGATTCTACTATTTTCAATGAATTTAAGGAATTCGCCAACGTTCTGCTTACCGATAGAGATGCTCACGACGACGGTTTTGATTAATGAATCAAACCATGCGAGAACGAATCACACTTAGATAATTGAATTATAAGATAAGAATTTTTTCTTATCTTATTATTATTGCTGGTTTTATCTTTACCTTATTTTACTATATGTAATTTATAATATCATTTGAAATCTTTTTTACAGTTTTTTATTTTATACTTATTGCACCAATTTCTTCCATTCAATTATCTAAGTGCGATTCGTTCTCGCATGGTTTGATTCATTAATCAAAACCGTCGTCGTGAGCATCTCTATCGGTAAGCAGAACGTTGGCGACTTCCCAAATGAGATTACCCGGAACACCGAATGTATTGTTTTGAACACAAATCAAGCAGCCGCGCCAAGTTTCGTAAGGGAATTTCACTATAACCTTTCGGTGAACTAAATTGTAGGAGTTAGGCTTAGGATTAGTATTTGTATGGCTAGTCGATAAACGAGCTGACGATCTACTTAATGATAAGTCGTCCACGGACATAAGCGACACCAAAGGCATCGCCGATGGGTTGCTGAATGAAAAACAAGAGAGAAAAAGAAAAAAAAGAAAGGTAAGATGAAGTTCATACAACGCACCCAACGTATAATAATTATATGAAATTGTACTGTTTTTTTATGCATTGAACAGGTAAACGAGCAGACGGGTCACCTGATGGTAAGTGATCACCGACGTCCATGGATATTCGCAACACAGGGGACCCCACCAATACGTTACCGGCCTCGAAGAAAATAATAGACCGCTTCTTGAAGGACCCCATGTCATATTTTGGAGGGAACACCGATGCAGTAACTTCGTTCCACAGAAAACGGGGGCAAGAACCGAACTGTGGACGAACGCCAGGTATCCACTTGGTGTTGATGGAACCTGGTACATCGTGATGTGCGGTGACAAAAATTAACCGCAGGGATTAAACCAAACAGTTCTTCAGAACATTTCCCATTATACAGACGATAGAATACGCAAAAAGAGCTTACATCTCTCCTCAACTCAAACGACTCTAGACCGTTTGTAAGCTTGTGATCGTCGACAAGACGAATGGCTCGCCATTGAATCCGGTTTAACGGATCCACTTGGTCAGCTGGGGCTCCGGCCCAAAAAAAATTGTCACCAACATCAAAAACTATCTTTGTAAGTTACTTCACTTTGTAACTAATATTAACATTGGCTATACACTCCAAATGTATCATTTTGAATACCGCTCGAGTACCGAGGATCAAAGCATTCCATCTTGTTTCCCAGCATATCGGAATTTAATATGATCCTGGAAAAGCATCACCAATAACACGACGACGAGTTAGTTTGTATTGTGTATACACACAAGCTTCCATGTGTGTGTGTGTGGGTGACGTGGAATCTAAAGGTGCTGGCACACCACTAAAATGTAGTGTTGAGTGTAGTTTGTCGGATACATGTGAAGACATGTAAAAATAAGATGCTCTTGTCTGTAATAGTGTAAGATGGGGCACAATGCGACATAATTTGTACATTTTAATGATTATTATTATTATTTAATTTTCATTGTACATGCTGTTTACATCTGTAATTGAGGCGACTGATTTTGACGTATTTTGACTGTGATAGTGTCCGTTTTTTAGTGTAACCTAATAAATAAATAAATTATAATATAACATATGACATTTTTATTTGTTTCATCTGTTATATTTTACACCTAGATCCCCTGCTTCAAATAAAAGTGTGTGCTGTCTAAATTTTCAGAGTTCCATACGACAAAAATGGAACCCTTATTTAATGTTTAATTTTAACACGTATTTACATTTATCCAATGTATTATGTCTTCAAATATTTTATAACTGCATTGAGGCAGCACCACTTGAGTTCAAAAGCTGTATCGTTGACGTATCGTCAAGGAAAAGTGGCCGATGGCATAAAGCGGGCCTGAGAAGGAATTTCAATAAACCCCCGTTATTGGCCCCGTATCACAAGAACGTTATCTATTCCTCATGTCATGTCTGACCGTCATAATTGTAACTGGCAAGGGTAGAGTCCTTTACATGCGTCGCGTTACAGACTATTTCATAGTTTCCATTATATTGAGAAATTATACTAAACGGAGCCAAATTAAATATTTTAGAATTTGAACTTTATTAGACGTTTTAGATATAGGGTAAGAAAATAAGTATGATCGTCACGTACTTGCAAAGTATAATAAGTATAAAGTAAAAAATGTAAAAAGTTATGAAAAGTAAGAAATACCAATATGTTTTTTGATACTAAGGCCTCTATTCTTTCTATAGCTTCATACTTAGCGTAGGAATTATTCAGGCCTGAAAGTATCTGAGATAAGCCGCGGATGAGTAGACGAACACGTCAAAAATATAAGAGTTCCATTTTAACAACGGAACCCTAACACACGTACTTTTAATTGTTATAATAACTTTACATTTTGAAATTCATCATCACTAACGCCCCAGCTCAGAGTCACTAACGGTTACTTAAATAACTCCTTAGTACAGAATTTGTATGATGATTCTTTACTAAGAATCGATTAAAGTAACCGTTAATGACTGAATTGGGCGTTAGTCTTTCAAACTTTGTTGAAGTTCCAATGGCGGAATAAATGTTTCTTCTTATTTTCTTCCTTATTCACTTAATAAACACTTCCTAAGGTATTTTGTATCAAGTTACAAATAAACGAAGAAAGATAAAATAGTGCACATGTAAGCCGTTTGGCAACAACGTGAGTTGAAGGAAAACTGCGGATAAAGGAAACAGCACACGTGGTGAATTTTACCGTAACATAAGCTGGGTTTACTGGTGTGAGTATTTCTTGGGGTAACGTCGCAAAATACTGAGGAGTAAGAAGATATATTGGAGAAATTGTAGCACCTAGAAACAAACTAATATAAAACAAGTGAAGACATGTATATTGTTACGGAGGAATTTTGTACCTTAAGTAAAAATAATAGAGGAACAGAATATGATGAGGTGAGCCGTGAGATGAGTTAAAGTGAGGTGAGGTGAGTTTATAAAATGATACTGGCTAGCGAGCAGGCTATGCTTGGGAAAAGATAAAGGATTATTAACGACCTAATGGCGTCCATGCAGGACTGCAGTTCCAATGGTGGCCATACACGATCAAGTGTACTTGTCAAGTTTGCAGTTTGATAGCTATACCGTGGCCAATCAGAAATTTGAATGATGAATTTGTATTTCTGTTCTCGGTCTAGGTGTGTGTTATTGTCTTTGTTTTTGTCCATGATACGCATGACACGGGGAATCCTAATGTGGGGCTATGTGTGTTTAGCGTTTATTAATGAAAGCAACAGCGGAGATTTGATATTGAAGATTATATCATTGAGCAAAATTATTGTAATTTTAATGCAATTCTAAATTAAGCACTCTTATATTTTAAATACAAACTTACGATTTCTTATACCGATGCGACCCAGTAACAAGGGTCATGGTCAGATAGAAATTGAATGAAATAGGAAGAGATAAGATGAAATAAAATTTATTCGAAGTAGACTTGTACGGTTTTCAATCGGTTGCACTGATTAGGGCTTTAGTTTAAATATGGATACAACTTCTTACTATACTCTATGGTTGCGTAAATGTTGAATATTACAAGTAGCAATATTTAAACCGATAAACAATCTTTATTATATTATACATATCTACAATTTTCAAAAATCTTCCTTAACGTGTTAGAAATTCGACCGCACGTACTTGCTTAGCATACAACTGACCGGAATACGTAATTATATCGAATCTGAGGTGCTGACGAGAACAGAAATAGACTTTGTCACGTTAAAAATAAGGTATAAAATTTAAGAAATCATATTGATTTACTTTTTATCGCAAGCTTAGAAGTTTGCCAGTCACATGTAAAAATAGATGGAACTCAGTCTTCAAGAGTCATTTTGTGACCAAATTGGAATTGCCTTTGTTATAGAATGTCGTCAATTTATTCTACAAAAATTGACATATGTTGGTTGTCTTCGTTTTTGTTGCTATCTTATAAAAGTATTGTTATCTTTTATAGGACCATGTGTTTTTATAATAAGCGACAAACGGGAGGCCGAGCCACCTAGTTATTGATAATTGTCACTAATAGAGATTGAAAACACCAAAAGTTTTGGACTTCAAATGAATTTAGCTGTTTCACCTCTGTCTGCCCCAGATTCACAACTTACGATAAAATTTGAAAAGAGTCGTAAAATTATAAACCCAACTAACTATTTAAAATCAGACAAAATGTTTAGACAAACGGTACGAAGCCCAAAGCGACGTTATCTGGAGTCCGTACATTTTTATTAGCGGCCGCAAGGCTTTCATGCTGTCAGAATGGCCGTTCTTTATAGGACAATTGGCGTGGGGGTAGCGTGGATGCTACGTCAGTAAATGTTAAGTCAACGATGCATTTTGGCCGAGCCTGAACCAAGCGGCAAATGCGTAATGGCTTCAACCCATTAATGGCTCACTACTGGGCACGAGTCTCTCCTCTTGAGGAGGCCTAGAGCATACTTCGCCACGCTGCTCCAGTGCGGATTGGTGGAGGGGTTAGTGGTCAACCCGAATGTCGGAAGTTTTAAAAACACCCGAGAGCCTCCGACATGGCTTAACAACTGTTATCTTATGATCACAGCCGGAACCCACGGCTTAATGTGCTCTCTGGAGCACGGAAATGCTCAAGAAAATTTTGCCACTAGCGGTCATACATCCAACTCACTTAGGATCGACGCAAGCCGCTGGGCCATGAGCGCTTCAAAATGCGTAATTACGTGTGATAAACCAACATGTGGATGGCATTTGCCGAATGGATGCGTCGCCTTTGATTTGTGTATACATAAAATGCGACAGGATTCCGAAGTGAGGCGAGCGATCCCAAGCGCGACTCCTATTCACGGGGGCGCTTGTCATAACACGGCAAGCGTTGGCCACCATGTATAGGCAGCTTTATAGTTTTAATGTTATCTAATGTTTCAAAAAATTTTACAATTTCAGTGTATTTATGTGTATTTTATCGTTAACTTTTATTGCAAAGCTGTTTCGTTGTTGTCCAAAGAAAAAACATACGATGACGTCATAATTCCCACACGGCTGTATTATAGTTAGCCCAGACCTGCGACTTTGTGGATGTATGTAAATCTAGAGTAATGGAGAAAAAGCCGCCATGGCTTGGAATAGCTCGCCATTCATTATGCCGAGGAAAGCACGATGTTGAAAGAATAAATAGCATACGTTATTTATACGTTCTACATACATGTTAAAGCTCCATTTTACGGAATTAAATGGAAGCCTGCAATACGAATCTATAGCATAAAAGGATGAAGTGAATCTTTTTAAGCTTGAGTTTGTAATCAATCGTTAGGCTCTGAGGCTAGTGTTTACGGAGACAAGTTTACAATACTGTGATCGTTAAATTGTCCTACTATTACCGCTCGGTTAAGCTTAAGGTGAGATCCTGTAAAGCGTACTTATGGAGGCCATACGATCAAGGTGAACTTGTCAAGTTTGCAGTTTGACTTGATGAGGCATCAGGTATGCATGAGATAGGTATATAGCCAGGTTACCTAGATCTAAGTTCACTGGATCAAGTTCACTGCAAACTTAACAAGTATACTTGATCGTGTATGGCCTCTATTGGGCTTTGCTTAGACTTAAAACTATCATAAGAAAAATAATGGTACTAGTACTTAATTAATCTAAACATTTAGCCGTTTCAAATGACTTTCTATTTTTCTTATTACCACAAACCCAACAAAAATAGCGGTCCTAAATCAATATTACCCTTAGCTTTTTCATAATAAGTAAATGTCATCTAGTACATTTGACTGTTGTCTGATCTGAGTTGAAGTCTAAGTATGGTTTATAGATCTCACCTTTATTGTCAACTGAACTGTCAGTACCTCGGATGCCTTCAGTAATATCTTTAGATCTAGCTAATTTTTTTTATGGAAATAGGCAAACAAGAGCTGACGATCCACCTGATGGTAAAAGAGTGAGAAGAAAACAGTCTGGTTTGACGGACTCAAGCAAGATGGTGGTAGTTATCCAGTATTCCACAATGATATTATAAGTAAAAAAGAGGTAGATATGTCACTAGCGCGCCGAAGATGAACATCGTAAGAGCAGTCAATTGACCTCGTCTGCTCGTAGTCGCTCTGTCAATACAAGACGATAGGCAGTTTTGTTGTCGTCAGAAGTGCTTGAGATTTGAAATACAACGTTAAAATGCCTTCGTGTATGATTGGTGTAGTGAAACAATTCTATGGAGTATTCTATGGAGAAACAATAAGCCAGATTTGGTCGCCTCTTTTGACACCCATGTGGCATGGGATTGGGTTAGTATTCTAAGCCACCCCTAATGGCTGTTGTAAAGGGTTGTGAAGATAAAAAAGTATTTGCGCGCAGTTTTTGAAATTTGTTCATATTTTTTGACGCAAATATTCGTGCCCTGTTATGGCAAATAATGCATAGTATCCACAAAAATAACCTAATAAGCAACACAACTGCAGAACGGTAACAAAGGCAACCGCTCAGGAATTTACAATCTAAACATTGTATCTAGGAGGCGTGGTTTAAGTCACTAGATATTTTCTGGTAATTTATTTTGTAAATATAAATGCTTGTCAACAATTCCATCCGATGTAAAGTGAAGATGATGGTAATGGTGAGAGCATCAACTTAGTAAAAGTCTATTCACTCTTTTTTGGAGATCCTCTCAGCACAAAACAGCCGTACACATTGATGGGGGAAAGCTATTCTAGTTCATCAGCTAAGCATAACAAAGGACGACGAAAAACGAATACTTTGGTAATGACGCTTGATAACACGAGCCTAAAGCTTTATTAGTAATCTGTCTGCACTTGACGAACCTGAATTTGACTCCTGAATGGAAATGTATGTATGTTCTTTATCGAGTTTCTCAGTTACATCTCAAGAGTACTAATCCTACTGATATTATAATACAAGTATAAAAGTTTATTTGTGAGGATATAATGAAATTCTCACTGGAGAATAATTGACTGGAGACTATATTTCATTTGTCCAGGAAACTTTTCTTTATATTTAAAAAAATCATGTAATATTAATAACGTGCTAAAAGCAGTATAACTTCAATAAACTTTCCCCGCTGCATCTCTTAACTTACAAATCACACAAACGTTTGAGCGGGTGGCGTATGCAAATCTACAGCCCCTTCAATTTGTCAACGGTGCAGTCTTTTTGTATTCTGTGGCCCTTATGTCGAGGCAATATGGTTCAAATTATCTTAAAGTGTATCTTGTTTTGTTGTTTTTTGTACTTTGAGTAGATTTTAAAGGACTTAAAGGCGACAACTGTCGTTGTTAGGTAATTAAGTCACTTAGAAATTAGGCGTAAATTATACAGATATTTAAGCAACTGTATAATGAGTAATAATTATTGTAATGAAATGTATAATGCAGATATAATGAATTTGTAAGAGAACCCGTTGAAGGAATTTGTACGGTGGGAGGATATTTAAATGCCTATTTCAATCCTTCTAAAATCGATCATGAAACATTTTACAGGATATATTTAATAGCAATGCTGGTTTCCATTCCATTTTATGTATATTATAACCGTAAAAACTACTTCAAACGAATAGTCATTTTGCTAAACATATCTAAATCGTTGTCTAAAAACTGGTTATTCATAAAAATGGAACTAATATTTCCTACAATTCCTCATAATTCATGAGAACTGAATTTTGGCCTGCATTTTCTGACTAATCTGCAAGAAGGTATATTTTTTTAAATAATAAAATAATTTTCTAACTCCAATTGTATTGGTTTTCATTACTTTTTCTATTCTGTTTTGGTCTCTTTCTTTCAAATCGGCTTCTTCAAATAGCTTCTTTCAAAACAAAGTTCTGTTATGAGTTAACATTATAAACAACTAAATATAATGCATTTCACATAATATGTCTGAATTTTACTATCATGTTGGTAGCATTGAAACGCACTATAGAGAACTTATTCCTTGTATATTTGTATGTACTTACTTTTCCATGGTGCGTCGTATTGTCGTGATTGGCATCGACAAGCTCTGGATCTTCCGTTGATATGTCGTGCCCATGTCTGTGTGCGCAGCGGCCTCTTATCTGCAACAAACAACAAACAAATAAATAACAATCAAACAACAACAACAAACATTCAAATAAAATGTCTTTATAAATAAAATAAGATAAGGACTGAAATTAAATTACGTATTCGCAAAAATTGCTCTATAAAAAGTAAGTACATAATAGTAATATATTATTATCACTACATATTATGAAGTCTCCCGCTGAATAAGTTTCAGAATTAAACATAAAACCCTGTAACTGACCCGAATCTTTAACTATTAAAATATTTTGGCAATAACAGTAGAAATAATGCAACATTTTTTTTTGTTTGTGTGTCTGATCGTTTTTCTTTATACGTCAAAAAAACCATTGACTTTATCATAATATTACTTGGTATATTTGTAGTTTTTATTATCTTTAATATTTTCATTCCGGAAAATGAGCATGTGTTCCCGAGATAAAATATACAATTTTGTTTTGACTGTTATAAGCTATTCGAAAGACATGAATTATATTATAATACAAAAAAGTGTTATAAATATGAATAAAATTTTTTGGGGATGCAGATGTTAAGTATTTATTGATTTTTAGCAGCAAGTGCATACCGATATTATGTTCTTATGTTATTATATGTTGTAATTATATAAATACTTTCTCATATCTTTGGTGATTAATAATAAATACCTAAGTGATTATCGCACCCAACTGACATTACTAACACTAAAGGTATCACAAAAGTCTTTGAACCTTTATCAAACTTTTCTGTCTGTATATATAAAAGGCAAAAATTGACTAATGTATCATCGCACAGGCCAAATCCTTAGGTCTAGACACTTATAATTTCGCACACATACCTATTCGTCATGACTAAGCATCCACTAACGAAGGATTTTTGAATTCAACCCCCAAGAGTATGAAATAGGGGATAAATATGATAAGCAGTGATAGCCTAGTGGTTAGAACGTTGGTCTCCCGAACGCGGGGGCCCGGGTTCAAATCCTGGCACGCACCTCTAATTTTCAAATATTATGTGCGTATTACAAGTTAATTATCACTTGCTTCGGTGAAGGAAAACATCGTGAGGAAACCTGCACACCTGAGAGTTCTCCATAATGTTCTCAAAGGTGTGTGAAGTCTACCAATCCGCACTTGGCCAGCGTGGTAGACTATTGGCCTGTACCCCTCACATTGTGAGAGGAGACCCCGAGCCCAGCAGTGGGACAATTACGGGTTGTTGCTTTGCTTTTTTTTTTATGATAAGCATAATTACCGCGTGCGAAGCTGCGGGCAACAGCTAGTTATTAGAAATGTCCAATAACAAATTTATTTATTTATTCATTTATTTATTTATTTATTAAAATCATACTACATCTAACGTTACAGGTGTCCCTAATTCGATAGAGTAGTTAAAAATATGCAAATTATAACACCAAAGAACCACTAAGCAATGTCAACATTAAATTACATTTGTATGCTAGTATTACACGTATAAGTAAGTAAATAAATGATGTGATTATATTTATCTCATTAAAACTTTAATCATGAAATAGCAGCAGTATTGTCGATTATGAAGTTAGTTACACCAGTTAAAACAAATAGAGTGAACGCAAGAAAGTTGGATAAGCCTGTCGATAACACTCGCGCAATGTCGATAGCTGCATTAAATGCAGTCGTAACGGGCTGCACTGAGTTTGTAATATTTATTTTTAGGCAGTCTTGTGATGCGCGATTTTTTAAATCAGGACCTAAATAATCTTAAATTATTGTAATTTCGATGACTTTCAGGTAACGTTATCTCAGCTGAAATCTGACCCCGATGTGATAGTACTTACTGAATGCCATATAAATAAACAAAAGGCAATACCTAACATCAAAAACTATGTTTCTGTATATTCTCATTATAATTCGAACCAAAATGATGGGGTAGTAGCGTATGTGAAGAGTCACTTAAAGCCTATTCTGAAAGAAATAAGACTTCAGCATGCTACTTGCATACAAATTAATGTCTTAAACAGTATCATATTAGCTATATATCGCTCACCTTCTACTCACAATGCTACAGATTTCATAAACTCTTTGAATGCTCATTTAGATAACCTCAAAACATGTAAAAACTTAATAATTACAGGAGATATTAACATAAACTTAATTATTAAATCTACTGAACAATTAAATGAACGATTAAATAGAATTAATTATTTAAACATGCTAGCCTCTCATGGTATACTCCCTGGCCATTCCTTACCAACAAGGGAAACTAGCTGTCTGGACCACTTCATGCTGAAATTTAATAAAAATAAAATGTCAGCTAACATTGCTGTTCTTAATACTACAGTGACTGATCATCTCACCATACTTCTATGTTTGTCAAAAATAAAAAAAGACTATACTTACCCTAAGTATTCTACTGTAATTAATTTTGAGGAAGCTTTAAACATTCTAATGGAAAAGAATATTCATGTTTTATTATTTAGTGAAGATCCTAATTATGTAGCTAACAATCTTATATTGAAGTTGGTTGAATCTATCGATGAAAGTACTATTGTTAAATACTTACCTAAGAATAAACGATGCATCAAACCATGGATTACACCGGGTATCCTACGTTGCATTAATAACAGGAATAAAATGCAACTTAAGTTGAAATCTGAGCCTTATAATGAAGTCCTTAAAATAACTTTTAAAAGATACCGCAACTTTTGCAACAAACTTATCAAAAAATTAAAAAATAAATACCATAGGGAACAGCTAGCGTTATCGGACAGGAATCCTAAAACACTATGGAATACAATAAATACTATAACTAAAAGTAAAAATAACTATAGCCAAAATTTATTAAATATTAAAAAATCGCCTAATGACTCTGTAAATTTTATAAATGACTCCTTCTCTAAAGTTGGTAAAACTCTCGCGGAAGCTATAATATCTAACAATTCCCCTCCCCCGTCTTTAAACTACCTTAACTCGATGACTAGTCAAAGTTCCTCCTTTGTACTTCTTGACACTGACCCCGCCGAAGTCAAACTTGTCATTAGCAGTCTTAAATCTAACAGTGCGCCTGGGTGGGATAGAATTCCAAACAAATTTCTTAAGCTCGCTAGTGACATCGTGGCTCCAGTTATCAGTCACCTGGTCAATCTTTGTTTTCATCAGGGGGTCTTCCCTTTAGTTTTCAAGCAGTCTTTAGTAACACCGGTATACAAGAATGGAAAGACTGATGATGTAAACAATTATAGACCAATATCAGTCCTACCTGCTATTTCAAAAATTTTAGAAAAACTATTGAATACTAGACTAATACAATATCTCAATAAATTCCAAATTTTATCTGATGCGCAATTTGGCTTTAGACAAGGTAAATCTACAGAGGATGCTGTTTTAGCTTTAACCTCCTTGATCACTCAGCTTGTGGATAATAATAAAAAATGCCTAGCAGTATTCCTTGACCTTAAAAAAGCGTTTGATACAGTTTCCCTTCCCACACTTCTTTTAAAGTTGGAAAATATAGGAATTAGAGGTACACCTTTGAAATTGTTTGAAGATTACTTGTTTAGGCGTACACAAAAGGTTAAAATTGGTGAATATGTAAGTGACGCCTCTGATATCTCCTATGGTGTCCCCCAAGGAAGTGTTTTAGGTCCTACATTATTCCTCATATATATTAATGAACTTGCCAATCTAAATATAGTAGGAGGGAAAGTATTTTGTTATGCCGACGATACTGTTATAGTTTTCGAAGGTTCTAAATGGAGCTCTGTGTATGACGCAGCACAAACAGGTTTAAATAATGTTTCCGATTGGCTAAAAATAAATATGTTAACTTTAAATACAACCAAAACTAACTTCATTTGTTTCACTATTAATAATAAAACTCAACCTAACAATTGTCTTTCTCTTAAAATACATCAATGTAAAAAAATAGACACAAATATCTGTAACTGTCCTAAACTAGATAAAGTAGAACACACTAAATATTTGGGGGTCATCTTAGATCAGCGACTATCTTGGCATCAACATATTACACATATAAATGATAGGATAAGAAAATTAACATGGATATTTAAAATTCTAAGAGATATAATTCCTAAAAAACAGCTCAACCAAATATATCTGGCATTAGCACAATCGGTAATAAGTTATTGTATCACTGTATGGGGGGGAGCAACAAAAACTAAATTTCTAGACTTAGAACGTGGACAGAGATGTTTACTTAAAGTAATATATCGTAAACCATATAGATATGCCACAGAGTATCTATACAAAATATGTAATTTACTATCCGTCCGCAAATTATATATACTTTCTATAATATTACGCAGACACCGAAATATTGGGTTTAGCCATGCACTAGCAACTAATACAAGGAGAAGAAACAGAGTCATTGATATACCTCATACTAAAACCAACTTTGCAAAAAAGCAATATTTATCTCAATCAGCATACTTATACAACCAACTTAATCAAAATCTTGTTATTTATACCATGTCCACATATGAATGTAAAAAAACCGTTACAAATTGGCTTCAGTCACAAAATTATATTTCTACTGAAAATCTCATAAACCACATGTAGGTATCCTCACGCTCATGCATGCACATAGTCACTGACATACACACACACACACATATATATATATCGGTGCAGCCTAAAATAAGTTCGTAATAATCTTTAAAATTAAGAAAAAGGGAACTGTCAAGATGGCAGACAGATTGAGAGTATCGCGAATCAAAGTAAACAACTAAATAACGTTGAATTGATAAAATCGGGTGTTATCAGGCAATAAACGAATAGTATCCTTGTGCCTGTCGAATTGTGTGTTTTATTTAGTATCCTGGCAGTCCTGACATATAATTACGCCCACAGAGAGAGATCCATGTTCATAGTACTTTGATACATGGTTTGCAGAGATGATCTGAGTTCACACCATAGAATACCTCCTTCTGCTAAATCAGAAGTGATGGAACAAACCTGCCCACAAATCGGAAAATAAATGAAGAACAATACAGTTTGTATGGCATTTGAAATAAGCTTGAAGGAAAATTTATATAGAGAAACGATATAAAATCAATCAAACATAAAGGAGATGATGAGATCATGGAGTGTGATTACAAAGTTTTTCACAAAAGGAATGCAAGATAAATAGTCGCAGTGAATATGATGCTTGATATCATGAAACTAAGAGTAACCTATCTTAAATGTTTCAGCTAAGGAAAAACGGCGAGATTTGAATCTGTGTAGCTATTTGCTGCAAGTGTGGAGCGAGGCTGGTTTCTTCCAAATTGCAACGGGTTGTTGATGCTCCTGGCGGCGCTGTTGTGAGCGCTGTCTCGCGCTGATTACTGAGTCCACCTGTGCATGGTCGAGCCCCTACAGGATTGGCATAAAGCTTTCAGTCGTTAATATTTTATTTATTTCAGTACCGAATACACATTAATTAAGTAAAGAGAACTTTGTTAGGGTTGGTGAAAGATACAATTGTAATATGGTATTCTTCTGGTTCACAATACCATTAAATGTAGTGCAACCTGCGCAACAGAAAGATCAACCTACCCGTGCTGCTACGTATTAAGAGATATTCACAAGAGACTAAATGGTCATGGTCACTCTAGCATGAAACTTGTCCTTTACTACATTCTGTTTTTCATACGTGTTAAGATGGGCATGTAAAATCCTTGAATATAATATTGGCGTTTCCTACGTAGTTGAAACTCTTTAACGCTTTTACTGCGAACTTCAATGATGGCGTATATGATTGCAGATTGTTGCAAAGTAGACTGAATGATAACTTAATATCTTTAATTGATGAGCAAGAGTAACTGCATATTTAAATAGTAACATTATTTCATTTCATGTTTTGCCTACATAACTTTTTGACAATATTTTGATAGGGGTTGGGTTATTATAAAATTGCCATCCCTATGATTTGATATGTCACATGTTTTGACGTAAGTATTAAAATCTGTCGAAGTGACAACTGACGACAAATATGATGAAAAATAAATTTTGAAATGTCATTCTCCTGTCGTGTTGACTACAGACCACTCTCTTACAGACTTACTTTAAAAGAGTTGAATTTGAATATTATATTTGATTCGTACTACAAATAAAATTCGGATATGATCAAATTAGCGTTAGAATAAATGTGATAAGATATAATATTATTATTAGTATTTATGTTATGGGCCACGATGCCTGAAATAAAGATTTATTATTATTATTATAATGAATGCAGTAAAATAAGGTTGGATCCTAAATTCAAAAATCCATTTCAAATCATTGTGTTTCTTACTTTCTCGCTAATAATCGGTGCCGTTTCTTAAATTCTAAAAAGGGCAAAATGTTGAAACAGGATTTGTTGGTATGATGACGAGATGAGTTGTTGATACGACGTCAAGCTTTGTATCTTTCTTTTTATTAACTAATGCAAAAGTAAATTGATTAATTGATGTGGTGCTGATGATTATTTGTTGATTGAATTGAAATTTAACGATGAATGAATAAACCACGCTGCGGACTAATCGTATGTAGGGTTCTAACTTGTTATGTTATGAGATAAATTGTTTAACCAGTATGCTTAGTTGACTTCCTATTAAGCTTGGCTTAATAAGGGCTCTTTATCTGTAACAGCCGTGACTGTTTAAATTGTCTGAAGGTCAAACTATTAAAGTAGAAATCAATGCAGCATTTCGCATGATGGTGTTGAGGCAGTTGGGCCAACACAATGCTTAGTGACACTTGGGTTGGGAACGCAAAAAAAAGGCGTGTCCTGTGTGAGAACGCTCGAGTGAGCATGTATGTGGATCCGAGAGAGATCAGTGATATAAGTGTACCAAGCAAAGTGATTAATTTGTTGATTTGAAAAAAATATGATGATGATGATCAACCTTCAGCCATTTTTCTGTATGTTGAACTGCGCCATTAAGTGTACAAATCCAGGTTGGATATTGCTTAAACTGTGTAAATGCTGGTTAGACAATAACAAAAAGTATCTTAATTCTGGTTGATAAGAGCGGTTTAAAATATCTTAAAGGTGATTTTGATGTTATAATTTGATGTTATGTTGATTGTGGTTTATCTTTAAAACGAAAGTAGAGCAGTATATACGGAGACGAGAGGGTTAAACGCCCTTCCGTTAATTTATTGAGGAATGATTGAGTTTATTGAATATTGTTGATATGGGAGTTGTGAAATTTTATCGGGGATTACGAGCACACACAAAACATACACACACATACACTTCCCTCACTTCATGAAGTCAGAATAGCCGAACGAAATACTGTGCTGATTTTGTCTTTACAGAATGATCACACGAGGACGTGTGAGTCGTCAGCGATGGCCGCATCAGTGAGAAGAACGGACGAGATTCTTAGATTCGGTGACGACGCCGCGACATACCAAATAATCGACGCGGAACTTAAAGACTTTAAAATCGTGCAAATAATAACTTGGTAGTTCCGTAACAAAAAAAAATGAGAGGTGTCAAAGGATACCCGGATGGAACGAAGTTCCTTTCGATTTAAGTATTGTTTTGTTGTACAGCGCCATTGTAGAAACTTGGAATGTCAAATATGATTTGAATTCAAATAATAAAGAATACTTTGTAAATAGAACATAATATATCATTTTAACATTGAAGTACTATTACTAGCATATAGAACAGACACCCCGAACACCATGTATGTCCCAATGCATTGGCGCCACGTGGCTTCAATCGTCAATGAATTCGTTCGATTTTGAAAGGAGAACGGAGGCTCAATTTTGAAATTTGAACCTCCCGGGCGGGACACATTTTGTTCCAGATGTCTGTTCTATGGCATTATACTTCAATGCATTTTAACAAACAATAATAGATGTCGCTACAAAAATGTACTCTGAATCACGCTGTTGAGATTCTTTGTAAAACATATAAGTAATCGACCTAATGACATGAATGTCGGTTCGGTTCGGGTTTATTCAGCCATCTCGTTGTACAGTACAGCGCCATCTCTGTAAAACTGTCTGAATCACTTCAAAAAGAGGTGTGGTCATTCGCAAAATCAAAAAGTGTCGAAATTTTCCGTCTAGCCCTCATTCACAACGCGCGATAAGGAACTTCGTTCCAAAAAGTGTTGTTATGGAGTTTCTTGCGCTGCTTCTTCTCCATAACGAGAACACATTGCGAAGCAGTGGTAATGCTAAAAAATGAACTGATGCTATTTTTGCGGGATTTCGGGCAACAAAAACCTTTGGCAGTAAAGTAAAGGAAAGTTTATGAGAATGCCTGTAGGTCATGTACCAGTCGATGTTGATATTAATAATGATTTTGCTGATGAATAAGATAAGATGGGACTCGAGTCAGTAACTTTGTAGCGCCAGTGGCAATTACGATCGAAGTGCGATGCGTGTTTTGCTCTGGTATGATATGTGTATGGTAGCAACGGAGATTGCTGGTTGGCTTTGAAAGCCGTGGAGATTGAAGGACTTACTCGAGATCATTGAGAATGTTTGTTATTACTTTTGATAATTGAAGTTAACGACTATGGTACGTGGCTCAGGATAATTATTCCAAATTCGTAATTGTTCTTGGAGATCCTTGATTATGTAACGTTTGTTAAATATGACGCGATTTAGTACGATTCACACACGAGGACGTGTGTCTTGTCAGTATGGCCGTATCGGTGCAGCCTAAAATAAGTTCGTAATAATCTTTAAAATTAAGAAAAAGGGAACTGTCAAGAAGACAGACAGATTGAGAGTATCGCGAATGAAAGTAAAAACTAAATAGCGTTGAATTGATAAAATCGAGTGTTATCAGGCAATAAACGGATGGTATCCTTGTGCCTGTCGAATTGTGTGTTTTGTTTAGTATCCTGGTAATCCTGACATATAACTGCGCGCACAGTGAAAGATCTATGTTCATAGTACTGCAGTGGTCTTTGATGCATGATTTGTAGAGATGATCAGAGTTCACACCATAGAATACCTCCTTCTGCTAAATATATATATATATATATATACATACATACACACACACACACATACACACATACATACACACATACATACACACACACACCCACACACACATTTACACATCCTGGCGCATTCCTTAGATATATATTTACTTACTGTTGTAATTAGTACATTGTTATATTTAGAAGATTCTTTTGTTTTTGCAGTCTATTATGTAATGTTTATGTTAAGGAAGAGCGGGGCATCCTGCCACAAGTGTAAAATTTTTTATACTTACTAGGTTGCTTCATCAACTGTATAACCATTATGTAAAGGATAGACTGAATAAAGATTTTTTATTTTTTTTATTTTAAATTAAAATTCAATAAACCCCCGTTAGTTTAATTTACACTATACATATCTAAGAAGAATTAAGTCATCTTTACAAATAAAAAAATAAATCAAAATCGGTTCATCCGTTTGGGAGATACAATGCCACAGAGAAACACAGATCCACGGATACATACTAGACACAGGCACTAGGCACAGTCACGTCAAATTTATAATAACGTTCTTTTTTCGACGGGGGTTAAAATAAACTTGACAAGTGCGAGTTAAACTCGCTTGAAGAGGGTTCCGTACGTTGATTATGTATTTGCCGTTATTTTTCTATTTTATTTATTTTTGCCATTTTTTAAGACCATAAACTTCTCATAGGTTTTGACTTTGAAAATAATTTTAAAACTATCCTTTGTAGAACTATAAAAATATATTTGAGATCTTACAACAAGCCCTTTCATCTGACTTACCAAAGCTTACCTGAACCCAGCGATTTTGGAAATTCTGCACCTAGACCCTCCAGCAGAACGTCATAGTTGTATTATGTTATTATGATGATATTTTACATACTTTAGCATTTATTATGGTTTATTTTAACGTAGCGCATTTTCATCTCAACATTTTCTGAGTATATTTTGCAAGCGTGGTAAACAAAAGGAAATTCGTAGAGGGCTCACTAATCTGTTTTTTGGGACCTATTACGCATGGGAAGAATTGCTTGCAAGAGATTGTGAAAATTCTCGCATAACTTGGAAGATCCCCAGAGAGCCTTTGTATCTCTTAAAGTCTTCCCTCACTCCCCATAAAAAGGTTAATTCATTTAAATAATTAGTAATTATGAAACTCCAAGTCAAACTTGAGCCTCATGATTCCATCATCACATCATTCATAATCGTAAATAAAAGGATCATAATTGTTTCTTGTCAAATAATTTAAAACTACGTGTAAAAGTACAAAAAGCTTTATAGACCTACGTTAACATCAAGCTAAATAAAAGTGCTTAAAACAGATTCCTAAACTCCTAAACCTAGCTTTATCTAACGCTAATTAAAATCTAAACCCTAAAATGTGTAACTGAAAACCGGTTCGATAAACAGTTTGAAAATTCGTTGCAGTTCCTTCAACCGTACTGAATCAACACAGGCCATTTAATGTGGCGCGAAGTTCACTGGGCCGGATGATGTGACCGCGAGCATGTTGTGTGAAGAGATGAGCGAGATTGTGTGTGTCATACACACAATAAAAGCTAAGCAGGGCTTGATACAAAAACGTTTGAAAAATTTTTGTGTTACAATTAATGTTAAATAATTTTGTGTTAAAATAAAGTTATATAGTTAAGTATTGAAATAATTAATTTATAATTATGTACACATTTTATCATTATTATTATTACGTATTATTACACCATATTATCCAGTCCAATATTTATTGTTACCGCCTACCACACCTTCTCACCTACACCATGGGTTGACTGGGAGAGAATGCCCCATAGCATTAAGTCCGCCCTTTGTAAGCCTAGCTTGTAGGTTTTACAATAAAGCTTATAAATAAATAAATAAATAATGTTAAATCATACCTTAAAGGTAGCATTTAATATTGTAAATAACGCAAACATTCTATCGCCACAACTCAGAGTCACTAACGGTTACATAAATCGTTCCGTAGTACAGAATTTGTACGGTGATACTTTACTAAGGAGCAATTAAAGTAAGCGTTTGTGACTCTGAGATGGGGCGTGAAACATTAAACATTAAATAACGTTTTTCTTATCTTCGATCTTATATCACGTCCTACATACTTGCCTCTTTTGCTGACTGTGCCTTAAGTTGATATTTAAGTGCTATTTATGCTATTTGAGGCCGTTGTTTTTTTAAAGAGCGGAAAACGAGCTGACGAGCCTGTTAATAACTGGTTTTCTTTGCTTATGGACATCAGCCAAACCTTATGAATCACCGATGTTTTGCCAGACAAGAAAGAAAATAAAAATGAAAGATCTATTTTATTCACTCCTGTAGCCGGTAACTTATATTTTCAGATGCTTTAAAAACTTTTACGTGTGTACATCATCCTATTTAAACTTTTCTTGCGAATCACTACCTTAACGCTAAGGTGAGACTGTAGTCAAGATTTGTCTATACTAATATTACAAAGAGGAAAGTATTGATTGTTTGTTTGCATTGAATAGGCTCCGAAACTATCAAACCGATTTGAAAAAATTCTTTCACTTTTGGGAAGCAACACTATCGCCTGTCAGGCTGTATTATATTTAAAAAAATTAGGGATCCTTAATAAAACTCCAATAATGTAACCCAAGGTGTAAAAAATAAAGAAAACTAAAGCAAAAAGAGGGCGGTTACTCGTCTTAAATAAAAAGGCATTATTTGTTTATGTAATGATTTTATTTCAATGACTTTATTTCAACAATCTATTGAATCATCTTACTGATGATAAACTAAAAGGATGCTTAGACATTTTCAATTCAAGACTACCGGCCAAGCGATGAGAGATAGCAATCCAGCTGAATTCAATTCCGAATAAAGCACTGTCTCCCCGTCTCCAATTTTATCTATGTGCTTGAATCTCGTCCAAAATTTAAAAATGCAAGGAAGGAGTTTTCGATTGAATAGAAATTTATCTGCCGAGTTTGTGGATTGTTCAACATCTAATTCAGATATACGAGGATTGGTCAGATGACTTTTTGAATACGAGTATATAATTTACACAAAATTAATTTTCTCAACTACATTATTGCATATCATTGAAAATAGAACCAACTCCTATTTGTCATAACTATGAAGGTCTGTATCAGCCGAGAATTGGACGAAACTAGGCAACGACCATCGGTCGCAGGATGGCAAATCCTTTAAAATTGTTCATTGTAACTTAAACCACAAAATTTAATACGATATTTCCAAGGAAGTGCAATATCCACTTAAGGCTTGGCAAGTAACTACTTAAGGTTCAAGGGGAAAGAAAATTACCGAATGATGATGGGCGGAAGTTCTCCAAGTTATTTTTGAGTTGCCCCAAGTTAATCTAACGGAAAATTGGCTTCCTAACATCTAAAGTTTTGGAAACAATCGCGCCGGGCGTTAGCTGCTCCGTAATTTGAGCCTTTGAGGAACACTTTAGTTACTTAGCAAGAAAATATATTTGAAGTTGATACGAGTAGTGTGTACAGGTATTTTACAATCAGTAGTTTATCCGGATATGAAGATAATGTCAAATTTTAATGTAGGTACTTGTAAAAAGCAGGGCTCTTATCTGTAAAGACCGGTTTATACGTATTAAGTAGTTCAGTAGATAACTAAATTTGAACTAAATTTTAAGTGAATAATTTTTAATCCGCATCGTATGGCAAACGTAATAATTTTTTAAAGCTCTTTAGTTCATACAATTCTTCACAACCTACTTAGTTAATTACTTAAAAAAGAATTTTACTAAATTTGAACTAAAAAGTGCCTGTCCAAACGTATTAAGTGACAAGCTCCGCCTACCTTCTTAACAGAAAATATAATAATATATAAATTATGGTTAACTCGCGTACTAAATTTTAACTACTAAATTGTCCGTTTACATGTATCAAATAACTTAAAATTTAGTTACAATTTAGTTATCTACTTAACTAGTTAATAAATGTAAACGGAACATAATAGCGGCCACGGTGGGGCCCAATCATGGCCCAATCACAGAGAACTCAATCACTACGTTGGCCCAATATAACACATGTTACTACGCATTAGGCTACCTGTAATGATAGTATGTGTATGGACAAATAAATAAATAAATAAATAAATAAACAAATAAATAATGTTATAATTATGACAATTGTAGTGGTGACTGCAGCTTAAATGACTGCAGGGTTTTGTGTTTGTCTTATCTGCCATATACATATTTTGCCCTAATTTACCCTATTACAGATAAGAGTATTGCCTATAGAAAAATATTGCCCTATTTAATTTATTAATTATTATTAAAATAATAATATGATATGTATTCACATCTATCTGTCGCACTATACATTACTTTAAGCATGGTAAAAACTGAAAAACCGTAGCTTATTATTACTGATATTCACTATTTTTTATCTATAGTACAAATAAATAACATTAAACCAAAATAAAGGTTTTGGTTGACCTACACTTCATTCGATTAAAAAACCCGTTGTCACAGCAACAAGCAATTTCGTATCCATAACAACACATATTTGTTCAATATTCGCTCGCTATCACGTTTGAGCTCATTCGAAAATTTACTAAAACACTTAAAATGGTAATCCTGCACGTCAAAAGAGGTGATGAAAACCAATTTCTGTATGAAACGAATATCAGTAACTCAGTGGATGAAGTATTAAAGGATATAGTGGCTATTTTCAATGGAAGACTGAAGGTGACAAGAATTTGCTACGAACTGGATGAACTGCGGGAACATGGAACGTTCTTACCGCCAGAAATGCAGGGACTGACTGATGAACAGGTATTTATCAAGTTGATTGGCTGGAGCATTGTAAAGGACGCGCATTTCTATGACCATTTTGTATTTCGCAATTGAATAGAGGGAATCAGAACGATTAATTTTTGTCAGAGTTACGTTTGATCCCAGTCAAAGCCAGGAGATGAGGGCTAAATTTCATTCTATATAATGCTGATTTCCATTTGGTGTTTATTTTACGCTTTCTTTGGAATATTCAGGTGGAATTTAAAACAAGCAAATTAGTTTATTAGAAACCTTCCCATTTTCCTGTGGCTTAGTTATAAAATCATAGGTTGGTTTCCGTGACCAAAAAGAAAATCTGTGGCTTGACTTATAATTTCCCTTCCTCAATCACTGACTCGGACCCTAGCTTGAGTCAGACCTCCAACGACTTGTCATATTCTGGCTGTAGCCTTGGCAGCCAGGTTTTCTTCCTTTATCTCTTTTCTTTCATGGTCAAAAAAAGCATCAGTGATACCTTCGGTGTTGTTGATGCCCATAGGCGACGGAGGCCACTTACAATAGGTTAGCAGACAGATTCCAGACAGAATTTCCACAAAAGATAAGTTTCGCACAAGTTATTACAGACGAGTCTTTTCAGAATAAAAATAAAATAAAATAAAAATTCAAAATCAAGATTAGCTTGGCTTCAAGAATGAAAGGACTTAAAAAAAGCCCTTAAAATGTAAATGATTTTGGCTCTAATTTAATCGTATTTAGGTAAACGTAGTTACCTACTCCTCAATCAGAATTGTACATCATATTAGAAAATAAACTCAGGTTTCAGTAAATTTTACGTAATCATCGCTATTAATCTCTCAACGTCGAAAATAAATTTTGACTATGAAATGTTTTAGCTTTCATATTTTAGGCTTCAGTTGAATCTAGTTTAAACGCTACGTGCAAGTAAATTGGTGGTTTTGTTCGATTACATTCAATTTAATGATGAATTGGATGTATTTATGAAGCTTCAGCTTAATTACCTAAAATTTCCATTAAACAGACGGACTAGCCGATGAGTTACCCAATGACAAATTATCTTCGTTGCCAATGATATTATGTTTATCAGGATTGTTATCAAGGCGTTACCAGATCAATCCATGTCATAGAAGGCGAACATAGTGATGTACTCGTATTCATGTCTTATAGCTTACACGTGGGACGAAAAAGTATTGTGAAATTGACACTGTATACTGCATCTCTTCTTTCATTATTTGGAATTTTAGTTTGAAGAATATCATCACCATCACCATCATAATACAACCAATCCATTGCGGAGTTCAGGTCATTGTCACAATGTGAGGGGTATAGACCATAGCCCACTTTACATAATTTTGAGAAAATTATGGGAAAATATTGAGTTTTCTTATATTTGTCATCATAGAAAAATAAATTGCTTCTAATTTCATATGAAACTTTTAAATATTAGGCAAGAACTTAAACCCCCGAGTTTAGAAAATTTTGAGGCTTCTCAGATAATATGCTAACAAAATATTGTGCGGTTTTGATACCAATTTAAATATCTGTTGTTTCTCCTCTAGATCCAAGAGCTGAAGTTAGAAGACCCTTGGGCCAAACGCTGCGTCCCGCAAGACTACGTGTTCAAGAAAGATGAGATGGGTCGTCGATGTGGTCTAGCACCACCCCCACACATGCAGGAGGTATTGAAGAAAGCAGCTGAGACCGCCAAGGAGATTATAAGCAAGAAACATGTTAGTATAATATCTTATCCTACTAATATTGTAAATGTGAAAATTGGTATGGATGTCTGTTACTCTTTCACGCAAAAACTACTGAATGGGTTTTCATGAAAAACACAATTTAGATTTTCATGAAAACGCAAGCACAGCCACGGGCAGAGCGCTAGTTATTTTGCTACTAAACGTTTAAATCCTCATGCAATGAATGAAGTGAAATACAATGCAGTAAACACACAACATAATTATTACACATAACATAATAATATCACAGTACAATAATGTGAAACTAAATTACATACTTTCACTTTTTCCTACACTAAATAAACAAGACGATGATAAAATGATAACAAAAGTAAAAGGGCAAAGCTAAAATAAATGTCTCTTCGAGACAATATCGTAGTGAAAAAAGAAATAAAATTTGCAAAAATAACTAAGGTAAATATCACATTAAAATGTAAGACCAAAGAAGTAAGAAATGTTGTAGGAGAAAACATTACACGCGGTTACAGCTATTTAAAGTTTAAAAATCATGTAACTCTAGGCAAAATACTTCCCGTTATGATCAACGGGCAATCTCATAGTTTTAGTAGAAAACTGTATGTAAAACTTGAAATATTAAAAAACTGATCTGACTAAAAGTGTTTTCGTACAGAAAAGCGAACAGTTGCATCATATCAAACATTTTATCGAAAATGTTATCACGTCTTGAAATTTTAAAATTTTTGTTTTTATAAAAATGTACTCTGCAGTATTTTACCGCAATTCCATTAAAATATTAGATTGTAAAAAAAGGTTTTTATTATTTATTCCGTACTGACATTTAGGTCAAGCAAGAGATGAAAGTCATTACTCTATTCACAGGTTTTAAAGATAGTGAAGTGAAAAGTCCCAAAATGATGTTAAGAACTTTTAATTCTTGAGGAAAATGAAGTAATTTGCTTTCTTGCTTTAAAAGTTTTCACGCCAAAGAGATTACTGCATGTTTTGTGTTATAACAAGTTAAATCATTTAATTTTGTAGACCATGGTCTGAAATAAGACATAGAGTAGTTGGGAAAAGCTGCGGATGAATAATATACATTAATACAATATTTCTAGGTTGATCTCCGCAAATGCATGACCCAAAGAGACGTGGCTAAAGCACTGGATGAGCTACGTGGAGCTACCAAGATAGTGTTCCCAGCTGGTCTCCCTCCGCATGATCCTGTGAGAATGGAGCTGGATAACGTTGAGGATCTGACGGGAACACAAGCAGCTAATGAAGTCATAGATCCTTCTACTGCTTGTATGTGGGCTTGTGGGAAGAAGTTGCTGAATTGCAACAAACTTTCTGATCATTTGGGTAAGATGAAATATTACCTTACGTATTATTATAAAAAAATTACCTCACTGTAGTACCCACTTGAACGAAAAAGGGCCACTTAAATGATCGCTAAACATATTTTTTTATATAAAATTGCCATGTTTTAACTTTTATCTTGAGGAGTTTTTTCAATGACGATCCGTGTGGTGTAATGGTTACAATGCTCGATCGCCATGGCAAAGGTCCTTGGTTCGATTCTCAGCGAGGCAGAAATTTTAACGATGAGTTTGAATTTCTGTTCTCGGTCTGGGTGTATCTGTTCTTGTCTTTGTGTCTTGTCCATCACAAAAAGAGCTCATGGATCCTATCATCGGATTTGAATTTTGATACATATGAGACCAGCCTCCTTGGTTTGGATTTGGTTAAAATTATATTGTGGTATCATTAGTTATTTATGTTATAGTTACTCACTTTCGAAAATTAATTTTATACGTAATTTTAACATAAGTATGCACATTAAGAAAGTAAGAGAAGATAGGTGGTAATAATATAAGAGGCTTTTGATATTGAGATTTATTATTACAGTGGTGACTATCACCGTTTGTTTGCTACATAAAAATACAATATAAGAATGTTTTACTATCTACTGGCAACGTGTGGCAACGATAAACAATAAAACAGTAAACGCCAAGTAAACTTTTATAAGCCAAGTATACTTTCATATCTAAATAATGTTTATCTTTCCATGTCAGCGTATTAGAGGTCTTGAAGAAATATTTCTGTGACATGTTTATTACCTCGTGGTTGTGTGTGTGATGTCTTATTAAGTGTGTATTAAGTCGAAGGTTTAGAACTGTAAGCCTGGACTATCAGTAAACCTTAAGTTAAAGCATTTAGAATGTTCAAATAAGGTAAATGTACCGACAAGGCGACAAGTTTGTTTTTTAAGTAGGTAAAGGTACGTATAAATTTGTTTTAAATGCATGTTTTAAGTACGATATATCCCCGTAAAGTGAAGTAACTGAATCGGGAAGATATATGTACGTTGAAAGTTCTAAAAGAAAAATAGAAAACAAGTGGCCACAGTAAATCTTTTGCGACTTTGCTCCTTGAGACACTTTGTGGAGTTCATTCGTATTCCTTTTGTTTAAGTTGTATGTACAGTTAATTAATAGGGAACGGTATTACAATTTATTTAACCTCAATTAAGATCCATTCACGATTCTAACATCTAGAGTGATTTAAATTTTGAAGGTAATAGAATTTCTAGCAATTAAAATATAGTTTAAGCTAAGAAATATTTCTAAAGGTAACATATTTGTGTCACATAATATTATACCAACTACCTAATAACATTTCTCCCAGACCGCGATTTATTTTGTTTTGTATTGTTTATAGACTAGAATAGAAACCAAAAATACTGACAATTTGCTGGTGAAAATTCTTGGTGAAAGCTGTGTTTAGATATTCATCGTTTTTCATATGGCTTTATACATTTATTGTAAACGAATTTGTAGTTATTTATTTATTTAATCTTTATTGACTACAGTACAGGGTTAAGGTACAAATAACGAGCTTAATGCTTAATGCGTCTCTCAGCTAACTATTACGCCAAACAGAAATACACTATGACCGGTATTATAAACAGAAAAATAATATTGTAATAAAATAACTACAACAATATACAAACATACTAAATAAATAATCTTCACTTACCATCAGGTGGGATTGTGGTCAAGCATTAACTTATTTTAAGTAAAAAATAATAATAATAACAGTATACAATTGTATACATATACAATCAATTAAGTTATTATTGTTTACAGGCAAGAACGACAAGTGTAAAGTGACAGTAAAGCTCTGCTCGAACTCTGAGGGAGCACCAGGCCGTGAGCCAATCATGACTGAAGATGAGAGGAAACAGCTGATGCTGCAGGCTTACAGGAAGCAGGAGGAGTGGAAGAAATTGGAACTGGATGACGACGATCACTATCTCAACTCCAAGTGGGCTGACGGACAGAATCTGAAGAGGCAGTTCCATGGGCTCAATGATATTTCCTGGAAACCTGCCATGAGGAAGTGATTTTGTTTTATCGTAATTAAAACTCTCAGATACGCACTAGGCTTTTTGAAGTTAGTTTAAGAAGATTTTAATGCATAAAAGAACCCAAGAGAAGAGGATATAACGCTCACCTAATAATATAATGGCACATCCGCAAAAATGCGAAATTGAGTTTATATGGTACTAGGAAATCGCCCTCGCTTCGCTTCAGGAAAAATAATAAAAAAATATTATAACATAGCCTATGTCACCCGGGGATAGTGTAGCTTCGCAACAGTGAAAGAATTTTTCAAATCGGTTCGGTAGTTTCGGAGCCTATTCAATGCAAACAAACAAATTTTTCCTCTTTATAATATTAGTATAGATACGTGTTTAAAAGTGCCTAATCTACATAGTGGTAAATATGTATTAATGTCTATACTAGTAACCAAATCCTTACGATCTGTAAAAAACGTAAACAGAACCCATAAATTAATTTTAAACATTTTTATAAAATTTTTGAAATTCGTTTCTGTAAAATATGACAAACGTAGATGTGCCGTTGTATTACTGGGTGAGCGATAAGCAGAATCCAGGACCTCTCGTTCTTGGTCATTGTTGATAGGTTAACCTGGTCTTTGTCTTTAGCTAATGCCTGATTAATGTTTATTATCATAATGACCACTCTGTTTATTGATTATTTACACAAAAAATGGGAAACTGGTGCAAGTAGCTATAATATTTTAAGTCCTGAAAGGCAACTTACTGCAAGTTGACTTTTGATATATTATTAAAATTGCTTATCTAGGGTTTATTTAATTTGCATGATTGTAATGATATGCTATAGTATAATAACTATTTAGTTGCGATGTGATTAAATGTGATTCAGTTTGGTTTACAGTTTCCATATTGTATTAAATAATTATTACTAGTGCAGTCATTGAAGCATTATTGCTCCGAATTTTTTTACTGTGAACCGATTTGCGTGAAAGAACAATGCCCAAAAATTATTTTTTATTTTTTGTAGCGTCTTAAAACGTTAGTTATACCGAAGCAATTCATTTACTTTTTTACGTATTTTAAAATTAATACCTGTGCCCGTATTACCCAGGGTAAAATAATTTTATTAATAAGTGATGAATTGACTATAATAACAATGATGTCAACAATGTCCATTTTCATTCGGGCACTCACTTCGATACATAGCTTGTATCAAGCAAGATATAGGGAGACTTCTGGCCAATATTACACACAGAATTTCGTTATAAATGTTGGTAACAAATGTAATGATGTCAAATTTCCATTTCCGGTTGTCAATCAAAAAAAGTCAGAATAAAAAATAATGGTAAAAATTACGTTCTCCCCTACTCTATGACTCAATGGTTATAAGAATTCAATCTCAAAATACTTTGGTTCTGGGGTGTGTCTGCTGAAAATTCTTATATATCTAAGCTCAGAAATTAAAGCAGCGATTTTTAGAATTTTTTTTATTTTAAGACGCTAAAGTTGAAAATGAAATAAAACGATGTATGGCAGTTGGGCATTGTTCTTTTGGAATTAGGTTCATCTTACCTTTAACTTCAAAAGTGAAAATGATTTAAACTCCGCACTCACCCTGGGGGTGGTTGCCACCCCTTCTCGGGGGTGGACATTTTTTTTTTCAAAATAACCTCGAATATCGATAGAAGGGCTAATTTTAAGCAAAAAATCACCTATAAAGTTTTTCGAAAAATCCAATACTTTTCAAGTTATTGGCAATTGAAAAATCGCAATTTTTTCACGTTTTTCATCGGTCTCTTGCAAATATCTCCAAAAATATATGTTTTATCGAAAATTTTATAAGAACCAAAATTGTAGCAGATAAAAAAACGAACAATTTAGTTTTTTTTAAATCATTCTAAGTGCAATATTAAGCTAGATATTGAAGATCAAAGCCGTTTTTTATTTTGTCTGAAATTTAATCTATGTGTTCAATGCCATCTAGCGGCGAACAGATGCATTTTATGCATTCTGCCATAAAGAAAGTTTTTGTAGTGCTTGAAATAAGCTTTAAAATGAGCACTGTTAAAGGTCTTTTGCACGTAAAATAAGTGAGCTGTATTGAAAATAAGAAGACCATTTAATATTTTTTCTTTTAAATCAATGGGTTTCATAAGTGCCATTTCCGCCAAAATGAAAATTAATCATATTCCGCCTAGAAATAACTTTATTATGAAGAGTTTGATAGATTGTATCAGTTTGGCTGCTTCAGGACACATATTTTAAAAAAAAATCAAGATTAAAAAAAAATAAAAAATTTCAAATTTACAAAAAAAACACCTTTTTTTCATAATATCTCAAAAATGACGACAGATACGTAAAAAAGTGCAGGGATGAAAAATTTAGGTATTTTTCTGACAAACAATTTGGTTTTTTTTTATTTCTGTCAAACAAAAATTGACGGAGATATGATTGTTTAAAGAGCGCGCGGCAGCGCAATCACAGTCTCTCATAAGCCCTTTAACCCTTCACCGTTTTAAAAAAAGGTTTTTTACTATATATTGCAATGAAGGATGTTGTAGCTCTGTTAATTACCTTTAAAATGGTTTGTTATAAATTGTGATAGCATGTAAATTGAAGGAGTTATGGTCCAAAAACTTATCATATTTTTTTCTACTTAGTAACTGAAAATTTCGGAGTGTGAATATTTGGAGCAATGTGAAAGTACGCAGTATAATAGAGACCCAAAACTATTGGTAACGTGTATATATATACATAATATGGCTCATATATTTTGGAAACGTAGGCATGAATACATACCAACGTTCTTACATGTATACAGGGTGGATTTTTGAGACGGGTCAGTAAGGGCAGGTACCTTAACCGTTATAGTTACAGGAAATCGTTCCTAGGAGACTATCCATAACTTTTTAAGATATTCTGAACTGCATTCACAGATTTTTGAGAAAATGTATGGTCAGCGAAAAAAGTGCTAAAATCTAAAAAAAAATATTTTTATGCCTATCGATCCTACTTCGTATAGGGATCAAAATACTCTATGGGACCATTTAAGGTATGAGTACTAGAAATGTCAGAAATCGCTAAAAACATTTTCCACTCTGTCATTTTGTACAATAACAACAATAAATCAACTCGTAATATTCTTTATCGCCAAACAACCTTATTTCTTCCTAAAAAAAATAAGTAAAAAAAAATTGAAAAAAAGAAGTTTGAAAGTAAATTTTGAATCTTCAAAACCAGTTGGATGAATGGCCCCTGACGGAATTGCGAAAAGTTTATTTTCAACAAGATGGCGCACCGCCACATAACAGCCGTCTTACGCGGTCTAACTTGAACAAACAATTCGGGACACAGTGGATAGGAACACATGGTTCAATTAAGTGGCCATCTCGCAGCCCAGAAGCGTTAGCCTCTCGATTTTTTTGTGGGGCCACCTAAAAAATGAAGTCTACAAAAGAAAGTACGACAGTGTTCAGGAGCTGAAAGAGGCATTTTAAATAATAACCATCAAAGAAAACTTTCCGCTGTTACTTGCTCAGTACAAAAACGAGTGAACTTATGTATTCGTGAAAACGGCGGTCATTTTGAACACTTTATTTCGTAGATAACCTATTTTTAAGTTTGTGTGATATGTTGTGTCTTACCGTGGTTTTTGTATTTAAATTTCAATAGGCCTTAAAATTCTTTTAATCGTAGTAAGAAATAGGATTGTTTGGCAATAAAGAATATTACGAGTTGATTTATCGTTTTTCAGTACAAAATGTATGGAAAATGTTTTTAGCGTTTTCTGACATTTCTAGTACTCATACCTTAAATGGTCCCATAGAGTATTTTGATCCCTATACGAAGTAGGATCGATAGGCATAAAAATATTTTTTTTTGGATTTTAGCACTTTTTTCGCTGGCCATACATTTTCTCAAAAATCTGTGAATGCAGTTCAGAATATCTTAAAAAGTTATGGATAGTCTCCTAGGAACGATTTCCTGTAACTATAACGGTTAAAGTACCTGCCCTTACTGACCCGTCTCAAAAATCCACCCTGTATATAACACATTTGAGTGAAGGGGCCAACGAAAAAGCCAGGTGATCAGCTGTGCGTGCTCCGTATGTAATCATATATATTTACTGTTTTAATTTAGGGGTAGTTTTAAGGGTAGCAAAGTTGAAGATTATGATAATCACTTTCGAGAGTGTAGAATAATATTTAAATCCTTTTCATTTAATCAAAAAAAATTTTTAACAATTTTTTATCAAGGGGTTGTTTTTGAGGGTTGAAAGGGGGTTAAAAATTTGACTATTATTATAGAGAACAAAATAATACTTACTCTATACTTACATCTTTTTATGTCATACCAAAGTAATTTTTTGTGATTTTTTTAATTTAGGGGTTGTTAGCAAGGGTTGTAAGAATTTCAAGGGGTTGAAAGTGATTTTAATATGAGGTAATTGTGTTAGAAAACACTTTAACTTACTATTACACATGTTTTCTAGCGATAAAATGGCTCAATGTTAATTTTTTCATTAAGGGGTTGTTTACACCCCTTAAAAATAATTTGCGGAGTTCAGATTATTTTCACTTTTGAAGTTAAGGGTTAGATAAGCCTGATTCCAAAATTTCATGCAAATCGGTTCACAGTAAAAAAATTCGGAGGTAACACCGTATTTTTCGCTTCAATGACTGCACTATACGTTTTCTTTGTGAATTGTAATAAAGCCCGATAACAAATTATATTTTTTTTCCAGAATCATTAATATTGAAATAAAGTTTATCAGTATATAACAATGATACATATTCAAATTAAATTTTCAGTATTATTGGATCAAATAATACATTTCAGTTCAAATTGATATCATATTACGATGATTATCCCGTAAATTCTTTCGCAACTTTTAATAATAGCCCGAAATCTTAAAAAAGATTTTTAATATTAGTCTGTACTAGGTACAGTTAGTAAGAGACTTAGGTCTGCAAATCATGATATAAAAACGTTCAGTAGTTTTTATTACTACAGTATATTTATGTTATTATCAATGTTAAGTCATACCTTACGTATATAGCTAGCATTTGCGTATACCTATTTCTGTTGCTGACATTATATGTTATTATCAATGTTAAGTCATACTTTACGTATATAGCTAGCATTTGCATTATTTCTGTTACTGACAGTACATAACATATTTCAGCCACACAGATGTAATATCGAAAAGTTGATTAAATATCGATACCGCATCGAGATGATATATCACGTGCGGCACGTCAAACAGTTAATACTACATGATATATAAGGCCTTCAATAAAGACATATCGTTCTTAGGAGTTTGGAGATTCCAAGTGCAGAAATGAATCAGTGGTTTTCATACTAACTAGGAAAATTCTTAGAAGGTCAGAAATGGACAAAAAATAACTGATTTCAATAGTAGCTATCATTAATGATAGCTAAAAAACTACTTATCAGATCTCACACAAATTTAAATCAAACCACATGAAAAACATGAGAGGTGTCAAGGGACACCCGGATGGAACGAAGTTCCTTTCGATTTAAGTATTGTTTTGTTGTACAGCGCCATCTCTGTAAAACTCTCTGAATCACTTCAAAAAAAGTGTCGTCATTCGTAAGAATCAAAAAGTGTCGTAATTTTCCGTCTAGCCCCCTTTCACAACGCGCGATAAGGAACTTCGTTCCAACATGACAAGCACCAGCTTTCGAATATAAAAATAATCGTCAAAATCGGTTCACCCACTAAAAAGGTATGAGGTACACACATATATTTTATCCCAAGTAGTTAATTTTCGAGAATAACTTTATGTTTCACTTTAACATTTATTTCATTCCTACATAATTGTAATACAGGTACATAGTTCGTCATGTGTTACCATTAAAACCAAGTATAAAATGAGGTCTGAGTTCTGTATAAAAAGGTCAACCTTTGCACGTTGCCAAACGCAATTTAGATTCATATATTATTAAAGAACACAAGACTAGGAGATAAGGGGCTTGTGACAAATTTAGTACCAAATCCATTGTGGTTTCTAAAATAATCATTCTATAGTAGTTACCTATAATTATTGAGTTTCTGAGAACGCAATTAGTGCAGAAATGTAACACTGATTTTATAGACCCTATTTTAATGATTTTATTATATTGATATTACAATGATTCACTACAAAGACCACCACCGTTGTAATGCCACATGGCTTGGTAGAAAAACATTTTTCTGTTACATAAAAGTGTATCACTGCATTCCTTCCTAGTTATCATTCTTAACATCGTAATTTATTTTGGCACATGTTTGAAAAGTTATTTGTTATTTTAATTATTAAGCAACTAATTTACTGTTATTAACTCTAGCGTTGAAGGAAAATTAAGAAGAAACTTGAGAGTTTTTGATGTTCTCAGTCCATTTGCACCTAACCAGTGTGGCTGATTGTTGCTTTTCTTCTTTAATTATGAAAGGAGAATCAAATTAATAGAAGGACAGTTATGAGTGAAAATATTGAACGTAGCCTGCATTAATGTAAGTATCCCGTGCTTCACCCAGGTAGAACCTAGGTGAAGCCTGGCGTCGGATCCAAACTCTTGGTTACATCCTACTAATGGCCACTACAAGACGCGAGTTTTTCTTCTAGTTTTTTTATGGAAATAGCCCACAAACGAGCTGACGATCCACCTGATGGTAAGTGGCTATTAACGCCTATGGACATCAGCAACACCAAAGGCATCACTGATGCGTTGCCGGCCAAGAAAGAGAGAAGGAAAGAAAGAAAGAACTGGCTTTCAAGCCCCCAGCCGGAATACGACGAGTCTTTTTTGCGGCTGACTCATGCTCAAGGGTGGTAGCTATCCAGGCGAACCTATGGAGAAATAATAATAGTAATAATGGTACAATATAATAATAGCAATAATGGTAGTGGAGGCGCATCCTACTGCTGATGCATTGCAAATTGGTGGAGAATAGAAAGCTTTTAAGGTAAAAAACGGTATAAAAAACTTGAGAGGTGTCAAAGGACACCCGGATGGAACGAAGTTGCTTTCGATGTTTCCTATTTTACTTATGTTAGCGCCAAAGAATCTCAACAGCGTGATTCAGAAAGTTGTACAGCGCCATCTAGTTTCAACTAGTTACAACTTTCTGAATCACGCTGTTGAGATTCTTTGGCGCTAACATTTGTACAGCGCCATCTCTGTAAAACTCTGTGAATCACTTCAAAAAAAGTGTCGTCATTCGTAAAATCAAAAAGTGTCGAAATTTTCCGTCTAGCCCCCTTTCACAACGCGCGATAAGGAACTTCGTTCCAATAAACGCGACAGGATCCTAGGACATACGTCACAGCTTACACATAATAGCGTGTTCCATATAACCCGCGAAAACCCCTCCCATATATTTTATATCTCGCTTTTATTCACTTTAATCCACACCACTTAATCATCCTTTACCTTTGCCTGCGACAGCCACCGATGTTCTCGCATTAACCCAATTTTAGCATGAATATTTTCACAAACTCAGCGCATTTTATGTCATCATTAAAACGTACTAAGAACAGTGGATGACGAGTCAAATAAAAATGTGAATACTAAAGTTTAGTAATACATTTTTATAACTACTGTAAGCGATATTGGAAAGCACCTACCTATTTTTGTCGGAATTTTATGTACCTAGTCGAATTTCACATATGAGGTACATACTTTTAGTCTGAAAGTGAAGGGAATTCGTGAAAAGCAGTTTCAGTAATTTTTTAATAGATATAGACGGTAAAAGTAATTTGTTACCCTTATTGCATTATTCTAATTAATTTTGAAGTGAAACTTCTTTAGAACCGTTAGTGATTTGAAACCGGATGCAACGGAAAAACGACAGGTAAGATAATATAACCGCTAATTTCGTATTTCAATTTAAGTTGTCCGTAGCCCAATGGTCAAGACGTAGACACACAATGCTAATGCCATGATGATGCGCAGGTTCGCGTCTCAGAATATTTCTTTTTTTTTAGTTTTATTTTTTTTAGTTTTATTTTTTTTAGTTTTATTTTTTACTGTTTTTAAATACTTTCAATGCTCTTTTAAATATTTTCAAAGAATTTATCAACAAAAAATAAGAATTTCATTCTTTCATTCTGTAGATCGACCAGCCGATTATACAGACAGTAAAAATGCTAAGTTGTATTCATAGATGGCGTGAGGAGTAAGATAGAACATTCGTTTTATTGCTAGATAGATTTTTAAAAAGTGCTAAGTTGTATTCATAGATGGCGCTTCGATTTATTGCTTTAAGATTCGATTAGAAATAGAATTATTTATAAAATACTGTAATATACATGTTTTATGTATAACGGAACATTGGTTACCAAGCACTCAAAATCTTGTCAGTATAGGTAATTATAAATTGTCAAGTGCATTCTGTAGAGAGACTGCAATTCATGGTGGATCACTAATATTAGTGCACAACAATATGTCTTGTAAAGATCGTAAAGACATTGTTAGTCTTTCTATTGAGCGCACTATTGAACTGGCCTGTGTGGAACTGGAGCGGTTTGTTATAGTTTGCGCGTTCGACCCCCCTCTGGTGATTTTACTATTTTTGAAGATACATTGGAGGATGTACTTAAACGGTTATGTGTTTCTAGAAAAGGATTAGTGATATGTGGCGACTTCAACGTAGACATTTTATCAGATAGTACTATGGCTACTAGGCTACTAAGTTTGTTTAAATGCTTTAATTTAAATCCATTATTCAATGAGCCAACCAGAATAACTGAAACTACAGCTACTTGTTTAGATAATATCTTTTGCAATTGTGAGATTTTAAATAAAGAGATATTCAGTAAGTTGAAGTCAGACCACTGCGGACAAAAAATTTCGTTGTATAATTCAATCACTAAGAAAAAACAAATAATAAAATGTAGACCAATAACTAAAAATAAGATTTCAACTTTTAAAGAAAAAATCCACTCGGAAATGCAAACGCAGTTAACATTACAACAAAGAGATCCAATAAAACTATATAACACATTGTCTAATAACATAAATAACGAATTTAATAAAATATTCAAGTTTAAGTATGTAGATCTAGCTAAAAATAGTAAATTTAGTGATTGGGCTACTGTAGGTATTTATAAAAGTAGGAACAGGATGTATGACCTTTACGCCGAGAAACAATACAATTTTTCTCCAACTTTCCAGGAGCACGTGAGAAATTATTCTAAAATATTTAAAATTGTTTGTATTCAGGCGAAATCAATGTACATAAAGAACAAAATTATTAATTCGGATAACAAGATAAAAACCACTTGGAATATAATTAACAGTGAGAACGGTAACGCAAAGTCCTGTGATTTCAATTACGAATTATTGATTAATAATAATATAATCAGTGCTGATAAAGACGTGGCAAGCGAATTTGAAAATCACTTCCGTAATATTCCTATAACATTAACCAGTTCACTAGCTTCTTCACCGACGGAAGCACTTTCTATATTAAAAAATCATATTAATGAATGTAATATTTTATTTGAATTTCAACATATAACCGCTAGAGACTTAATTAAGGCCTTTCAGTCTCTGAAGGTAAAGAATACGGGTGATTTGTGGGGCATCTCGGTGAAAATAATACAGCATATTATAGGTATTATAGCTCCATATTTGGTCGTAGTTTTTAATAAATGTATAGATCTAGGTATCTTTCCAGATCTTATGAAATGCAGCAAAATCATTCCACTTTTTAAAACAGGTGAAAAAACTGATCTTAATAACACATGTTAACATGTATAACATGTTGGCTCGCAGGTTTGCTAAGTGTTCGGTGGGGGTTAAGATCACGCTCTTCCGAGCGTACTGCACCTCGCTTTACACGTGCAGCCTGTGGGTTAACTACACACAAAAGTGCTACAGCTCCCTCCGCGTCCAGTTCAATAACGCGTTCAGGGCGGTGCTGGGACTGCCCCGCTTCTGCAGTGCCTCGGGCATGTTCGCGGAGGCGCGCACGGACTGCTTTTATGCCACGATGCGGAAGAGGTGCGCCTCTCTAGTGCGAAGGGTGCGGAGCAGTTCCAATACCATCCTAGCGATGATCGGAGGAAGGATAGATTGCCCCTTTATCCGACACTGTTGTGACAGACATGTCTCACGCCAAGGGCAGCGGTTTTAATCGTATTTAATTAATTATTATTGTGTTAATTTATTTAATTTTAATTTAATTTAATTTTAATTTTATTTTAATCTATTTTTACCAATGCAGTTCTATTACTTAATAATCTAACAATTATCATTATAATAATTTTACAGTTTTAATCTAATAATATTTTTATAATTTACAATTTTACAATCTATATTCTGTTTTAAAGTGCCTTTTAAATTTTAAGTTCAATGTAATTTTGTACTATTTATGTGACTATGGGTGTATACCTGAAAATAAATAAAGAGAAAGAGAATAACTATAGACCAGTTTCTGTTTTACCAACCCTTAGTAAAATTTTCGAAAAGATAATATTGAATCAAATGCTAACCCATTTCAACAATAATAAATTATTACATCCTGAGCAATACGGTTTCACTAAAGGCCGTAGTACAACCGATGCCGGGGCTAGGCTATTAAAGCATATATTTGAAGCATGGGAGGCGTCACATAATGCCATAGGAGTATTTTGTGACTTATCTAAGGCATTTGATTGTGTTGAGCACGAAACATTGCTGTTTAAACTTGGCCACTATGGTATAAAAAACAAGGCCCTTAGCTTGATCGCGTCTTATTTGAGTAATAGAATACAAAAAGTCAGCATAAACGATATTAAGTCATCGGGGTCACCGGCTGTGATGGGTGTACCGCAGGGCTCGATCTTGGGTCCGTTTCTTTTTCTGGTATACATTAACGATTTACCACATTATGTAAAGAACCAAGCGGATATTGTACTATTTGCTGATGATACATCACTAATATTTAAGTGTGAAAGGAATAAAGTAAATTTCGACGACGTAAATAGTGCTCTTTCGCATGTATCGCGTTGGTTCACTATCAATAATTTACTATTAAATGCAAAAAAAACGAAATGTATAGAGTTTGTGCTACCTAATGTTAAAAAAGTCAGCAAATCTCTTAAACTAAATAACGAAACATTGCATATGGAGGAATCGACGGTCTTTTTAGGGGTGACCTTAGATAGTAAACTTCAATGGGGCCCACATATAACAAATCTCGCGACAAAACTCGGTAGGGCTGCTTTTGCTGTTAGGAAAATAAGGCAGTATACAGACGTCGAAACTGCTAGGATGACTTATGTCTTATGCCATCTTGCTGTGGGGCAAAGCAGCCAATATAAAACAAATTTTCATACTCCAGAAACGGGCAGTTAGGGCTATTTATAAACTTAGGTCTCGGGAATCTTTGCGTGAAAAGTTCAAGGAAATAGGTATACTTACAGTAGCTTCCCAGTATATCTTTAACAATGTATTTTTATACGGAAGAATATAAACGCGTATAAACAAAATTTTGATATTAATAATCGCCATACGAAAAGAATGCATCAATTAGTTACGCCTTCGTTCCGCCTAAGTAAAGTGCAGCGATCTTTCATAGGGCTTGGTATACATTTTTATAATAAAATCCCAAAATTAATACGTGACTTGCCAATAGAAACTTTCAAAAAACGTGTAAAGACACAATTGTTAGGCAAGGGATATTATAGTGTAGACGAGTATTTAAATGACAAAGACGCATGGAAATGACCAGCTCTGCAACCAGTTCCGCTCAGAATAGTAAATACTTTTGTATTATTATCTTTTTTTTGTAATATTTTTTAAAAGATGTGCTGAGGAGTTTCTTTAGGCTTTTCTTCTCCTCCACGATAAAGCACCTTCCGAAAAGCCAAAAAATGACGTGCATAAGTGTATCAGTGATACCTATATGAATAAAATATTTTGACTTTGACTTTGACTTTGATTTATTGCTTTTTCATATCATTATCTTGAAACCAAAATTTTGGAAAGTTTCACTTCTACCACGTGTGAATTGCACACATTTTCTTTTTTTTTATTCTCACAGCCACCATAATATATTTTTTTTATTACACTTATCTAAGAATACTTGGATTATCAAGACGAATCTAACGATAACTTAATTGTATAAATCCGTTCAGCGGTTTAAATCATAATTATGAAATAATAAATAATATTACATACATATATCGAAAAACGTAATCTTCCTGGCAAACGGGTAAAAAAGAGTAGTAATTATGCTATAACAAACTTTGAATTTCATGGATACGATGCGAAGGGACATTATAAGCAGTTTCATAAAAAATATCATTAAAATTAACGTTTATGCTGCGTTTTACCTCATAAATTAATCATCTCTTGATAAAATCGCATGAAATGAGATATGAAAGCATCAGTTCGGTTAAGGACTACGTCAATGAATTTCCACCATTGAGATATAAGAGCGGCCCTAACTACGAAAAAAACGTGAATACCTACGCAACAAATTTCAACAAAACATGGCGGATTTGTTCGTACTAATGTCCACTTTGACGTGACTGTGACATTACCTTAGTCAAAGTGGGTTTTAGTAGTTAGTAATAAGCCACAATTTACACTGTAGTAAAGAGAAAAACAAAATGGCGAACACCGCACACGTCTGACGTCATGAAAAATTTGACAGTATAGCAAAACTGTTTTATTGTTTTAATTTCATACGTTAGACAAGGACGCCATTATGTTTATTATTTCGTCTTTTAAACTATTCTATTAACTAACATTATAACAAATCCTTCTAATTCTTATATCAATGATTTCCACCTATGCTAGATCCTGCTATATCCTTCGCTAATGAGCGTTGTAATTATGTAAACGTCAATTTTCCTGCGACATTTGAAATTGGGATGGGTGTGACAAGTAGTGTCCGACCGAAGCTTCGGCTTCGGCTTCGGCTTCGGCCACCTTCGGCCAAAAAAGCACCTTCGGCCAAATCTTCGGCTTCGGCCAAAAATTTGCCGAAGGTTTGGCCGAAGCCGAAGGTTTGCTATTTGATTATTTTTGTTAAAATTACTTTAAGTAAATAAATATTTAATTAACATTGTATATTTGAAACTTTTATTTTTGACAATATTTTATTACCTACTTGTATATGTTGGTCACTCGGCTCGTTATTGGGCTAAATCTCTAAAGCTCTCACAATATGTATCTAGTATATTCTGAGATCAAAGTAACTATCGTATTTCTCAAGGTCAATGACACCTTCGGCTTCGGCTTCGGCTTCGGCCAGAATTGCACCTTCGGTCGGACACTAGTGACAAGGATAAATGACTATAGACTAGTAAGCCTCTCGCTTTGCTTCGGGAATGTCTCAAATTACTACAGCTAGCCGTACACGATCAAGTATACTTGTCAAGTTTGCAGTGGACTTGACGCGGCATCCAGTAAACTTGACGGTGTATGGCCACGGTATAGCTATCTGGTCATATAGCTATCTCATGCAAACTGGATGCCACATCAAGTCAAACTGCAAACTAGATAAGTTCACTTGATCGTGTATGGCCAGCTTTAATTGACATTTTTTACTTGTGACCCAAATGAAATAAAAAATACACTGAATGTTACGAATGCTAAAAATCCATCCATATATTTTTAATAGCTATCTCTCTGTGTATAATGACAGGTTTCTTTCCATAAACTACTATAAATACTACTAGCTGAATCGGAAAACGTTGTTCTACCAAAAAAAAATCTGGATAGGGACACCCTAATCAGTCACCTAACGATATGAAATATTGTGTATTACGACCTATTTTCATATTCAGATTAGTTTTATAGTCAGAATTTTCATATCTACCAAATAAAAATTTCATAAAAATCGGTCGACCATAAATACCGTGACAAGAGATTTTTAAATACATATTAGATCGGAAAAACTACTTAAGCTAACCTCCTAGCCGAGATAGTTTTGTAATCTATACTAATAATAAAGAGGAAAGATTTGATTGTTTGCATTGAATAGGCTCCGAAACTACTGAACCGATTTGAAAAATTCTTACACTGTTGGAAAACTACACTATCCCCGAGTAACATAGGCTATATTATATTTAAAAAAACAATTAGGGATCCTTAATAAAACTCCAATAATGTAACCCAAGGTGTAAATAAGTTGAATCCTAAAAAAATTTTTTTTTAAACGCTTTTATTTCAATAATGTTTAGTTTATAAAATTAGCTACAAGTTGTGAAAATTTCAAGTCTCTACGTAAAATAGAACATAGAGAATTATGCGTCTAAAGTCTGAAAATCGTTTTTTTTAATTTAACAACAAATAAACAATGAAAATTAGTTTAAAATATGATTTTCGTGTATTGTCATCGGAAATACACATGTCTGCCAAATTTCATCAATTTTCATTAAAGGGAAGTCATTCAAATTAACGTTACAAGATTTGATGCTTTGATGCTTTGATGCTCCGAAGTGAAGCTAAATAAAAGCGTTTAAAAATAAAGAAAACCGAAGCAAAGCGAGGGCGGTTACTCGTGTATTATAGGTATACTTATGCCAAATTATCGGTTTGTAGTACAAAGGTTTTCTAAGGTAGACTATGACGAAACTATAATTCCTTTTTGACTACGGAATCCTAAAACCCCTTCCGACATATTAGTAGCTGCAACTCCGAATGCAATTAATAATTGTTGTATGAAAAACCACCGATTTTTAAACATTGTTGCAGTGCTTATGTCAAAATAAATGTTTCTTTCTTTCTTTCTTTCTAAAAAATCTGTAACTGATCTCTAAAGTAAAATAAATATCAGGACGATAGATTCCGTGATTTCCGTGACTGTGCCTGACATGTGCTCTTAGTATGACGTGACAGGCCGGCCGTAGATACAATAGTCCAAACAGGTGCGGTGTCTATTGTACACATATCACACAACTCGGTACCGCTGTCCATTGTACGGCCTGGTGAAGGGCAGATTCCTCACAAACTGTAACATGAGATATCTTAATAAAACAAGCCGGAGTCGAAATCGCAAAGAATACAATAATTAAATATTTATGCGCAATTATAAAAAAAAAACATAAGATCTTAAAAGTTACTAATGGAAAGAAAGATAATAACCATAAGCTTAGTTTATCCAGGTTTTTTGGGGTACACATTAATATAGCATTTTTTTAATAAACCCTTTCAGCCATATTTTAATAACCTACTCTCGGCCCTTTTAATACACATTTCATTAAATGCGGCGGCCTACACCATGAAAGGATTTCCTGCGAAGCTTTTAAATAAATTTATAACACAAATTAAGTATTAAATAATATTTGAAACTGCTTTACGTGGTCTGAATTGGCTTTTTTTAACAAAGGTACTAGGTAACTACTCAGTAGGACTGAACGAATAGTGTACCTCGTACATCCAGATTGTATCTAATACCTTTAAACGAGCAATTCTTGTATATATATATATAATTCTAATCTCGGAATCGGCTCCAACGATTTTCATGAAATTTAGTATATAGGGGGTTTCAGGGGCGATAAATCGATCTAGCTAGGATTCATTTTTAGGAAATGTCGTTTTATCGGTGTTTTCAGGCAATGATAAACTTCTACAATATACTCTTCCTGACATCTATTGGCAAGTAGCAATACTAAAGCTACTTCAGTAAATGGCGTTGTTAAGCAACACTAAACCGAGCAAAGCTCGGTCATCCGGGTACTATCTATCTAATACCTTTAAACGAGCAATTCTTGTATATATATAATTGGAATCTCGGAATCGGCTCCTACGATTTTCATGAAATTTAGTATATAGGGGGTTTCGGGGGCGATAAATCGATCGAGCTAGGATTCATTTTTAGAAAATGTCGTTTTATCGGTGTTTTCAGGCAATGATAAACTTCTACAATATACTCTTCCTGACATCTATTGGCAAGTAGCAATACTAAAGCTACTTCAGTAAATGGCGTTGTTAAGCAACACTAAACCGAGCAAAGCTCGGTCATCCGGGTACTAATGTATTATGCTGCGTATTACATTACATATCCACTATGTGGGTGTCTCTGCATTGATTCTGAAGCACGAATGTTATTAGATAGATACAACAATCACAAATCCAGGATTCAAGTGTAAACTTCTTGGATCATAATAAATAAACATACTCAAATAATGAAACTATGCAGATGATTTAGTATACAAATTACATCATTTACATAAAGGCAATAGCAGAGAATAAAATAAATATATATATAAAAATTCCATAAAAAATATAAAATAGGTTGTTTTTTTAATACGTTTCCCGTGGATAAAATCAAGCAGTTTCCCTTATTTTAATATATGCATTTTATTAAGAATCATGTTGTATACGAGTTAGTGTAACGTAAAAAAGTTTTAAATGCTACCCCCCTATTGAGTATAACTTTTCAAACGTCGGTAACGCCCATCAGATAGCTTTCAGAACTCATAAATAAGTAATTAAAACTGGAAAGTACAACTTAGCAGCTCGTTAAAAAGACCACTCAATAACTTTTGTCGTTCGTGATGGACAATCGTTAGGACGATATTTGGGGGCTTTCCTGTTAAATACTCCTTCCTTTGTAGGGCACGGACTTGTCCCTTATTCGAGTAATTAATATGACGAGTAATGTCGATCATTATCACTTACCGTGAGATTGTTGTCAACCATTACCTTTTAATGTATAACAAGAAATCTAATCTATAGTCCACATTAATCTAAGAATGTGTCCGTTATAATGTTTAATGTTCTTATAACACCATGTTACTTTGTTTACTGATAGTTAGACATGGAAGGGTTATGGAAGAAGTAAACATTGTTTACAAATAGTTTTACTTGTCTTTGCAATCCATGATAACCCAAATTAAATACATATATAAACGCTCAAGGTTTTACCACGTTTTACAGTCCGCGTGAAGCTGTAAAAGCCATAGGGCCAACAGCAACTAATCATTCGAAAAAAACACGTTTTACTTTAAAAAAAATTTAAGGCAATCCACAAAAAATGTCGTTAAAAATCCAAGATATCCATTTTCAACAATTGTCATGTTGAAATCACCCGTATTCCTTACACGTGATATTTTAAGTCACGTAACAAACATAAGCACTTTAGCAGTTAGGTGACCCTTGCCCTATTAAATTCCATTGTTAAGGAATGTCCTCGACAAAAATCCGCTTTTGACAAGATTGACCTTCTTCTAATATTGAGTACTTTAATCATGCTTCTAGATTGAACTTAAATGAAAAATGATGGGTTGATCCATCACACAGGAAGCTGGACGATACTTACATTTTTTCTTGAAATCCATACCAATAAATATAATTACAAAGCACTACTAACAAATACCAACAAATAACTCTACTTTCTGGAAATACCGGCCAATTCTGACTCGCGAATCGTGCATTTGTAGAACCAAACATTGTTAAAACCACAGAATAAATTAAATTTACAAACCTAACTTTGCCGTTAAGATTGTCGTCTCCACACATCGACGTCGCCTTCAATTAACCAACTGCAAATAAGTATTTTTTTATGTGCTGTAACTACAAAGGAGAACCCCAGCTTCCATAGAAACTCAGGCCTAGGTAGACAAGGCTGGAAATTGGCTGTCAATTAGATCATTGCAAAAAGTTTAATTTCTCCAATTTTCACGGCTGCCAGCAATGGCCAACTAAAGAAATCCTAGAATGAATCACCTTAATTATATGATTATGTAATACTCGTGTCACAGTGCTATTTAATATGTATGTTACACTTACTATAAACCAAATACCTACGAGTAAACATTACAAAACGTAATAAAAATAAAAGTTTCTCAAAAATACTAACACTTAAACTACGAATTTAATGGCTAAAACTAAATTGGCGGGTGACTATTATACTATCTACTACTTAAATGGTTTTCACCCAAAACGAATGTCATAAAAAGGTTGTATAATAAAAGCTATTGCATATTTCAAGAGATTTTATTAGTTATCATTAAAATATATTAATATTTCGTCTAGTTGTGCAGGAGGCGCTATATTTCGTTGGTACCTTGCCCAATCAAGATACCATAATATACTCATTGTAAGTATGGCCACAGCAACCTCCTGATCTTCTAAAGATGTATAAAGTACATTATCCAGTGTTCAGGACTTATTCTGAACCTTTGTCAATCACAAAACAGGCGATTAAGGAGTCCATATTCATATAGTATTGGTTTGCAAGAAATTGTAGCGAAACTGCGAAACACATTCACCAAAACACAAGTACGAAAGCAAATACAATAGAAAATTAAAATCACTGTGTGCGTGTCGATGAGTTCCAATAGTAAATAGGACTCCAAATACGCTGAAAATATTTGATAGTAAAAATATACAAGAACACGCGCAGAAAGATGAAAGATCGATGACAAATATGACAATACAGTGATGTTATTTATAAATACTATGGTTACCAAAATGACATTATTAGGGATTACATCATCTTTGTTGTCAATCGATTAATCGATGTCAAAATATTCGAAATGTAATTCAATAAAATTAGCGTAACGATTAAATGGTAATTATAACATATTACATAGTTTTGATTTATATGGAATACGATAATATGTTAAAATTAAATTAATATCATAATTATAATCAATAAATAATACATAAAATATATTATTATGTTCCATCAATCGATAATTATCAATCGATTCAATCGATTATAAAATCGTATGTAATGAGGTAAATACTGTGAAAACTTTTTTGCATTATTTTGTTCATTTGGCAACAGCAGCTGAAGCTAAGATTTCAATATGTTTATCTTATAAATAAGACGAATTTTTTGGTATATTGTTTACTCTTGTCTAGTCCGATGTTCTAGCACAGATTATATAATTATGGTTCGAGGCCGAAAATTGGGGTTCTCCTTTACGGTTTTCAGATTTTTCTTCACTCTTTTTTGCCCTGCAACGAAACGGTGATGCCTTTGGACTGCTAATGTCTATGGACGTCGGTTATTTAGCTGGCGAGGATTTCAGGAAAAATACCTATAAACTATGTTATATCCCTACCAGTGGGGACTTCGTGATGAGGATTTCAGAAGGAAAAATCTATATAATTATATATATAATATTATATATATCTATATAATTATATCCCTACGAGTAAGGTTCTTGGAGGGGATATCAGGAATCAATTGAAATTTTTTGCATTGCATGAATTATACAGCTTACAAAGATGACCAATCAGAGATCAAAGATCCAAGATCCTTTAGCCTCACAGATCTTTGCTTAAACCATTCTTTCCACCACAATCTCTGTTTATTATACAACAGATTTTTGCTTAAATCATTCTTTCCACTACAATCTCTGTTTACTACAAGCACGTCTGAGTTCTCCCACTGGTCTCACGTACCCCTTCTCACGTAGAACCACTTACTGAAATATAATTATTATTCGTACCGAATTTGCGGCAACCTCTCGTATTCAATTACGGCCCCATTTGAAATAAAATAGGCTTAGAAGATGTTATGAATTATAATACAGCGACTATTAGTGTCTGGGAAGAGTTTTTATGAAATTGTAATTTACTGCTAATTATTATTGAAGATGGCTATTATGATTTTCATAACTACTGTATTCATCATATTGTTTTTATATCTCATTTCATTCTCTTTCTTTTCTTTCTTAGTCGATAATGCATTATTGTTAATTACAATAATTTAACACATACACTACAAACTCATAGTCCCACAATAGGATTCCCTATGCCGTGGGAACCATGAACAGCAAAACACAACAAACATATCAAAAACCGAGAGCAGACATTCAAACACAACATTCTAATTTTTGATTCGCTGGGAATCGAACCTATGATGATATGATGACGGTCCAGCATTGTAACCATCACCACACAGATCGTCAAAGATACTTAATTCAAATTACTGATGTAGGATTCAAAGCTCGAGTATGAGACCAGAACACCGAGTTCAAATACATTACTCAAACTTATAAGTATCGGAAGTAGCCTAGAATAAAACTTTTGTTCCAAACTATAACATCTCGATCACATGTTGGTGCATTGTCTGTGACTCACAACTTTATAAGTGACATCGAGTTTGTAGCTTAAAAAGATTCATGCAAAGACGTTTGTTAGACTTCTATTGAGGGTAGGTGGAAATCTTTTCTTTTTGTGTTAACTTGGTGACAACCGATTCTTTTTCTTTTTTCATTGAGTGTACAGTTGCAAATCTCCACGTGGTTGGTATTATAGACAATTTAAGAGATGGAGGTAGGTATATAATGTTACTTTTTTATGCTATTTTTATAGCAAACAAGCTTGCAGTGTCACCATCGCTTGCCGGCTATGGAATGACTAACAAATTGATTACAGATAATTATTAACAAAAAATAATGGACCTCAAAATTACGGATAACTCAAAAAATACTCGTAAGATCTCTCTCTTTAAGTGGAACCACACGACAAGCACCAGCTTTGATAAAAGAGAATATCAAAATTGGTTCACCCAGTCGAAAGTTCTGAGGTAACAAACATAAATAAATACAGTTGAATTGAATACCTCCTCCATTTTTGAAGTCGGTTAAAAAACAAAAAGTAATAAATAACATGATGGCTTTACAAGTCAATATTAAAATTATCATTGTAACTCACTCGTGTTCTAATAAAATAAACGAAGGCCGAACCGGTGGGCTCAAGCTCTTGATCGCAACGGGGAAGCTCTGGCAGTCAGCCTAGATATCGCTAAGGCCTTCGACCGGGTCTGGCACAGGGGCCTTCTCACGAAGCTACCATCTTACGGTCTCCCTGAGAGGTTATGCAATTGGGTAGCCAGCTTTCTATCTGAGCGACATATCAAGGTCGCAGTTGACGGTTGTTGCTCAGATATGAAACTTATAAGTGCTGGCGTTCCCCAAGGGTCTGTGTTATCTGCTATTCATTCTGCATATCAATGACTTGCTGCAGCATACAAGTGGCATTCATTGCTATGCGGATGATAGTACAGGGGATGCCTACTACACAGCCCCCGCTAATGCCTCTCAGTTGCAAATGGCGGATAGCAGAATGAAACTTGTGTCTGAAGTCGAGAACTCTCTGGAGCAAGTCTCGGAATGGGGTCGACTCAATCTGGTCGAGTTCAACCCCGCGAAGACACAAGTTTGCGCGTTTACCGCTAAGAAAACCCCATTTGTCATAGCGCCTCAATTCCAGGGTACCGCGCTCACCGTGAGTAATAGTGTTGGGATTCTGGGAGTTGACATCTCGAGTGACGTACAGTATCGGCGTCATTTAGAGGCCAAGGCTAAGCTGGCCTCCAAGAAGCTTGGTGTCCTGAACCGGGCTAAGCAGTACTTCACTGCGAGGCAACTGCTTATGCTTTATAAAGCTCAAGTCAGGCCTCACATGGAGTACTGCTCACATCTCTGGGCAGGGGCCCCACAATACCAGCTTAACCCATTTGACGCCATACAGAAGCGCGCGGTCCGAGTTGTCAACGACCCACGAGTCACTCACAGGTTAGAGCACCTGAGTCTCAGAAGAGACATCAGTTCTCTCTGCGTGTTCTACCGACTTTACAACGGTGAGTGCTCCGAGGAATTGTTCGACTTGATGCCTACGTCACTTTTTCATCATCGCACCACTCGCCGAGGATTGAAGTTCCATCCACACCGATTGGACTCGTGGAGTACATCTACAGTCCGATTTTCACGAACTTTTTTGCCACGCACGTGCAAACTGTGGAATGGGCTTCCTTCCGAAGTATTCCCGGAGCGCTATGACATGGGGTTCTTCAAAAAAGGTGTGAAAAGAGTTCTCCTTCAGGGCCGGCGTTGCATTGGCGATTCCTCTGGTATTGCTCATGTCCATAGGCGACGGTAACCACTTACCATCAGGTGGCCCGTATGCTTTTTCGTCTGCCCTTCAGGCTATAAAAAAAAAAAAAAAGGTACGAATGTGAAAAGCCGAAGGTTTTGTAAAATACACCGACTGTTTGTTTATGAATTACGTTAATAATAATTACAAACAATATGAAAGCTAAGTAACTTGTAAACATATAGTTTTAGCTTTCCTTTGAATTAGAACATCTGTTATTAAAAACTGTTAATTGTTAATTAAAAACAATTTATCGTATTATTTCTCCGTATTTTGCCAGAGATAAAACAAGGTTATTACTAGGAATTAATTAGCTCTAACGAAAATAAGCTGGATCTGCTGAATTCAGAAGACAGGACCTATAGGGAAGACAAAGTCGAATCAACCAAACGCTGATGTAAATGTAATGCACTTAATAGTAAGTACAGATAGAGTATGCTCTAGGCACAGGCTTAAAAAAAGACGGAATGTCAACAAGAAATTCAGTAAGGCACCCATAGTAATACCAACTCCTCTATTCGTACAAGTATCACACGCACACATTGACACCATGCTGTTATTAATCGGCCGCCATTACCGCGTTGGATCGCACCAAAAATTACACACACACGGTAAGTGGGCGGCGTCACTCTTGATAAGACAAGGTGACGTCCAGTGTTATTTTCACGTCCGTGGCTCTAGGCCTACTCAGAAATATGTAGAAGTCTAATATCGAAGTGGGTAGAATCAATGAACTAATATACTAATATTCGTTCACTGGGTAGAATAATATGGCATTAAGTACAAGTTAAGCAAAGTTAAGTTAAGCAGTGATAGCCTAGTGGTTAGAACGTTGGTCTCCCGAACGCGGGGGCCCGGGTTCAAATCCTGGCACGCACCTCTAATTTTCAAATATTATGTGCGTATTACAAGTTAATTATCACTTGCTTCGGTGAAGGAAAATATCGTGAGGAAACCTGCACACCTGAGAGTTCTCCATAATGTTCTGAAAGATGTGTGAAGTCTACCAATCCGCACTTGGCCAGCGTGGTATACTATGGCCTGTACCCTACACATTGTGAGAGGAGACCCTGAGCTCGGCAGTGGGACAATTATGGGTTGTTGCTTTGCTTTTGCTTTGCTTTTTTTTAAGTACAAGTTTTATTATGGAAATAGTCGACAAACGAGCTGATTGTCAGCTACCTAATCGTAAATGGCGTAAGTAAGAAAGAGAGGAGAAAAAGAAGGAAATATAAAGGAAGAGGTAGTAAGTAGATTTTGAAGATTATTATTCACTATTCACATCATAGATACTGGCGATTGCAATAGGTATTTCTAGGTATTTCTCTAAAGAATTAGGAGAAATGAGGTCAAAAATAAAAGTTATGGTCATTCTTTAAACATTAATATAGACCGCGCTGCAGTGGTTATATAACAGGACAGTTGAAAAATTGTCTGAAACTGTCGCATACCCACTGTCGTTCGAAATTGCTTGCCTACAACTTTACACTATTTGAGTAGGTGAAGTTTGGAGCTGAATAGCCGATTATGTTGAATTACGATGTGGTAGAATAATGAGGTATTCGTATGTTTTTGCAGAGGTTTGTAGATTTTATGAAATTATAAGTATGTAGGCCTTCAGGAAATTTGTGAATAGGCTTTAACTAAGTCGAGTGAAATCTATAAAGTGTACTTAGACCATTGAATGAAAAATGTCATAGAACAGACATCTCGAACAAAATGTGTGTCCCGCCCGGGAGGTTCCATTTTCAAAACTGAACCCCCCTTTTCCTTTCAAAATCGAACGAATTCATTGAAGATTGAAGCCACGTGGCGCCAATGCATTGGGACATACATGGTGTTCGCGGTGTCGATTCTATACGCTAGTAATAATACTTCAATGACTTAGACTTGCGTCAGACTACAAAGAACTGTTTATAGAAGACTGACCTAGACTGTACCTATACTACAGTTTGCTAAATGTTATTAAAGAAAAGATTATTAACAAATTTCTTAAAAGTTACAAAAATGGATTCTCTTCACATTATTTTCATTACATAATAGCCATAGAAGTAATTATACTAAGTACTGTCTGTAACTATGAATAGGAAAAAAGATATCACAGTAGTTACTTGCCTGTTCTTCTAAAGGGACTAAGGCGATAGTAAAGAATTAGACGTAGTTCGACTTTCGAAATGTTTAAAAAACCCAACTTCGGATAAAATTTTATTTCATTTTACTCTTGACGTCATAATATTCACTTACCGTCATATTATTGTCAAGCATTGACTGTTCTCAAGGAAATTTCGTGTCAAAGCAATAGTGCGAGCGGCGACCGTCAGATCCACTACGTCATCTGATACTAAGATAAGCCCCTTGGCACATGTTCATAAAAGTGATGCTTAGTTCCGAAAAATTAGTGAAAAAAATTAGAATTGGCCGAAAGTACAAAATAAAGTACCACTTCCGGTGAAAAAAAATTAATGGCACTTACGTCATTTGATACCGAGAGGATGCTTGTGGCATCAAATAGCACTATATTGGTAGTTTCAGAAAAATCTTGTCTGCCAGTTCCTGTATGGCCGAAAGTGCTCGGCAGACTGTTTCAAAGGTAACAATTCAGACCCCCCAATCTACGTTATTTGATACAAAGATGAAATAAGTTGCAAATGTTAGGTATTAGTCCTATATTGAATTATGTACCAGTCTGCCGAAGGTATTCTGGCCGAAACCCCTCCTTGTACTTGAATAAAAATAGGTACAGTTATGAGGAAATCAGTCACCTATGTCATTTGATATGGAGATGATACTTGTGGCATCAAATAGCACTATATTGGTAGTTACAGAAAAATCTTGTCTGCCAGTTCCTGTATGGCCGAAAGTGCTCGGCAGACTGTTTCAAATGTAACAATTTGAATCCCCCAGTCTACGTTATTGGATACAAATATGAAATAACTTGCAAATGTTAGGTATTAATCCTATATTGAATTATGTACCAGTCTGCCGAAGGTATTTTGGCCGAAACCCCTCCACCCGTACTTGAATAAAAATAGGTACAGTTAGGAGGAAATCAGTCACCTATGTCATTTGATACCGAGAGGATACTTGTGGCATCAAATAGCACTATATTGGTAGTTACAGAAAAATTTTGTCTGCCAGTTCCTGTATGGCCGAAAGTGCTCGGCAGACTGTTTCAAAGGTAACAATTCAGACCCCCCAATCTACGTTATTTGGTACAAAGATGAAATAAGTTGCAAATGTTAGGTATTAGTCCTATATTGAATTATGTACCAGTCTGCCGAAGGTATTCTGGCCGAAACCCCTCCTTGTACTTGAATAAAAATAGGTACAGTTGTGAGGAAATCAGTCACATATGTCATTTGATATCGAGAGGATACTTGTGGCATCAAATAGCACTATATTGTTAGTTACAGAAAAATCTTGTCTACCAGTCCTTGTATGGCCGAAAGTGCTCGGCAGACTGTTTCAAATGTAACAATTTGGATCCCCCAGTCTACGTTATTGGATACAAATATGAAATAAGTTGCAAATGTAAGGTATTAATCCTATATTGAATTATGTACATGTCTGCCGAAGGTATTCTGGCCGAAACTCCTTCCCCCGTACTTGATAAAAATAGGTGCAGTTGTGAGGAAATCAGTCACTTACGTCATTTGATATCGAGAGGATACCTGTGACATCAAATAGCACTATATTGGTAGTTACAGAAAAATCTTGTCTTCCAGTTCTTGTATGGCCGAAAGTGCTCGGCAGACTGTACAGAGTTTCAAAGGTATCAAAACTTCGTTCCAACAATTCAGATCCCCCAGTCTACGTTATTGGATACAAATATGAAATAAGGGAACATACCAAAACCAGGCGCCCCATTTAGGGGGGGAGGGGGGGTCTTCAAAACACCCCGCTTGGTCACAAGGGGCAGAGAGTGGGTTTAGGTTTTTGTCACTCTAGGAAAATTTCGTGCCTTTTCGAGTTCACAGGTGAGAACACTGACGCATACTATATACCGGGACGTCACCTGTTTGAAAACTGATAGTTTGTAGTGCAGTGCAAGGGTTGTTCACTATAGTGCATTTCAAATAATCTGCAGTTGAACGTAATATATATGTATATTATATAATACGGTATATAAAGTGTTATTACCTTTGATGAACTTGATAACAATTAAAGCTTTTTTATGGAAATAGCCGGAAAACGAGCTGACTATCCACCTGATGGTAAGTGGCTATTGTCGCCCATGGACATCAGCAACATCAAAGGCATTACTGATGCGATGCCAGCCAAGAAAGAGAGAAGAAAAAGAAAGAAAGAAAGCCCCCAGCCGGAACACGACGAGTCGTTTGGCGGCTGACTTATGCTCAAGGGTGGTAGCTATCCAGGCAAACAACATGGAGAAATAATAATAGTAATAATGGTATTAATTAACAATTAAAATCAATATTACCAATATAATCCTTCGAGAGGCCCTACCACCAGTGGGCCGAATTTAGTCGCCTCTTAAGACACCCATCCGGCGTGGGATTGGGGTTAGTATTCTAAGCCACCCCAATACGGCTAAACGCTATTAGTATGTCCATAAAATGGTTTTTGAAATATAAAAGACACTAGCAACTGTAATGCCCAACTGCAGATTTAGTTGAAATGCAATAAAATTCAATTTTCATACATAGCTTTCGTAGCACAAAAATAAAGAAATTAGTACTTGTGACCTATACTTTCTTAAGTAATAAAACGCCAGATTTCTACCTTTTTTGGTTCAACCAGCTCAGTCGACTAATATTACAGATAAAAATTCGTCGTAAATGTTGGTAGTACTCTTCTTAATTTCACAATAAGATCTTCTTTTTCCGGTTGTCAATGCCATGAACGCGGGACCTTCGCGTTATGTACGATAGCATAGCAATATCGTGGGTGCTATGGACAATACACAAAGACAATATGACTCACACCAAGATCGAGAACAGAAATTTAAACTCATCATTCAAATTTCTGCCTCGCTGGAAATCGAACCACCGACCCTTGGTACGGCGATCCACCATAGCAACCATTGCGCCACACAAGTCGTCAAATATAAGCAAAAATATTATTTTTTAACTCTGTTTGCAAAAAAATATTGAAAACATATTTATGAATTACCACGTGAAAACTAAGGTGGGAGGGAGGGGTCTTCTCATATACTAAAGATGGTCACGAAAAACGAGGGGGGTAAAAAGTTAGCAAAAATGGGTCACGTGGTTTTGGTATGTTCCCTAAGTTGCAAATGTTAAATAGGTATTAATCCTATATTGAATTATGTACCGGTCTGTCGAAGGTATTTTGGCAAAAACCCCTTTCCCCCGTACTTGAATAAAAATAGGTAGGTACAGTTGTGAGGAAGTCAGTTTTATTAGAAAAATATGTGAATTGTACGTACGACAATAGGTCATTGGAAACAAAATCGGTATAACCGATTGGGGGATCCGAATTGTTACCTTCGAAACAGTTTGCCGAGCACTTTTGGCCATACAAGAACTGGCAAACAAATTTTTTCTGTAACTACCAATATAGTGCTATTTGATGCCACAAGTATCCTCTCGATATCAAATGACATAGGTGACTGATTTCCTCATAACTGTACCTATTTTTATTCAAGTACTGGGGGAGGGGTTTCGGCCAAAATACCTTGGGCAGACTGGTACATAATTCAATATAGGATTAATACCTAACATTTGCAACTTATTTCATGTTTGTATCCAATAACGTAGACTGGGGGATCCAAATTGTTACATTTTAAACAGTCGGCCGAGCACTTTCGGCCATACAAGGACTGGTAGACAAGATTTTTCTGTAACTAACAATATAGTGCTATTTGATGCCACAAGTATCCTCTCGATATCAAATGACATAAGTGACTGATTTCCTCACAACTGTACCTATTTTTATTCAAGTACAAGGAGGGGTTTCGGCCAGAATACCTTCGGCAGACTGGTACATAATTCAATATAGGACTAATACCTAACATTTGCAACTTATTTCATCTTTGTATCAAATAACGTAGATTGGGGGGTCTGAATTGTTACCTTTGAAACAGTCTGCCGAGCACTTTCGGCCATACAGGAACTGGCAGACAAGATTTTTCTGTAACTACCAATATAGTGCTATTTGATGCCACAAGTATCCTCTCGGTATCAAATGACGTAAGTGTCATTAATTTTTTTTCACCGGAAGTGGTACTTTATTTTGTACTTTCGGCCAATTCTAATTTTTTTCACTAATTTTTTGGAACTAAGCATCACTTTTATGAACATGTGCCAAGGGGCTTATCTTAGTATCAGATGACGTAGTGGATCTGACGGTCGCCGCTCGCACTACAACAGAAGACATAATAGTACATAATAGTCAATGACATTTAAAACTATAGATACGTCATGCCCTTACAAATCAACCAAAAAATCTGTTCCGAAAAGGGCTACAATACACACACCTTTATCTTGTTTCACTACACCAATCACACTACTATAATACACGAAGGCATTTTAACGATGTATGTCAAATCTCAAGCACTTCTGACAACAACAAAACTGCCTATCGTCTTGTATTAGCAGAGCGACTACGAGCAGACGAGGTCAATTGACTGCTCTTACGATCTTCATCTTCGGCGCGCTAGTGACATATCTACCTCTTTTTTTACTTATAATATAATAGTAGTCAAAGTAAGTATTACTTGGTAGCACCTACTCCTGTGTCAATATTTTATGTCGTCTAGAGGGCACTCTATTGATTTTGCAGGCTGTGTGACGTTATTATAATCACGTGGTTTCTTAACTCAATAACTGCTGAAAATGTAACATAGAACCTTATGATAGTGAGCCATTGATATAGCTTATAACCAGCGGACTTATCTATTAACCCCCGGTGCGAAAAGTGTGACAAGTTTGACATGTCTGTGGCATTGTAACTCCTAAACAAATAGACCGATTATGATGCGGTTTATTTGTTTGAAAGCTCACGTGATTAAAACGGTTCTTTTCTGGTGTTGAGTGTATATAAACTGTCAGGCTTTTTTAATTTTAAAATGTATTGTTATCAAATTATGAAAAGACAAGGTGTAGTTCTAAAATCATAACACTCCTTTTGGCTGCGTGGTTTTCGGGTAATAAATAAACAAAGTGAAAATAATTTACAAAATCAAGCATTTATTAAATTATCTAAAAACGGGTTACTTAATATAATATTAAATTGTTTTATATGCAATCCAGTTTGTCAATAATTGTTGATAAAGAGGTAATCAGATAAAATCGTGTGTAACAGACAGAAAAGAATTAAAAAAATGTGTTTGTACAAAGTGTAACAAAAATCTCTTAACATACTATTAGGGAACATACCAAAACCACGTGCCTCATTTAGGGGGGGACGGGGGTCTTCAAAACACCACGATTGATCACAGAGGGGAGGGGGGGATTCGGTTTTAGTCACGTAGTGAATATTTTAGCAACCATTGCGCCACAAAGTCGTCAAATATAAGCAAAATTATAATTTTTTAACTCTGTTTTTGCAAAAAAGTATTGAAAACCGTATTTATCAATTACCACGTGAAAACTAGGGGGGAGGGGGGGGTCATGTCATATACTACGGATGGTCACGAAGGGGGGGAGGGGGGTAAAAAGTTGGAAAAAATGGGTTACGTGATTTTGGTATGTTCCCTTACCTAACCGGGAACCAAATCCGGAACTCCTTGACTTACGTACAGGGTTACTACTATGCTACAGGCGTTGGCTCAGGTGGGCTACGCACCTATTTTCCACAGTAAAACACATCCTTAAATTATGCTCATTAATCATATAAAAACATGGCTTTGTTCAACAAATAAAAATAGAGGGGAACGTGGCAGAATTCCCTCAACTCCACATATTTTTTGTCGGTACCTGTCATCAATATTCATTGATGTCAGCCATAGTAGATTTATTGGAAGCGAATCAAGGATTTTGTTGTTCTGCTGGCGAGAAACGAGGGGATAATCTTTTGCATTTTGCTGAGTATTATGACGAGGTCTCCCATGTTCAGAAGTTGACCAGTTTAGAAACTTCTAGGAAACCTAATATAATATAGGACTTATTACTTATTAAATGCTCTAACTACCCCGTAAAATTTATAAAAATCTACAAAAATAATCGTATTATACATCACATTGAAATCTAGAGTTATTTAGGAGGCGTAAACTTGAAGTTCACTCCTTTAATTTATTTCCTAAATTATTGATTGATTGATTGATTAAGATATTCACAAAATTATCTTCATTTTTAACTATTTATTATTCTATGGTAGGTAGGTATAGTTTTAAAGAATAAAATATGCAAAACGACGACATGGATTTGTAAAACATTTATTTGAAATAGCCGACAAAAGAGACAAACTAGTCTCCTGATGGAAAGAGATATCGGTAACTATAGATATTATAAGCCGAAATAAATAACACTACATACTCATAGCCCCGCACTAGGATTCCCTGAGTCGTGGGTGCCATGGACAACTGAACACACAAAGTGAAGAACATAAAAGAAATTCAAACTCATCATTTAAATTTCCGTACGCTGAGAATCGAACCCAGAATCCTTGTTACGGCAGTCCGTCATAGGAACCATTACGCCACACAGGTCGTTAAATCAAATGCATGACTAGCCAAGAGAGAAAAAGAAAAAAACATGAGAGGTGTCAAGGGACATCCGGATGGAACGAAGTTCCTTTCGATTTAAGTATTGTTTTGTTGTACAGCGCCATTTCTGTAAAACTCTCTGAATCACTTCAAAAAAAGTGTCGTCATTCGTAAGAATCAAAAGGTGTCGTAATTTTCCGTCTAGCCCCCTTTCACAACGCGCGATAAGGAACTTCGTTCCAACTAGCTTTTATGCCATAACTCAGTCGTTACTCGCTTATCTCTAACCGCCGTGTATACAGCCTGTGGTTAAACCTGCGTGTTATTTCAACCTATGGATTACCTGATGTAGATTATCCTAATGAGCGATGCCATAATAATATCTTTAGGTAATACGAGGCTTAAGCGCTGTTCTTACAATTTTCCACGTGCCATGTTTTACAAGTCATGTTAAACGCAAATCAATACCGCTTAGCTGTATCGACTGAAATATGATAGGTAATTTTCATGGTAATTGGTAACCTAATGGTTGATACCACCAATGAATTTCATTTAGTGAATCGTCTAATAAAGAAGCCAATGAATCCTACCTAAAAAGTATAAAATAAAAAAAAATACTGGCTTCAACCCATTAATCGCCCATTACTGACACGGGCCGCACACGTCTCTCCTCTTGAGGAGGCCTAGAGCATACTCCACCACGCTGCTCCAGCGCGGATTGGTGGAGGGGTTTGTGGGCAACCCGAGTGTTGTAAGTTTTCAAACCGCCCGAGGGCCTCCGACATGGCTTAACGACCGTTATCTTATGATAACAACCGGGACCGACGGCTTTACGTGCCCTCCGAAGCACGGAAACGCTCAATAATTTTTTGCCACTAGCGGTCACCCATCCAACTACCGCTGAAACCACTAAAAACCACTGGGGCTAGAAACTTAAAATTTCGCACACGTATTCCTCTTATGACGTAAGCATCTACTAAGGAATAATTTTTCAAAATTTTATCCCAAAGGAGGTGAAATAGGGGATAAATATGATTAGCATAATTTCCGCGTGCAAAGCTGCGGAGAACAGGTTATCTATAAATTTCGAGCGATTTTTGTTGGGTCTACGTGAGTGTTTTTTTTTTACATAAAATAAGTTAATGCTTGACCATAATCCCACCTGATGGTAAGTGAAGATATGGTCCAGGATGGTGAGCGCACTAACTTAATAAAAGCCTATTCACTCTTTTCTTGAAGTCATCCACGTCATAGGTGGGTTATGAAGTCTAAAGGGCTGGTTGACAAGTCCAAGCCAATCTCCGCTGCTTTTGCTTCTCCCAGTTTCACCCGAGGCGGTACCAACGTCGTTCAAGTACAAAATTAAAAAATAATTGCTGCAGGATTGTAACTTGTGTCACCCGAGCGGAAAATTGATGTTCAAGACTATCAGAATCTGCTTGATACTCATGATAAAAGCTATTACAAACTGAAGTGATAACAAAGTATGTACAAAAGCCACATAAGTTCATTTTATAAGACAATCCTTGATACTTTGAAACACCCATTTATCAAGCAACATCATAAAACAAGTATTGAGGTTCGTACAAATATACTAACCCTTTCATTTCCCCAAAATCAAGAATGGACTTTATATTTACGACATTACGATGGTACTACTTTATCTTGAGGATTGAGCGCGTTGTAATGTAAGGCCTTTGGTGAGAGAATAAGGTTTAATTTGATTTGTGTTGGTTTTTACGTTAAACGAAAGGTATGGTCTCACTACAAGCGAGTATTCGTAGGCAGTAAAAAATATAGCATAGTGTTGGTCTGTGACTTAATCAAGGGAATGAGATGATAATATCGTTTTAAAGTACATAAATCTTGACTCGTTACTGAAAAAAAATTAAAAGAATATGACACGTAATACACTCAAACAGCCAGTAACTATTTGAAAGACTCATACAACCTTTGGTGTTTCTAGTGCTCTTTCGAAAACAGATTTCAAAAAGTTAGTCTATATTTTTGGCAACATTGCTAACGCCCCTATTGTACCCATGTACCTAATGGATGAGTCTGACCTTATTAATGACTGCTTAATTTAAAGAAAACGTTCCGCCAAGTCAAAAGTATCCCAGTATATAAAAGTTGTCTTAAGCTCATATAGCTGCGTAAATAATCCTACTTCGCTTTCCACTGCGCGACAGCAATAGGCTGCGCGGTTAAGCCGTCCATCAAAAGCGTACAATACAATAAACATTGAGGGAAAGTGTCGCAATAAAACAGAGGCTCAATCGAGCCGCGGCCCAATTTTGGTAAATCGACACCCTCGCGGATGGTGTTATGTAGAAGAGATTATGATATATTACAAGGATTTTTGGTGCTGATATTATAATAGTTACGAAAATAAAACTTTTAGAATCTTTCAGGCTTGTTATTACAGAATAAACAATGCAAATGTAACTTGTATCTGTATCTTATTTAAATTTATGTTCTTGTTGGCTTTTGTGATTCAAGTTGGAATGTCCCATAGGCAATACCTTAGAAGCTTTCGAACAAATGACTATTCTATCACTGGATAATTTATTGTTTTATGTTTTTGTAGTATGTACAATACGATAGCAGAAGTTTAAATAATTTATAAGAATAACTGTCATATCCTAAAATTTTTTTGCTAGTCATATTTTTGACTGATGGCGTTAGTATAAATAAATCTCGCTATAAAAATAACTCCCTGTGGATAATGCCGTCCGAAATGTTTTACAGTAAATGACGAGAGCACCTAAATAGCGAAATATCAAGGGTCCGCGCATAATGAGTCTGTAGAAATTACTGACATACGGAAGATTTCAATGAAAATCAATTGTATAACCTACAAATTTTTTAGATCTTTATCAAACATGGAATACGTTTAAGCAGCCATTGCTGTAGCGAGGCATCGCCATGTAATCGTAAGTATAAAGTCATAAAACAGACATCTCGAACAAAATCTATGTCCCACCCGGGAGGTTCCATTTTCAAAATTGAGCCCCCGTTCTCCTTTCAGAATCGAACGAATCCATTGAAGATTGAAGCCACGTGGCGCCAATGCATTGGGACATATATGGTATTCGCGGTGTCGGTTCTATACGCTAGTAATAATACTTCAATGAATTCTCCGACTTTTTTCCCACTCAGCACGGCGAACCTCCATCACACAATCGATTCATAGGCCCAGGATACACATACCAATAATGATAGTCAATTCTCAGTGCTTCAAATTATGATGGGATTGCGATGAATGTCATTCGCTATTATGCTATTTACTTCGCTATTACTTCGCTTACTGTTCAAAGCAATTTGAAATTTCCCAGAGAATTGCTTTCGATAACCGGTAGCAACATAATAAAGGATTTTAAAATATTGCAACAAGGGAATATGCTACGATAATTAACAGTGTTGGGAACAGTTTTCTTCCTCGCTAGCCATATTTATGTGCGACAACACCGCCGTCAACTACAGGAATAGTTATATACTTACAACTTTAATGGTGAATAGAGTAAAACATCTATTTAAATCATTGAACTATTATTACTAGCGTACAGAACCCACACCGCGAACACAATGTTTGCGCAATTAACTGTAGCCAATGAGAATGAGAATGGTGTATCTATTTTGAAAATGTGACATGGGGTTGAGCGCTATGACATGGGGTTCTTCAAAAAAGGTGTAAAAAGAGTTCTCCTTCTAGGCCGGCGTTGCATTAGCGATTTCTCTGGTATTGTTCATGCTCATAAGCGACGGTGACCACTTACCATCAGATGGCCCGTCTGCCCTTCAAGCTATAAAAATTAGAACCTCCCGGCACGAGTTTTGTTCACGATGTCTGTTCTGGCACAGAAGTAGGAACATTATAACTGGTGGGGACTGTTTTTTTAATCGTTATCCATTATGTGCTACAATAGCGACTACATTGTTCGACACACTAACAACTTTGATGATGAATAGGATAGTTTGTCGGATATGTAAAGACCACAGACTTCAAAAAAGAACCAGACGGATTGTCAGCAACAAATTCAGTGAAGCACCCATAGTAATACCAACTCCTCTATTCGTACAAGTATCACACGCACACATTGACACCGCGTCAGATTGGTCGGACCGCACTAAAAGTTACGCACACATGGTAAGCGGGCGGCGTCACTCTCGATAAGACAAGGTGACGTCTGGTTCTTTTTTCAAGTCTGTGGTGAAGACATGTCAAATCTAAGGAGTCTAATCTTAAAGGAGCAAATAACTATTATATATTCTCGGAGTCTCGGAAACGGCTCCAACGATTTTCATGAAATTTAGTATGCAGGGGGTCTCGGGGCGAAAAATCGATCCAGCTAGGTTTAATTTTTAGAAAATGTCGTTTTATCTGTGTTTTCAGGCAATGAAAAACTGCTGCAATAATCTCTTCCTGACATCTATCGGCGAGTAGCAACACTAAAGCTACTTCAATAGATGGCGTTGTTAAGCAAGACTAAACCAAGCAAAGCATGATCATCCATGTACATTTAATAAACTCTTAAAAATCAGATAAGGAAACGCTCTTATCTGAAGTAGGGTTATAAGATAAGTTACAAAGAAAGAAAGAAGGCAAGCCCAAGGCCACGGAGTATAGAGGTCAAATCATAAGGCGTTTCGGGTTTCCTAAAGCTACTTGAACAGCTCTCTCTCAATCGAGCTAAAGAAAACATAAACAAAGACCAGATAAATCTCAAACTCTTTAGACAAAGTATTTTTTAATACAAATAAAAAGCTATTTTAAAAACTACAATAAAATCAAAAAAATAAATAAATGAAACACCACACAAAAGCGAAAGCCGAAACAATGTACGTGTCGCCATGTCGGTAGGAGGTGGAAAACTTTTAATTTTATTTCACGTTGATCTGAAATATAATTGATTTACAGTGTTGTTTTCCTGTTCGGTACTCATTGGCATCGCGGTTAAGAGTTCTTCTTCTTTTTTTTTTTTTTTTTTCAACTCGAGTCGTGTGAACCCCAACGTCAAATGTCAAATGTCACTTTTTTGTTCGCGCGCTCACCGGCATCGTGCGTTGCGCAGACTTTGTCATATTTTACTTACTAATTTGTACTTTACTTAGTAATTTACGTTAAATATTCCAGTAATCGAGTTTAATATTAATAAAAAAGATGTCCAGTGATCGATATCTGTCGGAAAAAATCCGTAAATACCAAAAACGTCTCGACCGACTCCACCGCAAGCGTCGCGCACGCAACGATCACAGCAATAGTAGAAGCAGAAGTAGAAGTAGAAGGAGAAGCTCATCCCAATATAGTCCACCACCCCTGGACTTAGCTATGGACCCGCAAGGTATTCGATTTTTTCTTTCTTACTTACTTTCAGACAATCTTAATTGACCGAAATTATCTTATACTACATTCGTGCCGGCCACACGCATGTCAAATTAACGTCAGACTCGGTACGTGATACCTATCGACGCCCTACTTAAGGTGACACTAGGCACCTTGACTGCTATACCCACATCAATTTCCGTGCCGGTACGCGATACCTCTTTTGGCACGAAGATCAAGCTTGGTACGAGATACCACAGCCTTGATTTGGTACGCGATACCCTTGTACGAGATACAAAGCACAATTATATGCTGTTGTAATGGACTAAGTATGGTTTGTATACTTCCAGACAACTTACATGAGGATTATCTAGGGGCAGAGACCCCCGCAAACGCCGAAAGCGAGCTTGAAGGTGCTCAACAAATGATATCTACCAATACAAAACACTCTACGGACGACGAAGCGATTGTCGAGGACAACTCAGACCCGCTAGCGGCTTATCGAGAAGCACTAGGCGTCGAATATGAAGATAGCAGCAAGTTTGAAGGAAATATCCAACCTGAAATAGCAAACCGCTGGAACCACATACTTGTGAATGGACTCACCAAAGATGAAAGAGACTCTCTATTGAAAAAACATAAGTTACCAGAGAATTGTCAGTTGCTGGAAGCACCAATCCTCAATGAAGAGGTAAAGGCAGTCTTAACAGAAAACTCTAAAATTAGGGACCGATCTATAGAAGTGATGCAACACCAATTGGGGACTGTGACAGCCATAATTGGCAAAGTTATGTCCGATTTGATACAGAACAAGGACACTGACAAAGTAAAGGCCATAGCTGCCCTTTCTGACGCCACAAAACTCTCCAATGATATCCACTTTCACAACACAAAAACCAGAAGACTTCTGATATCACCACTACTAGACAAAAATTTTAATAATTTAATAGAAAAAGTTAAACGGGACGAAAATTTATATGGGAATGACCTAACGGCAAAAATTAAGACCAACCACGAACTGAAAAAATCATCTTCACACATTAAAAAGAATGTACCAAAGCCTGGACCTAGCAGACCTACAACTGTTCCTCGTCTCTCATCTTACGTGAATAAGGTGACGGGAAACCGACAGGGTCCACCTCCAACTCAACCCAGCCAACAAGCCAGATCGACAGCATATCGAGGTGGACCGAAGAGCCGCACAACATTTCAGCAACGAGCAGGCCCGAGCCAGACACGCCCCGAGAGGGCTGCAACTCGTGGAGCACGCAGCAGGCGTTAACCAATCAGGTACATGCAGGCAATATCACCAATTATTTCTCTTGTTGGCGGCACATAACAAGTGACCCTGTACTGCTACAATGGGTTAGAGGATATCACATACCTTTCCTCAGAACACCAATCCAAACCACACCACCAACAAACAAAATAACATCCAACACAGAACTCTGCCACATGCGACAGGCTATCGATAATTTGTTGCAACTGGGAGCAGTACAGACTTGTAACTACAGCAATGATCAGTTCATTTCAAACATTTTTTTAAGACCCAAACCTAATGGAAAATTCAGATTCATACTTAACTTAAAACCCCTTAACAAATTCATAAAAGTCGACCATTTTAAAATGGAAGACATTAGAACAGCCATAAAAATTATTGACCAAGATTTTTTCATGTGCACAATAGACTTGAAAGAGTCATATTTTTTGGTAGCGGTAGCCCCAGACCATAGAAAATATCTCCGTTTTGAATTCGACGGTACACTCTTCCAATTCAAAGCGTTGCCTTATGGACTCTGTACGGCTCCTAGTGTATTCACAAAATTGCTCAAGCCTGTGATTGGTGTACTCCGTAAAAGGGGGTTTTTGTCAACTATTTACCTTGATGACTACTTGTGTATTGGTCGCACTTATGATGAATGCATAGCCAACAGAGATGCCACTCTTAACATCTTCCAATGCTTGGGCCTCATAGTAAACTATGAAAAAAGTTTGTTAGTGCCTAGCACAGCTTGCAAATTCCTTGGTTTTATCATTAATTCACATAATATGACCCTTGGATTACCTCAAGAAAAACGTGATGCCATTAAATCATTGACAATTAAATTTCAATCCCTCAAGCGGTGTAAAATAAGGGAATTTGCAAAATTGCTTGGCACTCTGGTGGCAGCTTGTCCAGCCATACCATATGGACTGGTACACACAAAAATAATGGAAAGAGAAAAATACCTAGCTTTGTTATACAACAATGACAATTACAACACAATCATTAAGCTACATCCTAACATTATGCCAGACCTGGAGTGGTGGGCACATAATATCAAATACATAAATAGAAACATCCGCTGTACACAATTTAAGCTAGAGATATTCTCAGATGCATCCTTAACTGGCTGGGGTATACACTGCAATGGCGAGAGTGCTCGTGGACTATGGTCACATTCAGAACAACAGTTACATATTAACCAATTAGAACTATTAGCTGCTTATTTTGGCTTAAAGTGCTTTGCAAAGACACACAGTCACTGTGACATACTATTGCGAATCGACAACACCACCGCCATTGCATGTATAAACAAAATGGGCAATGTTCAATTCCCACACTTAAATAAAATCTCCAGAGATATCTGGTCCTGGTGCGAAAATCGTAACTTAAATATCTATGCATCCTACATAAAATCAAAAGACAACTTGTATGCGGATGAAGAATCTCGATATACTAACATAGACACTGAGTGGGAACTGAACAATGAAGCTTTTCGTTTAATAAAGGATCAATTTGGAACTCCACGTATTGATCTATTTGCATCTAGAATTAACAAAAAATGTGACATATATGTTTCATGGAAAAAGGACCCCTATGCATTTAATATAGATGCCTTTACTCTCAACTGGGCAGGAAAATTCTTTTACGCTTTTCCCCCGTTTTCTCTCCTGACAAAATGCCTTCATAAAATCAAAAGTGACAGAGCCAAAGGCATCCTAGTTTACCCAGTCTGGGTCTCTCAACCCTGGTACCCACTAGCAATGAGTATGATGGTAACCAAGCCAATCATATTCAAACCTAGTTCTGACTTGTTGATTTCTCCTTTCAGAGAAGCACACCCATTGAGCAGTCACCTTACCCTGGCAGCGAGCACCTTCTGCGGGAAGCATTCAGACGCCGAGGTCTGCCAGAAAGCTCATTAAACATCATGTTAGCGTCTATCTCAGAAGGTACAATGAAACAATACAATACTACTTACAAAAGTTGGTGGGAATTTTGTCACTTAAATAATCAAGAATCTGTTTTGACTTCCATCCCTTTTGTTATTAAATTTCTCACTGAAAAATTTGAAGGCGGTGCGGGGTACAACACCCTAAACTGCCACAAGTCTGCTCTGTCCCTTCTCATAGGCGAGAAGGTTGGCACAGATGACAGAATCAAGCGATTCCTAAGGGGGGTGTTCAGGTTGAGACCTGCCATGGGGCGCTACACAGAAATTTGGAACCCAAGTATTGTATTGAATCATCTGGCCAAATTACCACCAAATTCCATGCTAAATCTAGAATCTCTTACCAAAAAACTTGTTACTTTGCTAGCATTGGCAACTGCACAAAGGGTGCAAACTATCTCACTAATTAAGCTCGATTATATATCTACATCCAATACAAAAGTTACAATTGATATCAAAGACTTGGTAAAAACATCCGTAAGCACAAAAAAGCACACTGTCATAGACCTCCCATTTTACCCTCAAGAGCCTAAAATATGCCCAGCCAGTACATTACAAACTTATATCCAGAACACAGCAGCCATTAGGGGGCTAGAAACATACCTACTAATTACTATAAAAAAGCCTCATCACCGTGCTTCTAAGCAAACTATTAGCAGATGGATCAAAACCACCCTGGCAGAGAGTGGGATTGATACAAATAAGTTCACCTCACACAGCACTCGTCACTCTGCCACCTCTTCAGCCAGCAGAGCAGGGGTGTCAATAGATGTCATTAGAAAAACTGCTGGCTGGACAGATGGATCATCAACATTCGCAAAATTTTACAATTTGCCTTTACATAATACTAACGAAAATGATAGCTTTGTCCAATCCATTTTTAGCATAGACTAGTAACATATTATTATGTTAATGGATGATTAAAAACATTACAAACCTTGTATAATGCAGGCAAAGCCTGACCGTTACTTAAAGTGTGATTCACATATTAAGATGATAGACCTTAAAAACTTATTATACATCTATAGTATATTAACTGTAAATATAAAGTATGTTAACTGTTAACTAAGGGTGATTAAAATGTTTCATTGAAATAAAACAATAATCAGTTTTCAGGCTTTATTATTTCATAATTACACCATGTTTACAAAGGTATACGCCAACATAGCTAGCTATATAAACAACATACCCATTATGCAGTTGACTCTGAACAACAACACTGTAAATCAATTATATTTCAGATCAACGTGAAATAAAATTGAAAATTGGACAAACTTACCTAAGTGTAGTCCAATTGTAATTTTGTGAACGTTGATCTGAAATATAATTACCCACCCAACCCTGCAGCTTGGACATAAGCAGCTGGTCCCAGGCATAATGGGTAATCCAATTTAAGCTCTGAAGTAGTGACATTTGACATTTGACGTTGGGGTTCACACGACTCGAGTTGAAAAAAAAAAAAAAAAAAGAAGAAGAACTCTTAACCGCGATGCCAATGAGTACCGAACAGGAAAACAACACTGTAAATCAATTATATTTCAGATCAACGTTCACAAAATTACAATTGGACTACACTTAGGTAAGTTTGTCCAATTTTCAATTAAGAACGTCATTTTGTTTCTCGTTTCGCTGCAACTGAGGTTCGTTGTATGCAAAAAGTATGTAAAATGTTAACAGTGAGTTTTACAACAGAAACTAAAAATATTGTTTGTTGAAATAGACCTCCCGTGGAATGAAAATATACAATACAATATTTATTTTTTTATGAAAATAGCCGGCAAATGAACCACCTGATGGTAAGCTATCGTTCCCCATGGACATCAGCAACACCAAAGGCATCAATGCTGGCCAAGAAAGAAAGAAGGAAAAGAAAGAAATTACGTGTTTTATGACAAGCATGACCTGATGATGTTCAGGATTAGCTTCATACGAGGAAACTTCTTTACGGTAAACAGCATGATGATTATACTGGTTTTTGGTGAACTATAAAAGCATATTTTCAAGTAGTGTAGCGATTATTATCACTTGCTTATGTGAAGGAACGTGTTTTTTAATTCTTTATGACATTGTCCAATGCATCCCTCATTTGGATTTGATAAGAAAACATAGCAGCTATCGTGAGAAAAACACGCCTAGAAATTCTCCATTATGCTTATTAATCTATACTAATATTATAAAGAGGAAAGATTTGATTGTTTGTTTGCATTGAATAGGCTCCGAAACTACAGAACCGACTTGAAAATTTCTTTCACTGTTGGGAAGCTACACTATCCCAGGGTGACATAGGCTATAGTATATATTTTTTTAATATTTTTCCCGAAGCGAAGCGAGGGCGATTTCCTAGTATAAAATAAAGAAACAATTGCAGTTATCGAATAAAACTCTTTCAAATACAAGTAATACTATAAACAGAAAGGTTAATGTACATTCGAACAAGCTAGTTGATACAATAAATCAATATTAACTCGATTGTAGCATTATTCTCTGCAATCAGTAGACGAAGACCGTATTGAATTTTCCATTTTCCGAGCCAATTCCTTTCCTCTCTTTGTGGCTCTTTTGAATATAAAAAAGTGAAGAATTTCAAAATGGTTCCGGTATTTTCTATTCAAAACTTTATATTGAGAATCGGTATTTGAATAATAAGAATAAGCTTATTGTAGAGTGAACTTCAAAAGACTGAAAGGTTGGATTTTTTTGTTGCTGTTAGAAAGAAGAATGGAAGCTTTATGATCCTTTATTAATAAATTTCAAAACACGTCACCATAATACAACATACATAAAACTGATCAACAGTGTTCATGTCATATGTAGGTGATTGTGTTTGTACTAACTATCCTCATTACAAAAATTCAAATACTTTGTTTTAATTTTATTAGTCTCAGTTTTCTTGTGATGAGGCCAAGTTCATATTTGGTATTATAGCCATAAACTCTCACGGTCAAAATTAAAAAGCTAGTCAGTCAAATAAAAAACCCTTTTACCATGCATGAGTAGCGTCAGATTTGAGCAATTTTGCACTTGAATAACACGATTTAGCGAACCAAGGTGTTTTTCGAGAGTATGTTATTTTACTTAATTAATATTAGCAATGTGCCAGAAGGAGCTACGTAAGAAAATTAACACGCACCGCCTAAAAGGCTTGTAATGAAACGTGTTACATTATATTCCTTTCAGTAAATTAATTGTATACATATAACCCAACGTAGCAAAGTCATCATAACTCATAATATTTGTAAATACTATTCATATTATTGCACAAGTAGTGTTGCCTCTTTCTTGGGTCTAAGGCAGTGTTTCCCAACGTGGGTCCCACGCCCCACAGGGGGGCAATTTGATAGTTAAGGGGGGCAATGTAAAAATGGACTCATCACGACTTAAACCCTTTCGCTTTGGGTTACTTAAAAGCAATGCTAAATATCGGTGACAAAATTATATATAGGGGGGCATAAAAATTTTAGAAATGTTAAGGTGGGGCATGGCCTAAAAAAGGTTGGGAAACACTGGTCTAAGGCCTTATTTACAGAGACGTGGGGCGTTGCGCGTAGCGTGTGACGTGGCGTCTCACGGTGCAATTCAATAGGTGTGCAAAATCGCTTCTCCGTAAATGCATATAACGCCATATCTTTGAATTCAGTGCGGGGCGCGCCGCCCGTCGTAGCGCGCGACGCCCCGCGTCTCTAAATGAGGCCTAGAGTTGGCACAATTTTCCTACTTTTCAATCCCCGACGCAATAAGAAGGGTGTTAATGAAGGGTGAAGGGTGTGCAATAAGTGTCTGCGTGTCTATTTGTGGAAACGTAGCTCCTAAACGAAAAAACAAATAATGTCTTGGTTTTTTAATTTTAAAATCTATGAAACTCTTTCATATTTAAAATAGATTTTAAATCTATATTTTAATATCAAAATACTTAATGTATTAATTGGTTTTCAGCCAGTTATCATTATTATATCAAAGAAAACTATTAAAAATTATCTATTAAATATAATTAAATAAACGTAGGTAAACAGAATAGGTACCTACGAAACTCCTCAGCGTATTATCAAAATTCATTTCAAGCTTAACAGAAACGGAAGTTTCATAGACAGATTAGTATAATAATGAGGTACCTAGTATCTACCAAGATTAAATTAATCGTAGGTACTCCATTGCCAACTTCATTTAGAGCTTCCATCCATCCATCCATCCATCCATCCATCAGCCCTTGGAGGTCCACTGCTGGACATAGGCCTCCCCTAACTTGCGCCACTCTGACCGGTCCTGAGCCTTCTGAATCCAGCGGATGCCCGCTGTCTTCTTCAGGTCGTCAGTCCATCTTGTCGGGGGGCGTCCTGTACTTCGCTTTCCGAGACGCGGGCGCCATTCGAGGACCTCTCTTCCCCAACGGTTATCGGTCCTTCGCACTATATGGCCAGCCCATTGCCACTTCAGCCGGCTAATTCTTTGAGCTATGTCGGTCACCCTTGTTCGTCTACGGATCTCCTCGTTTCTGATACGATCACGTAGAGAAATACCGAGCATAGCCCTCTCCATAGCTCGCTGTGCTACCCTGAGCTTGTGGATTAGGCCAATAGTGAAGCACCACGTCTCGGATCCGTATGTCATCACTGGCAACACACACTGCTCGAACACCTTCGACTTCAGGCACTGAGGTAGGCATTTAGAGCTTAGCAAAAATAGTTTAATAGACTTGATAGACAGAGAACGATTGAGTCTAATAATACCTTTGAAGACAACTACTCTTATCGTGTAAATAACTTACGAATGCAAGAATGTATCGTAACGTACTACCCAGGGTAGTTCATTTGCATGGAGAACCAATTAAACAGTATTTATTGGGACTGCCGCCCGCGATATACTGTGGAGAAATTGAGGCAATTTTCAGCTCCAGGGCTTACTACGGACAGATGGTGAAACATTAGTCTAAGTAAACAAGATAACTTGAATCTGTGTTATTATTCCGGTTGATACCGGTATTTTAAATACCAGTATTTAAGTAAAGTTGTGATCGATCAGTATTTTCCTTATTAAAAGAAATCGTAAATACATAATGTAAAATACCGATATTTAAACGGTATTTAGATAATTGATAATGAAGCCGATATGAGACGAGCTTTTTGTTATACATAAAAGTTAGGAACATTACAATTTAATAAAAAAATACAAATTCAGACACATTATACTAATTATCTTACTTTGAAATATAAATAAAAAAATGGATTTAAGTAATTCTAGACATACTAAAGTAATTATTTCTTAATGCATTTAACATAAAAATATGGAATTTAAAATATAAATTTTATATTATAACAAAGAGCGCAGAAAAAAATGTTTTCTCATGGTTTTATTTGTTTCATACTCCTACCCCCACAGTAGGTTTTTACCTGTGTCGTGTGTAGTATAGACGACACATATTATTATAACATATCACAATAATACCCATGACCATGAGGTAATATACAAATATTTGTCTGTCACATAAATAATTTCCCCGGCCGGGAATCGAACCCGGGACCCGTCGTCGCTTCGCAGGCAGGGTCACTACCAACTAGGCTACAGGGTCATCAAATGGAGTATTGTGGACTATGATCCAGTAGGTATTATATTATAGAGTAGGTATTATGGGTACAAGTCACTCACCACAGCTCCAAAGAGAATCGCAAGGATGAAAAGAGCCTGTGTCGTCATCTTGTCACGCTCCTGTTGTCATGTTATTGTTCTACGTCATTTTCACCTGGAACAAAAAATACAATGTTAAATTTTTAATCATTTTACCCAAATCGTTCTGCCAAATTAATTAGTCCATTTTATTTCGATTCTTTCAATTGTTCTAGGCAATGCCCGTGACGTTGTCTATACCCCCTTGAAGAAGTGAATGGTTCAATTTTTTTTCTTGGAGCTTTCCCACACTTTAAGGAAGTTTTTATGCTACTTAATATATTAGATTTCGTCAGTAACAGTTAAATCAGGCCCAAAAGTCCTTTGATCACATTTTACTATTCCTCATAGTTTTTGATTAAGCCATCTACGCCTTCTCTATAACTTACTGTAATGTAATTATAAAAAAAAACACTCTTTTTTTTCTTCTCCCGGGACTACTCAGGCTAGGGATCAACGCTTAACTAGCGTTGGCGTAGTTTCTTCTACAAAAATTGTGTGTAAAAAACTTGTAATCAATTTCATTTTATTTAATTCACATTAAAACTGGTTACATGGATGTTTTGCAAATAATAGTTTAAACAACACTATCCTAACTTATCCGGCAATATATCAAACAGGCAAATATACGAAATGGATCCGATGTAGTGACGAAACTTTTTTATTTATTTTCTCCTGTCGACGATAGGATAAATCGTCCTATTACTGCAAATACCGCCAATGTGACTTTCTGTCAAAATCGTTTTTTTTAGGCCTTAAGAATAAGCTTTTCAATACCTACAAACTGGTAAAACCAATATTTCGTTACGATTCTCCATTACAAAGATAGCTTTTACGTAACGTAACATATCACTAATTTAATAACATTTACGTACAAGCAAGAACTGAAATGTGTGTTATAATGCAACGATTCATATTTTTATGTCCATGTAAAAACTATAACTAGCCTATTATGGTTTTTTGCATATTTCTTTTAACGACATAACAGAAATTTTATGTTCTGAAAGAAAGTTGTACGAGTACATATTTGGTGTTTGCATACAAGTTTACCTGCATTTTTTTATTTTATGTCAGGCTAAATATACAAAGCACCTTTACCATGTTTTTCCTGAATAGGTTTGCATTAATTTACCTACAATATAGTACAGCCATAAAATTGTACAGCGCCTTTACTAGTTTTACCTGTAACATCTATGCAATAATATCGCGAATTCGTACAGGAAGAACCAGCTATCTGCGCGTACAAGCTTCACCCAGTAGCTAACTTCACTCAGTTGACACTTGAAAGTTTGAATACTTGTTTATATTTTATGATGTTAAAAAGATGCATTGTATTTAAAAAAAAACTAAAACTCATGTTATCTTGTTTGCTATTTTATTGCACAATGCATGTAGACTGTGTTTAAAATACATTAAAATAACGTTAAAAAAATATAGTCTGCCATATAACTGTTTCTTCCTGTACAAATATAATCTTGTTTATTTCTTGTCCAGAGGCATCAATATCTAAAAATCAACTTAAAAATAATTTATTAGATATATAATTTACCTACAAGCAACAGGACAATTAAAAAAAATTACAAGTTTTTGAGTTATTTTTATTTTATTGAAAAGATATACGGTTTTAGCTGTACACCATTTCGGGATTCCTTACATATGGTGCTTTAACCCCGCTGAATATGAATGATTTCAGGGGTATTTTTAAATTTATTAGTTTGTATACATACTTTGCGTCAATACTCTTATCCACGGACATATGCTTTAAGTGGAAATTAATACAAATAAAAATATAACTTGTTGCATGATGTTAAAGTAGACTAACCGTTAGTTATTTACTGTACCGCTGTGGCTAAAAGGGCAATAATAGTCAGTTAGTGGTTGATTGAAATGAACGTAGACGTTTTTTACTGTATTATATTTATTTATTTATACAAAACATTACATTAAATTAACTAATCGTCCTCCTCGCTACTGGTTTCAGACGCGGCGACATCGGGAACTCGATCCACAATGTCATTTTCACATTTAAGTGCGAGAAACCATCCATGGTATTCTTCGGGAATTACGCCTTTATGACATAAGCTTACCAAATCTTTTTTTTTTTTGCCGCGGAGATCGCTAGGGGCATGTTGTACAATTTTTGTAAGCGGTGGCTTTGTGCCATGTTTTCTGGTGTCGGTGGTGATTCTACGGAATTGGGGTTCGATCTGCTACGCTGCTTCCCTTTTCTTGTGCTGTATCTCGGGCCAGCTTGAGGAGATGTCGGCTTGTGAAATCTTACTGCGGGAGCCCTGGTGTCAAAGTTTAAATAATCTTCAGATACGTAATAGTTGAAATAAATCCTATGATCGCCCTTCAAAAATTTCATTTTTTTAATTTTCAGCCATAACACTTTGTTGCCGTTGCAATCTTTGGTTTTATTTTTTAATGTAGCTTCAGCTAATAGCTTTAGATCATAGAACTCATTGAATTTGAATTCTTTTACATTATACGGGGCTTTTTTTACCTTTTTATTACCGACTTTGTACATGTCTTTCGACCTGGCACTCTTAAATGTGTTCTACGATCTAAAGCTATTAGCTGAAGCTACATTAAAAAATAAAACCAAAGATTGTAACAGCAACAAAGTGTTGTGGCTGAAAATTAAAAAAATGAAATTTTTGAAGGGCGATCATATGATTTATTTCAACTATGACGTATCTGAAGATTATTTAAACTTTGACACCAGGGCTCCCGCAGTAAGATTTCACAAGCCGACATCTCCTCAAGCTGGCCCGAGATACAGCACAAGAAAAGGGAAGCAGCGTAGCAGATCGAACCCCAATTCCGTAGAATCACCACCGACACCAGAAAACATGGCACAAAGCCACCGTTTACAAAAATTGTACAACATGCCCCTAGCGATCTCCGCGGCAAAAAAAAAAGATTTGGTAAGCTTACGTCATAAAGGCGTAATTCCCGAAGAATACCATGGATGGTTTCTCGCACTTAAATGTGAAAATGACATTGTGGATCGAGTTCCCGATGTCGCCGCGTCTGAAACCAGTAGCGAGGAGGACGATTAGTTAATTTAATGTAATGTTTTGTATAAATAAATAAATATAATACAGTAAAAAACGTCTACGTTCATTTCAATCAACCACTAACTGACTATTATTGCCCTTTTAGCCACAGCGGTACAGTAAATAACTAACGGTTAGTCTACTTTAACATCATGCAACAAGTTATATTTTTATTTGTATTAATTTCCACTTAAAGCATATGTCCGTGGATAAGAGTATTGACGCAAAGTATGTATACAAACTAATAAATTTAAAAATACCCCTGAAATCATTCATATTCAGCGGGGTTAAAGCACCATATGTAAGGAATCCCGAAATGGTGTACAGCTAAAACCGTATATCTTTTCAATAAAATAAAAATAACTCGAAAACTTGTAATTTTTTTTAATTGTCCTGTTGCTTGTAGGTAAATTATATATCTAATAAATTCGTTTTAAGTAGATTTTTAGATATTGATGCCTTTGGACAAGAAATAAACAAGATTATATTTGTACAGGAAAAAACAGTTATATGACAGACTATATTTTTTTAACGTTATTTTAATGTATTTTAAACACAGTCTACATGCATTGTGCAATAAAATAGCAAACAAGATAACATAGGTTTTAGCTTTTTTTAAAATGCAATGCATCTTTTTAACATCATAATATATAAACAAGTATTCAAACTTTCAATTGTCGATTTCTCAAAGCGCGTTTTTTGCAGATTGTCGGTATTTGCAGTAATTGGACGAAATGGCTTAGTGGAGGGAATAGTTTTATAACTTTTGTAACTTACTGTTATAGGTATTTTATGAAAACCTTCGATACGGATAGAACCTTGAAGTATACTTTTATTCGTTACTAGTGGATGCGGACATGGAACGCTCACTAATTCTTCTTACATTTACATATTTTATTATAAAAGGACTCACGGTCTTATTCATAAACGCATAACAAACCTATTTTAGTTATTGCATTGTTGCACTATGTTTTATTTTTATCGTTTTCATAACAGAGAAAGAAACAAATTAATAACTTAAGCCTTCTATAACTTTACTTGTTTTATGAATAAGGGGGTTAGTCTTTATTTCAGTCGCATAAGTCTCTCGAAATTATAATTTCATTGGACCTCTTTAAACTCCCAAGCGAAAACTACCACAAAATTCTTTCACTACTTCGACTCACAATTTTTTTTCAATATTTGGAGCATATAAACCGCCATTACGTGGAAACGTGCCGATGTGGTTTGGAGCGAAGCCCGGCCCGTTTCGGGCCACGTTTGATTTTATGTTGATTCCAAAGCAATGATGCTGTGTTTTAACACGTTAGCTGCGGCACCAATTTTTGCATACTTTCCGTTCCTGCGGCACGAGGTATAATCGGCCCGTACCGTGACCAGACGTTAGGGCGACACGCGGTCTATTAGACCCCACCTCCTTTTACAGACTAAAATCCATTTTCTGGCGCGAAATCAAAGATAAATGAGAATTTTGGTCCTTATTGATATAGACAGTGAATTGATGAACCCTAATCCACCGTCGCCCCGGGATCTGATGGCTAGTTTAGAAATTATTAGCAAAACAAAATATGGGATCTTATACACCTCGTAACGCACTGAAATAGGGCAAATTTTCGCTGCGATTAGTGATGGGAAAAATAATATCGACGTTTTTAAACTGTCTTAACTACGCAACGACTTGACCGATTTTGATCAATTATATCTCATTAGATCGTTTTAAGGGCAAAACCTGGCAAAACAACACAAAGCTATCAAAGGATACATTTTTTTTAAATAATCTAAATTGTGCTTGAAGGCGCCATAAAGAAAAAAAACCGGCCAAGTGCGAGTCGGACTCGCGCACGAAGCGTTCCATTCTATACCATTAAGAGGCACCTATTACAGACTTATTATTGGAAAATAATGGATTACGGTTTATGCATAAGGTTTATCTTTCTATTTGTATATGAAAATCTTAATGCGGTTCACAGAATAGAAAAAAAAGGCAACCAGAAGTAGAAAAGAAACTGTCCTACTCCTAAAACTTACCTGTTTTGGCTCTGTTTCTGGGTTTTTTAAAATTAACTTCTTCCGACATCGTTTAGACATGTTCGGCGCTGTAAAAGGACGTGCTCTCCAATCGACGTGATGCACAACACTGGTCGCGGGAAGCTCGCGTTGAGTGCGGTACGAGGTCAGGGGGGATATGGGACGTTTTAGCCTCGTTCCGCACTGCATTAAAATTATATTAATTCAGTGCGGCACGAGGCCTAAGACATCCGGTACCAAGGTAGGTACACCACCGAGTCCGGAACCATTAGTGATCTCAAATATATATTTATCTCTTTCCTACACTGGACCAAACCAAAGCTATGCCATTCGCACGACAGAGAAATTCACTTTTTTACTTGCCGCACCACAGGGAAGTTGCATCAGGGGTGATTTAGGCCTCGCTTCGCACTTAACGTGTTAAAAGGTAAAGGGATTATGTTCGTGAAGCCAATCTTTTTTACATTTATATACTATTTTAAAAATTTAAAAATGTTTTCAGCTTATGAACGTTACGTGGAAACGTAGTTACTTAGATATGTTGTTTGGAAATAAGTTAACATATTCCATTTTATTTGTGATGAACAACGTGAAAAAAAAACACTCATAATAATGTAGAATATTTTTTTCATTTTTCAATATTAAAATAAAATAATATTATGATCGGTAAGTTCAATATTATGCTTATTATGCTAACTGATATATTTGATATTTTCGTGATATGACATTTTGTATTTTTTGTTTTGGTTTTCGTTAGGAGGATTTTATAAGAATTATGATTTGCGAATTTTTCACTTTGTCTTTGAGTGTTTTTGTGTAAAATATTTGATAAATACTATAGTTTCAATTGAGAATATAGCACGCGAAATAAATGGCCCTACTATTTTACTTTATTATACACAAAATTAAAGCTCCATTTAAAATGTAGACATTTAACGTATTAGGTCCAAATAAAACCGATGTAGTTTGGAGCAAACTTCATATGGACAGTGCCGCACGTCCTGATTTTAAAAGCAAATAGCTTTTAAATACAACACTGCTCTGTATTACGCCGATAAACATCGTGTGTGTGAAATCCGGTGATTGGATTGCTTTTGTTTTTGTTTTATTCCGATCTGACTATTTTAACCAACTCCCTATTGTTCAGTAGAAAAAATTGTCATGACGTCATTTGTCAAAACATAGAGTATAATATTGATCCGCTTTGAAAACTACACTACCCGTACTTGGCAAACTATTGTCAAATATTTTTTAATTGTAAGTTCAATGGATATTGTGTGTTTTTAATGGATATAGTCGACAAACGAGCTAACGATTCACCTGGTGGTAAGTGTCTATCGTCACCCATGGATATCAGCAACACCAAAGGTATCACTGATGGGTTACCGGCCAAAAAAGAAAGAAAGAACTGCCTCTCAGCTCCCAGCACGACGAGTCCTTTGGCATATGACTCAAACAAGAGCTTCATGAGAAGATAATAATACCAGTTATAATAGTAAGAAATATAGAAAATATATTTATTAAGGGCCTTTTAATAATATTTACAATAAAATCTTTACGCGAAGTCCTATCACGCCTCTAGATATAATCACCTCTTACGACCCTACCAGTATAGAATTTCAGTCAATATTCTAGCCCAATTTACCCAAAATCCCAATCCCATCCGATCACTTGATAACAAGGAGTTAGAACAAAATGAAATCGAATTCAATACACACAGAACGGATTGTTTGCCGGTTCAACACTGCACTATCGGATTCAACAGCTATTTGCTTTTAAAATCACATCGTGCGTCGTGTAACCGATACGGGTTCTATTGGAAAACTGCTGGTATTATATTTATATAGATCTATCCGTATTTATACATGGGTATATATGAAGCGTACGTAGCCCGGCGGCTTCGATTCTAAGTGATCGACAAAGTTAAGCAACAGTGGGCGCGGTTGGTTGTTGCATGGGTGAACGCTAGTGAAAAATATTTTTTAGCGTTTCAAAGGCTTGAAAAGTTCCGACACTTGGGTTGGCCACTTACTGTTCTACCAATCCGAGGTGGAGTATTCTCTAGGTCTCCTCAAGAGGAGAAAGCCGTGCTCGCTGCTCAGTAGTGAGTTGTTGATGGGTTGAAGCCATATACAGGACATTTCGAATAATGTCGATAGCTGCGGTAATAATTTATTTTACGACGCTGTCATCATAACCTATGTCTGGCTCAGGGTCAGGTCTTCTTTCATATTGTAAGAGTCAAGCTTTAGTCTACTGCTGGCTGATCATCGTTGTCGCCATTATCATCGTCATCCATGGACATTAGCGTGTCCATGAAGCGAAGTTCGCTTCGTCACACCGTGACGTCACGCTGACCTGAATCATGATAACGATGTTTTTTGTATCGCTTGTATAAATATAAACGTTCTGACTAGATCATCAGAATTCAGCCGTTCCTCAGGCAACACCACTTCACCTAGCAGGAGAAGTAAGTAAGAAAGTAGAGAGGAGGATAGTAAGTAAGAAATAGTATTTTAAGCAGAAATACAAATGTTCAAATCTTCTGCTGGTGCATACCCAAACGGTATTCGATTGTTCGAACATCTTTTGAATCCGTTAAAAACCTTACGGGAAACTTCGACAAACTTCGAGAAAGTTCGAAACTATTCGACGATTCCCAGGGAAGTTCCCCGGGATTTGGTAGCATCGCTTTCACTAAGTTCAGACTGTACCTGGGAGAATACACAAATAGGTAAGATGTAAGGGCGTGTCGGAGGCGCATTGAACCGAACAAAGGGAATAAATCGTAAATTAATAGGGTGAATAGGTGATAAAAGAACCACAGTTTGAATAAATTATATGTGAAGTTTAAGTAAGTTTTTAAGGATTATTAATATGAAGATTATTAAAAATAGCAATGATTAGTTATGATAAACACTACGATTACTACAAATAAAGCTTCCCGCCCACGTCCGATAATCGGTGACCGATTTTTTGTAGGAGAAAAATAGAACGTACAGATAGTAATGGTGCAACGCTCACGTCCTACAAAAAGTCGGTCAGAAATAAAATCGGTGCATTCCGACCGATATCGGTGAAAAATGGAACGTTCGGAAATGTATGCGTTCTCACCGACTCACCGACAGTCAGCCACAAAATCGGTCATAAGAATTGGAGAAAAAATCGGCCCAATTATCGGTCCTACAAAAAGTCTGACGTGGGTGGGAAGCCTGGCGACATCATTGAAGTATGTCATAGAACAGACATCTCGAACAAAATGTGTGTCCCGCCGGGAGGTTCCATTTTCAAAATTGAGCCCCGGTTCTCCTTTCAAAATCGAATGAATCCATTGAAGATTGAAGCCACGTGGTGCCAATGCATTGGGACATACATGGTGTTCGCGGTGTCGGTTGTATACGCTAATAATAATACTTCAATGTGCGATATTTAGTTAACTTTACAGGAAAGCAGTTTAAAGTTGGAATTTTTAGAAAAAAATCATATTATATTATAATTTTTTGTAATCTTTCTACCGACGATATTCTTACTGTTCTGGAACCTTTATTTTATCATCTACCTATATTGTGTCATTTATAACAAATTTTCTAAAAATTCAACTTTAAACTGCTCTCCTGTAAAGTTAACTCAATGTCGCTTAGTCAATTTTTCATTTCAAGCGTCGATATGTTATTTTAGAACACCCAAAGTAATAACAAAAGTAGATTTTAGTAATCAAAATACACGAGTAATTCATTTCAAAGACAGTCTTCAAGAAACATAGTACGTATAATTATATCTAAATCGCCAAATACCTGTAATATTTGAGGATTTATCTGTTATTTTAATCTCTCATGGACAGCATCATCAGAATTTAATTTTGAACCTTCTCCTTTATTTGAAGTATGTTAATAATTTTGTATTAAATAACACCGTCTAATTTAGTGACTAAATCTTATTTCTAGTTTAGCCAGGAATGTTTGCGTTAAATCATTTTGGTTATAATAACCAATAGGTACATATAAAGCCTTTAGAGACAAAGCTAATATTTTTTCTAAATAAAGTGATGTTTGACGGACACTTTTATCCTGGCATTGTGCTTGTATGAGTACATTTCAGTAAAAGGAACGTACTAAAATGAGTACATGTGTTAAACCTCGAATACCAGTTTCTGGGCCACGGGTCACTGAGGATTTAACTTTGTATAGAGAAAAATGTTACGAATATTTTTGAACGTTTTTCCAGTTATTTCTTTACGAGTATTACGAGTATATTCTTGTTTCGGTGTTTTTGCTGTGAGCAAATTTTTTGGCTGTTTTTGGCGTTTTGAACATCAAATATGCTGTTTCTTGTTTACCATACGGAAAGGAAAATTTTTGACTTTTGGATTCAGTTCTTTTTTCTAAGTAAATTTCCACTAGATTATTTATTTGCGAACAACCTTACACTGATTTCTATTCATCACTGTTAGAATTAATACATAATGAAATTTCTTTCAAATTTTAGTAAAAAATAAAAATTTGTTTTTGAGGCCTTTCAATTTGTTTCTTTTCTTACCTATTTTGTACTAGAACGTAATATGTAGGTACGTGCCGAATTGATAATTCGCACTTTAATTTCCCAGTAAGGCTCCTTCTAGGTCATGTAACTAGATTTAGTCATTCCATGAAGAATAGAGTATATCGCCGTCGGTATAACTCATTAAAAACAAACTATGCATTTTATCCAAACCCAGCCTAGAATTAGGCCAAGCTTATTACAAAGATCATCAGAACAAAAAGGTAGTAGATTCAAACAAATGATGTGCATAAGTCTATTAGTTATACTGATGTGAATAAATGATTTTGAATTTTAATTTGAAGTAAAGCACTATACAAAATTTTAACTCCATAAGATAATACGAAGAAGGTCAAGGCTGTTCTAGACTCACACAGATAAACAGAGACAACAAACCTCAGAAGAAGAAAGTATATGGAACTGTCCTACCTACGAAAAAAACGTGCATACCTATGCAACAAAACATGGCGGATTTGTTCCTACTAATGTCCACTTTGACGTGACTTTGACATTACCTGACTCAAAGTTGGTTTTAGTAGTTAGTACCTTAAAGCCTTAGTTATAAGTCACAGTTTACACTGTAGTAAAGAGAAACATAAAATGGCGAACACGGCACACGCCTGACGTCATGAAAATTAGGACAGTATAGCGAAACTGTAGTGTATAGAGTTGACTTGTTTTCATTGCGTACATTAGACAAAGACGCCATTATGTTTATTATTTCGTCTTTTAAACGATTACATAACGAAGTATCTATGTGATATTATAACAATTCCATTAGTTTCCTTATTCAGAGCAACAAACAGATACAATAAAGTGAAATGATAGCGTTTAAAAATATTCCACTGCTATAAAAACAAATCATTATACACCTAACCATATTACTGCTAAGTAGTCATAACACTCTAATCCCGTTCGATATCCGTCGACATAGAAAACCCATAACTCTAATGGATCTTCCATTTTATTAACACCAAACGAATGTTGGCGATTTACATTAATACTGATAAAGATATCAGCACTTTGCAAATGTCGAGATTATGAGTATCACTGCCATCAAGTTTCGATTGCCCTTTGAGTACGTATTATTATTATTACTACAAGCTTTTATTTAACTCACTTTGTTTGTTAGAAATACGACAATATATGTAATATGACATCCAGAATTGAAACTGCATGGTTATCTCTCAACCGCTTTCTGGACACAACCATGTTGTTATAAGTTGCGGTTGCAGTGTTAGAGACCAATAATGAGAATGGCCTAATCCCACCATGGGGCTAAGTTTTTTCAAATCAAATAGCAGGATGACGAGAAGTGATAAGAGGTCATCGTCATTACATTAGTAACACCAGAGTCAATACCGATGCTCTGTTGGACAAGAAAAAAATAGAGAAAATACGAATAACTCATGATCGACTAAAATCGTTGAGCCACGAACGCTCCCTCACATAAGAAAAACATCGTAAAAATATCAATGATATTTTTGTAACATAATCCTTTTGTGATTTAAATCCGTTCAACGATGTTTTGTACAAATGAATGAAGTAAAAACAGACAAAGGAAATGGATTATTAAAAAGTGAACGAATTATATTGTCTTCTGGAATTCCGGAAATACGAACGAAATAATTAAACGAAATAAAGGAATCAGAGCCGGAAAAAGACATCACTCGGAGCACGAATATGAATAGAGTGAATGTTCAGTTGTGTCTCAAGACAAATATTTTGTATAGTTTGTCGGATGAAATGTGAAGTCATATCAAATTTTAATACCTCTTAAAAATAAATAATATAACGCTTCACACTCATAGCCCCACACTAGGATTCCTTGTGTCGTGGGTGCCATGGACAACATACAAGACAAGGACATTCACACCCAGACCGAGAACAGAAATTCAAACTCATCATTCAAATTTCCGTCTCGCTGGGAATCGAACCCAGGACCCTTGGCGCGGCGATCCGGCATGGTAATCATTGCGCCACACAGTTCGCCAAAATAAAATAATTGTTAACTCTTAACTCTCAAATTTTAAAATTAGATAGGTTAACATTCGAATCTCTTAAACTTTAATCATTGGGCATTAATCTTAATAATAGGACATAATGCTACATGATATTTTCAGTAGTATTTGATTTGTATTGCCTTATTAATATAATAATAATAATTTGCCCCAAGTTGACCTACTTTAGATAACAGTGTTGCCCTATCTTACTTTTTAATGTTTAATAAAATGTGTCATGTTTATCCGACGTATTACACTGAAATTAACGTGACAATAAGTTCAGGAATAAGTTCTTACGCCAATATTTAATACGTATGGCTTAAAAGCCATAATAGAATAAAATAATCTCATACAGTGTAATATTGCGTCTATGTAGGACATAAAGAATGACCCTAATGACCCACATTTTAACTTGCAGCATTTATCCCAGGTCACTGACCAACTTGCAAGTTTTTCCTTTCCTCATTAAAAAGTTGTTGCATTTCCTACTAGGTAATGCTCTCTCGTGTCAGAGCACTGTTAGATAAAGTTAATTTTATTGTTATTATGATATAGGTAATCACGATAATATTTATTTTGTACCTTCATATTTTGCTCCAGCTGCATAGATCGTGGTCACGGCTGAGTTCAGCCGTAAATAAATATCGTGAGTGCTCGAATTATAGTAAAATGTGTTTAGTCTAAAATTAGTTACTAAGTTTAAAATCATGTATTTATTTTATTATTGCACTCTATGTTAACACTCACTCAGCGTTATACGTATAGAAGAGCCAATTGTAGTTTTATCGGAGTACATTTCACGATCCCAGGTAAAAATCCGATTAAAAATATTTGCTGATCCGATTAAAAACCTTGTAGCTCTTTTTTCAGCTTTCATCAACGTTTGTCTATCCAGTAACCGTTGCATAGCTAATGCTTATAGGCTATCTCATTACAGCGATAAGCTATAATACCAGGATATTATAGATATTACCAGGGTATTATAGGTATTGAAGTCAGGACTTTAACCCATTTGGCCTACTACTGAGCATGGGTCTCTCCTCTTGAGAAGGCCAAGAGCATACTTCACAACATCGCTCCACTGCGGATTCGTGAAGGGGTTAATGGGAAACCTAAGTATAAAACCTAACTCCTGCATAATTATTCTAAAAACTGAAGAGCTTAAAAATCGAATGACCCGTTGACCTTAAAGAGAGTTTTGTACATTGTACAGTGTACAGCCCGAGCCATTACGATGAAGTTATATCAATCATTCTCTCGCCACCAGATGGCGCGCTGGCGTTGCTCCAGTCGCGTTATCTGATGGTTATCAACGGTTATGATTTGGTTGTTATGGTTATCGATATCATTATCGTTTATAGTTATTACTGTTCTAATTATTACGAGTACATTGTATATATTATTTCTGTAAAAACTGGATGTTTTTTATATATATTTTATTATATATAATTTTATTATACCTATGTAAGATTTAAAATATCACAAATCACAATCAAATATAGCCTATGTTACTCAGAAATAATGTACAACTCAGAGTAAAAGTAAATACTTAGAATAACTGTACAGTACAGTTGAAAGAATTTTTTGAAATCTGTCCTTTAGTTTTTGAGTTTACAAACAAACAAACAAAAATCAACTTTCCTCTTTGTAATATAATATAAAAATTATAAATATACGTATAGGCACAGCTATTTAATGTGGTAAGTATCTATGTATAAAAATTTAGGTCATATTTATTGAAGATATTAAAATGTGCTAACTACGACGGATTTAATGGTTTATATCCTAGGGTAGGTATTTAGGTATAATAAATAATAATGTGTTTTAGCCAAATTTTGAAAGAATTTTTTAGTTACACAATTAATATTATTATACAATACTTTTACACACAAAAAGATTGGTTCACGAATAAATAACAACAAAATCAACATTCAAAGTGATAAGAGTCATAAATTAGATATTATTGTACACAATTTAACTCAAAACAAAGTAATTATTCTGGAAATATCATGTCATTTTGGATAATTCGATGTCCTCTTGTTTAGTTTATGGTAGCAGCGTGACTTGCCCGTTTACTAACAGGGGCGTTCGGGTGTGGTCAAAGTGATGAGATGTAGCGGATATCAAAATAAATTAATTAACATTAAAATATTATGAATAGGTATAAAATACTGTTATTCGCATTTGTTGCTGTTACTGTCATGTCGCTTGCATTAAGTTGTTCTAAGTATGTGTAATTCGTTGCTCATAAGAGTCTTCATAACAATGTTGCCGCTATCGGATACATTTTGTTTGATTTTGCTCAAGCAAGATACAAGCACGCATTACCGATAGCGTGCGTGTGCAGTTTACGTCAATTAAGTGGCAACAGTGGACCTCTAAAGGCTGATGGATGGATGAAGTAGCAACAGGTACTTAGTACATAAATATCATCAGTAAATAATTCTAGCAGATTTCTATATGTAAATATAAAGTAAACACCCTTTGTCCATCAGGAAAAAATACACAAAACTTGCAACTTTTATAATTATTAATTGTATTAATATAGATGTGATGAAGGCATCAAGGTTTCCCGGATGTGGGCGCCAGAGTTCAAATCTTGGCACGCACCTCTAATTATAAAATATTATGTGCGTATTAGAAGTTAATTATTGCTCGCTTCGGTAAAGGAAAAACTTCATGAGGAAACCTGTACACTGGAGAGTTTTTCATAAAGTTCTCTTAAGGTGTGTAAAGTCTACCAAACCGCATTTGGCCAGCGTGGTAGACTATAGCCTGTACCCTTCACATTGTGATAGGAGAACTCGAGCCCAGCAGTGGTATTAATGCAATTATCGGTTGTTGCTTTGCTTTGCACCAAAATGGTCAAAATGTCATTACATTTTACTAAATTCAGTGACTAAATCGTCATACATTGCTGTACAAACAAGAAAATAACTTCATCTTCAACTAATCTTTTCATATTTATACAGAAATGTACCACAATTCAAGAAAAAAATACATTAAAGAAATAACAGCGATGAGCGGCAAAAACCGTTAACAGAATCGCTACCTCCCATCACTGAGTTGTGGCTTGAGTGGCGGTAAATTGCATACTCCAGCTCATATCACTACATAACCCATCACCCGCATCAAACCTCGTTATTTATGTTACACGAGACATTGTTATTTCCTTATTTATGCGACCTTTGCACAGAGACTCTATATAATGAGTTCCAGGAGAGCATTATTACAAAAAGACCTTATTGTCGGAGGCAATCGCTTTTGTAAATAAGGAGTATGTTATTAAAAGATGTTGTTACGGAAACCAAATAAACTTATTGTTTAACTAGCGCTCTGCGTGCGGTTTCGCCTGCGTTTTCCAGGATAACAAGTATCCTATACGAGTAACCGCCCTCGCTTTGCTTCGGTTTTCTTTATTTTTTACACCTTGGGTTACATTATTGGAATTTTATTAAGGATCCCTAATTTTTTTGAAAATATAATATAGCCTATGTTACTCGGGGATAGTGTAGCTTTCCAACAGTGTAAGAATTTTTCAAATCGGTTCAGTAGTTTCGGAGCCTATTCAATGCAAACAATCAAATCTTTCCTCTTTATATATATCCTATATAACTTATTCCAGATGGCCTACTTTTGTGCTACATTTCATGAAAATCTTTTGAGTAGTTTTTGCGTGACAGTGATAAACATCCACACAATGTCATCATCACAAAATTTAAAATAAGAATAAAAAAGAATAAGTTATTTTAAACAATAATTTTAAATTATGGAATCCCGCGAAAAATATTTCATGTATTATAAAATATGTAGTTTGCCAACACTCACAAGTCCCTTACATTATTGTTGTTAAAAAGTTATCAGATGTTATGAAGAACTGGTTTCTAATCTCATAACTCTATATACATATTTTAAGCGCCATATCTAGGGCAATTGCATATTCACGCACTTTTCATTTTTGATTGAAACAAAGTAATCCCGGGATTCCACAATAATTGTGCTAATTTATAAACATTTTCTCTGTTAAAATATCTCGAGCGTTTTTCGATCGATATGACCTTCCTTATATAACTTGGGATATATAATAGTAACGTTCAGTTGAGATCTCTTGTGTTTACCCACAGCACTAAAATATCAAATCACCATTCAAAATATTAAAGACATCCACACACAAACTGTTAACTTTATACCACAAGTCATATCATTAAAAACCTTTCGCCTAAAAATAAACACAGGTCTTCGCTTGCTTACAGGCGACATTTCCATTTGAGGCAACAATGTGGCTTATTCCGTGCTATATCATTCAGACAGTGTTGAGGGTCGAGAGGTAAGTCTTGCTTACACTTGCTTACACAGTTCCTTGGTGTGAATCGCTGCTGTCATGAGAACTGAAAGCGTTTTGTTAGTGGCAACCCTATGTCGCTTTGTTTATGGAAATAGTTTTATACTGCTGCTCAATGAAAAAGTAGTATGCACTATGCAATATAAACAGGAAGTTTTTAAGTGGTATTGTATTTTTCTACTTATATTTTAAACAAGGTGTTGCCCGCAGCTTCGCTAACAGATTCACTAACGGTTACTGAAATCGCTTCTTAGTAAAGAATCACAATACAAATTCTCGACTAAAAAGTGATTTAAGTAACTGTTAGTGACTTTGAGTTGGGACGTTAGTAATAAATAAGTTTGCCTCTTATATAGTCATTTGCCTTTAGCGGGGAGACTGGAAGAGATTTCGTTTCGAAATATTAAGTAGTACCTATGTGCAAATGTCTCTAAGTTTAATTTATTCTGTATATTTACCTAATAATAATATAGTGTGCATAAATTATTAAATAAATAATAAAAATAATTCGTTTTGTTCTATAATAATGTAAGATCTACTTAAGTCTACAAGATAACTTAAGTCTCGGGAATCTTTGCGTGAAAAGTTCAAGGTAATAGGTATACTTACAGTAGCTTCCCAGTATATCTTTAATAATGTAGTTTTTATACGGAAGAATATAAACGCGTATAAACAAAATTTTGATATTAATAATCGCCAAACGAAAAAATGCATCAATCAGTTACGCCTTCGTTCCGGCTAAGTAAAGTGCAGCGATCTTTCATATGGCTTGGTATACATTTCTGTAATAAAATCCCAAAATTAATATGTGACTTGCCAATAGAAACTTTCAAAAAACGTGTAAAGACAAAATTTTTAGGCAAGGGATATTATAGTATAGATGAAGATTTAAATGACAAAGCCGCATGAAAATGACCAGCTCTGCAACCAGTTCCGCTCAGAATAGTAAATACTTTTGTATTATTATCTTTTTTTTGTAATATTTTTTATAAGATGTGCTGAGGAGTTTCTTTAGGCTTTTCTTCTCCTCCACAACAAAGCACCTTCCGAAAAAATGACGTGCATTGTATATCAGTGATACCTATATGAATAAAATAGTTTTACTTTGACTTTGATCCGTCGTAGAATACAATCTTTAAAGAAACTTATTTTATGACCTCACACACGTAGCTTTATAAGTTTATTCCCTCCGACCTTGGGGTCAACTCGTGCCTATTGTTAAAACTTGATACCGCACTTACGTTAAAGCGCCATACAAGTAATTTTACACTGCCCTTTCAGTGGGTGAAAAGGTCTCGCAAGTAATGCTCTTGTACTCTTTCTATAATAGGAGTGTTCGTGTATAAAGACTAGGTTCACGCTAGAAACTTTGTTATGTCGCACCAATGATGTTTAAAAAACTATAGATACGTCATGTCCTTACAAATCAACCAAAAAAAAAAGAAGAAAAAGAAAGAAAGAACTTGCGCAAGCCCCCAGCCGGAACACGATGAGTTGTTTGGCGGCTGACTCATGCTCGAGGGTGGCAGCTATCCAGGCAGACTTCACGGAGATAAAATAATAGTAATATAAGGCTATTAATGAACTTTGATTGAAAGAACTACTTTGATTGATATATTAATTTAATTCAAAGTCAAAGTCAAAGTCAAAATATTTTATTCATATAGGTATCATTGATACACTTATGCACGTCATTTTTTGGCTTTTCGGAAGGTGCTTTGTCATGGAGGAGAAGAAAAGCCTAAAGAAACTCCTCAGCACATCTTTTAAAAAAAATATTACAAAAAAGATATTATCATACAAAAATTTACTATTCTGAGTGGAACTGGTTGCAGAGCTAATCATTTCCATGCGTCTTTGTCATTTAAATACTCGTTTACACTATAATATCCCTTGCCTAACAATTGTGTTTTTACACGTTTTTTGAAAGATTCAATTGGCAAGTCACGTATTATTTTTGGGATTTTATTATAGAAATGTACACCAAGGCCTATGAAAGATCGTTGCACTTTACTTAGGCGGAACGAAGGCGTAACTAATTGATACATTCTTTTTGTTTGGCGATTATTAATATCAAAATTTTGTTTATACGCGTTTATATTCAATAACATGCATAATTAAATGATTATTATCTGCCTTGATTGATAAAATTTTTTAGTTGTATTCATTTTGCGTCGATGATTTTTAAATAACTAATTATTTCATAAAGAATATTAGTTTATTAAATAGGATTCATCTAAAAAATATGTTTACAGCATTGAAGTATAATTACTAGCGTATAGAACTGACACCAACACCATGTATGTCCCAATGCATTGGCGCCACGTGGCTTCAATCTTTAATGGATTCGTTCCATTTGAAAGGAAAACCGGGGCTCAATTTTGAAAATCGAACCTCCCGGGCGGGACACACATTTTGTTTGAGATGCCTGACATTATACTTCAATGGCTTACAGAAGATTAATAGATGTTTAAAAAATATGATATTGATAGATGTTTAAATATGCCACGAGTTTTCATAATAAAACATGAGAGGTGTCAAGGGACACCCGGATGGAACGAAGTTTCTTTCGATTAAGTATTGTTTTGTTGTACAGCGCCATCTCTGTAAAGCTTAATTAATCACGCTAGCGTGATTCAGAAAGTTGTACAGTACAGCGCCATCTCTGTAAATTTCACTGAATCACTTCAAAAAAAGTGTCCTCATTCGTAAAATCAAAAAGTGTCGTAATTTTCCGTCTAGCCCCCTTTCACAACGCACGATAAGGAACTCCGTTCCAATAAGACTGCTTTATACCATAACAAGTATATATGTAGCATGTACCTTTTGTGTGACATGGTCTGCATAGAAACATCAAAACGGATGTCGCCGTGGAAAGCAACATAATGCCTGCTGATTATTCAGTGCCACTGAGCACATACAATGTCTCTGTGGTTTTACATACTGAGGCATTGCTCGAACAATCTCCTTTAGGTTCATACGAGCCTAGTATATAGCTATGCTGAAACTGAAGCTGAAACTGTGTTTTCTTTTAAAAAATTACTTAAAGAATATTACCTTCTGTCCTAACCTGTCATCATCCTTTATTTTTCCTTTTCTTGGCTTTCATTGACCTTCAATCACTGCTTTTTCTTTTTTTTGTATTATTGGTTTGTATGTTTGTCTTTTTGATATACAATACTCTTTTTTTCTCTCTTTACTTCACCTTTTCACACTGTAATATCTTTATTTTACCTTATGTACGCCTTTACCCAATTTATATTCTTGCTGTTTTCTTGCTACTGCTGGGTTGCCTGGAAGAAATCGCTTCAAAGCGATAAGGTCGCCCATTGTTTTGTATTATTTTTTCTTGTGCTCTTATTTATATTATTGTATGGTGTACAAGCAATAAAGTGTTAAATAAATAAATATGCTGATTCTATACATTTATAGGTATTAGAAACTTAAGGGTCATTCTATGTATATTTTAATCAATAGGGTTGGTTATTAACATCGATATAAAACAAGATTATATTGTATAGCAGTCACGCATATGAAAACCGAAATTTTAATACAAAAATAATTTTAAATTAAAATCTTAAAAAGACCTGACAGTTTTATTTACTCTAAACTTAGCTAAGAATACTTTATATCGGTTCATCCGATTGGGAGCTACGATGCCACAGACAGACATACAGATCCACAGAAACACAGATACGTCAAACTTATAATTATTTTATTATAATGCATACATTTTAATATTTTTTTGGCAGTTTATAAAAAAAAGGTTATGTCAAATTAGAAATCCTATGTATAAAATGTTTTCGCATACAGGCCATGTAGTATTAAGGATTAATTTTCCCAAAGTGAAGCGAGGACGATTACAAGTATAGATATAATGTAATGTATGCTTTAAATATAATTATTTGAAAGACTCATCTCATGATAATGACCTTAGCTAGTGCTTCCTTAACGTGCCCTCCGAAGCATGGAAGCGCTTATCTAACCGACCGCGCCAAAAATTGGCTATTTTAATTGTTTTCTCAAGACTAATACTAGCTTTATAACAATTTGTTGCAAAATTACAACTGATATTAATAACTAAGAAATCGCTAACATTATTCGATCCATAAAACTTTCATCTCCAAGATCGCATCTCTATAGCAGTCAATACCATTTGCACTCTACTTACCGTCCGAACTACCTTTACGAGCCAAACTCATAGGCAACTATCGTGCAATCTCCAAACCACCTTATGAAGCTAATAACAAGGTTGAAGATTGTGTAAACCAGTTCGGGGTAACGGGGCAACTTGACTTGAGAAGTAAACTCCTCATCTGAGTTATAAATGTGTGGGAATAATCCGAGTACAGTTACGGAGTTAGAAAAGGTTTTTCAAGATTATTAAAGCTCTTAGCTCAGTTTGCTATTTAATACGGCGTCTAGAATAGTTTCAGCTGCGTTAAATGTAAACTTTTTATGTTTTAGGTTTTTTGACGGGGAGAATTTCTACATTCGTACCGGCAGTATGTTTATGAGGAAAGAATGGACACTCATATCCTCGCACTAGTACACATTATAGCCTTCTTCTTTTTCTTCACCCTTTCTTGGCCGACAACGTATCAGTGATGCCTTTGGTGTTGCTGATGTCCATGGACGACGATAGCCAATTACCATCGGGTGGATCGTCAGCTCGTTTGCCGGCTATATCCATAAAATAGCTTTATTATATAGCTTGTACCACAGGATATCCAACCACCGCAACACCCATAACCTACCCCAGTCGGGAAATGAACCTTTTAGTTTTGCGAAAGAGCATCCAACCACAAAAAGAATTGTTTGCCGACAAGACCTACCACTAAGCAGGTGGAAGCTTCTGTCCTCTTTCCCCTGATCTGTTGCCATGTAATTGGGGTCAGTATTGCGTACCCCAGTCCAACTGTAGCATGTCAACTATGCTATCTAACTATAAAATAAATAATAATAAATGCGTACACACTCATACCCCTGCAGTAGGTTTTCCTGTGTCTCGGGTGGCATGGACAACACAAATTAAACAACACTATAACACCCATTACCGAGTATAAATATTTATCTGTCACATAAATATCTGCCCCGGCCGGGAATCGAACTCGGGACCCCTCGCTTCGGCAGGGTCGCTACCAACTAGGCTACAGTACGAGGCGAGAGAATTGATATCAGAAGAATCTACAAATTAAATTGGTCACAGTCGTGATCATTGATAGACTTACAAATTATAATATAAATCTTCCATAGCTTATTTCCATTCCATAGCATATAAACATTCCAAAGCATATTGATTCAAAAGACACACAATTATCTTTATTTTTTTAAATTGTATATTTTTTTATCCGATGACAGAACATGTACTGTAATAAAAAGTAAAGCAAAAAAGTGTAAAAATCCTCACAGTATAACACACATAAATAAAACTGTAATATTTTAACCAAACAAAACGTTACCTCAATGGTTAGTATTCCGAATTCCGATTCATGTTTTCAATACACAGCTCCAGTGCGACGAATGCAAAATAATTATGGCGTATCATTCATGCGGATATTTTGAGTTGGCCGCATTGATTGCAATGTTTTTGATTAAATGTACATTTTACGAATAAAATATTTATAATAATTGCTTGTATTCGTATAAGTAGGTACCGTACTTTGGCTTCAACCCATTAATGGCTTACTACTGAGCACGGGTCTCTCCTCTTGAGGAGGTCTAAAGCATACTCCACCACGCTGCTCCAGTGCGCATTGGTGGAGGGGTTAGTGGCCAACCCAACTGTCGAAAGTTTTCAAGCCACTCAAGGGCCTCCGACATGGCTTAACGACTGTTATATTAATATAGCAACCGGTACTTAAGGCTTTACGTGCCCTTTGAAGCAGCTGAAACGCCCAAAAAATTTTTGCCACTGGCGGTCATTTACAATCAACACAAACCGCCGGGCTATGAGACTATTTACAACGTAATTTTTAACATTTCATAATTAAAAATTCGTGGTTCACACTCCATTTATTCCTAAAAATTACGAAGTGTAATAAAAATAAACTATTAATTTCCACTACTCCAAATATTGCGATAACATTTTTTACAGCCGTTTCTACGCACTATAATCTCTATGGCTCATACATCAAACGCATTCATAAAACAGGCAACTAATTAAAACAGATGCCCCATTTACATACTTATTGAGATTTGTGTCGCCCTTTGTTGGTAGAAAAATGTGACAAAAGTCCCGGGAGTTTACGGTTCATAAATTTGTGTTAGTGTTAAGATTTATTCTAAGTACTAGATTCCGCCCGCGGTTCCCTTTGAGTGGTTTCACGAACTTACAAGTCTCTTGTAACTCGTACCACGCACAATCGTTATACATCATCCTTTTTCTATTTATTATTGACGGCAACTTTTTCTTGTCAGAGTTGATTAATTACAACCTCAGCCGAAACCCTTTACGTTTATAATTGTAATTAAGATAACGAATCGTGTTTTTAATTAGTAAAATCTTAACCATTTTATATTCTTTTCTTTGTGATCCTTCGAGCCCTTAATTGGATTGACATTGAGACATCTACAGATATTTATAAGTATATCTACTGGTAACAATTTTTTGACGCACTATTAGTACCATTATTAGTAGTACTATATAACAGTTTGTGGAATAAATGTGAAGTCCTATCCAACTTTAATAAAATCTTAAATGATGCCGTATTACTCTTATTAGTACATAATAGAGTAAAGCGGGTATAATAATATGACTTATATTATATTATGACATTTGCAATGGTATTTGTATTTGAATTATCCTTACCCTACTTTAGATAAGAGTGTTGCCCTATGTGATTTCTTACTGTTTATTATAATTTGACATGTATTCATCATCCGATGCACTATGAGTATCAAAGTGACGTCAATGTTTATGATAGCCTAGTAATTTAAAAATTTTTCTCTCGCACAGAGTTGAAATAAAAAAAAATGCATTTATCTGTTCACAGTATTATGGAAAATATTTTAAATCCCACAGTTGTAAGTAATTATACAAGCCTCTAAAGGCGATTTAAAAATTAATGAAAATTTCGCGAAATCCCAAATCACTTTACGGTGGATTACCATTCATTTAAACGTGAATTTTCATGCAGTGCTTATAAAGGGGTAAATTACACGTCGGAAGAGGAATTGATTGATTGGTTTATTTTTTATGTAAAAGGAATTTAGAATTTCAGTTACCGCTGCATAGCCAACCAAAAAAGAGAGAAGAAAGAAGAAATGTGTGCTAAAGTTCATGAAAATCTGTTCAGTAGTTTTTGAGTGAAAGAGTAACAACCATCCATAATATAAACGTTCACATTTATAACTAGCAGACCTGACGAACTTCGTATCGCGTTTTTTAACCGACTTCAAAAAAAGGAGGAGGTTCTCAATTCGACTGTATTTTTTTTTTACTGTTTGTTACCTCAGAACTTTGGACTGGGTGAACCGATTTAGATTTTTATTTTAATCTAAAGCTGATGCTTGTCGTGTGGTCCCACATAAATTTCAACGAGATCTGACAATTGCATCCATGTAAAAATCATATAAGTCTTAAATTTGCATTAAGTATGTGCGCGATTAATGGACGAATAACTCAATATCGCGCCAACCGATTTCGATGATTCTTTTTTTAATTGAAAGCTGGTGCTTGTCGTGTAGTTCCACATAAATTTGAGCGAGATTTGACAATGGTAGCCATGTCAAAAGTACAATGTACTTCATTTGAAGTCGGTTATTTTTTTGTTAAAATGTTAGATTATTTTCTATAACTATTTTTTTTAAATAAAAGTAGCCTAAGTTACTCCTTGTTACACCATCTGCCAGTGAAAGTACCGTCAAAATCGGTCCTGCTATTTCAGCGATTAGCCGAAACAAACAGACAAAAATTGTAAAAAATGTTGTTTTGGTATATAATGCCGTGTATACATCCAAATGCACTTAGTAAAAAGCGGTTATTTTAATATTAGGAACAGACACTCCAGTTTCATCTATATCTATATCTATACTAATATTATAAAGAAGAAAGCTTTGTATTTTTGTATTTTTGTATGTTTGCAACGAATAAACTCAAAAACTACTGAACTGATTTTAAAAATTCTTTTGCCATTAGAATGCTACATTATTCCTGAGTAACATAGGCTATATTTATTTTTAGAAAAAATTAGGGATCCTTGCTAAAACTTCAGTAACGTGAACCAAGGTGTAAAAAAAATTGCTTAAAAATTTCTTTCTTCGCATACGCTGCGGAAACTATTGATGATAGAACAAAAAAATGTTCTACAATATTAGAGAACATATCAATATCTACAAAAAACGTCGCGATACCATATGTCCAACTATTGTAGTTATGTCACTATAACCACTTTTTACATTTTAAAAGTCAATAAAAAAGCTGACCAATATCAGACCATGATAACCATAACTTCGTATTAATCCTTATCCAAATAAATCATTTCATATTCAAAACTGTTTCAATACCTATTGATAACTTTTTGAATTACTCAAATCGGACATTCCATTCAGAAGATATTGGAAAATCATCCCCAGGGATAAAAATAGCGATTGGAAGTCACTTAAATACAAACCAATTTCGTCAGTTTTAGAGTTATAAACATGAACATTTTTATGTAAATTCATAGTTCTAAACAAAAGTTAATTTTTACACATTTTTTTGGAAAATCATCCCCTAAATGGTTAATTAAGGGGATGCAAGTTAGTATGGCAACTTCGTCAGTTTTGAAGTAAGAAGGGTGAAAATATGTGCTTATATAAGCTTATAGTTAAACACAAGAAATAAGTGTATCATGGTTTTTTCGAAATTCATCCCCTAAGGTGTAATACTTCGTCATTACACGCTTTATTAATAGCTTCACCTGTATGTTTGTAACTTCTCTTTGGACTTGATTTTGACCCACTTCAAACGGTCAGATTTCTTTCAAACTTCGTAGACTTATCGAGGACCAAAGACAATTCAATATTTAAAGAAAAAAAGAAAAAAAAAAGAAAGAAAGAAAACCCTAATTACACACTTTAATTAGATTTAAACGGTCCGATTTCTTTCAAACTTCGTAGACTGATTGAGGACCGAAGACAATTAGATATTTAAAGAGAAAAAGAAAGAAAGAAAACCTAATTACACACTTTGATTAGCTTTAAACGGTCAGATTTCTTTCAAACTTCGTAGACTTATCGAGGACCGATGACAATTCAATATTTAAAGAAAAAAAAGAAAGAAAGAAAGAAAAACCTAATTACACGCTTTAATTAGCTTCAAATGGTCAGATTTCTTTCAAACTTCGTAAACTTTCGAGGACCGATGACAATTCAATATTTAAAGAAAAAAAAGAAAGAAAGAAAGAAATAAAAACCTACATGTAGTACGCGAGTGATAAGTCATACTTCTTTGGCATCATTAAATAAATATTTAACACTAGCTGTCTTGGCGAACTTCGTATCGCCTAATAATCAGTGATTCATGTACTTTGTTGTTACTTTTCTTTTATAGTTTTGGTAGGTTTAACAAATCAGAGACCATTAAATTCCCTCTCTCTCTCTCCATCCCGCTCCCCCTCCCCCTCACCCTCCCCCTCCCCTTCCCCCTCCCGCTCCCGCTCACTCTCTCCCTTTCTCTCCTCTCCCCCTCCCCTTCCAGCAAAATATTATATATTTTTTTTGTTTCAATCAAAAATAAAATTGCGTGATATTTGCCGAGACCTCCCTCTCTCCAATGTAAGATTAGATGAGATTTGACTCGACCCCCTCCCCCCCTTAAAAATCTCACGTAATTTATGGACGCCCTCTTCTTAGTTTTATTAAACTATTATTTATTTTTGATCTCAGAAATGTGAAAATTAATATGTAAGCTTATAGTTAGAAACAAAAATGAATTGTTATAGTTGTAACACGGGGAGGAGACGGGAGCAGGAGCGGGAGAGGGAGAGGGAGCAGGAGTGGGAGAGGGAGCAGGAGCGGGAGAGGGAGCGGGAGAGGGAGCGGGAGAGGGAGCGGGAGAGGGAGAATGCGGAGTTAAGCACACAAAAACTATAGCGGCTAAGAACGGCTGTATCGATTTTAATGATCTGTGATTTGTTAAATTCTAAGGCGATACGAAGTACGCCGGGTCAGCTAGTTTATTTATATAGATGTATGATATCAGTAGTATAGGATAGGTACTGATTTCATCTGCCGATTACAAACAAAGCAACCTAAAATTATAATATTATCATCATGTTATTAACATACCGGAAAATACGTGGACGTGACGTGTTGTGACGTGTAATTACGTTACGTTAAAACAAAATTAAATGAGCAACACATATTCGAGCTGTATCAAGTGTCAAAATGATTCACGCCGCGTTAAGCGCCATTTTAAATACTTGTCGAGTGTTTAGGAATAAAGTGAAGTAAGGTTGATTAAATGTAAAATATAAAAATTGTATGGGGATGAATTGTATGTTTTTTTATTTTTATATACTTTGTTATGTTATCTATGTTACTGACATTCAAATAAAAAATAAATAATTAAGACGACGACAATACAGTCTACAGACTCTGACATTTTATTTACATTTATTTTAGGAAATGCTCATCATATCGAATAATATTTGTTGTGGTAATATTTCTAATAGTTTATTGATCCCGTGAGACTAGAGAACAGCGCCACGTATGAGATCCAAAACTATCCATGAGACATAAGGTATTACGAAATACCAGACATTATGAAATACTAGACAGTATGAGACACTAGATGTCGTGCAACTGGACGTAATAGGACACTGGACTCTAGCATATTAGACATTAAACATTTTGGAACAATAGACATTATCTGCCAGAAGAGTTGAGACCATATCAAAAAGCGATTTAATTCATAAGATCAACATATTTTATAGCTGGAAAAGTAAACCTATGTATTTATGCTGTAAAGGAACTTAACTTCTTGTCGTACACGATACTGTTACAAAAAGAATCTCAGCTTAGTTTTTAGTTTAAAAGAAGCAAGCTAAAGCATGTGCCATTTTAACGAAGAGCAAAAATAGAAACTTCTCCTGTGAATTTCTTTACGTAATTAGTTGACTCAAACTAGCAGATAAGTCAATTTTTAATTGGTGATCACCGTCTTCCATCGACTTCAGGCAAATGTAAAACCGATACATTGTTTGTTTGAAAAAAAAGTAAAGATAATAATAGAAAAGGGGTATCACATCAAAGAGAACTATCGACCTGCGTTAGGGTCCTAGGTTCGATTCCCAGCGAGGTAAAAATTTGTATGATGAGTTTTTCTGTTCTCGATTTGGGTGTGAGTATTCTTATCTCTGTGTGCTGTCTATGGTACCCACGATACAGAAAATCCTCGCGTGGGGCTATGAGTGTGGAGCGTTATTTATTTAATAGTAAACACGCTTTCCAACGCTTCCATCCACACAAATCAATTTCCAACCCGAACACACTAAGCTATCCCATACAGCAGTAAAAGCTCAAAATTTACTGCCAAACTAATTAAGTTACTAAAACGAGCATTGTTGTAGTTAATTGGGTACTAAAATTTTCGACGGCTTTTTATGTAGTTTGTGAATTATCTTTCCTTTGTGTGGCTGTAACGACTCTTGATAAATTACTGAACTCAGACTCGTTAGATAAGAAACTCTTTACCACTGACTACAATAGTTTTTAACTTTATTAAATGTATAATAATCCAGAGTGTAGTCGTATTTGAAGAAATTCATCCCCTCTCTACATAGATTTAGGACAAGTACAAGATCACACAATTATAATCAATCCTAACATTTACTTTCTATCAAATGTCACAAGCCCAATATTACAAGCCGAAGCAGTTCATAGTAATAGCTATACGATCGAAATGATCTCAATATTTCCCATATACGTAAATCTCCATACGGTCGTAAACAATAGTCTTTGACTATTATTGGTATCAAAGCATTTGAAACACCGTATTTGTATATAACTTAGGGATCTTCGTCATAAACTGTTTCCTACATAAAATTTTTACAAAGATTATAACATAAAAGAGAGCAATTACACAAATTAAAAATTATGATGTTTATTTTGCATTTCCTTCTTCAGATGACAAATAAAGCCCTTTTCCAATGTGGTGGTAGTCACATAAATGATTTTGATTGAAACCATAGCTTAACTATTAAAAGCTACAAAAGTTACCTAACTTAGTACTACTTAGTTTAAAAATAAAATATACAGTATCTTGCAACTAACTAGCGATATCAAGGGTATACTATATACCTAATTTTATCGACAAAAATACCCAAATGTCAGGCTCTAGTCCTTTTGTAATGACTTAATTTTTTATTGATGATTTAATTTTTTTAATATGTTAGATGTCTATGCGGAAAAATTTTCATTTCTCTGGACTTAAGAGCCATTTCGCGGTTAGACGCGCGGAATGAAGAATTTGATGTCAAAAATTAGTATCATAAGAAAGATATTAATGCTGGCAAATGAACTCATAAAATAGATCAATCCTTCATCTTGGATCTTCATTTACCGGAATTTTGAAAATATTAATTTGTTTCTGCGTAACTGTCAATCTAGCATAACTATTTTTCAGCAAAAGGACGACAGAGTCAATTTCATACACTGATTTTCTTTATTAAGTTTTATTAAATTGAGTAAAGAAAAATGTCTAGAGAACACTCATATATTATATTTTGCATTTATTACAAGGGATATACGATTACTATAATATTCGTTTCAAAATTAATTCAATAACATTACCAATTTTCATGGTTTATGCCATGACTTTACCATCGATTTTTGTATTCAATAAAGCGTATTTCCCATCAAAAATTTATGTAGTAATAAAATATGGTCTTTGTCGAATATGACACGTAATTTTTTTTTATCTTACTGCAAAAAATAATTTATTAAAACGAATTTACTTTACCATATAAAGATACGCACTGGCGCGAAATCAAATCAGTCGTGCGGCAGCACTCTTGGACGTCGGACCTATGTCAATTTTTGCTTTAGCCATCTAAGGAATAGATTTCGTAAAAGTAACGTAATTATATTGCCATTGAACAGTCTTGATCACGTGAGAATTTTTAGTTACAGTCAATTGTATTATTTTTAGTTTTCTATAATTTTCAGGGTTTTGTAGTCAAATCGGAATCATGTCTAGTCCGTTCGTTATTTCAACCGGCCGGCTAGCCCGTCCGGCCGTCCGTCCTTCCGTCCGTCCGTCTGTCCGTTCCGTATGATTTTTTCTTCGTCTACCCCTTAATGTGGGGTATCGTTGAAAAGGTCTTTCAAAAATATTATAGGTTTCAAAAGACCATTTTTCAATTCAGGGGTCCGTTTGCGTAATATTCTGCTTTACACATCTTTGGTTTGAAGAAAACTATAGAAATTAAGTAACTATTTCTTTCCAATTTATGTAGTGTAAGTAGTAACGGAGAAAATCACGAACATACATATGTACAAAATATAACTATATCTATACTAATCTATACTATTACTATTGTAATGTTATAAAGCTGAAAAGTTTGTTTGTTTGTTTGGTTGAACGCGCTAATCTCAGGAACTACTGGTTTGAATTGAAAAATTCTTTTTGTATTGGATAGTTCATTTATCGAAGAAGGCTTTAGGCTATCGGATTTTTGGAAATTCAACCCCTATTGGGTTGGAAGTCACTGCTGTAATTTGAAATAAAACATTGTCCGTTTTTAGACATTAGTTACTGTTTACAGTATTTAGGTTTTTTGTTATATGTGTAAATTACATATTTACATAGAAAAAAAATAATAAATAATTATAACTTGTATACACATACCCTTTATTTATACAACTTTCAGATCAATCTGTACTTTATAGAGTTCCGTACCCAAACGGTGTCAACGGGACCCTATTGCTAAGCCAAAATGTTGGAATGATAGAAGCTCCGACATTAGTCAGCTATAGTCACTTATTATTAGTCAAAGATAATACATTCGTTGTTTGGAAACTCTCGTGCACCCAAGTTCCGTCAACTCCCCAAAACTCACGTATCTCAAATACACAACACAAATACAAATCACCCTCTCATTTTTTCCCTTCACAACCCCTCGCCTCCCCCTATACCCCCCCCCCTCAGTTCTTCACCCAAAAGTGGAATTTTGCGTCGTGATAATCTGGGAGGCATCCGGGCAAATACCGCACTCATCAGGTAGGCGCAGATCGGCAGATCAGGATATCGGGATATAGATTTTTGGAAAACCGGAAATCCCGGATATCTCGGAGACGGTGCGTCCTAGACAAGTTTAGACGGAAATTTCAACCCCCTTTAGTGAACCCCCAAACCTTATTGCTAAATCTTACTGAACCCACTTTTACCCCCCCCCCCCCCCCTCCCCAAATTTTCCTAAAATACCATATATCTCCTAAACGGTACGTCCTAGACGATTTCCGACTGAATTTCCATCCGCCCTGTGGAACTCATACTTGCAACATTACCCAATCTTATTGGGCCCAACCTTAACCCCCCCCCCCCCCTCCCAAATTTTCCGAAAACTCCTTATATCTCCTAAACGGTGCGTCCTAGACGATTTCCGAAAGGATCGAGTAAAAGTTGTAGCCCATAAAAAGATTGACATTTTATGTGCCATACATTTTTCTTGTAGAGCAAGTGGTTTGGGAGGAAAGTGCGAATTTCGTTTCTCATAATTTATTATACTAGACTATTGTCAATATTTTGTTTTGTAAACCAACAGAAAACAATAAAGAATTCGTTTTTAACATTCAAAGAATAGTGTTCTGAATATCTTTTTTTTAAAGCTGTAATCATTTTTGTGTATGGATTGTATTTACCTTTATTTTTACGTTATCTTTTGTATCACGGTAATGATTAGGGTATCGAAAACCGATCCTGTTTTTAATTACCGGGATTTTCGGTACTCGCCTATGCTGGAACCGGGATTCCCGGGATTTTCAGTTCTTTCGGGATTATTTTACCACGGCTTTCCCCGCGTGAAAATAGTTAGTATCGCGTTTCCTATTTTATCTCTCAGGAGCATTAAATAGGGAAAAACTGTTTTCTACCCAAATCCGTATAGTCGTTTGCCGTGATTGAGTAACCATCATACTATTATACCTTACATGCAAACATAAGTTTCGTATTAATTGTATGAAAGCAACACAATTGTATTGCACAATTCAGCACTGCTTGGACGAGAAAAAAGAGTTAAATCATCTTCATTTATATTAGAAAAATATCGATCTGGGTTGTGTAAATAATATTATATTAGTATAGCTGCTTCATGTAGCCGACGTTCTGAATATCTTCTTTTTAAAGCTGTAATCATTTTTGTGTATGGATTGTATTTACCTTTATTTTTACGTTATCTTTTGTATCACGACGCGACATATTTTTATTTCCCAAAAGTTCAGAAAATCCCGGTTCTTTTATTTTGTTTCCTGGTTCTTTTGAAAAGTACCGTATTCCTTTGTAAATCCCGGGATTTTCGGTTCCGGGATTTCCCGGTTCTATACCCTCCGATTGATTTGAATTTAGGTATACATATGTATTTCGACGCGCTGCGAATATCGCAGGCAAAATGGACGCATATTGCATTTTATAGATCACCTTGAAAAAACGTGATTTTTAATTTTTCACGTTGATTTGCCAAAATATTGATTTTTGCAATATGCATCTATTGGACATCTTTATTGTGATGTACCTAAGTAGGTACCTAAAATGTATTATGTAAATAAGTTACCGATAATGGTACTACTACATTGTACTCTTAATTGTTATATAAACTTATATTGTCACAAACCAGATACATGTATGTGGTCACAAAGTGTATAATTAAAATTATATGTTCATAATTTTAAAATTTTTACGTTTGAAAGTATCAAGAAGATTACTCGCACAGAACTGAGGTCAAGCGCGACGCGAGCCGCGCGAGGCAATATCACGCCGCGGAGCCGCTTCAAATACCTATAGTTTATCAACCGAGTTTTGCGAAATGGCTCTTAAAGGAAAAAAAAATTCATTTGAAAGGTAGGCAATAATACAATCTATTCATTACAAAAAAGCTTGAACAGACTTTCAATGTAACTTGAAAGTCAATGATGAATCATTTAAAAAAATTCTGATTCTCAATGTAGTCAAAAATTTCACAGTTTTTTTAGTTTCAAAGTCCTTCAAAAACTAGCGCATGAACATATTATATATTTTTTTGTAATTGCATTGTTTGACAAGGATATTGTCTACAAAACAATTAGTTACAAGACTCGTGAGTTATTGCAGTTTGAGCATGGACAGATTTATCTAATGTAGCAACAAGAAAGACCATTGAGAAAAGGAAGGCGTAAGAAGGGTCAAAAGAAAATGGTTGTCGGAGGAAATGGACCTCTTAGTCTTTCAAAGGCTGTGGCTGAAACATATCGCCCGTTCAAGGGATTAGTGGACAATCAAGACAAAATTTATCGAGCAGAATTGAACATGTCAAAGGATTGAATGAAAGGAGCAAATTGTATTAGGTATAATCGCGGCTGAGTGCGAATAGTTTTCAAAATTTAAAAATATCTAGTTAAACTTTATCTAATCGATGTGTGTAGGTACTAGATACACTGTTCAACTTAATCTAGTTGAATGATTCAAAAACTTCTATTGATAACTGTAAATCATGTTATGTTATTTTTTGGCTTCATATTTTTGAACCGTGAAACTTGGCTATGAAGAAAATATTAAGTAATGCACAAAAAATAATATTACGCAATTTTTACAAAACAGTAGGTAAACGCGTTGAATAAATAATATGAATAAAATATTTCTCTTTTATATAATTGGATTATAAAGGCCGAATCGGCGATAAAAAACATTTTTCTACGAAAACAGTGAATAATATCGTGATTGGACATTATTGGACAGTATTAGTTACGCTTCAGATTGAATTGATACTTGGACAGTCATGAATGTTTTCACAGAAAATATTATTCTTGTTCATCTTCAACACGATTCCAATTACAATAAAAGGTGAACATACAAAGAAGCACAACCTAATTCAGTATACGTAATGGAGAGACAAGGAACGCCCCATTTCAGTCATATTTCTGTCTGTATCTTGCTCCGTGGCGAAAGGTTGATGAAAAATCGCAACACTGTGTCGGGTAGTTGGAAAACGCGCATTTCTTCGCTCGAGCTCCCGTGCCTCGAACAATACGCCACAAATGTATCTACGTCACGCGATCCGAGCATTTTCGACCTGATTCAGAACCAGCGGGGTTTATTCGACGATTTGTACTTTTGTGATTCGGAGATTTCTTTCGAGTATTTTTTTTTTAACGGGTCACGTGATTCAGAACTCTTTTGTGAGCTGATACAGTTGGCGCGAGTGGACGGGTAAAATTATACCCTTTAATAACAGTTAAGTGTTATTGAAAGAAACTTCCATAGACGGGGTAACAAAAATACGTCACGTTTTCTAGTAACGTTTTAGGCGATTAACACACGGCACCGCGCATTGCCGGTCACAGCGCCATGACCACAACAAAAATAAAACCGGGCAAGCAGTGTCAAGCCACGCACAATGTAGGGTTTCGAAGTAGTAATTTAAGTTTATCTACTATTACTCATTAACTACTCATGCTAACATAGCCGTGATACTTTTCCTTGTAAATTCATCACATCAACTATTTTTGAGAATTTTTGACGAATAAAAACATTATCCTCACCTGTAGTGGAGGTACCCTAAAAAATGTTTTTCAACATTTTATTCTGCGATTCTGGAGTTTTAATAAATATGTATATCCATACTAAATCACAGCTTTCTAGCACTAAGGGTCTCGACGCTATGCTTCGAACAGACGGACAGACATACAGACGGACAGACGAACAGATGGACATGATGAATTTATTTCGGAACCCTAAGAAAGAAAAATGGTACAGATAAACATAGTAGGTACTATATCATAATTAATATACTGTCTTACAAAGAAACAGAAGATTTTTTAAATAAATAAATATAGACACTCATAGCCACACTAGGATTCAAAGACAAAGACAAGAACTTACCATTTCATTGTCGGACTAGTTTGGAAATCAATACTTTCTCATTTCCTATTTAGGATAAACAGTTCTATGAAGCAAATTCGAATATAGCATGTGTGGCGTCCAGTTTATTTGAAATCAAACGCTATTCACTACTGGCCCTAATACGCTTTCTAAGGATGCATTAAGTAGCTTAACGTTGTTCACTTGTACAGAAGCATTATACCTATTGTTTTCTAAGCTTATTCTCCTTTGAATCATAAATTTATCTTCTGGCCCTCTGGTGTAAGTTGCAGTGCCATACCTTAAAATATTGTATTTCCTTGAGTTCTTGCTATTAGCAACAGGCTTAATTTACTGCAATATATTATATTATTTTTAAATTATTTGCATAAAAACTTCATCCTTCTGATTATAAATGTTTGTAAGTTATTGTGTGTTGTTGTGGTCGATGCTGGTCATTCTAATCTCATCTTATTTTCACGTGAACGATCACGTGAAGATCAAGACTTGTACGACCGTCTCTGGGATGTACATAGTACACCTACCTAAAACGCCTTATACAGAATCTTAGCAACAGCAGGCGTGCGAGGTTTAAATATACTTTATCACCAGGAGAAGAATTTTTAAAAGAGGAATATTGAAAAGTAAACAGTGGTTTTTACAGTAACATTTATAACAAAAGAAATCCTATGTGTATGTCCTAAAAGTACTCCAGAGAAATTAAATGAGTAGTTAATGTTGAATCAGAAATAAAGATAATAAGAATCGTATTCACCGTCTAGGGAAATCGTATCGTCGTCTTTATTTAGCTAATAAGAGAGAAAATCAAATAAATATTTAATCCCATTAATAACTTTAATCACATGAATATCAGTGGCTTCAGGGAATATTAATTTATATATATATATATATATTTTAACCGACTGCCAGCCAGGAAGGCTTATGTTTTTCGCGTGATTCTTGTATGTATTTATATATATATGTATGTATGTATGTAAAACAAACATACTGGCTGTAAGATGCCATCATTTGAAGTATGTAATAATAAAATTTATCGAAAAATTCAATATGGGTATCATATTAAAGAGCTCCCCGTAAGAATTTCAGAAATATACTTAGTATATCATCAAAGGTTTTTTAATTTTCTATACTAGTTAATAACTAGTAAATGTAGGAATTCTACATCTAGTTTTTTTTAATGAAGCTTTTAGTACCTAAACAATAAGAAGGAAGTAATTTAGACTACCTAATATTCTCCTGCTAGACTCAAAATACCTTACTTTGTTCCGTTTAAATTAATATCGATGAAAATAGCTTAATGGTAGTGTTCGCGCCTGACAGTTAACACCGAGCAAGCTCGAGATGCGCGTTGCTCTTTTCTTTGGCAAAGGCATTACATGTGACGTAGTGGCCCACGTCATACCAGCGGACTGGACCGCACTGGACACTCACTCGTCATTATTATTGCCCCTCGAGCGCGGTGCGTGCGCGTGCGTACCAGTGCGTGATCCGCTTTCGATCCTTATTTAAATTCACAATTTTTCTCAAATTTATTATTGTAAATCCAGCAAGTCTATTAAAGGATTGTAAGAAAGTGGAAAATCTTTATTTTATTTAACAGGTAGTGTTCAAAAACTTTATGTATCTATACATCTGGAGGGCAAGCTTCAAAGAGACACCTGAAGACGGATGAGACGAATCACATGACATTAAATAATCTTAAATAAAAATAAAAAAAAACTCCGACAGTTTTATTTACACTAAAAGCTAAGAACACTTGATTTAATCTCCTTTCATACAAAAAAAAAACTAGACCAGAATCCAACCATCTCGTTTCGTCTACATCGGATCACAACAATTGCTTAAAAAAACCCTTTTAAACCATGGACAGAGATGCTATCTTTCCTTCAGGAGCAACTTTTTTACGAACGCTACTCTTTCAAAACTTTTATTTACTAAACAAGTTTCGAACGTTTATTGGAACAACTTTCTTGCCGACGCTACAATGGCTATCTCGAGAATACTCGACTGATTTATCTCGAAGCTGATATTTTATTCTGCCAGTCGGTACAGACAGCAGAAAAAATATGGCCGAGAAATTCTTATTTGCTGCTTCGTTTTGTACGTGTTAAAGAATAAATGGATGTATTTATTGGTTTGCAGAGTAAATTAAGTTTGTCGGTTTGAGTTTTTATGGTTTTCCTTATTAAAGAAAGAGTTTTATATTTTATACTCGTATCTTAGTACCAATACTTGTTACCAATGCAGTGTTACCATATAAATTGAATACTTGTTATATATGACAACATACATATATAACAGATTAGTTATGAGATACACTTAGGGATTCGTTTTTTTTACGGTAAATACTGAGACTTCAAAGTGAAACAGGTTTAACTATTTCGAATCTGAGAAATTTTAAGACTTGGATTGAGTTAGGATTTCCGGAACATCCCTTGTATGACGTGTTTTCTTTTTGATATTAGGCTTCGCAGTTTTGGAAATACGTTCATGTAATTTTCCTTAGATATATATATTTTTTTAATGCGACATTAACAAAATTTTTCGTTCAGTATTTTCATTACTAAAATCTTATTAATTTCCTAATATATCTCTTCATATCGAACCATGCCAAAAGAATGAGTTAATTTATCGTACGGCCATTTTCGAGACACGAAACTACCTAGTAAGATATTTATTTACTTTTACCTCTTTAAGGATTCCATTGCCAACATTTAACATTTCAACCGTCCTATTTGGCGACCGACCAACTTCTCTCCAGTGTCCAACCCAGAATCGCCCATGAAGACATTTCGTAATAAAACGATATTACGATCGTGTTTTTGCCATGAAGTTTTTGGGAAACTATCCAATGTTCTATAACTATTTAATTTTGGTAAAAGATTAGGATGTTGTTTGATAAACCCTATCCGTAGATTGTTGTTATGTTACGAATACTACATAACACATACTTTTTCTAATAACATAACTAAAAATGAATGTGGGTAGGTTATACAGCAGTAGGTTATACTTTTATGGTTGGTTTCAGACGAGGTAACTCTTTAACGTTCACAATATATACATAAAATTTTATACACGTATTAAATTATGATAGCTCGTTCCCTAGTAATAAGTTGACTGCCACTACCAGGGTTCAGATAAAGATTCCGATATAAGATCTCAATTGAGAACAGCACACTCGTATTTTTTTCAATACACTTGCCCTTTAAAGTAACTTGATAAAATATACGCTACATACTCATAGCCCCACACTAGTAACCCCTGTGTCATGGGTTCCATGGACAACACACAAAGACAAGAACACGCACCCAAACCGAGAACAGAAATTCAAACTCATCATTCTAATTTCCGCCTCGCTGGGAATCGAATCCAGGGCCTTTGTATGGCGATCCGGCTTGGTAACAATTGCGCCAAACAGATCGTCTATAAGCTAAGTTTGTCTTTCGTTTTTTAAACTATTAATTTACATTTCGAGTTTAGATGCGCAGAGCCCAAAAAATAAGGCATCGATTGCACCGACTCATATGATTTAAATGAACGGTGAGCCAGTAACTCCAAAAGGAAGAGAACACAGCGGGCGCAGACAGTGATATGGAATCAGACGGAACGCGACGCAGCGGGGATCACACCCACGAGGTGTTGAAAAAATAAATTAGTCCGCCTTATTCTATCTTATTTTACCTGTGGCATGCCTTACTCATTTGTTTTTGCTAAGGGTTAAGATTCCAACTACTCGTACCTACATAAGGATCGATTATTTACGTTATCTGTCTAATCCTACTAATATTATAAACGCGAAAGTTTGTGAAGATTTTGGGGTTTCATCAAAGTACTATTATGTCTTCTAGTTTCATCACGCGCTAATATTTGTACAGATCACATAGATAAACATGTCCTGAATTAAAAAATAGGGAACATTAAATGTCGGTCATAAGTTTCCGTGGTATTTGCTAGATGTTTTATGTATGTGAAACCACAGTTTCACGGGCGTGAATTCCGTGGAATCTAGTAAGATTAATTTCCTTATCACAACTGGTTAAACAACACTGCGCATGGTTGGGTGGAAGGGTGACAAAAGTATTCAAAGAGTTCGTAAAATCCCGATTAATTTGTATGATCGTAAAGGAAGAAGACTTGTACCCCGATTAATAGAGCTATCGCTTGCTATCCACGTTACTTGATGGTAAGTGGTCAACAATCACATCCACATAGACTCCATGAACAACATGGAGATCCATAGGTTCATCTAAATTCCATCCATCTTCCTTTCTTTTTCTTCTCTCTTTCTTGGCCGGCAACGCACCAGTGATGCCTTTGGTGTTGCTGATGTCCATGGGCGACGATAGCCACTTACCATCAGGTGGATCGTCAGCTCATTTGTCGACGATTTCTCTAAAAAAATCAGTGACATTAAGGCCTATGGCGTTGCCGACTTCAAGTACAGAAGAAGAAGAAGAAGAGAAGTAAAAAAGTCTCTCCTTAAGGTATATCTATTTTATTGTCGTGGTAACCATCTTAAAATCACATTTATAAGTAGGTAAGTGTAAAATTATTAGATTATTATCTGAAGTCTATCAAACAATCAGTATAACAACGTTCGCATGATAGTAGGATCGGATTATAGCACGTCGGCGAATTCTTGATGAAGGCGGTTCTCAAAGTTGTTCGTCCATTTACTTGTCTAAGTTCCAGTATTGTGTACTATAGTATGCGAAGAGATTTCACTACGAAATCCTTCCTACTAATATTATGAAAGTAAAATTTTGTAAGTATGTATGTTACTCTTTTATGCAAAAACAGCTAAACAGATTTTCATGAAACTTAGCACACAGGTAGGCCAAGGGGGGGCGACACTTTCAACGAAAACCTTTTCAACGATACCCCACACTATAGGGTACGCGACGAATAAAAAATTCATTCTCATGTAACCTGTAGAGGAGGTACCCTTTAAAGAATGTTTTTCAATATTTAATCTACAATTTTAGAGTCTATGCCAAATTACAGATTTCTAGTACTAAGGGTTTCGGCGCTATGCTTCGGACGGACGGATGGACAGACTCACAGACGGACGGACGAACATGACTAAAATATAAGGGTTCCTATTTAACTTCGGAACACTAAAACAGGAAGAGATTAACTACAAAATTTCTATATAAACAAACTATTTTATTATACGAAATAAACATTGTTCTAACGATACACTTGAAAAAATACCTATTTTACTCAGAACAAGATGTCGGGGCGACTTGTGAAAACGTACTTAGTCTATTAAAGCTCCCAACAGCTATTGACGTAGAACACTCTTACGTGAATTGGATCGCTATCCAGTCAGAAGCGGGGTTTCACCGGGCACCACTCTAGGACCGATAAACTTCTTATATTAAGAGGTTCGTGTACAAAGAAATATAGTTTTCTAATTTTCTTTCCCGCTTCTGAATAACAAAGAGTGTATTTCATATTTTTCTTATTAGTATTTTTTTATTTTAAGAAAAACTTAGAGTAGTGACAGTTGGTAAGATAATTATGATTTTGTATTAGCACTAAGATCCAAACTAAATTATAATCCCAAAAACAATTCGAAACCTTTGTGTGAAAATAATTAAGCCGTATTGGGGTGGCTTAGAATACTATCTAACCTAAATTCTTCACTGGATGGGTGTCGTAAGAGGCGACTAAATCCGGCACGCTAGGGTCCTTCCACCAGCGGAACAATTATAAACTCAAAGTCAAGGCAAAAGTCTAATCTCTCACATAATAAGGGACTCAAACGATACGAGCAAAGCCCTCGACCTTTAGTGTTATCTACGTATTTTATTTTTAAATAAATCTGTGTAATATCACAATAAAATTTATAACTATCCTGCGGAGCTAGTGTCCTAGCAATGTAAAAGAGATTAAGGTCAAAGGCTACTCTTTTAACCCAAAATACGTTACCAAACTTCATAATTGAAAATATTTATTTATTTGTTTATTCTTTATTGCACCTTAAAAATAAAAGATACAAAAGGCGGACTTAAAGATAAAATATTATCCAATAAATTATGTATTTGTATCATCGAAGAATTTAAAGAACTGGAAAGTTAATCTTCAGATTTCCAGGCTACCTAACCTATAGTTTAGTAAATAGTTCAATTTGACTGTTGCTTTATTTGATTAAACAGATAAAAAAGATAACAGATTAAAAAGATTTCTTGAGTTGGATTGCAATAAAAACAGCTTATAATTGAAAGAAAATATATACAATATGTTTCATTGTAATAAGATTGTGAACTCAGTATTATCAATAATACTATAGAATCTGCTACGTAACAAGAGCAGAATATCCTAAGCCAATAACTCGGTAAGCGCTGAGAGCATAAATCTTATTCAGCGGCGATTTAGAAGGAGCAATTTACTAGACGGCGATAAAGCGAATCTAGTTCTAAGGATGGATCTGTTTGTTATTGCGTGTTGAGTTTTTCCGTATCTAACGCATTTGTTTTGTTGATTAACTTAGAAATTTTGGTCCTAATTATAAGGCATACTTTAATAAAAAAAATAGTTACATGGTTGATACAATACAGGTATGCATAATTTTAGCAATGGAATCTCAAAAATATATATTAACTAATCTAATCAGGCTCTAGAAAAACTAGTAAGTTAAAAAATAAGGTTTTTTCTTCTTATTTTTTAGGAAAAAATCTATAGGAAATTAGAATCTGTCTGAGTAAGATAAGTTTTTATATTTTTTATACTCTTAAAAATTATATGATTTTTGGAGTTTAACTGTTTTATGAGGAGTAAAATCAAATTTTCTCCGTTACGTTATGCGTTATGCTTTAGTTTTGTAATTCGTTACAAAGAAACTAGACGATGACTGATTTGATAATCGCAAACTGACGAAATTAGAGAGCGTTGTTACTGATTTGACGTCAACAAATAATGAATATCAACGAAGGTATCAAATACGCTTTCAGAAATATAAAAATGCATTCATTTACTCTCATTCACTAATCTATATATTTTATAATAGTTTATAAGGAGTAAACTCCAATTTTTGAAGTTATACTTCTTTTGGCGCGATGGTGAAAAATGATGAGAGTGAATTTCTATGATGCGCGCGCACACCGACACCTAAATTCTACAACGTGAAGTTAGCTAAATTCTGTATTTTTCTGTATGCAAAAAAGTTTTCACAGTATTTACCTCATTACAAACGATTTTATAATCGATTGAATTGATTCATAATAATCGATTGATGGAATATAATAATATATTTTATGTGTTATTTGTTAATTATAATTATAATATTAATTTATTTCTTACATGTTTTCGTATTCCATACATATTAAAACTATGTAATATATTTAGAATTACCATTCAATCGTTACGCTAATTTTATTAAATTACATTTCGAATATTTTGACATCGATTAATCGATTGACAACAAAGATGATGTAATCCCTAATAATGTCATTTTGGTAACCATAGTATTTATAAATAACACCACTGTACTGTCATATTTGTCATCGATCTTTCATGTTTCTACGCGTGGTTTTTTGTATTTTTCTATTAAATATTTTCAGCGTACCTATTTGGAGTCCTATTTACTATTGAAACTCATCGACACGCACACAGTTAATTTAATTTACTGTTGTATTCGATTTCGTACTTGTGTTTTGGTGAATGTGTTTTCGCAGTTTCGCTACAATTTCTGGCAAACCAATATGGCTATATGAATATGGACTACTTAATCGCCTGTTTTGTGACTGACAAAGGTTCAGAATAAGTCCTGAACACTGGATAACGTACCCTATACATCTTTAGAAGATCAGGAAGTTGCTGTGGCCATACTTACAATGAGTATATTATGGTATCTTGATTGGGCAAGGTACCAACGAAATATAGCGCCTCCTGCACAACTAGACGAAATATTAATATAAATGATAACTAATAAAATCTCTTAAAATATGCAATAGCTTTTATTATACAACCTTTTTATGACATTCGTTTTGGGTAAAAACCATTTAAGTAGTAGATAGTATAATAGACACCCGCCAACTTAGTTTTAACCATTAAACTCGTAGTAGTAGTAAATTCGCGTAGAAAAGTTGTTGTTTTGTTTGGAGATTGAAATATTAAAACACTGTACTGATTGATCGAGTCTATAGGTCGATTTGTCTATAGTCCGTTCACAGTTATTTTACCTCTAGCTATTAAAGTCAAAGTCAAAATATTTTATTCATATAGGTATCATTGATACACTTATGCACGTCATTTTTTGGCTTTTCGGAAGGTGCTTTGTCATGGAGGAGAAGAAAAGCCTAAATAAACTCCTCAGCACATCTTTTAAAAAAATATTACAAAAAAGATATTATCATACAAAAGTTTACTATTCTGAGTGGAACTGGTTGCAGAGCTAATAATTTCCATGCGTCTTTGTCATTTAAATACTCGTCTACACTATAATATCCCTTGCCTAACAATTGTGTTTTTACACGTTTTTTGAAAGATTCTATTGGCAAGTCACGTATTAATTTTGGGATTTTATTATAGAAATGTACACCAAGCCCTATGAAAGATCATTGCACTTTACTTATGCGGAACGAAGGCGTAATTAATTGATACATTCTTTTTGTTTTGCGATTATTAGTATCAAAATTTTGTTTATACGCGTTTATATTCTTCCTTATAAAAACTACATTATTAATTTATTAAGTTGGTTAACCTTAGCTGTGTGTTGTAATGTTTAGTTTGTACGATTCCCTAACATGAAATATTTCATGTTTCTTCTGATGTATATAAATATTATTTACTAGGTTGATCCAAAAGTAACGATAGTAAAAATGATACACGTTCAAATAAAATAATGTATTATTTTACAGTCTTCTAACTAATCAGTTCACATTCTCGGTAGTTATATTAAAATTAAAACAAATTGAATTGCTTTAAATTGGGTTGGCATACGAATGATCCAAACGCACGCCTAATGATAAATAATCACTATCGGACGAACATGAATCATCAAAACTGCTCTCAGATTCCGTATCACACTTGTCTTTCAATCCTATAATAAATTTATCAGTTTCCGCGTCTAAGCTTCCATCCATTTTACAAAACTTATCCTCAATATGTCGCACATGTTTTATACGCAGTCGGGTTTTTTGTATTTTTTAATTTTTTTGTGTGTAATAGACCTATCATTGATTCAGTTGGAAAAAATATTAGAACACGATTTCGTGAGCCATGACCACGTTTTATGCTATAATAATGTACCTACGTTTGCCCAAAATTCTTCTGTATTTTCATTGAGCGACTCAATTTCTTTTGTTTTTTGTATTTATAACACTATTTTCTATATTAATTTTCAATATTATATTACACTAGCTGTTACCCGCGACTTCGTACGCCGAAAATAAAGATCCCTTCAGTATAAAACATGTTTTTCATAAATTGACAGCAAACTTGTCCATACTATGAAGAGAGGAGACCCGTGCCTTGTAATAATCCATTATGGGTTGAAGCTAAAACACCTATACTTAGTACATAATATATATCGTATTATGTAAATGAGTAAAATATTAAACAAATCTTTAGTGTTGATAATGAAATGATAACTACGATCTGATATTGTAGCGTGATTGGTAGTCAGCAAGATACTAAACTCTTCACCAAAATTACAGCAAAAGTGGCATGTTCTTAGAACCCATTAATTACCCATCGGGAGAAGAATTCATAGCCCGGGCGCAGCGGCTTGTGTCGGTTCTAATAGTAATTGATGAAGTTAAACAATAGCGAGTCCGGTCGGTAGTTGGATAGGTGACCGCTAGTGGCAAAAAATTCTTGAGCTCTCCGAGCTTCGGAGGGCACGTAAGGCTGTCGGTCCCGGTTGTTGTCGTAAGGTAACAGTCGTTATGACATATTGAAGGTCCTCGCCCGGCGTAATGACTTCCGACACTTGGGTTGATTTCTAATCCCTCCATCAATCCACACTGGAGCAAAGTGGTGGAGTATGCTCTAGGCGTCCTCAAGAGTGAGTGTTCAGTAATGAGCCATTAATGACCTACCCATAGAAAAGGTCCCAAAATAATTGAACTTTTTAGAATTTAGAGGTTTAAGTCAGGGCCTGAGAGTTTTTGAATTTTAAATTTACATTGTAATTTTACAGAATACACAAAAAAATATCTTTCTTTTCTTTTTGGGCAGCAGCAAATCAGAGATTCCTTTAGCGTTGCTAATGTACATTGGCGAAAGTGACCACTTACCATGAGGTGACTCATCTGTTCGTTTTACAACTTCTTACTTCAAACATACTCTAAGCTTACAACCTCTAGTTTTAGCCCTTAGGGAATGTATTACCAAACAATCATGTTACAGTTATTTTTGTTTTATGTAAGATTACATACTAACTACCAACTTTCACAGTTTTACCTTAAAAAACCGGGCAAATGCGTGTCAGGCCACGTGCAATATTGGGTTCCAAAGTAGTAAGTTTATTGACTATTACTCATTAACTACGATACGTATGTTAACATAACCTTGCTAGTTTTCCTTATAAATCCATCGTATAACCTATTTTTGAGAATGTTTTCACTTGTCCAGCTCCAACCGTTTAGCCGTTAGGGGGGACACTTGACTTGACTTGGGTACCCAAAATTAGCACTTTCAAGCCAAATATTTCGCAAACGGAACTCTACATCCAAAAATGGTCTCAAAAGAATAATATTTTTGAAAAAACTTTTCAACGATACCCCACACTATAGGAATGAATAAAAAAATAATGCTCACGTTACCTGTAGTGGAGGTACCACGAAAAAAAAAGTTTTTTCAGTAGTTTATTCTACGATTTTGGAGTTTTAATAAATATGTATATCCATGCCAAATTATAGCTTTCTAGCACTGGGTCTCGGCGCTTTGCTTTGGACAGACGGACAGACTGACGAACGGACATGACGAAGCTATTAGGGTTCCGATTTTACTTCAGAACCCTAAAAATGACGGAGTTTCGTATAAACATGAATTTTTTACGTGTCTAACACTTACGAATATTTCGCAATAAAAATTAAAAACATATTTTTGAAAATGTTATTCTACCAGAAGTTTAAATAAACATGTATATCCTTGCTAAATTACAGCTTTCTAGCACTAAGGGCCTCTGCGCTATGCTACGGACGGACGGATGGACGGACGGACGGACGGGCATGATGAAACTATGAGAATTCTGTTTTGACTTCGGAACCCTAAAAAGGGTCATAAAAATCGCTTCATAAAATATAACGAATCTATCAACTACATATAACAAAATTTGACCTTATCCCTCAGGAACAGGTCTGTTTTCCGGGATAAAAAGTATCCTATGTCCTTTCTCGAGCTCAATTCTATATCTGTACCAAATTTCATCAAAATCGATTTAGTGGCTTGAAAGAGTTATCCCTCAGGAACAGGTCTATTTTCCGGGATAAAAAGTATCCTATGTCCTTTCCCGAGCTCAATTCTATATCTGAACCAAATTTCATCAAAATCGATTTAGTGACTTGAAAGAGTTATCCCTCAGGAACAGGTCTATTTTCCGGGACAAAAAGTATCCTATGTCCATTCCCGAGCTCAATTCTATATCTGTACCAAATTTCATCAAAATCGGTTTAGTGGCTTGAAAGAGTTATCCCTCAGGAACAGGTCTATTTTCCGGGATAAAAAGTATCCTATGTCCATTCCCGAGCTCAATTCTATATCTGTACCAAATTTCATCAAAATTGGTTTAGTGGCTTGAAAGAGTTATCACTCAGGAACAGGTCTATTTTCTGGGATAAAAAGTATCCTATGTCCTTTCCCGAGCTCAATTCTATATCTGTACTAAATTTTATCAAAATCGGTTTAGTGGCTTAAAAGAGTTATCCCTCAGGAACAGGTCTATTTTCCGGGATAAAAAGTATCCTATGTCCTTTCTCGAGCTCAATTCTATATCTGTACCAATTTTCATCAAAATCGGTTTAGTGGCTTGAAAGAGTTATCCCTCAGCAACAGGTCTATTTTTCGGGATAAAAAGTATCCTATGTCCTTTCCCGAGCTCAATTCTATATCTGTACCAAATTTCATCAAAATCGGTTTAGTGGCTTAAAAGAGTTATCCCTCAGGAACAGGTCTATTTTCCGGGATAAAAAGTATCCTATGTCATTTCTCGAGCTCAATTCTATATCTGTACCAAATTTCATCAAAATCGGTTTAGTGGCTTGAAAGAGTTATCCCTCAGCAACAGGTCTATTTTCCGGGATAAAAAGTATCCTATGTCCGTTCCCGAGCTCAATTCTATATCTGTACCAAATTTCATCAAAATCGGTTTAGTGGCTTGAAAGAGTTATTTATCCCTCAGGAACAGGTCTATTTTCCGGGATAAAAAGTATCCTATGTCCTTTCCCGAGCTCAATTCTATATCTGTACCAAATTTCATCAAAATCGGTTTAGTGGCTTGAAAGAGTTATCCCTCAGGAACAGGTCTATTTTCCGGGATAAAAAGTATCCTATGTCCGTTCCCGAGCTCAATTCTATATCTGTACCAAATTTCATCAAAATCGGTTTAGTGGCTTGAAAGAGTTATCCCTCAGGAACAGGTCCATTTTCCGGGATAAAAAGTATCCTATGTCCTTTACCGAGCTCAATTCTATATCTGTACTAAATTTTATCAAAATCGGTTTAGTGGCTTAAAAGAGTTATCCCTCAGGAACAGGTCTATTTTCCGGGATAAAAAGTATCCTATGTCCTTTCCCGAGCTCAATTCTATATCTGTACCAAATTTCATCAAAATCGGTTTAGTGGCTTGAAAGAGTTATCCCTCAGGAACAGGTCTATTTTGCGGGATAAAAAGTATCCTATGTCCTTTCCCGAGCTCAATTCTATATCTGTACCAAATTTCATCAAAATCGGTTTAGTGGCTTGAAAGAGTTATCCCTCAGGAACAGGTCTATTTTCCGGGATAAAAAGTATCCTATGTCCTTTCCCGAGCTCAATTCTATATCTGTACCAAATTTCATCAAAATCGGTTCAGTGGTTTTGGCGTGGAATAGTTATCCCTCAGGAAGACGTCTATTTTCCGGGATAAAAAGTATCCTATGTTCATTTCCGAGCTCAATTCTATATCTGTACCAAATTTCAGCAAAATCGGTTCAGTATTTTTGGCGTGGAATAGTTATCCCTCAGGAACACGTCTATTTTCCGGGATAAAAAGTATGCTATGTTCATTCCCGAGCTCAATTCTATATCTGTACCAAATTTCATCAAAATCGGTTCAGTGTTTTAGGCGTTATTGAGTAGCAGACAGAGTTACTTTCGCATTTATAATATTAGTATAGATTGGTAGAAAATGCAAAAAATCGGGAGAAACGGTCGCTAAAACGGGATATCGGGAGACGATAACCAAAATCAGTAGATCTCCCGATAAATCGGGAACTTTTGCAACACTCGTCACTTGACAGCAAGTAATGCTAATCTAATGGGAAGGTAATGACAGCTTGTCAGAGGTAAAATAACTGAACTGACTGTAGTAAATAGTAATCGATACTTGTCTTTGGGACTAGCAGCCAATTCTTTTTCTCTCCTTAATCTGTATTAAAGTTTAATGCTTGTCGGAAAATAAATTATTCTTCAACTGAACTGAATAAAATCTTTCATTCCCTCCCCCCCACAAAAACTGGTTTTACAGCATGGTATTGTAATAGTTCTCGTAATAGAACATAGATGGTGTTTTTACAATTGTAAAAACAGAAAAAAAAGATTTACAATTGATTTGTTTTTGCAAAGTAATATTAGAATATACTACAAAATTAATCACAGATGGCGCTTAACACATATAGTTTGACTATAGAGATTCGTAAATTAAATTATTTCAAAGTATTATCTAATTTTTATTTTTAGTATTGCTGTTTTTGAATATTGTATTTTGAACAATGTTTTTTTTATATTGTTTTTTGATTTTTTTTTCATGCCAAAGAAGTATAACTTCTCACGCGCGTACAAAAGTACACGCACCCTTTTTTTTTTATTTAGTAAGTTAATTTTGTTTAATTTATATCTTAACAAATTATTTTATACTGTTATCGGAAAAAATATTACGAACTTCTGATATATTTAAAACATTTGTGTGTACAATATTCATGTGAAATTAAATGAATATAATCGATTTGAAAACTATTTATAAATTCTCTGAAATACTGTCTCATCAGTTAGTATAAGTATCTTACAATCAACCAAATCATCTAGTATTTAATGGATCTTAACAAGAAAGAAGGTAGAAAGAACAGCTTCAGCGTAAATCCAAATGCATTTATTACCTGTGAAATTCTTCGCAGTTATTATACTCCGCGGAGCAAGTAACTGAATTGTAGAGCTGATTCATTACACCCTAATAGCTGGAGCACTAGTGCAGTAATTACTTCTCCTTCTCTCTGATTTTAGTACTTTTCTAGTTGAAAACTTACCTCGCTTTCAATTATTTGAATCCATTTTCTTGTTTCTTTCATTAATACTAGTTAATTTCGGTGTTTTTTGTAAATAGTCGACCAATGAGCATGAACCTTGTAATTTACATGGTTACAAGGTTCATGGTCATTGGTCGATGGTCACAGTTGATATGAGAAAAACGTAAAATAATTAAAATGGAATTTCTCATATACTTGTTACAAAAAAGACAAATTGGAACTTAAAAATTAAAATTATTTTATTATTGCAGTTTGTGATTTCAACTTTATATTTTACCTCCTTTCCTGATTATAATGAGGCTTATCAACTAATAGATTTTTGATAAAATAATCCTTCGTTTATTGAATAGACAAAAACATTTTTTAAACAATACTTTTTACCTTCAATTCATTCTCGTCTTGTTGTTAAATAAAAAAAATATGAATATCACATGCAAACTTTGAGAACCGCACGAAGACAGCGGACGTGTAATCATAACACGGCGCAGTCGATGCGCGCGCGCAGTTGACAAAATGAATAGTGTTGTGTGTGTGTGTGCGGTAGTTTTGTTAGCTGCAGTCGTGCAGGCCAATATTGTAAAAGGTTTGTCTTTTTGTACATATTAAACTATCTTTTTGTACGTATAAAATATATATCGTGAGTACCCGTATTATACTAAAAATGTTTACAGTCCGCGATGAGTTAAGTTTAAAATCATATATTAAACTAGTTTGGTACATTGGGAATGAAAACCAGTTAAATCTTAATATTAATTAAACTACTTATTATAGATACTAACTTAATACTCATTACTAGTGTCTGCCCGTGGCTTCGCCTGCTTTTTTCGGGATAATTTCCCTTTAACCTATTCTAGATAATGATCTGCGTCTGTGCTAAATTTCATGAAAATTCGATCACTAGTTTTTGCATCAAAAAGGAACTAATTTCCTCACAGACCTTCACATTTATAGTATTAGTAGTATAGTAGGATGAATGATGACTGTCTCTCATGCGAATTCTTTCAAATTCATCTTACGGAAAGTAGTTGTAAAAGGCGTATGTTGACAAAACTCTCAAAGTTTTGTGAACAAATGATGGAAGAAAGTATAATTAAAACAAAATATAGGAATTTAAGATTTTTCCGTAAGTAAAAACAAATTAAACTATTGCTAGATTACAACAACAACAACGTCATTATTTTATTTTCAGTCAGTTATTTTAATTTTTATTTCATTTTCTTCGTGTACGACTCAATTAGAGATAAAAATAATCGAATTGAGAACCTCCTCCTTTATTTGAAGTCGATTAAAAATTAAATAGAGATAGTTCCCACATATTTCCAAATCCCTATGATCTTCTGTATGTTCTAGTGAAAATCCCATCAAAATGGGTTCAGCTGTCCCAGAGATTAGCCCGTACAAACAGAAAAACATACAAATGTTTAAAAAGTTTGTGTTTTAGTGTAGTATTAGTATAAATATCCCTAAACACTTGAGATAACACAGTTATTTTGAAATCACACACTTCAATTTTATTTATACTCGTAATGTATGGACACAGCACGCACACAGCTTTAAAATTGCACGAGACCTCCTAGGTACTCACGATAAAATTTCTAGAGTTGGTCTGAACATGTTTATACCAATGAACTAATATACTAGTAGTATATTCGTTCCCTGGTTTTTACTGATTGATGAATTTGAGATAACAATGGTTGGAAACTTTATTCTATTATAAAATGTCATAAACGGCCATTTTTAACAATATACATATAATCTCTGAATAAGCTAGTAGGTAAATAGATAATATTTATTACTACATGTAAAGAATGTAAAGAATTAGCATCTAACATTTTAATGTGTAATTTCTTGACAGCTGACTTGATAATTATTATTGAATATTATTATAACATATTATGGCAGAAGACCCTTTAGCGTAGTTGGTAGTGACACTGCCTGCGAAGCGAGTGGACCCGGGTTCGATTCCCGGCCGGGGCAGATATTTATGTGAGAGGTAAATATTAGTACTCGGGTGCAGGGTGTTATTGTGATGTGTTATATGTGTCGTCCATGCCACCCGCGACACAGGTGAAAATCTACTGCGGGGGTACGAGTGTGTAAACGTTTATAAGCGTTTATTGGAACGAAGTTCCTTATCGCGCGTTGTGAAAGGGGGCTAGACGGAAAATTACGACACTTTTTTATTTTACGAATGACGACACTTTTTTTGAAGTGATTCAGTGAGTTTTACAGAGGTGGCGCTGTATTGTACGACTTTCTGAATCACGCTAGCGTGATTAATTAAGTTTTACAGAGATGGTGCTGTACAACAAAACAATACTTAATCGAAAGGAACTTCGTTCCATCCGGGTGTCCTTTAACACCTCTCATGTTTTTATATTGAGAACGGATTAAGTATATCTCATCTTAAAAGTTAGAGATTTCGTCGTTCGATTTTATAAATTTGAAATTTTGTTGGTGAGGATGTTTGTTACTCCTTCATGCAAAAGGAATGGTTTTTCCTGAAAAGCACTGATACCATTATTTGATATAGGTGTAACCCGGAAAATAAAAGCAACGACGCAGGCAGAGCGCTTGTTTTAAGATATGTCAGTATCTATCAATATTTTTGTAGTTCCGAATTACGTCACTGTTGATGTTATTTGTGTGTGTTCAATAAAGCAACAAAGTGATGTAATCCACAATGAGTTGATTATCCATCCCTTGTTGTTGAAAAATAAAACCGATCATGGCTTTGTTTTCATATTTTATGATGTCATAACAATCGTATAGAATAAAACCAACTTAAATAGGCAATTTCTTACAAATTTCTTGGGATTCAGGGTCTGTAGTTTATTTGAGTTAAATTCGTAGAAGTGTCTTTTAAAATACTGTATTTGAATCTGCTAATGTATTATACTCGTATTACAAGTTTTACCAAATAAAATAAAAAAATAAAAACTCAATTAATATTCTGAAAAACTCAATTGATTTATTTTACTAAAATTTGTTTAAATAATTTTCAGGTCTTTATTGCCGTGATCCAGATACTGGTAAACTGTACCCTGTAAACACAACATGGCCATCCCAAACGTTTTGTGGGAATTACACTTGTAAACTACGAAAGAAAAACATGACCGAAACAGAATATGCACCAATACAGAAGATAGACTTAACAAAGTTTCATATACCAACCAAAGACGAAGATATGGCTATTAGCTCTAGTGATACCTCAATAGTAGTAGCTAAAAAAACAGATAATGATATACAACCTGTATTCCATAAAGATTTTCTCAAGAGTAACTCTAAAGATACAGTAATAAATAACAAAGATCTGAAAGACAATGATGGATACCTAACAGAATCTGAAATAAAAACAATAACTGATATGCTACATACAGTCAAAAAAAGCGATTTAGAAGCTATAGTAGATATATATAATTTAGCTCAAGATATTTATAAGGAAATAGATAAAGTAAGTACAGAACATCTTATTCAAAGTGAGGAATCAGAAGTCACACAGAAATTGAAAAAAATAGATAAAGTTAAAAATCAACAATCTTACTGGTATGATCCAGCACAGTATCACAATAAACTAATAGATATGTCTCGTGAAGAAACAAATATGGTAACAACTAAAAGACCACTTTCGGATTCAAACCCTACCTTTTTCAAAGGGCCTTTATCAGATAGAGATTTTGGTAAATTACCGTATTACTATCCAATATCAAATTTTCAAAGATTATCATCATACACACATAAGAAGTCAAATATCAATGATCTGGAAAAGGCTACAACTGAGACTAAGCCGTGTACGAAGCCGCCAAGCAATTTCAAATATGTTTCATTACCTGCATATAATGCTCCAGTGAAGAGACCAGAAACGACCCCTATAGTTCAACCTTCAACACTACTTCCTTACCCATTTTCATATATTTATCATTATAATGTCAGCGGCTACCCTTACAATTACTATTATAACTATCCATGGGCACATACGGAACACAGCAGACAAAGAAATTATCCTCAGCCTTATTATGGAGCCTATATTGTTCAAGTTCCTAGCATTAATCCCCACAGTAAAGGCAGTATTCCAGAGAAAGAAAAATCTTCTGAATTAAATTCAGGGGAATCACTAGATGGATTAAGAAAACCTGTATCTGAAAAGAAACCTTTACCGGACTGGCAAACTGGACCTTTATCAGAAAAGGTTATAGAGGAAGTAAGGGCTCATATAGATAAACCCAGGTTACTTAAACCAATACCGCTAAAAAAGAATATAAAGTTGGAGAGAGTAGGAAAAGTTATAAAATTAGATGAGCTCACTAGAACAAAGAGAGAAAAAGAGGGAGATGACGTAGTTAATAATTTAGATGAAGTTTACGATGAAGGTGAATTAGAAGCTTATATTGAAAGGATAATGTGAGTATTTTTGTCATTTTACATATTATTATAATATACTGCACTATACTTAATAATTTAGGATTTATTTTAGTGTCCATTCCATATCGAAAACAAAATCTGTCTAATAAGCAAATTCGTAACCGTTATTATATGATTACTATAGAATGGCATTAAATATAGCTTTTGCTGATGTAAAAAAGTTATCGTCATATAACTATTATACATTTTGTAAATATCGAAATAAAAAAAGATTTGATTAATTCAATCTCAGATCCGACTAAAAATTTCTGTAACAGTAATATGCGTAGAGAACAAACAATGATACAAATAACATTTTAAATAAAGAAACCCTATTCCTAATTTTAATATCCCGAACTCAGATAAACTTAAAACCGGATAAGTGTGTAAAAAACCATATTCCATTACAATTTTTATCTTACAAACATCCCATAGATTCTCACAATATTTTCACATGCAAGACAAAATCTCCATGTCGTGACAAATAACACGGACCTCGACAGTGATGACACCTGCTGTAAAAAGTTGACAAATCAATGCAAGAAAAAATGATTAATGGTCGTAGCACACATATCAACTCGGAAAGGGATCGTCACCGGATCGCCTCGCCGCACATACGGCAAAATGACCACTTTAGAGGATCAAAAATCAAAGATGTGAAAAAATGTGTGCATTTATGCTTAGAAATGTTCCTGAACTATAAGATTACTTTGTGTTGAGGTTGAGAAGATTTCTAGGTTCCTACGTACCTATAAAGTATTTATAGCTAGAAATAAAATAAGTTTTTAAAATAAAATTTAGTATATTTTACTTAAAGTAGATACACATAATTATAATTGACACATCGATTATGTTGTAAACAGTTACGTAGTTACCTAATTACTATCACTGTCCTCATGATCACCCATTGTTTTTTCGTCAATATCATACGTTCAACATTTCCAGCGCCTCCTTAGGAAATGGTTTCCTTTTTTTATTATGACTCCTCCTCTGGATGCAATAATTGGATCGGAAGCTATCAGCATCCAGTGCACAATGTCTGTATTAGTATGAATTCTGGAGGTTTTTTAGCATGGAAAAGTATATTCCTTTATATTCTTTTCGACTAGTTTCCAGCACATCTTCTGAAAACAACCCCACAGGCAAAGGTAGCTAGCTCCTTAATTATGTCTGCACTGTAGTAGTTATTTTGTACATTGTTCTACACACTGAGATAATGATTGTTTATAAAAGTTTTCGCTTTTTAACACTAAAACCAGATCAATTTTTGTAATTATTCAATTCCGATTGAATTGGTCCACTCCGTCTTCCTGTGAAAAAAAGGGTCTAGTGTCACAATGAGTTGATTTGAGTTTCTAGAATTCACATTATTAGTAGTCAACGAATGCACAAGTGTAAATAATTAAGAAAGAAAGCGGTACTAAGCGGAACTTTTTTTGAAAGTCTATGGATTTATATTTATTTTTATGAAAAGTAGGAGTAGAATGAAATCCTCATTTATTATTGCATAAAGTGTATAACTAAGGTAAAAAAAAATTTTAATTAATAAACATACCTGTGGCTTCTATGTCCATTATGAATATTTAGATTTTTTCAAGAAGTTAACGAAAAAAACACGTTATAATGCTTCCGGGTTTCGAATGCAACTAGCCGTACACTGCTCAATGCTCATGTGTCGGAGCCTCGGGTGCCTTTGTTATAAACATAACAAAGGATGTTTATGGCCAGCGTGATGGACCAAGTACCTGACTCTAAGAATACAAGAATTTTTAGACCTTATATTAAAGTAGGAAAATGTATTTTTGACCGCCTAAAGTGGTCATTTTGCCGTATGTGCGCCGTCAACCAAGCATCAACCTAACGTAAGCGCGTTACCAACCAACCGACAGCTCCGAGTCGACTCGGCTACGACTAGGCGACGTTGCAGTTCGCCGACGCAGCGGTAGCCGCGGCGCGGGGCGTGCACGAGGAAACGGAAAGTCAAAGGATAGCGTATGGTGAGACGTAAACGCGGGTACGGCAAGTCGTCCACGCACCGTACCGCGGTTCGTGAGCTTGTCTCGAGGCGAGGCGATTACGTTACGAATCCGATAAATGTGCTTTACAGTAGGGAGTTTCATACAAAGAATACTGAAATGCAAGAGTTGATACGTTTACGTTCCGTTTACGAGTTGATATGTGTGCTACGACCTTAAAGATGTAAGCGGGAGTCGTTTAATAAAAAGCCTCGTAAGGTTTTTGTTTTAACACACGTTGCTTGGTTTATTTCTAAGATACGATTTTATACCACACCACACTGAGTTGAGGCCCTTCCTACACGAATTCAGAATAGACCAACCTTTAAGTACACCTTTTATTATAGCCCACCATTTTATTATGGCTGAGTGCAGATTAGCAGATTTCACACACCTTAACGAACATATACAGAGCGTGTAAATAGAGGAAAAAAGTTTCTATGACGTGAATGATATAATAATATGTTTGGAATAAAAATGCTTCCCGAGCAATGATATTATATGTACATAAAAAGAGGCAGATATGTCATAAGCGCGCGCGTTGTGTGACTCAAAAAGTTCCCAATTGGGAACTCTTATTCAGATGAAGAAAGAGATAGCGATGTAGTTTTGACGCGAGAGCGATAAAGACGTGCGATAAAGCAATAAAGCGTGCCTTGCGGACATCGGAACAGATTTTTCGGTTGATTTGTAAGGGCATAACGTATCTATATTTATTTAAACATCATTGTTCCCGAGTCTCTAAAAAATATGTGTATGAAAACAATATATCAACATTATTCATGGTGTATCACTTTAAGGTATTTAAAAAGTCACTTACTTCTGTATACTTCAATAATTATATTTTTTACACTTTATACATTAAGATATGTTTTTCCTATATTATCTGAATACCGTAGATACTTCCCGAAGGTTGACTGGTAGAGAAATGACTTTAGCATTAATTCCGCCTTTGTTGCTTTTACTTTTTGTAATGTTTAAAAGTTTAAATAAATGAACATAGAACATCTTTTATGCTAGGAACTACGCGTGCAAAGCAGTTAGAAGCAATTTTGTTCTAAACGCTGTCTGAAATGTTCAGTTTACATGTATTAAGTAGTTAAGTAGATAACTAAATTTTAAATAAATTAATACGTGTAAGCGGATAATCTAGTAGTTAAAATTTAGTAGTTAGTACGCAAGTAAACAAGAAATTTATATTTTTTTATATTTTTCTGTTAATTAGGTGGGCGGGGCTTACCACTTTTCACGTTTGGACAAGCACTTTTTAGTTAACATTTTGTAAAATGCATAAGTAATTAAGTACGTTATAAAAATTGCATGAACTAAAGAGCTTTACTAAATTATTACGTTTGGACTTGCACTAAAAATTATTCACTTAAAATTTTGTTATTTAGTTACCTACTTAACTACTAAATACGTGTAAACCAAACGTAACTCAGTCCATTGATTCCAGATGTGAGAACAGTACTGAACCAGGATACTTCAGTATCGGCAACATGTCGGCGCCCTACCCCGCGTGCTGTCCTCGGAAGCTGGACAGCCTTCAGACAGCGCGAGAAGTAATAAAGGTTAATTGAGAACAGGCTTTCGTTTTATTCCAGCAGTAGTAACCTTCTTCGTTCCAGTTAAGCAGTTATGTAAGTAGTGGAAACAATGGCATAGACAAATAGTCAAATTAAAAAAGTAATCAAACAAAATAAAAAAATATTTTTATTATAAAACTTGCTGTGCCTAGCGGATTCAGCCGTGTTAATTTGTGGAAAGAACTAACTATTAAAATATATGATGTTATATAGCCTATAGCCTTCCTCGATAAATGGACTATCAAACACAAAAAAAAAAAATTCGAATAAGTAGTTCCTGAGATAAGCGCGTTCAACCAAACTCTTCAGCTTTGTAATATTAGTATAGATAATATTAGTGTAAGTAGGAACTTTATACCAAATATTTTTCAACTAACTCATTTTTCTTGGTCTTACCTTCATTTAAGATACTATGTTGTTTAACAGAAATTGAATGACCCTTTCGGTTGGCATTATAAAAATATAGGATTTTTTTGACATTTTACCGGTTTGATACCCGGCTCAGGCAGGTGAATTTTCAAAAATCGTTGAATGCAGTTTTACTTAGTTTTAAAAATAAAGGAATGTTTCCTTTCAGCAAAATTTGCTATCATCAATATTTAGGGCACTTTTCCTCCAACTACCATCTTTATTTTCCATCCTGTATATGTAGTAGTTAGTAGAAAGTAGTAAGTATAAAATGTAAGGAAGTAAGAATAAATTCATAGTTAATTGACGATATTAGCTTTAAATAGAACTGCAATACAAAATGTTTATATATCGAGGAAGCTACTAGATTTCAATCATTAAAATTTCAACACCAGAAAAGGAGCAGATACAAGAAAACATTATCTAGTTTGTTAGAAGTACATTACTCAATCCACGACTCCAATTAAGCCGCAGTCGAGGTAAGATAAATCCTAATTTAAAATTAATCACCAAAATAAAGAAAGAAAGAAAAAACGCACCAATAAATCAGATAACACGTTTCGCCCTCACATGGAGAGAATGACAATAAAAACTGTTTTTTGTCAGGAATTTTGGATAAAAAATGTTTCCAATCTGTGAGTGTAATTTTATTTATGGTGTTATAGTTATGGGGAATTTAGAGGTGAATAATGACGTAGTTTTTGGGTTAGTGGTGTTAGATCGTTTGGATTATGTTTGCTTAATTTGTGTTTATTTTTAATTGATGTTGGCATTTTCAATCATTAGTTTCACACGTCTTTTAATTTATATCCGTTACATTTATTTTTATTGTTTACCAAGCAATAAAGCAAAGTAAATTAATTGTGAGCTGCAATAATAAAATTGTAGGTCATGAAAAGGATTTTAATAATTTGTATTTATGTTTTCTTTACAATTTTACAATAATATAATTAAAATAAATCTACTTTTATGGTTAAACTACCTACATTTTTAAATATTATTTATCGCCATAATGTTTAGATACGACATTTATTTACCCTTGTTACAAGTTTTTATCGGTAAGGATGTTTTTAAAAAAAATAACACTTCACACTAGGATTCCCTATGTCGTGGGTGCCATGGACAACACACAAAGACAACAGACAAATTCCCAGACCAAGAACAGAAATTCAAATTCATCATTCAAATTTTCGCCTCGCTGGGAACCGAACCCAGGACTCTTGGCGTCATTGCGCCACACGGGTCCTCATAATAAATACGTTTTAAAAGATAGTAATGAATTAAGATTTTAGAATTCAGACATGTTTTGCATATTTTGGATTTACTGGTATAAAAGTAAAAAATCAGCATTGCCTGATCTCAGCAAAATATTTAATAGCAATAATTTTATTCAAATGACACGTAACAATTAAGTACAGAGCCGAACTCACTCTTAACAATAAAACTCATTTTATCTAATGGAGTAAAATCTATGACGTTACATTTCGTTAAAAACGGAAACCTCACTTCGTAGGGTTCACTTAAAAAGACATTTACTCTGCGACAGTCCTGTGACTTATTGAGTAGGACAGAGACAGCGATTTGCTGGTTAGTCGAGTGAGAAAGGGACAGATGGTAGCGTCAGAAATATTTAAATTAAGATCTCCTTTAATGTCCGACATTATTTTTTTATCGGCGCCTCCAAATAAAGATATGTCGCGACTCGAGTTTTTTGGGAAAGAATGTTATCTTTGAGGGAAAATGTAAAAATGAAGGTTCAACCGTTTGCTATCTGTTTTATTACAGAGTTCTAATTGTAGAATGTACGAATTGTAATTCTAAAAATTACTTGTTTCAGTATTTCTTTAGTTTTATTTAATTAACAATTTATTTCTACTTGCATTTTTCCTAGCAACTAGTCTATCAGAGTTACTAGGCAGAGTCTACAAAAGCTGTCACCAAAACTATGACGAAATCCTTGGACCTTTTATAAAAATAGTAGTGACAAAGTATACATAGTCGTTATACAGAGAAGTCAAACATGGGTTTGACCTCTCTTCTTTATTTATTTTATTTATTTAAATTATTTATTGTACAACAATAAATTATTATAACAACAATCTAGAAGTAGACAAGTGAAGCAGGCATAGGAGGTACAAAAGACGGTCTTATCGCTACACAGCGATCTCTTCCAGACAACCTTAAGATGTGGAGAGCTGATTACAGTAAGATTAAATGAAGTAAGTGCACGAATAATATGGAGGAAATTACAATTACATTTAAGATAATTAAAATAATATAACACAAATATGGGTGATAAGAATAGGTAGAAGAGAGAAGGAAGGAAGAAGGAAAACTGATTAATTTAACTAATGGGCGTTTACCTGGTTTTTAAAAGAATTTGAAGTATGAATACAGTTGGGAAGGGAGTTCTTTTTTCTTGGATATCAACGTATTTAGTGCAGTCATTGAAGCGAAAAATACGGTGTTACCTCCGAATTTTTTTACTGTGAACCGATTTGCATAAAATTTTGGAATTAGGCTTATCTAACCCTTAACTTCAAAAGTGAAAATAATCTGAACTCCGCAAATTATTTTTAAGGGGTGTAAACAACCCCTTAATGGAAAAATTAACATTGAGCCATTTTATCGCTAGAAAACATGTGTAATAGTAAGTTTGAAATTGTAAAGTATTTTCTAACACAATCACCTTATATTTAAATCATTTTCAACCCCTTGAAATTCTTACGACCCTTGCTAACAACCCCTAAATTAAAAAAATCACAAAAAATTACTTTGGTATGACATAAAAAGATGTAAGTATAGAGTAAGTATTATTTTGTTCTCTATAATAATAGTCAAATTTTTAACCCCCTTTCAACCCTTAAAAACAACCCCTTGATAAAAAATTGTTAAAAAATTTTTTTTTGATTAAATGAAAAGGATTTAAATATTATTCTACACTCTCTAAAGTGATTATCATAATCTTCAACTTTGCTACCCTTAAAACTACCCCTAAATTAAAACAGTAAATATATATGATTACATATTTACAAACTTACTGGTCATATTAAAACGAATAAACGGAGCACGCACAGCTGATCACCTGGCTTTTTCGTTGGCCCCTTCACTCAAATGTGTTAAATATACATGTAAGAACGTTGGTATGTATTCATGCCTACGTTTCCAAAATATATGAGCCATATTATGTATATATATACACGTTACAATAGTTTTGGGTCTCTATTATACTGCGTACTTTCACATTGCTCCAAATATTCACACTCCGAAATTTTCAGTTACTAAGTAGAAAAAAATATGATAAGTTTTTGGACCATAACTCCTTCAATTTTCATGCTATCACAATTTATAACAAACCATTTTAAAGGTAATTAACAGAGCTACAACATCCTTCATTGCAATATATAGTAAAAAACCTTTTTTTAAAACGGTGAAGGGTTAAAGGGCTTAAGAGAGACTGTGATTGCGCTGCCGCGCGCTCTTTAAACAATCATATCTCCGTCAATTTTTGTTTGACAGAAATAAAAAAAAACCAAATTGTTCGTCAGAAAAATACCTAAATTTTTCATCCCTACACTTTTTTACGTATCTGTCGTCATTTTTGAGATATTATGAAAAAAAGGTGTTTTTTTTGTAAATTTGAAATTTTTTCTTTTTTTTTAATCTTGATTTTTTTTTAAATATGTGTCCTGAAGCAGCCAAACTGATACAATCTATCAAACTCTTCATAATAAAGTTATTTCTAGGCGGAATACGATTAATTTTCATTTTGGCGGAAATGGCACTTATGAAACCCATTGATTTAAAAGAAAAAATATTAAATGGTCTTCTTATTTTCAATACAGCTCACTTATTTTACGTGCAAAAGACCTTTAACAGTGCTCATTTTAAAGCTTATTTCAAGCACTACAAAAACTTTCTTTATGGCAGAATGCATAAAATGCATCTGTTCCCCGCTAGATGGCATTGAACACATAGATTAAATTTCAGACAAAATAAAAAACGGCTTTGATCTTCAATATCTAGCTTAATATTGCACTTAGAATGATTAAAAAAAAACTAAATTGTTCGTTTTTTTATCTGCTACAATTTTGGTTCTTATAAAATTTTCGATAAAACATATATTTTTGGAGATATTTGCAAAAGACCGATGAAAAACGTGAAAAAATTGCGATTTTTCAATTGCCAATAACTTGAAAAGTATTGGATTTTTCGAAAAACTTTATAGGTGATTTTTTGCTTAAAATTAGCCCTTCTATCGATATCCGAGGTTATTTTGAAAAAAAAATGTCCACCCCCGAGAAGGGGTGGCAACCACCCCCAGGGTAAGTGCGGAGTTTAAATCATTTTCACTTTTGAAGTTAAGGGTAAGATGAACCTAATTCCAAAATTTCACGCAAATCGGTTCACAGTAAAAAAATTCGGAGCAATAATGCTTCAATGACTGCACTAATTGGGGATATTATGATGTTAGTTATGTCCATGGGCATCGGTAACCATTTATCAGGTGGCTCATCTTCAATTGTTGGCTATTCACACAATCATCAAAATAATTAAAAACATAATTAACATCATAATTTTCCAAATAAATACCAAAAATATTTCAAATCAGTAACTAATTTGACAAAGATAATCTAGACAAACCAGTTAAGTTTTGTTTTGGCCAGTCGGAACCAGCTGTAACCAGATAAAACCGACTCTGCAGATAAACTAGTTTGATCCAGACGAAACTGAATTACGCTGGAAACTAGGGTCGTCTAATAGTATAACAGATTATCCCTAACATGATTCTCTGGAAAACTAGGCCAAAGCTGCAATTAATAGTGGAAATAGACTTATTGTTAGTAGGAATTAAACTATATTTAGGCATGGACAATAAAAATAATTAATATGACATCTCTAAGACGCATGATCTGCGAAAAAACATTAGTTTATTTTTAACATAAATATCTGTCGGGAATCGAACCCAGGTCGGGGTAGGGTATGTAAGGTACCCAGTTAGGGGTGGAAAGCTTTTAGAAAATAACGGTTATTTTCGTTTTTTGAAAAAAAAAACATTTATTCGTCTACATTAGTGTTGTTGCCTTCAAAATAGTCCCCATTAGATAATATTATGCACTTGTGCCAGCGCTTCTTCCACTCCCCGAAAAAGAACTTAATTTTTGCGATAGCTTTTAACTCTTGCAGCGATACGCTTATAATGTCATCTATGCTTGAAAACAAGGGCCCTATGGTTCTCTTTATTCTTGGATATAAAAAAGAGACACACGGAGCCATTTCTGTCGAGCTATGGAAACTGGAACATCGTTACGGTTTTATTTTTGGCCAAAAGATCAGCAACAAGCAAACAAGTGACCAGGTGCATTATCATAGCGCAAAAGCCATGAATCAAAAATCGCCGAGATCGTAAAAACACGTTTTACCTTAGTGACTGCTACTTAAAATGTAAACAATGAGTACAGCTGAAAATTTTACAATATTTGAAGAGGATATTATTATATTATGTGTGTCAACATACTAAAAAAAGTTGACAATCGGACTCTCCAAACCCGCAATATTAAAATGAAACTTTTATTACATCGTCTCAAACTTTTTGGTCTGTGTGTCGCATGTCGCGTGACGGTCGGCCGCGGAGTGGGGGGGGGGGTAAAGTGAAATATGGCCCCGCCATATTGGCCTCGGCTGCTCTGTCGAGCGCCTTTAATACCCTAAATCGAATAATTATCCAAAAATTTTTAGTTAAATGTCTACAATACGAAAAAAAGTTTCACTTATACCTACCGTGATTTCATAAAACCACACAATTGCTTTTTATAAAATTCCCGTTACTTTTTGAATAGAGTATTTATTATTTTCATGTTAGATCATTATCATCGTTATATAGTCGTCAAGTTATGTCGGAGGTCTTTTAGACAAACTTTCGCTTGAATTGGCCACTGGCTCTTTCAATATTCTGTTAAACTTTGATAGAACTACCTATTGAGATAATATCTTTAAGGTATACTCTAAGGGTACGTTCTAGATTTCCTCAATTAGGTATGAGGAAACTTTGAAATTAATTTAAATGAATGATTAGACTTAGTATTCGCAGTTGTGAAAGTTTAACGTTTAGGCAATAATGCTATTTTATCGTTTTGAAATTCTTCTAATTAGAAGTTTTAGTTTACACTTTCATAATGATCAGGTAATTTAATTCTTTGGGTTAGATAGTGGCACTTGTCAACAATGGTGGCCATAGGTAGGAATGACTTTGTGAATAGTAGATTAGGGTTCTGGTTAGAATGGTAGACTAGTCTTACATACGATATATTACTATCCCTGCCGGACATAAGGTCACCTGCGCCTCTCTGATCGGTTCTGAGTCTTCTTTAGGCCATCAGTCCATGTGACCAGTGGATGTCGGTTCGACGAGTATCGGTTCTTCAATATGGCCAGCTCATTGCCATTTAAGCTGGCTTATTCTCCGAATGTCACTGTACATTGTACAAGGAGACCCTAATACAGCAGTACTGGAACGTTGCTACCTATTCCGCCGGTAAATTCTCTAATCTTCATTGTACATAGAGATTAGAGATCCTAATTCAGCAGTTATAGAACATTGCTTGTAATAATGTTAAGTATGTTAAGGTGCGGCAGAAAATTTCATCAAATCATCTCATTATTTATACCAGTTACTAATTTTAGCTACATATTTTTAGGATTCCGTATTTATGGTTCTATTACATTAGCCATTAGCAATTAGCGTTACATTAGCCATAGGTATAAATCAATGACAAAAAATAATTGTGTGTGGTCCTACAAAATTAACACCGGAACGAATAAATATAAAATCTCCCGACGCCCAAAGGATTAGGGGATGGGAACTAAAAGGGTTGCATGTAAAATATTTGTCTTCTTTCGATAACAACACCCTCGTCTGGTTACAATCAGTTTTTTTCGAATTCCGGTTGAAATATAAAGGGAAAGCTTCGATTCTGTGTATGTGTAAACTATCCTCGGAGGGATTGCAGAATAAATAAAATTACGTGTAGGATATAGAAAATTTTATACATATCAAGTGGTTCGCAGTACACATACACACACACACACACACACACATATAAGAAAGCTCTGCTTATCATTTATGTTTGGAACTGACACGAAACATGAACACCGCCAAATACCATAATATAATTAATGTTCCTACTTAATTTTGACTTCTTTCTAAGCCACAAAGTGGAAAACAACCAATAAATAAAACTTTATAAATTGATTAGCTATAATAGAATACCAAAAAGGTGTAACTAGCTCGACATTTTATTCAAATTCTTTCTTTTTTTAGTATTAGTACCCGGATGACCGAGCTTTGCTCGGTTTAGTGTTGCTTAACAACGCCATTTACTGAAGTAGCTTTAGTATTGCTACTTGCCAATAGATGTCAGGAAGAGTATATTGTAGAAGTTTATCATTGCCTGAAAACACCGATAAACGACATTTTCTAAAAATGAATCCTAGCTAGATCGATTTATCGCCCCCGAAAACCCCTATATACTAAATTTCATGAAAATCGTTGGAGCCGATTCCGAGATTCCAATTATATATATATATATACAAGAATTGCTCGTTTAAAGGTATTAGATTCAGTTATATATTAAACGGTACTGATACTAATTAAGTATCGAAATTACAAGTCTCTCAGTTTTAATGATGCGGAGTCAGTAATTCTCCACCAATCTGCACTTGAGGCCTCTTAAATTATGAGGAGAGACCTGAACTCTGTAGTTATCGGTTAATGGATACTAATAATTAAAGTTACGAGTCCAATTTTTTTTAAAAAGCATTCAACTATTTAGAGACCTTAATACTGGCCATACACGATGAATTACACTTGTCAAGTTTGCAGCGGACTTGACACGGTATCCAGTAAACTTGACGGTGTAGGACCACGGTATAGCTATCTTGCCATATAGCTATCTTATGCAAACTGGCCGCAAGTCAAACTGCAAACTCGACAAGTACATTTGTTCGTGTATGGCCAGCTTAAGTAGAGCTCATAGTCCGGCGATTTGTGACAATTTTAAGTGGTTGACTGGGTTAGCGGGCATGGTCGGTAGTTGGATGGGTGACCGCTGTTAGCAAAAAAATCTTGAGCGCTTCCGCTTGGAGGGCACGCCAAGTAGTTGGTACCGGTTGTTATATTTTAAGATAACAGTCATTGAGAGATTTCAAACTTTTTGGAAACCTACGAAACCTGAGTTGGTCACTAACCCCTCCACCAATCCGCACTGGAGCATCGTGGTGGAGTATGGCCTCTTAAAGAGTAGAGACTTGTACATAGTAGCGAACTATTAATGGCTTTATTAATGGCTTCAATCGTACAATTTTTCCGTACTAAAACTAGTTGGTGTTGAATAAATATAATTATCTCTTACAATTCACACCTCCCCAAGGCTTAAAATCAATAAAGCAGTAATTGGATAGAGCCGTAAAGGTGCGCTCACATTGCAGTATGGGAATTGAAGCGCAAACAATAATTCTACTTGTCCTTATTAAGTCCTCAAAGTTACCTCTAATCATTATCTATGTGTTTGTAAGTACATACTAAGACATTAGAGTGCGTTTCAAATAAGTCTGCAAATTGCTTCAATGTTGGTAGCATTGAAATAAGTGTTTTTTAATTGACTTCAAAAAAGGAGAAGATATTCATTTCGACTGTATTTTATTTTATGTTTGTTACCTCAGAACTTTCCGACTGGGTGAACAGATTTTGATGATTCTTTATTTAATCGAAAGTTGGTACTTGTCATGTGGTTCCATTTAAATTTAAGCGAGATTTGACTGGTAATTTTTGAGTTATACCTAATTTTGAAGTCGGTTATTTTTTGTCAAGAATTATAAAATTTCAAAAACCATAATTACCAATTATAGAGAGATAATAATAGCCTTGTTGTCAGGTTCATCAAAGGTAATAATAATGTAAATTACAAGATAATATAAAAATTTGGATTTTAAATAACATTTTTAATTTGGAAAATCCTATTTCAATGCTACCAAACATAATATCAAACTGCAGATTATTCGAAACGCACTATAACAGGCCAGGCATTATTTGACTCAAGCAAGAAGCATTACTTAAATGATTATGATTTTGGGTTTAGGACAATCGTTTCATGGGATCTATATCATCCCTAACAACATGCATTACAAACGCACCCTTTCCAGACAATTTAATCGAACCACCATAAATTATTGGGTACAAATTAATGCAGACACATATATCGTTGTTTGAACACACAATAGATTTAACAAGATATAATAGGTTCAATTACGGCCCTGGAATTTCATTAAGTCTTTGTGACCTCAGCCCGTAGTTCTCCTCGATATAGTCTAGGGCCTTGTGACGTAATTGCCGTTATATTAATACTGCTTATTAATTTTCATGATATACGGTTGTATTTAGCTTGTCCTGTTTGTTTGGATCAAATCTTGCAAGCTGAATTAGAGCTTCTTTTTGTTGAAATTTTGCATATTGCCATGGTTCCGATGACAATATATTTTTATGATAAGCATAACCTGATAATATTTTCTTCTTTAGTTCCTACAATGATACTATTAAACAGTTTATTTAGTTTTAAACTATTAACTTGTTGTATATTGACGTTCATGAAAAACAACACACTAGGTAAGCACCGTAGCAAACATTAATTATTTTGTTTCAAGTTTTAATAATCATCCAATAATAAATTGAATCAAATTATACTTTGGAAACTGAGATAATTTAAAATCAATCTTTTTAAAATCAATCAGAAGAATTCATAAAAATATTCTTCTTTTTATAATTGCAGTTCAAAAAGTGCTTCAACTTTCTTTAATATAACCAAGTTGAAACGTAAAAAGTAAAACGTGAAGTTGTCCGTTTTGTATAATAACTTACTTTGTAAGTATCTGACGTCTTTCAGTTTTTTTAGTTCTACAAAATCAAGCTACAATTTTACAGCATTAACTTTAAGATTCAATCGAGAAAAAATATTTTAGTCTCTACTAAGTGTTAAAACCCTTATTTGCTCATGATTGAAGTGCTAAGGGTGAAATGTATTTTTGGAGGTAATCAATATTGGTCATGGTGATGTGATCATATTTAACTATTCATTTACGATTTCAAGATTACAAACGCTCGTTGTTTTGTATTTACATGATATTACACTAAACAATTAAATATTTTAATTAAAAAAATATTATGTCCATCCTGAATAACAATAAAAGACACTTACACAAATAAAACCCCGCTCCTAGTCTATAACGGAAAACAGTAGAATGATTTACATGGCGTGGAAATTAGACCATTGTTACTGCGGAGTACGTCGTGAACTCCTCGTTGAAGTTCATCGGTGATTGATGGTCATCACTCCGCTAAGACGTCTAGGCACTAGGTACAACCACAGTGTAGGGACTTAGAGTAGTTCAATCTCTGATGTTGTTGAAATGTGACGTTGCATAATTTTAGCTTGAGAGCGAGTTCTTTTTTGAAGTGAAACTTCTTTAGAACCGTTAGTGATTTGAAACCGGATGCAACGGAAAAACGACAGGTAAGATAATATAACCGCTAATTTCGTATTTCAATTTAGGTTGTCCGTAGCCCAATGGTCAGGACGTAGACACACAATGCTGATGCCATGATGATGCGCAGGTTCGCGTCTCAGAATATTTCTTTTTTTTTAGTTTTATTTTTTTTTAGTTTTATTTTTTTTAGTTTTATTTCTTACTGTTTTTAAATACTTTCAAATGCTCTTTTAAATATTTTCAAAGAATTTATCAACAAAAAATAAGAATTTCATTCTTTCATTCTGTAGATCGACCAGCCGATTATACAGACAGTAAAAATGCTAAGTTGTATTCATAGATGGCGTGAGGAGTAAGATAGAACATTCGTTTTATTGCTAGATAGATTTTTAAAAAGTGCTAAGTTGTATTCATAGATGGCGCTTCGATTTATTGCTTTAAGATTCGATTAGAAATAGAATTATTTATAAAATACTGTAATATACATGTTTTATGTATAACGGAACATTGGTTACCAAGCACTCAAAATCTTGTCAGTATAGGTAATTATAAATTGTCAAGTGCATTCTGTAGAGAGACTGCAATTCATGGTGGATCACTAATATTAGTGCACAACAATATGTCTTGTAAAGATCGTAAAGACATTGTTAGTCTTTCTATTGAGCGCACTATTGAACTGGCCTGTGTGGAACTGGAGCGGTTTGTTATAGTTTGCGCGTATCGACCCCCCTCTGGTGATTTTACTATTTTTGAAGATACATTGGAGGATGTACTTAAACGGTTATGTGTTTCTAGAAAAGGATTAGTGATATGTGGCGACTTCAACGTAGACATTTTATCAGATAGTACTATGGCTACTAGGCTACTAAGTTTGTTTAAATGCTTTAATTTAAATCCATTATTCAATGAGCCAACCAGAATAACTGAAACTACAGCTACTTGTTTAGATAATATCTTTTGCAATTGTGAGATTTTAAATAAAGAGATATTCAGTAAGTTGAAGTCAGACCACTGCGGACAAAAAATTTCGTTGTATAATTCAATCACTAAGAAAAAACAAATAATAAAATGTAGACCAATAACTAAAAATAAGATTTCAACTTTTAAAGAAAAAATCCACTCGGAAATGCAAACGCAGTTAACATTACAACAAAGAGATCCAATAAAACTATATAACACATTGTCTAATAACATAAATAACGAATTTAATAAAATATTCAAGTTTAAGTATGTAGATCTAGCTAAAAATAGTAAATTTAGTGATTGGGCTACTGTAGGTATTTATAAAAGTAGGAACAGGATGTATGACCTTTACGCCGAGAAACAATACAATTTTTCTCCAACTTTCCAGGAGCACGTGAGAAATTATTCTAAAATATTTAAAATTGTTTGTATTCAGGCGAAATCAATGTACATAAAGAACAAAATTATTAATTCGGATAACAAGATAAAAACCACTTGGAATATAATTAACAGTGAGAACGGTAACGCAAAGTCCTGTGATTTCAATTACGAATTATTGATTAATAATAATATAATCAGTGCTGATAAAGACGTGGCAAGCGAATTTGAAAATCACTTCCGTAATATTCCTATAAAATTAACCAGTTCACTAGCTTCTTCACCGACGGAAGCACTTTCTATATTAAAAAATCATATTAATGAATGTAATATTTTATTTGAATTTCAACATATAACCGCTAGAGACTTAATTAAGGCCTTTCAGTCTCTGAAGGTAAAGAATACGGGTGATTTGTGGGGCATCTCGGTGAAAATAATACAGCATATTATAGGTATTATAGCTCCATATTTGGTCGTAGTTTTTAATAAATGTATAGATCTAGGTATCTTTCCAGATCTTATGAAATGCAGCAAAATCATTCCACTTTTTAAAACAGGTGAAAAAACTGATCTTAATAACTATAGACCAGTTTCTGTTTTACCAACCCTTAGTAAAATTTTCGAAAAGATAATATTGAATCAAATGCTAACCCATTTCAACAATAATAAATTATTACATCCTGAGCAATACGGTTTCACTAAAGGCCGTAGTACAACCGATGCCGGGGTTAGGCTATTAAAGCATATATTTGAAGAATGGGAGGCGTCACATAATGCCATAGGAGTATTTTGTGACTTATCTAAGGCATTTGATTGTGTTGAGCACGAAACATTGCTGTTTAAACTTGGCCACTATGGTATAAAAAACAAGGCCCTTAGCTTGATCGCGTCTTATTTGAGTAATAGAATACAAAAAGTCAGCATAAACGATATTAAGTCATCGGGGTCACCGGCTGTGATGGGTGTACCGCAGGGCTCGATCTTGGGTCCGTTTCTTTTTCTGGTATACATTAACGATTTACCACATTATGTAAAGAACCAAGCGGATATTGTACTATTTGCTGATGATACATCACTAATATTTAAGTGTGAAAGGAATAAAGTAAATTTCGACGACGTAAATAGTGCTCTTTCGCATGTATCGCGTTGGTTCACTATCAATAATTTACTATTAAATGCAAAAAAAACGAAATGTATAGAGTTTGTGCTACCTAATGTTAAAAAAGTCAGCAAATCTCTTAAACTAAATAACGAAACATTGCATATGGAGGAATCGACGGTCTTTTTAGGTGTGACCTTAGATAGTAAACTTCAATGGGGCCCACATATAACAAATCTCGCGACAAAACTCGGTAGGGCTGCTTTTGCTGTTAGGAAAATAAGGCAGTATACAGACGTCGAAACTGCTAGGATGACTTATGTCTTATGCCATCTTGCTGTGGGGCAAAGCAGCCAATATAAAACAAATTTTCATACTCCAGAAACGGGCAGTTAGGGCTATTTATAAACTTAGGTCTCGGGAATCTTTGCGTGAAAAGTTCAAGGAAATAGGTATACTTACAGTAGCTTCCCAGTATATCTTTAACAATGTAGTTTTTATACGGAAGAATATAAACGCGTATAAACAAAATTTTGATATTAATAATCGCCATACGAAAATAATGCATCAATTAGTTACGCCTTCGTTCCGCCTAAGTAAAGTGCAGCGATCTTTCATAGGGCTTGGTATACATTTTTATAATAAAATCCCAAAATTAATACGTGACTTGCCAATAGAAACTTTCAAAAAACGTGTAAAGACACAATTGTTAGGCAAGGGATATTATAGTGTAGACGAGTATTTAAATGACAAAGACGCATGGAAATGACCAGCTCTGCAACCAGTTCCGCTCAGAATAGTAAATACTTTTGTATTATTATCTTTTTTTTGTAATATTTTTTAAAAGATGTGCTGAGGAGTTTCTTTAGGCTTTTCTTCTCCTCCACGATAAAGCACCTTCCGAAAAGCCAAAAAATGACGTGCATAAGTGTATCAGTGATACCTATATGAATAAAATATTTTGACTTTGACTTTGACTTTGATTTATTGCTTTTTCATATCATTATCTTGAAACCAAAATTTTGGAAAGTTTCACTTCTACCACGTGTGAATTGCACACATTTTCTTTTTTTTTTCTTTTTCTTCCAACTTACTTGGCCGGCAATGCATCAGTGATGCCTTTGGTGTTACTGATGTCCATGGGCTACGATAGCCACTTATCATCAGGTGGATCGTCAGCTCGTTTGCCGGCTAGTTCCATAAAAAAATATACGTTTTCCGGAATAATAAGTACCCTATGTTTTATTCTAGGTCATGGTCTATCTGTGCGATAAATAACATCCAAATCCATTTAGTAGTTTCTGCGTGAAAGAGTAACAAACATGTATTCATCCTCTCAAACTTTCACAATTATAATATTAGTAGGATTATCCTTTGCCTACTGGACAGACTAGACATAGTTCATTAGACTATAGTACATTATGAAATTAAATCACTTCAGCCCAAGGCGTTGCGGCGACGTGACGAAGTTATGGCGATATCCTCGCATCTATCACTTGAGTGAAGAGGCGTTACATCAGTTTTACAGTGTACGACTCGACGACACAATATTAAGATGATACGACGTAATGACGAGGTTTTAGAACAATATCTAAAGGAGCCTTGAAGCGTGCTTAATCTAGCTTAACGTGACAATAAAAGGATGAAGGTACGATCGTCTGACAAGGACTTAATAGAACGAGTAAAGGGATTTTACATGACTTTAAAGCTGGCCATACACGATCAAGTGTACTTGTCAAGTTTGCAGTTTGATTTGATGCGGCATCCAGTTTGCCTGGGATAGCTATATGGAATGATAGCCATACCGTGGCCATACACCGTCAAGTTTACTGGATGGTGTTACAATAATACTTGATCGTGTATGACCAGCATAAGTTATAGTTGTAGATAGTTGTAGATTGAATGAGTCAAAACATGTGGTTGATATATTCCAGGTCATCTAACTTTTTTTTACTCATTAAGTGTTACTAATTATTTATACTTAAAGACGACCTTGTAGACTAGTTGGTAGTTACCCTGCTCGCGAATCAAGAGGTCCCGGATTCCATTCCCACTCGGGGCAAACATATAACGTTGAATAATAATAAAAATATATCCACGACACAGTAAAACTTAGCGACTAAACTAAAATTAGTAGCTATTTTTGATATTCAGGAATTTACAAAAGCCTAGTCACGAAAAGACATCATATTTGTAAAACCATCCCAAAGAGAACCACAATTTTCAAAACACTTTCAACATCAAAAGAAACCACTTTTATCTTTATTTATTCATTAATTTATCGGCTCCAGTTACCCCGGGGACAACACTAGCGGGGTAAACAAGTCACCCCGTTAACGACGGGGTCAATATTTATTCTCGGTCTGGAAAGGATTTTTGTATAATACATTATTGTTCGTTGATATTGTGGGATTTTCCTGCGTGATGGGAATTGGAAAAGATGGTTCGGGCGCCAAGAGAATAGGCAATTTAATAAGAAAATGTGAGACAGCTTTTTTGTCTCAATATTATTTATGATAATTGGAGGGTAGATATTATGGATCGGCATTCGGCAGAGACTCTGGCTTTGAATTAGTTATTGAACATTAAACTTAGACACACACATACCCCACATTTCGGTTCACTATGTTGCATTTGGCATTATGAGAAGTTGGGTGTTTACGAAGTTAGCATTTCGCGAAGTTGGCATTTTGCGACCAATTCTCAGTTTTAGAAGTTCTGAAATGAAGCGACCAAAAATTGAACCCCTCGCTTGGTAACATCTAAACTTATAAAGATTTAAAATTATTGCCATTTAAACTATGTTTCATTTAAAATTTTAAGATTATTTGCAGTTATTTAGCACTTTCCGGTCATTAAATATACCTTTCCTTGACCGAAACATGGGGGCGTAAAAGTGTTCCTTCTATTTTGGAGTGTTAAGCCAGTCTTTCATATAAGATGTCTATTTAATGTCTTCTATCTTTGAGTCTAAGCGTAGATAATGCCTTAGATTTTTCAGAGATCACTATATTCTGTCCTGCTTCCATCCAAAAAAATTTAACCGTGTTCACAATTGGTACTAGAGTTTATACTTGCTATAGTAGCTACCACTATCTTTCTCTCTCCCTCTCATTGTCGCTCAATATTTCTTTCCCACTCTCTCTCTCTCTATGTGATGAAACAATCACATGAAGACGTCACACTCACAAACAATTTACATTACCCTCGATGTCAAGCAACGTTAATAATTCATGTTAAAACAAAATTCCAATGTGTAAGCAAGGTGTCGATAACGCATCATAGCGATGTAAGTAGAGATGATGACACATAGAACGGGCACATAGTTTATTTATACTCCAATATAGTTTTAAAGGTTTTGGTTTTTAGGTTTCGGTATCAAAAAACTACTCACATCTGTTTGTGGATTTTTTATCGGTTCAACTTTATTATTAAGTATTAAAATCTAAAACTAAAGACGGGAAGAGTACATTGTTTTCGATATAAGATATCAAAGTTTATTTAGCAAAAAATATTTATTAATTTATTTAAACTTTATTATACCATATAAAATGTGGTACAAAAAGCGGACATAATGCTAATATAAAAGCATTATCTGCCAGTCAACTATCAGCAATTATAAAAATGCAATAAAGCAAATGAAAAAATAGAATTTTTTTAAACTTTCTTTTTTATAATTTTTGATGTAACAGTCGGTATTTCGAGATATTTTTTGTTTGTAATATTAGATTAAAATTATTAGATATTTATTTCTGTCATAATTGAATCATAATTATTAAGAATAAAAACTTTTACTGCATTACTATCGATTTTCCATCTAACATTACAACAAAAAAGATTAACACAAAATTTTAGAAGTCATTTCTACGCATTTTCAACCCTACTTTTATGACACGTCATACACTCAGGGTTATCGATAATCTGTAATATATAGTTCTGAGTCACGAATGTGACTCTATCAGAGTTCTAACGTATAATGCTTTAAATTTGACCGCATGGAAGCTTAATGGACGTTCTTGTAGCTTTCACACATTACATTTTTTCGTATGATGTTAGTTTTATTTCACCTCTGATTGTTAGGTCGTTGTTAATAGAGCATTATATTTTTTTTGAACCGAACACTCACGTTAGAAGGTATTGTCACTACAAATTGGGCTAAAGTGTATTTTGAGTGTTTCTCAGCTATTTTTGGCTACATTGTAACTTATTTGGTACACTGACTTATTTTTCCTATTACGTCAAACCTCTCGAAATCATTTCATGACTGCTATCTACAGATGATTATCGCGGTCAAAGGATTAAGCCATAAGTTAATAAGGAGTAGGAGTTTGTGCAGTTTATATAAACCCAACTCTTTTTAACCTTTTTAAATCTCTTTTAAATATGCTTGCGTTCTCTTAAACAACAAAGGCAAGTCGTAGGTAACTTTGACTAATGTAAACACATTTATCCCGGCATAAACCATGTTGAGTTACCCCGTTTTCTTTTCTTTCCTTTCTTGCCGCTCATTTTCTCGCTACATACTCATCCACTAATGACCGCGAGAGTGCATTTTTCCAGGTCACGTCGTTGCGCTACAATGACGTAAGTCTGGGAAGATTTGTTTAAAATATTTTGGAGTTATCAAATACTTCTTCTGACAGTTGATAAGTGCTAAGCGGCTGTGACGAAATAAGATGTAACTAACCCAAAATAGGTACTCGTAGCTCACATGACGTGTTTGCTGTGTCAGGGTCATGTTAATATCAATTGTACAATGTTATCCTAACACCTATGTAACCATAGATTACCCCCTAATATTATTATATGTATGTAATATATGCAACTAAATAAATAAGTAAATGATGCATCGAATTATTATTTGTCCGGTTGTTGAATTTTGGAGTACGAAGGTTTAAACGGAATTTTTCACCGACTTTAAATAACTGTATTCATGGTACAACGGAATGAGTGAGACTTTATAATGAGTGAGATTTATTTATAAAAGAACTTTAAATTTAAACAATCATATGGTTGACTTGAGTTTGAATCCGCAACTTCCAAAACTTCAAATGTGTTCCTAATACAGAATTATCACATGAGAAACCAATTAGCACTGCTTATTACTTTACTTTACCGCTAGAAAACATCTTAGAATTTGGACATATAAAAATTTTCCATAATTTTCTTTAAAGGTGCAGTATGTTAGTGGACCATTGGCTAGCGTGGTACACTACGGTATATTATATTCCTGAGGACTGTGAATGAGCTATCATCAAATTCAAGGTTGATAAGATATAATTTACAAGATATTTCTCGAGAGCAGAGTAGATTTCTGCCAGCCCTAATTTAGGGCTGATAAGACAAAGGCCCCTACAATAATTTACGTTAAGAACTCGTCCCCTGACTCGGCGTATATTTCCGTTAAGTGACGACCCTAGAGACCAGAGCGATTTACGAATATTAATAATTCAATAAGCAGTTCCAATTTATTTACATTTATTATATCTTACTTATTGCTTATTAAATTAGCCAATGAGGACATTTTCGCTTGGAATTAAAATATCTTATTTGAAACATTTTAAACGAAAATTGACACGAATAAGAAAATTGTAACAAGGTCGAATCTGTATAGAAACTGTTTTAACCAACTTCAGAAAAGGAAGAGGTCCTCAATTCCATTGTATTTTTTTAATTGTTTATTACCTCAAAACTTTTGTCATTTTTATCAACCGATTTGTAAGAATCTTTTTTTATTTGAAAGGAAAGTATATATCTTCTATATTTTGCTGATGATGGGATCCACGAGTAAAACAGAATTTTAGCGACACAGATAGGTATATATTTTTCGAATCGAACCCGCACCGGAATAGCATGGTGTAATAATATGCTCTAAATCTCTTCAGTTATGAAAACTGATCCACTGACCAGTATTGGGCTAATAATGGGCTTAAGCTATAAACTATTCTTACCTAAACGCTGTACACAACTATATCCTCACTCAAAGCAGCCTTTACTTTTAACCGTTTTTAACCCATGGCTAAAGGCGTCCTTTATGAATATAAAAGCGTAAAAATGCAAAATTTCTACTTACGTTTAACCCTGCTGTAAATTGTAGCGAAGACCTGGAACAAAGAAAACATTAACGGTTAAAAACTTAATAAAGTGGACTTAGAGTTCCAGCACTTCTAGCGCTGAAAGGAATTTGGATCCAGATTATGATAACGATATCGGCTCCAGAGATAATTTAGGTTCACAATACAGGTTGATTTGTCTAGTTTGCATAAACAAATTATAAATAATAATAAATTATACTGCGAAATATTTTAGTATGACTTAAAATGTAAACGAAACATGACTCTGACTTCCAAATGAAATCAAGTTCAATTTCCAAAGAATTTATTAGTGATAATGATAATGTTTACTTATGTGACAATCAGGCTCGATTCCCGAAGGATTTATTAGTGATAATGTTTATTCATGTGTTGGCAATGTCTTAATTAGGTATACACACGTCGGATCCAGTCACTTATAAAGGGATATGTAATGTTCAAATGTAGTTTGTGTTACGAAGCATACCTAATCTTTCATTTGCACGATATGTCCTACGTAGGCCCACATTATGTCGGATGAAAATGGGGCAAAGGTCCTGTATCTCCGACATATACATATATGTACATTCATGACAACTATGTCACAAATATCCACAAGATATCTCAAACATACACACACATTTATGTATAAACGCATAACTAATTATTTACGCACCAAAACCTGTAAACTACCTTAAAAAGGTTTTATAACACCATACTTTAAATAGAACTGAGTCGCTTTGTATAGAAAATATTTTCATCTGGCTCTGTGAAGCGCAATTTATTAATATTATAATTAAATTACCTCCATAAATTACGTATTTATTGAAATACCTATACCACCCGTGGCTTCATCCGATTTTGTCAATATAATTTACATGAAACTAAACATTTTAATATATTGGAGATAAGAGCGCGATTTTAATATTAATATTGATATTGATAGAAAATTTTTGATGATTTAATATTAAATTATGACATACTGGAAATATTGGATATTGGATACGTGTTTTTTTTTTTAAATTGGAATGCTCTAAGGGGCTTAAGATCATTCTGGTGACGTTAATATGCTTTGAACTTATTACTATTTAACCCCTTGCATTGGTTAAGTAAATATATCGAATATCGTAAGCAAGTAGTTTAATAACAAATACATTTCTAGACTTGTAGAATAAACGAGTATAATATAGAGAGAATAATTTTACAACAAATAGAAGAAGATAGAAGATATTTTTATATATGTGTTATATAGTACTGTAGAATAAGCAGATCGAAGCAAAATTAAATTTACCAGATAAATTCAGTATCAATATTAAATCTTTAACAAGTTTAATATAATATTAAATATTGTTTGTAAATTTCCACGCACACTTTATTATCGATATTTACGAGTAGTTCGTAACATATTTTTTCGTCTATCAGGCAAAGTTCAAATCAGTATAACAATTACTTTTTACCATACAAAAATACTGAAAACCATAATAATGAGTACGCTGTTTTATTTTATATCTGACAAAAGGTGTTTGTTTTTATTCACGCATGGATGGAGCACTACGTAACACATCAAACGACAAATTACAGTTCAACCAAGCATTCTTTTATCTTTGAAATATATTTTCCATTATAAACTCTTATTTTCTCTTTTAATGGTCCAGACATCTACTGGCTAAATTAATTTATTCAACATCATAATAAAATGTTTAATTAAAAACACAATAGACGAATGGCGTCAAATAATGAGTACATTATTAGGAAGAATTTTCATAATAAACTGACTCGGGAGATTGTTTTGTAATATTTTATTTTTATATTATTTAAATATCCAGAGCTCACAATTTTTTTCACTGGAGCTACCATTAAACTTGACGTTTTAAATACGATAATTTTATTAATTCCATCATCATTATCATTAATATGTTGATGATTATTATTTTCCGCTTCTTTTAACCTACATCATCATGTCTCGCAAAAAGCCACTTTTGTCCATATACCCAAATACGCTTCCATGTCACAGGTAGCCTTTTAAATTTGTAATTAGGGGTTTGTTTGAGGTTAAGGGGTACATTTGGGTCCCGACCGACATTAGGGTCCCATCAAATATCCTCCACGTGCGTTTCAAGTTATGTTCTGATGGCCAACCATTATACAATCTTTGTAGAGGACCTTTTGTATTAGAATATTGCAAGGCAATATATTAGAATATGCTAAGTCATAAGTAGTTCGATTAACTTTATTTAAGCCAACTTTTTGTTTTAAATACTTATTAACGTGATGAAAGAACGTTAAAAAATTAATATTTTGATTTGCTTAATAGCCGAACTCATAGTCAGTAACGATTACTTTATTCGCTCCTTAGCAAAAAAAAATCACTGTACAAATTCTGTACTAAGGAGCGATTTAAGGAACCGTTAGTGACTCTGATTTGGACGTAAAGCTTTAGTAAATTATAGCTTAAATGGTGTTTGATTGTCGATAAAAGTTATTTTTAATGGCTATATAGACATTTGTGTCAGGGACCCAATTAGCACAGAACTCATTAATTAGGTTGCGTAATAATTAATATAAACAAGTAAAAATCATTACTATGTGGGAGTGATTACTCAGATCCGGATTAATCCTAATAGTTCCAGACTGACCTAAGTGGTATAAGCGATTCAAATAAGAAGGAAATTGTCGCCATTTCCCCATCCGTTATGCAAGCTTCAAGCTAAACGAAACAAGGAAGTTGACTTAGGACTTCTGTCCACGTAGACAGACACAGACACGTGTCAATTGTCATTTGCTTGCAGCTAGCTTGTATCTTGCGTAGTAAAAGTACGATAGAATATTTTCTCGTAACGGCATCGTCGCGTTTGCCTATTGCATATGTTTCATCATGCAGCTTACACGCAAACGTCCAAATAAAGCACCGTGGACAGTACACCTTAGACTTAGAATTGAATCCTACACCTCAAAATAAACATTATACCTAACGCGAGTTTATTTATGCATCCTAAACATAGCATACGAAAGTAAATTTGCTCGTTCGCGAAACTTATTTTTCTCAAGAAAATATTGCTAAAAGTTTCGTCGTTACAACATATCCCAAGGTATTCGAATAGTTAAGTTTTGCCTACCAGAAAAATATAAAAATTAGAATAAAAATGCCTAAAAAGAATTATGTTACTTCTAGGGTGATTGCCCCAGTTTTGTCAGCTGTCTTTGACATAGGTAGCCTATGTAATCAATTCACTTCAACACATGTCATCAACTAGGAACTTCACATCTATCAACACATCACTGGAAGCCTTAATTTCAATTGGTGGAGCAAGGGGATCCCTAAACATTTTTGGAGTCCCATGAGGGTAACTCCCCACCATCGTAACCGTATGCTCTCGGTCCGGCTTCTCACTGCGTAAAGAATTATAGATATCAAAAATCTTTCACTGATGACTCCTGACTCAAAGGAAAATCTGTGGTCTTAACCAGACTCGTCGCTGTTATATCTATTAATTCCTGGAAAAGCCGAAGCTTTTCAAGTCAATATCATTACAAACGAATCGATACTTCAACCATTTTGAACGCCAATTATTTCTAACGAAGCGGCTGTTATTAAGTACAACAAACAATTGCTTCAACCATTTTAATATCCTTTCATTACCGTTTAATATCCTTCATAACCTTTGTTTTGCTCGCTGTATTTTCTTATGGTTTGAGGGCTTATAAATACCGGTATTTATTTATTTTAGGTTATTTACTCCTCTTGTGAAAGTACAAGCTTTTGCAAAAGTGGAAATTGGAAGTTAAATTGAATAATATGTTTAACAAAGGAACAAGATACAAGAAGATATTAAGATATATATTAAGATATTATTAAGAAATGATCCGGTTCAAAAAGATACTCTATTAGATATATTAAAAGATCTTAAGATTGATAATAATTTATTAATTAAAGTTAAATTTTATAGGCATAGGTTTCATGCATAATAATCTTAAAATTACGCAATTTATGACATTAACTATTACTGAGTTTTCACTGTAAGGCCAAAATTTGTCCACAGTTTATCAGACGTACGAATAATGTTTTTTTTTAATTAATGTATTTGTAACATCCATATCAGATAAAATTTATCTTTCTGCATTTTCTCTCTTCTCAAAACGAGATACAAAGATTTGCTCTTCTCCCATTAATGTTCGATACATTAAGTATTGGAACTATTTTAACAACGAAACAACAAAAGCCGTCCACATAGCCTACAGTCACAGTACACATATATCTTTACCGTGCTACAGTTCTCATTTTTCTTCCCACCGCTGCCCGCTGTCAGCGCGGCTACCCCACATTTGTTATACCGACCTTTACTAGTTACTGGGTGGACCATGTCGATTTGTTTAGTTTTTATGGGCTCGCCGTTAGTTCCTTTCTATTTCACTGCCAAATCCCTCAGTTTCGTATTAACAACAAAATTTCGGATTGGTTTCGTCATTTGTAAAGGAAATCCTTGATTGGTTTCATGGTTAGTAAGGTCATGTGTCTATTACAGTCATTTATTTCTAGAATCGACCTTCAGTACAAATATTATTAGTGTTTCAAACAAGCAGAACCACATAATGATGACCTCTCATCGTAGCTTATGAATATTACTTACACCATAATTTAAGCATATTTGTATATTTATATGTATGTACATATATCGGAGTACCCTCATTTTCATACCCTCAGTTGTATTGTGTCGAGCTCTAAGTCTCGGTGGAGATCGGCGTTCCGAACGCACCAGTGTGCGCCGGTTGCTTTCCGACAGAATAGATTCTGGACTACTTGTAGTTTGTGGACTATATTGGGAGCCGCATGTGCGAAGACAGGGGCGGCATAGAGTAGTACCGGTCGAATGCAAACCTTGAAGAGCGTTCACTTGCTCCTGAGGGACATTTTACTTTTCCTTCCCAACATTACGTTGAGTCGGCTCATATAATAACGGGCTGTACTAGTCACCTTGTTGATATGGGGCCTAAAGGTGAGTCTAGAGTCTAGTGTTATACCTAGATATTTTGTTTGTGTCCTCCAAGGGACGGGTGTTCCCGCGAAGCGGATGGGGGGATCGCTCAAGCGTCGTTGCTTGTGCGAGAAGCGGATTGCGGCACTTTTGTCTGCATTGACTTCGATGCGCCATTTCTTGAACCAGTCTCCTAACTCGTTAACCGAGTTTTGGACTCTGGTAAGATCTGACGACATCACCCGTCCTTTAAAGTAAAGGGCGGTGTCATCGGCAAAGAGGGAGAGTTGGACCCCTTTCTTGGGTATCGGTATATCGTTAGTGTACGATATGAATAGTAAGGGGGCTAGCACTGAGCCCTGAGGGACCCCGGCCGTTATTAGGCGAGGGGACGAGAGGACACCTTCGTGTCTGAAACAGAAGGTGCGTTGATCTAGGTAGGAAGCCACGAGTCGTACTATACGGTCTGGAAGGCCAAGATAATGAAGTTTATAGATAAGTCCGGCATGCCAGACCTTATCAAAAGCTTTAGCAACGTCGAAGAAGACAGCGACTGTCTTGTCGCGTCGCGGGTAGAATCCACTAAGTATGTATTCTACTATACGGTGTACTTGTTGAGGACAAGAGTGTTTAGCACGAAACCCGAATTGGTGCGGAATGATCAAGGGAGGACCGTCCGATGGAAAGAGATGCTTTCTTCTTCTCTTCAAGTTGATTCTACAAAACTTTATAACTACCCACGTAATCAAAATGGCAAGCTTTCTAAGTTACTCTAATTAAAAGTAATTCATTTATGATTTAGGTTAAACCAATAGCTGCTCACCAAATAAATATACATTGTATGTACGCAAGTTTGTTGAACTTCAAAGGCTACGAGAATTCCAAGGGTCTGTTTTAATTTATTTAAGTGCGTATCAAACCAAGAGTTTTGTCGCGTCAGCCATTTTCGCTTTCAATAAATAACATTGGGAAATAAAATTAGTATTCTCTCAAAACAACGGGGAAAACATAATTATACTTAGCAGAAATGTATTTACTTACTGACCTCTGTTTCAATAAAGGGAAGATAGCTATCCTCACAGCCGTTTCTATCATCGTATTATCTAAAAATAAATACAATGTTTTACCCGTATTGGGGCGGTTTAGAATACTAACCCCAATCCCACGTCGGATGGGTGTCGTAAGATACGACTAAATCCGGCCCGCTGGTAGCGGTAGTCATAATTCTCTAAGATAGACTTTATAGATAGACCTTAGTTAATTGACTATGCAAACAGTTAATTGAAACCCTTTACCAAAAAATCACTGTGGTTTAATTTTTGGCCTTGGTAGATACAACATACAACAACGAGTTGATTGAGATGTCTTCAACTTTTCAACAAACCAAGAATATTTTCTTCCCTTATCAATGTCACAAATCAAAAATATCCTCATGGGCATTTCTATTTTCAGCTAAATCCAGTCCAGAATCAAAGCACAGTGAACCGGGAATCAATCAATAATATCAATCAGTTATTCCTATCCGATACCCACGTCACTTGCTTGTCGAATTCAATCACTGCCTACAATATACAATATTTGGAAAAATATAGCCAAGAAATATATCGACGCTTGAAAGGAAAAATTGACTAAGCGACATTGAGCTAATTTTACAGGAGAACAGTTTAAAGTTGGAATTTCGTTCGAAAACCCATCCCGGGTTAGGTTAAATCTGGTGAGATGACCATGGGGAGGAGTGTCTGAAAATCGCTTAAAATGCCTCACATAATTTATGAAGCCCCATTATGACCGCACGTAAGAAGTTACAAACATGTTTACCTTTAACTTTTAAGTATCTCTCACTCGCACCCATAACTATAATTCTAAAAATATCTCTAATATTTCATCTTACATCTTTCGAAATAGTTGAAATCCTGATAATAAAAAGTCTCTGACAAATATGAGACATTACAAATAATTAAGACCCAAAGCAAACGTATAACTCTATAAAAACTCTACCCTGCCTGAGAACCGAAAGAGCTGGGGCGTAGCATACGATCAAACAAACCAAGGCTTGAGCTCTCAATAAAATAATTCGAATCGCATTTAGAACTTTCAGACCTCAACACTTGCTAACTAGCCAATGAACTATAATAGATTGTTTAATTCACAGAACACGTAATCATAAATCGAATTACGCCCGCTACAAATTGACGTTAACAAGTAGGGTAGTAGCAACGTTGGTTTACAATTTTATAATGGCGTCCATTTCCGAACGGAGTTCGCTATTTTGGAGGTAAACGTTCATTAATGGGTAAATATTGCGTACTGTAATGTGTTGTGGTAACAGCTCGCAAACCAGATGTATCACTTGATGGTAAATTATCACAACTGCCTACGGAGGTGTCAGAGATATTTTTAAATGTAAATAGCCTTCAAAAAAGCATACAAGCCACCTTATGGTAAATGATTAGAGTAATCTGTAAACATCAGTGACCCCAAAGGCATCACAGATGTTTTATCCGTCAAGACAGAAGGAAGCCGAACGACAAAATCATTTAAGATTCTAAGAATTTTAAGAAGACAACGATTGAAGGCTGATTCAAGCAAGGTGTCACAAAAATGTGTTCAAGCATTAATTGATGTTGTCTAACTTCAAGATTTTCTAGTTTTTCTACTCAAGTTCCTCTGCTCTGTACTTTTTCTATTGCTTACCGCTTCTAGGTCATTGAAAGATAGACGGAGCCCTTTACATTTCAACGTCACTCTCTCTGATTACATTATGTACTATTTACCTATGTCTTCTTTACTATTACTAGATATTGATATTACAACCTCAAAAATTTGTGTCAACTTTAGATGGCTAACTACTGCCATTTACTACAAGAAATCATTACATCGCTCTCCAATTACAACTCGTGCACTCACCAACCTGGAAGCCACGGTAGTTATACTAGGCATGACAGGACACGCATCCCTGATCATAGCCTCCCTAGGGAGCGACGCTAGCGCCCCGCCTCTCCAAGCGCGGTCTCCTCAGATGAAGGCTGAGAGGTCGCATGACCAAAGCCATCCTCAAGGCGGTGTTTAGTGAGTAAGAGTCTCACATAACCAGCACAGCCGGATACTAGGAAAATAAAATAATGATTTATAAAACAATTAAAGTTAAATTTTTAATTGGAACGAAGTTCCTTATCGCGCGTTGTGAAAGGGGGCTAGACGGAAAAAATCCTTACGACACTTTTTTTCTTACGACACTTTTTGATTCTTACGAAAAGTCGTGACGACACTTTTTGCTATTGAAGTTGTAAGAAGTACAGAGATGGCGCTGTAAAACTTTCTGAATCACTTCAAAAAACAATACTTAAATCCAAAGGAACTTCGTTCCATCCGGATGTCCCTTGACACCTCTCATGTCTTTATATATTTTACTTATTTTTTTATTATTTGTAACTTAATATTTCTATTTAAATTTAATTTTTAAACTAATTTTTCTTCTTTATTATTATCTACTTTAGTAAGAACCCCTTATTGGCCGAAGGTGAAGGTATCCTCTAGTAGAGAATACCAGGTGTCCTTATTATTTGCCGTGTTCGTGCACATTTCGCCAGCCACTTGTATGATCTCGTGTGCCCACCGAGTAGCAGGCTTGCCTCTCTTCCTAGAGCCTGATAGACCGATCCAAAAAGTCAGTCTGTGGGACCAACGATTATCCAACAATCGGGCAACGTGACCAGCCCAGCCAGACAACTTCTATTAACTTGCCATAACTACCCAAACTACACACTTCTGTGACTAAGCAAACAGAAATCTACAAAGCCAATGCTTGCCAAAGCAATATTGTCGATAACTGGAAACAAAAGAGCTAGAACAATCTGCGTAATTGTGAAAGGGCGTTGTACACGGAAGTGAATTTTGTTCCTCGTATTAGGATGGATCGCAATATCGGTCGTATTGCAGCTGCTATTCTGCAGATATTGTAGATCAAAGCCTACCAATTTGGTGCTGTATCATGTTTCAGTATTATCGGATTTAATACGAGTACTACAAACACTTGTCTTGACAAATTGCTAAGAAAATAAATAAGAATTATGATGGATTTTTGTGCTGCTAAAAGTCACGAAGTCTGACTTTGAAGTCGATGGTCGATGAACTGTTCGACTTATCACCTTCAACCCATTAATGACCCATCACTGTGCATAATTATGTCCTCCTCTCGAAGAGGCTAAAGGCATACTCCAAAATGTTGCTCTAGAAAGAAGTAGTAAAAGGGTTAGTGGCCAACACAATTGTTTGAAATTTTTCATGCCACCCGATTCTTCCGACATGACTTTAGAGCTATCGATCTAACTTGCCGAGTATGGAAGTATTTTAACCTTGATATTCAATGAATATATTTTGTATCTTTACCTAAAAAAATATTTGCAATTTCAATATCTTAGGAGGTCCAGTGAAACTCCGCAAATAATATCAACGGCTTTTGTTAAGTGCTGATAGAAATAAAGTTTACCCCGTAATCGTGAAAACAAGCAAAGTTACAGAAGGCATATAAAGTGTTTTGATTCTTTCACTGGTATGAAAAACCGTAAAAATAAAATATTATAACAATTCAACAGCTAAAATGATAAATAAGGCCTAAAAATAAATTTAGTCTCGTATTATACGAATTACGGAAAACGGAAAGAATGGTTAAAAATAAAAGCCCTTCAAATTCAGGTCTTGTTAAAAACTACAGCGAAAAATTCACTTGAAAAGTAATTGGTCAATGTTAAAGTCAATTGAAGTAAAGAAAATAGAACATTGAACTATTATTACTAGCGTATAGAATCGACACCGCAAACTCGTTGTTTGCGCAATGAACTGTTGCCAATTGGCTACAGTTTTCAGCGGATCCAGTCGATTTTGAAAAAAGAACGGGGGCTCGATTTTGAAAATAGAACCTCCCGGCGCTACATAAATTTTGTTCGAGTACATATTAAACTTCAATGAGTGTACAAGATTTTATATGTAATATGTATAACTTGCAATGTTGTTACCTATAATAGTCGTAGTATCTCGCTGCACTCATTGACATATTGCGCGTTCACTCGCACTTAGACCTAAGACCTAAGTCCGAATGAATAAGTCTACTAGTGTGTTTGTTTGAGTCAAACCTTGCAAACTTCCTCTAGTCTACGGAGTAAAAATTTTGTATATTTGCAATAGTTCATAATTACTTTACCGTGACCTGGTGCCACGCTCAAGATTGGTTCCAGACGAGAGTACTCAAATTTTAACAACAGATATGAAATTTTTAACCGACTTCAAAAAAAGGAGGAGGTTCTCAATTCGACTGTTTTGTTTGTTTGTTTGTTACCTCAGAACTTTGGACTGGGTGAACCAATTTAGATGATTTTTATTTTTATTGAAAGCTGGTGCTAGTCGTGTAGTCCCACATAAATTTGAGCGAGATCTGACAATGGTATCCATGTCAAAAGTACAATGTACTTCATTTGAAGTCGGTTAATTTTTTGTTAAAATGTTAGATTATATACTTACCTACTTCTGACAGCTCGTTCCAAACTCCATCTTAACTTGATTGACATTCTCAGAATTTACTCCAGACAGAAACTCCTTTACGGTGAACAGCAAAGCAAAAAGCGTCGTTTAAATTTTTTAACTTTTAATTTATTATATCTCCATACCTACCTAAGACTTAATACATACAGACTTAACATTACATATAAGCCTATTTCCGTAGAAGTAATACTTTTTCCTGTCTCAAAGTGATTTCGTCGATAATTAGGCGTTGTCCACTAATATCCATGACAAGGATTAATTACAAAGATCTATTTCAACTTTTATGTCCACTTTAATCCCAACCCATCAAACCCATCAATGGATCTTTTTACACCCAGTGAGTGTCCAAAGATCCATGGGAAAAGTGAAAAAAAAATTAATGTTTCAATTGTTCCACGTCTTTATTATTCTTTTCACCGAACATTTTCAACCAACGGGTATATATATCAAGATGTTATATTATTATTATTAAATGGGAATAACCTTGAGTTGACAGGTAATTCCGTAACACAAGCCCTCTGGGGCGTCTCGAGTTGAGAGGTTGTGGTTCAGCGATTCTGAGTTAAGGTCGTAGCTGACTTATACGACACCGCTCCCATCCAACCGAAGTATGAGAATTCAAATATAAACTTAAAATCGTGCTCTGTAGGTACAACTATTGAGTGGCAAGGTTGCGGTTAGCTTGCTTCCCGCGCACGGGCTGCTAATTTTTGTTGTTACTGTAAAGTGCACCTACAGAGCACGATTTTAAGTTTATATTTGAATTCTCATACTTCGGTTGGGTGGGAGCGGTGTCGTATGTCAGCTACGACCTTTAACGTCAAGCCTTTCCACGCTTGTTAGTGGAATGATAAAGTCAATTCCAACTTATTATGTAATATACAACATAAAAAGAATATAAAAATCTCTTCAGGAGTCTTATTCCTTTTATACTTTTTATATTATAAATGTGAAAGTTTTTGAAGATGTTTGGATGTATGTTCCTCAATCACACCACTTTGGAATGGAGATAATGGACTCTGGTTTAACACATAGTTAGGCTGCTTTTTATCCCGGAAAAGTTCAGGATTCCTGCGGGATTTGTAAAAATCGATATCCACTCCACCCCCGAGAAGCCACGGGCATCGTCAAATATTATTATCAATTAATTAATTAAAATTTTCGTTTCGAAACCACTCTACCGCGGACGAAGCCGCGAGCAAAAGCTAGTAATGTTATAAATTGAATACTTACGAAACAGCAAACAAATTATATTATTGTTGTTTAAAAAATAAAATGTTATACCATACAAAATGGTATACTTGCGAAAATTTAACTTGTATTATGATTCTGGCTGCAAGACTCGAAAAATATCGATAGGATGATTTGGTGACAAGAAAAAAAAATTAATAGAAAAGTTTTGCAATTCCTTGTAGATCCTATCATCAGAACAGAATATAAATGAGAAAAAGCGAGAAATCTCCCTTTAAAAAATGTTTGCAGTTGGTTAACAAATAAGTACCTAAATAAAACTGATAATGCAACACCATTTATATTATACTAGCTGTGCCGCGCGGTTTCACCCGCGTTAACTTGTGAAAAAAATAAGTACTTAAATATGATGTTATTAGCCTATGGCCTTCCTCGATTCTATAAATGAACTATCAAACACAAAAATAATTTTTAAATTCGAACCAATAGTTCCTGAGATTACAGCATTCAACCAAACTGTTCAGCTTTATAATATTAGTATAGATCAGATGTGTACCACAATATTAGATATATAGGTACAAAACACATAAACACAGTATGTATAATGTATATCCTACTCACCACAGCTAGTCACTACACAAGCATTTAGTTATTATATCCATAAATTAGTATTCGGACTACGTAGCACACATCTGGGACTGTTAACGTTGATACAGCTAGAATTCAATGAAATCCCGGATTCGGTGGAACCCCAAGAGATGGTATAACGCAATTTGCTGAGTAGTAGCAACACGAGAGGTGTGACGTACTCGGTCGGACATTAATGGGTTTCGCTAACTTTCATAATTGACTTGACTAAGTAACTGAGTTACCAGTTTGAGTGGTATCGAAGGTTACTCGATAAAGGAACATTTTCGCAGCTACAATTTAAGTTACAGGATGTTATTGTTAAGTGATGTGCTAGGATAATGGACCTTGAACATATTCTGAACAAAACCACTGGTACTTCATACCTTGCGTACGTATATTATGACATTGATATTATGTTGCCAACAAAAAAGAAGAAAGAAAGATAGTAAAGAAGAAAGAAGATAGAAAGAAAGATCGAAAGGAGCAATAATAACGAGGTGGTTCAAGGGAATATAGATGATGAATCAACTTCTCTTATTTCAATAACAAAAGCAATTTCTTCACCCAACGCTGTTCATCCATGCATTTCCATCATGATTACGATATCAATTCATTTATTCCATCGATAATTAGTATTCGGACGGTAAGCAGCTGGGACTTATTAATGTCGTCGGCGTTTCCGACGAGATCGAATGGAATCCCGGGAGGTGCGGGATAAAGCAATTTGCCGGGATCGCAGTCAACGTAAAGTTCTCCGGAAGGTGTGATATATTTAGTTACACAGTAATGTTGTTAACTTTGTAAGTGGATAAGCTACGTTAGATGTGTTATTCAATAAATTGTTAACATTTCTCAATGTTGAAACATTTACGGATTAAAACGTGGTTTTATTTCATCCATTGGGCAGTGAATATTTTATTTATTTATTTACTTATGGCTTCAACCCATTAAACCCACTAAACATTTCTCTTCTTGAGAAGGCCTAGAGCATACTCCACCACGCTGCTCCAGTGTGAATTGGTTGAACATTGAACACACCTATTTAAACTAATAATATAAAGAGGAAAGGTTTTATTTTTGGTTTTATATATGCACAAAAACTGTAACTATACTATATGAAGGAAATATTTACGATACCAAAGAATACTATTGGTACAAATCGGGATGTGTCCCCAGACCCCTGAAAATCGGACAACCTGGCAACGCTAAAGAATTAGCCCGACATGTCGAACGCGGCATGTACTTGTAACTTCATAGCTAAAGGGCGGAGTGCGCCAGGCCTAACAATACTCAAAAACTACTGGTCCAATTGAAAAAAAAATCTTTTACCAAGAGGATGCTCTATTGTTTCTGAGTAACATGCACTATTATTTATTAAAAAAATAGGCATCTAAACGAAAACCGAAGCAAAGCTAGGACGTTTACTAGCACACAATATAAACGCATTTAAACGTGAGTTTGCGTTGGTGTTCTAGTAAGCTTTGATCGATGACCTGGGCTTAACTGCGAATTAATTATCCGAATCGTCCATTGAACGGCAACAACCGTGGACTCGGTAGGTTTCTCGGTTGAGGGATGTGGGTTTAAATCCATTTCGTAGCGATCGTACATGGGTGTTATTTATTTTACTTGTGGGCACCTCTGTCCCACATACCATGTATTATATATGTAGTTTATTATATACTTCACACATACACAAACACACACACACTTATTTATTATATTATGTTTATTTCATCAACTACATACATACACACATATGCATCACACATACATTCACACACAAGCACCGACACCATCCACGGGTTCGAACCTGGTGCGCTCTGGTGTCCTACGTCACACCGTGACGTCACATCACCAGCCGCGGCCAGCGGCTCGCTGAACAGGTTGCTGGCGCGGCGGCGCCTCACCTCCCGCGCCCCTTCCACGGGCAGCGCGCGCTCGCGCCGGCAGTCATCGCCTGACGGCGTTAGTCAGCCTCCAATACACATCGCGCTAACCCGTGTCGCTCGGTCGCTTGACTACCTCGCGCTTACCTAGTGCTTTCACTGTGCCCTAAGTGCTATTTTACGTCCTGTATTAAGACTGCTTGTGCCTGTACTTTGTATCTATTCTATCACTCTCTCTCCTTCTTGTTTTATGGATTTTCTTGTGTCGCGTATCAGTGTAGTTGTACTGTATTTCTTTCGTGTTTTGTGCAATAAACTTTTAACATTAATTCCGTGTTAAACTTATTGCTTACGCACCGCCTACGCTCACCACACGCGCTATACATATTTCCATACTGGTGACCCTTTTTGAACACAGTGAATATGTTGAGTGATAGTGACTATTATGTTAGTGACAATAGTGACGACGAACAATTCGAGTCGTGCACAGATTCGCCATTATGCGCCGCCCGGGCGCAACACGGCCACGCCCTGGCAGCCATGCGGCGCGCACCTACTTGCCGCGCAATGGCGCAGCATGTGCTTTGCGGCGCGACATGCGCTGCAGCACCACCAGCAGCAACAACAGCAACAGCAGCAACCAGCACCAGCGCAGCCTTCAGAGTGCCGCCATTCGATCTGGAGGACCCGGAGCTCTGGTTTGCACTTCTGGAGGCTCAGTTCGTGTTCCACAAAATATTCATGGACTCAGAAAGGTACAATTTCGTAATTACGAACCTTACTATGGACCAAACGCGGACCGTGAGGGACATAATTATCAACCCTCCGGTTAACAACCAGTACGAGTGCATTAAAGCGGAACTCATCCGCCGACTCGCCGCCTCTCACGCGCAGAGGATCGAGGCAGTGCTCATCAACGAGGCGATTGGTACCCAGACGCCGTCACAGTTCCTGCGGCGCCTGCAGGACCTGGCGGGTCCTACCACGCCACAGCGCCTCATCCGCACCATCTGGTGCAGCCGCCTGCCGCACGCCGTGCAGGCAGTGTTATCCACGCTGCCCACGGACACACTCGAGCAGCTGGGTGACATGGCGGACCGCCTGCAGGAGATATCTGCCCCCTGCCCGGTCGCCCCGCCCGCTGCTCCACTCCCGGACAGCACCGCTGCCCAGGTCAAAGAGCTGACCAGCATTGTGCAGCACCTGGCGCGCGAGGTGGATCGGCACACCATTGCTCCGCGCCAGGTCACCGACAGCACCACGCACCGGCGCCAGCCGCCAACCCAGCGCGCGGCGCCGGTGCCTACCAGCACTCCGCGCCATGCCACACGTACACCACGTCACCACCAGCCATCACCACAACGCGCACGCAGTGCGCACACGGACTCGGTAGCCAGTCCCACCGCGCAGCAACGGCCAGCGGTGATGACCACGGCTGAGTGCAGCGCCACAACCGGACGCGTTTTTATTACAGACAGTAATTCGCGCGTGCAGTTCCTAGTGGACACAGGCAGTGATTTGTGCGTGTACCCCATTGCGGCACTATAAGACCGCCGTCAAAAGTCGAATTTTAAATTGTGCGCGGCTAACGGCTCCTCAATAGATACGTATGGTTACGTAGATTTAAAATTAAATCTAGGTTTAAGGCGAGACTTCACGTGGCGCTTCACGGTTGCGGACGTCACAAAAGCTATAATCGGCGTCGATTTTTTAAGCCACTACAATTTAATAGTAGACGTCCGCAACCAACGCCTAGTGGATAACACAACAACCCTGTCAACATTTGCCTCCACTGCTAAGTCTGATGTATGTTCTGTCAAGGTAGCGACGGGCGACACGAGATACCATGCGCTTTTAAATAAGTTTCCCGATCTAACGCGCCCATCTGGCACACCAAAGGCACCAAAGCACACCACGGTTCACCATATCCGCACCACACCCGGCCCACCCGTCTCTTGCTCACCACGTCGGCTCGCAGCCGACAAATTAAAGATAGCTAGGACGGAATTCGAACTCATGCTCTCAAACGGCACTGCACGTCCTTCCGAGAGCCCGTGGGCTTCGCCGCTGCACCTTGCTCCTAAAAAGGATAACGGTTGGCGGCCATGTGGTGATTACCGCATGTTGAACGCGCGGACGGTCCCCGACCGTTATCCTATACGTCACATCCACGACTTTGCCCATAATATAGCTGGTAACAAAGTCTTCAGTACCATCGACCTAGTCAAGGCCTACAACCAGATCCCGGTCTACGAGGAGGACATCGCGAAAACAGCCATAACAACACCTTTTGGTCTGTTTGAGTTCCCTTATATGACTTTTGGTCTCCGCAACGCAGGGCAGACATTCCAGAGGTTCGTGGATGAGATGACGCGCGGTCTAGATTTTTGTTACGCCTATCTAGACGATTTCCTGGTATTTTCTAAGAACGAAGCCGAGCATGAAGAGCACCTGCGTTTACTCTTCACTCGAATGCAGGAATATGGTATGTTAATCAATACTACGAAATGTGTTTTTGGTCACCGTGAGGTCACGTTCCTGGGCTATCGCATCTCAGAAGATGGTACGAAACCTCTGGAAGCCAAAGTACAGGCTATAAGGGAATTCCCCCCACCCAAGACCGTTAAGCAGCTGCGCCGTTTCTTGGGGATGGTTAATTTTTACAGGCGCTTCCTGCCTCACGCAGCAACCATTCAGGCCCCACTGAACGCCCTGCTTACGGGCTCGGTGAAGGGGTCGCAGCCGGTACATCTTACTGGTGACTCTCTTTCAGCTTTTGACCAGTGTAAGGAGAGTCTTGCAAACGCTGCGCTATTGGCACACCCGGACTGCGATGCTCCATTGAGTTTAGTCACCGATGCGTCCGACGTAGCAATGGGTGCCGTAGTGCAGCAACTCAAAAATGGTAAGTGGCAGCCGCTTGCATTCTTCTCGCGCAACCTAACACCCGCGCAGCAGAAGTATTCGCCCTACGATCGCGAACTACTCGCGATCTACGAGAGCATAAAGTACTTCCGGCACTTGCTGGAAGCACGGCATTTCGCAGTCTACACTGACCATAAGCCGCTCAGTTTCGCTTTCCATGAACGGAAAGCCAACTGTTCGCCCCGTCAGTTCCGCCATTTAGACTTCATCTCGCAGTCCACGACCGACATCCGTCACATCTCCGGTAAGGATAATGTGGTGGCGGACACATTATCTCGCGTCGATGAACTGCAGCTGCCAGTCGACTTCGATACACTCGCGGAGTCTCAAGCAGTGGACCAGGAGCTTCTTCAGTACCTCAGCGGAGAAACATCACTTCGCCTGAAGAAGCTCACCATCCCTGGCAGCAGTAGGGAAATTTACTGTGACGTCAGCACACCGTCAGCACGGCCTTTTGTACCACTGTCACTACGTAAGCCGTTATTCGACAGTCTTCATGGTCTCAGCCACCCAGGTCCCAAGGCCACCGCCCAACTGGTGGCCGAGCGCTTCGTCTGGCCTGGGATGCGCAAAGACTGTCGAGAGTGGTCACAAAAATGCCTAGCGTGTCAGCGCGCCAAGGTGAGTCGACACGTGTCAGCGCCGTTGGGCACGTTCGACTTACCTCGCGCCCGATTCGCCTTTATCCACGTGGACATTATAGGGCCCCTACCAACATCTGAGGGGTACCGCTACTGCTTGACCGCAGTGGACCGTTTTACGCGCTGGCCGGAAGTAACACCTTTGGTAGATATCACCGCGGAATTGGTCGGTAAGGCGTTGCTATCGTGGATATCCAGGTTTGGATGTCCAGCCGATATCGTTACCGACCGTGGGCGGCAGTTCGAATCCACGCTCTTCCAATACCTTGGAAGAATGATCGGATTCAAGCACCGCCGCACCACCGCCTACCATCCGGCCTGCAACGGCATGGTCGAGCGATTTCATCGCCAACTAAAAGCAGCGATAATGTGCCACGCGGATAGCAACTGGGTCGAGGCCTTGCCCTTTGTGCTCTTAGGCATCAGGTCATCTTTTAAAGAGGACCTTCAGTCCTCTTCCGCTGAGCTGGTCTACGGTGAGCCGCTCCGTCTGCCGGGAGAATTCTTCCAGGCGACCGCTCCCGAGACCACAGACCTCTCAGACTTCACCACACGCCTAAGACACATAGCGGCAAAAATCCGACCCACACCTGCTGCATGTCACTCAAGCAACAAATCCTTTGTTCAGAAGGAGCTCCATTCAGCGAGCCACGTCTTCTTACGAGACGACTCGACCCGAGGTTCCTTATCACCACCTTACACAGGTCCTCACAAAGTGGTCGAACGTAGGGATAAGACTTTCCGTATACTGGTTAGAGGCAGGGAGGTCACAGTAACGATAGACCGACTTAAACCGGCCTACCTACTTGTAGACCCATCACCCACCAACAATCCCATCCCTACTCCCAGGTTCCCTCCAGCTCCAGCGCCCACTCCTACACCAACCCCCGCTCCCTCGCCTGATCCTCCACCTGCACGGTCGAAGTCCACAACTCCGGAAGGCGGCAAAACAACACGATCTGGCCGCCGAGTTCGTTTTCCGGACTACTATCGACCGTAGACCCGGTCTCTGGGGGGGAGTGATGTGGGCACCTCTGTCCCACATACCATGTATTATATATGTAGTTTATTATATACTTCACACATACACAAACACACACACACTTATTTATTATATTATGTTTATTTCATCAACTACATACATACACACATATGCATCACACATACATTCACACACAAGCACCGACACCATCCACGGGTTCGAACCTGGTGCGCTCTGGTGTCCTACGTCACACCGTGACGTCACATCACCAGCCGCGGCCAGCGGCTCGCTGAACAGGTTGCTGGCGCGGCGGCGCCTCACCTCCCGCGCCCCTTCCACGGGCAGCGCGCGCTCGCGCCGGCAGTCATCGCCTGACGGCGTTAGTCAGCCTCCAACACACATCGCGCTAACCCGTGTCGCTCGGTCGCTTGACTACCTCGCGCTTACCTAGTGCTTTCACTGTGCCCTAAGTGCTATTTTACGTCCTGTATTAAGACTGCTTGTGCCTGTACTTTGTATCTATTCTATCACTCTCTCTCCTTCTTGTTTTATGGATTTTCTTGTGTCGCGTATCAGTGTAGTTGTACTGTATTTCTTTCGTGTTTTGTGCAATAAACTTTTAACATTAATTCCGTGTTAAACTTATTGCTTACGCACCGCCTACGCTCACCACACGCGCTATACATATTTCCATATACTAATCAATAGAATCCTATTGATTTCACAAATATATAAATTTCCAAACCATCCCAAGGGATATAACCGTGATAAAATCTTCCCTATTATTTAAAGTTCTCTCAAAATCATATCGTTTTTCGATTTAAGGGTCAGTTTGCGAAATATTTGTCTTTTGAAGTGCTAATTTTGGTTAGGGTCAAGTGTCCCCCCCCCCCCTCCCCCGCAAGCTAAACGGTTGGAGTTGGACTAACGAAAAAATTCACATAAAAGGTTATGTGGCGAATTTACAAGGAAAACTATCACGGCTATGTTAGCATAAGTAGTTAATGAGTAATAGTCGATAAACTTACTACTTCGGAACCCTACATGCGGTTCAACATCAACTGGTTCAAGCCTTTGCACAAGCTATAACTGCTATAAGCTATATATCACGGTAACCATAAATCGGTCCTAGCCCAAGTTTTCCAAAAACCACAATAACCCTTGAGTTGATGTCTTTAATTGGACCATCCCAACTGTTTTGGCATGAAAAGCGATAGCGAGTGCCTTAAGAGTTATTCTGGTTGTTGAGTGCCCTCAGAACTATACTGTAATGCGGAGACATTTCAAGCCTCCCCATCTAGCGTTGTGGTTTGATTATTAAACGCCTCGTGTTATAAGTTTAACGTGTATTCATTTGTATGTGAGTGTGTCTGTGGAATTGTAGCTCCTAAAAGAATAGACCGATTTTGATGCGGATTTCATGATTGTTTAAAGTTGATCTGATCAAGAATGTTGCTATGGTGGTTGATTGGTATGCATAATAAAAGTCAAAGTAACGTACACAAAAAAGAGAAAAGTTTATTTGTGTGGTAAACACAAGCGATAGTTTATACACACAGTAAGAAAGCCAGAAACCATAGAATTTATAGAAGAAGTAGAATTAGGACAGAGATAGTATAGTAAAACGACAGCGTTAAAATATGACACTACCAACCGACGAAAGAACAATGCCTAACTGCCATACATCGTTTTATTTCATTTTCAACTTTAGCTTCTTAAAATGAAAAAAATTCTAAAAATCGTCGCTTTAATTTCTGAGCTTAGATATATAATCATTTTCAGCAGACACACCCCAGAACCAAAGTATTTTGAGATTGAATTCTTATAACCATTGAGTCATAGAGTAGGGGAGAACGTAATTTTTACCATTATTTTTTATTCTGACTTTTTTTTGATTGACAACCGGAAATGGAAATTTGACATCATTACATTTGTTACCAACATTTATAACGAAATTCTGTGTGTAATATTGGCCAGAAGTCTCCCTATATCTTGCTTGATACAAGCTATGTATCGAAGTGAGTGCCCGAATGAAAATGGACATTGTTGACATAATTGTTATTATAGTCAATTCATCACTTATTAATAAAATTATTTTACGCTGGGTAGTACGGGCACAGGTATTAATTTTAAAATACGTAAAAAAATAAATGTATTGCTTCGGTATAACTGACGTTTTAAGACGCTACAAAAAATAAAAAATAATTTTTGGGCATTGTTCTTTCCGTCTGCCGACGCGACGGTGCGTGACTCTCATCATACATCGTACATAATACGCGGGTTTTGGAGCCGAAAACGCGATACGAGCAGATTCCCCGCGTTTTCGTTGGAGCGCTTCTAAAACGCGCTGTTTGCGAAGGCGCCGAAGGCTCTAAGAACAATACCCAGAGAGGTGGACGAAATGTTTGAAAATTTAAAATTGTTGATCTCATTTACAGAACGCTTCCTATGTCACAAAACAATATATACTTGCAATAATTTTGAATAACTCTGTTGGCGCAAGTTAATAATAATAATTGATAGTTCAAGATGAATAAAATCTGCTAAGGTAAGAAAATAGTCTATTTAGAGATTAAACGATACACAGCTACCCGCAAACAAAATTAAATTCTACCCTCATCGAACAACTAAAACATGTCCACCCAATTTTTGGCCCGACCGGCCTTAAACTAATTGAATTATTGTCAACTTCTGACACTAATGAGAGCCAGATGTGTCCAAGCTTAGGGTCGCATACTAATTTATTGTGGGGCAAAGTTTAATGTGGATCTACTGATAATATGTAATAAAAGTGAATGAGTTATAGGCTTATTGATACATATTAAAACCCTTTTCTACAAGTAGATAATATTATAGCTATCTCTGGCTTCCTCAAGTTCATGCCAATCTTTTCTTATTGTGAAGCGCCCTGATAAAATCTTGATTAGTCATAAGAAGTACCTAATCTGGTCTTGGGAAATATTCAGGGTAATTTGTAGATGCTGGAAGGTGGCTTAAAGATTAAACTGTCGCCTGTTACGATACTCTAATATAGTCGATAAGAATAATGGTATCTGAGTGCAGCAGATCATTAGATTTTATACATGTTATAATTGGTCACATGGCATTTTATTGTCTTTTTTTTTCATTTATTTGGACAACAAACGGTTAATAATTGTCTCTTAAATATAGAATTTGTGACACAAAAGTACTAATATTGCTCTTTAAATATTATATATGCTTGTACAAAACCTTAAATGATATTGATGTATGAAATAAAATTAAATATAATCACTGAACATACTATAAATAATACTCCATACGAACAGCCGGTCTATTATTGTATTATCTATAATAGATTAATATTCTAATGTTTTTCAGAAGTTTACAGGAACATCCGTCTTCAGTTTTCTATGGAACTCAATCCTAAACATGTCTGATTCGGTCTTGGCCTATTTTTTCATTAAAATTGGATTTCATTCAACTGATTAGGTACAAAGGTTTGATCATACAGCTCCCTAAATAAATATTTACAAACATCCTGCCCACGTTAGCACATTTAGATTTCTGTGTAAAGAAAATTAATTCTAAGCGAAAATCCAGAATATTTCCTTCCCTCTCAACCTATATAACATTAGATAAAGAGAGCCTGAATACTTGCCGTGTAAAAGCAAAAACGAGCTCAAAGCTACAAAACTTACGGCTCTATTTAGGTTGTTGTATAAAATGTACTTACGTGATTACGTTAAGGAAGAAAGTCTTAAGTAACTGCAAGTTTGCTGTTGCGGAAAGACTTAAAAGATTAGGAAATAAGGTTGGATTTACCTTAGGCGCAAGAATTTCAGTAGGTGAGATGCATGAACTCGGGTCGCATACTAATCGGAGGTCAAACACTTAATTATACTTCTTGCTAAGAAAATGGGGATCTGTTGCAAGGTAAACATGTTAAGAATATACCAACGTATGTAGCATTATGCGGGTGCTTTAGCGACAAATTATGTTATTACTTTTTCCTACATATTTTGCTATTGATGTTTAATACATGATCTTAAACGAGAACTCAATTAAAATAAACGCTCCGGCGTCAAACTTGAAGCCAACTTTAAAGAAAGTTTGAAGATAATTTTAGATACATCATTAATGAGTGGTAGATTAGATCTTATACGCCATAATTAGGAATATCAGAAGATCTTTAAATCATTTGAAATTTTATGATTATGTAGCCTTAATATGTAGAAATACACCTGTATTTTTATGTAAATAGCCGACAAACGAGCTAACGATCCACCTGATGGTGGCTATCGTCGCTCATGGACATCAGCAACACCAATGGCATCACTGATGCGTTGCCGGCCAAGAAAGAGCGAAGAAAAAGAAAGAAAGAACTGACTCTCAAGCCCCCAGCCCGAACACGACGAGTCGTTTGGCGGCTGACTCATGCTCATTTAATTTTTTGCATTTAAGTTGAGTAAGTAGTTTTAAAGTTATGATCATTTTAATTTTAAGCACGTGTGACGTTATTACGCTCTTACTCTGATTACGGAATGTATACAGTATATTAAACATTCACACTCACACACTTGCAACGTAATCTTATTTCTCTTTCTCTCAATTTGTGCCAGAGACATCAAAGATCTTTCAAAACATGTTTTGTTGTCTTTCAACGTTAAGGCTTCTTGTTATAAGCTACAAAGTAACATTCCAAGCCAACGCGCCCTAACGTAGGGGCTTGTACATAGATTATTGGTAAAATGCTCGCAAGCGCTATCTTCTGAGATTGGGTAGTACAGACAGCAACGAAAGAAGATACGAAGGCAAGCTTCAAGCTTCTAGGTCCCCTGGTTGAGTGTGCATCTACTTTGCTCAAACTTAGTTTTAAAAATGCGAAAAGATTATTAACGGCGCTTGAAAGGAAAAATTGACTAAGCGACATTGAGCTAACTTTGCAGGAGAGCAGTTTAAAGTTGAATTTTTAGAAAAGTTGTTGTATATGCCACAATATAGATGATAAAATAAGGATTCCAAAACAGTAAGAATAACGTCGGTAGGAGGATTACAAAAAAATATATGATTTTTCTCTAAAAATTACACTGCAAACTTGACAAGTATACATGATCGGATCGTGTATGAGCATTAGTTATACTGTAAGCAGGCACCGGGTTCAATCATAGCTTTGAGTTAAAAACAAGTTATATTATAGGTGCGACTATGTTTAATTGATGATCCGTTGCGAAAGAAACAATACATACAACTTTCAAATACCCACATATGCATGCATCAACATTATTGTAACTATGCATACATACTATAGATTTTAGTTCCGAATCCAACTAACAGAGGCGCTGATACATTACAAATTTTATGTCCGGAATCTGTAGAATACACACCCAAATAACAAATATAAAAAATATTATAGATATATTATTATTTTAAAATTAATATTTTATACAACACAGTTGCAAGTTTTACTATCAGTTTTATCTGCTGTCTGTACCGCAAGACAATCAGGATCGGGATATAAAGGGCCGACGCGCGGCTCATAAAATCTGAATTGTGAGATTACATGGCTTGTGATGTATTCTATTATACTATAATTGACAATGCCGCTACTCTGGTCTCAGGTTCGACTCCAGATCGTAAAACTCAAACTGCTTGAAGTTAATTAATAGTTATAACAGTTATAATTATTAATCTAAGTTTTTTTCAAGTAGCTCCGGTTGATGGGACAAACTTTTTTCTTCTTAAATATACTCAATGCCTATAATAATAAAAACGCTGACATACTCATACCCCCGCAGTAGTTCGATGCCTGTGTCGCGGGTTGCATGGATGACATAACACATCACAATAACACCCGAGACGCCAGTACAAATATTTATTTGTCAAATAAATATCTGCCCCGGCTGGGAATATAACCCGGGACTCCTCGCTTCGCAGGTAGGGTCGCTACCAACTAGGCTACAGGGTCGTCGTCAGTAACTATGTAGGAAGGTATAAATACCTATAATACCTTCCTATACTTCGTTATTATGTTGGAAACTCTTACTTCAAGTGCAGACTTACTTACACAAACATAAATAATACAAATACTTTCCTATAATCTTATTATTGCGCCTTTCTACTTATAGGCAATTACGGCTTATGAAAAATAGCTTAAGTCTAATACAAAATTTTTCGTTATTACCTTAAAATGTAAAAATATGACTATGAATAAAATCTGCGTAAATAATTATGTTATTAAAATTAAAATGACAAAATAAAATAAAATTTAAAATTAACTCTGCACTTATATAAAAAGGTTATCAATTCAACAGAGAAAATATCAATAATATAAAAAGCTAAAATTACAAAATAAAATTATAAAAAACTGACATTCATCATAAGTTGAAGTATTGAGAATTGACAACAATTTTATTATTGTACATGTAATCTGGGCCTTTGAGAATTCTCCTAATCGAGTTATCGATTCGTTAAACTACTCTTTAAAACGAATGCGGTGTCGTGCTTCGTGCCATTAAAAACTTCATGTTATTCAAGCTCTATTTGACTTGGTTAGTTTTCACGTACCTAGTCTACGTAGGATAGCCTACGTAGACTTAACGAAGATAATTATAGAATTATCTTCGTTAAGTCTGTGAGGTTGATGTAGTGTATGGATGTATGTTACTTTTCTAAAATTTGGTTCGTTGATTGCTTACTAATGAAAACTAGCCAAGTCAAATTTAAAACTTGAACTACGTTTTCTTGTGACTAAAATTTTAGGCTTTTCTACACAGAACTTGTATCAAAACAGACATCGCAAACAAAATTTGTGCCGCGCCAGGAGGTTCTATTTTTAACCCCCGACGAAAAAAGATCAGTATTGATGTGTGATATCTGTGTCTGTATATCTGTGGACTTGTATGTCTGTCTGTGGCATCGTAGCTCACAAACAGGTACTCTGATTTTGATCTGGTTGGTTTTGTTTCAAAGGTGACTTAATTGAGAGTGGTCTTATCTATGTTAGACCAGGGTCAATAATTTTTGAAACCAAAAAAATATAGTAGGATGAAACCCATTGGAAAAGGAAGAGATTATAAGAAAAATGAAAGGAAAAATAATTTACAGCCTTATTATTTCGAAGACGTGCGGACAGGATTTGAAAGCCTACATAGAACAGCCACCTCCAAGCTATCACTGTATTTATATTTTTAAGAAGACTAAGCTCGCAAATCTTCTAACGACCTCTCATAAAACGATAGCATTATTTTACGGCGCTTACACAAAAATTACACGAATAAAACGGATCCAGTACAAATGCCTTTGAGTTTACGAGGAGAGGCGTATCCCTTTATACCCTGTTCTGATTACTGTAAGATTGTGTTGATATTGTTTCTTTTTTTCTAATAGCCAGTTGCTGTCAGGATTTGAAATGTGAATCGTAAAATTTTTGTCCAAATTAGTCCTTTTAGCAAATCTGAGAGATGACGCTGTAAAATGTTATCATGATTAGATTTTGTGATTTGCATGTTTAGCGCCAAGTACAATCTTCACCCGGATTCTTACGTAGAAAGAGGAATAAAATATTATTGAAGTGAAAATTCTTTAGGCGCGTTGGGTATTTTTGAGATGGGATGACACCATACAGTTCGCAACCGGTCAGATTTGAGTCAACACCTACCTGTGGCGCCATCTCTGAGAAATGTACAGAACTATCGTTAATTTACAGCTCGTATTGATATCAAGACTATGTAGTTTACATATACTTTACAAGGCGTTGGCAGCCATTCACTAAAAATGTAATGAATAAACAAACACTTCATTTAAAAGTATTTCCTGCACAATAACATATTTCCTAAATATAAAAAAATAACCAAAAATTATTCAAGATTTCACGTCTGTCGGCATTCCCGGAGTGCCTTTTTATTTTTAAGGTACACACCTTATAGTTAAACCAAAATTTCTTTATTCACATTTGATTGATTATGGGTAATACAGCTACAAAGAAAGAAGTTTAAAGAAATAGTAAGTCAGGTGCGAAAATATCAAATCAAACCACATTTCATGGGGGAATGTAAATGGTCAATAAAGTCCAGATCCGATGATAACAGTACTAATGGCCCACTACAGAGCAAGGGTCACTCTTGAGGAGGCGAGCATACTCCAAGACGGTATACTGCTCCAGGGCGGAATGCTGGAGAGGTTAGAGGCACAGGATTAGAGGCCGACAATTGTCAGAAGTTTTAATTCCATCCAAGGGCCACTGCCATGGCTTAACGACTGTTGTCTTATCAGAACTATGGGGATCGACGGCTTAACGGCGTTCGCCCATCCAACTACCGACCGCGCCCGTTGCTTAACTTTGTCGATCACTTAGGATCGACGCAAGCCGCTGGGCTATGAGCGCTTCATACGATACACACAAAACACCATATTCGATACTAATGCATCTTGAAGCTAATAAATTATATTTAAGTATAATTACAGGAATGTGGTGACTGATCATACCCACAGTTACAAAATAGGAACACGCTGTTATAAATTATGTATAGCTAAGCTCCTTGACTCTTGGTGCAATTCATAAAAGCAAACGGAAACATTAAAAACATAAACGTGTACTTATGTACGCGCGGTAGAAGTTATACTTCTTTGGCATGAAAAAAATTCAAAAAACAATATTAAAAAAACATTGTTCAAAATACAATATTCAAAAACAGCAATATTAAAAATAAAAATTAATTAATATTTTGAAATAATTAAAGTTACGAATCTCTATAGCCAAACTACATGTGTTAAGCGCCATCTGTGATTAATTTTGTATCTACACACTTGTAAAAACACCATCTATGTTCTATTACGAGAACTATTACGATACCATGCCACCTAGAACTAACTTCACGATGTAGAATTTAGGTGTCGATGTGCGCGCGCATCGTAAAAATTCACTCTTCATTTTTCTCGATCGCGCCAAAAGAAGTATAACTTCAATAATAATAAAATAGTAATAATAAACGCTTACACATTCATACCCCCAAAGTAGGTTTTTACCTGTTTCGCGGGTGGTATGGACGATACATAACACATCACAATGACATCCATGACCCGAGTACAAATATTTAACTGTCACATAAATATTATTATAAGTTTATACCGAAGCTTTACATCGTTACATGAATCGATGAATAGAACAATCGAGGAATAATTGATATTAATTTTATTATACTCGTATGTAAAAGCAAGGCTTTAGTCCTAATGGAGGCTTAGTACTAATACAGTAAATGTACATTGAACAGAACTAAAGCGACACCGCTAGGCTAAACTTAATCTTTCACCTGCAAACACAGACTTAAAAAAGAATTTCATGTGAATGTCAGATGGAATTTCAACAACAAATTCAGTGAGGCACCCATAGTAATACCAACTCCTCTATTCGTACAAGTATCACATGCACACATTGACACCATGCTGTTATTAATCGGCCGCCATTACCACGTCGGATTGGTAAGACCGCATTAAAAATTACACACACATGGTAAGTGGGCGGCGTCACTTCGTTAAGACAAGGTGACGTCCGGTGTTATTTTCACGTCCGTGCCTGCAAACTGCTGAACAAATTTTCATGAAATTTTGCACACAGATAGATCATGATCTAAAATAAAATTATAAAATAATAATTATTTCTTTATTCATTAAAGACATACAACTTGTTATCCCGGCATAAGAGGTAAAACCGCGGTCACAGCAACAATATAACATAATCGTTCCTGTAGAACGCTTTGAGCTTATAACTCGGCACACAGTGACAATTTACAATAATTTATAACCTGTTTAGTATCCGCAACGCATTAATACAAAACTACAGGCGTAATATTTAAAATTTGTTGTTAACATATTCGACGATAATCGTTAAAAAAGGGACCATTTTTCATCATTTACGCCTGATTATATTTTGGTTGGCTAACAAACTTTAATATTGAATCGGGGATTACCAGGATTTCATTCTGAGTGTAAATGACTTGCTTTATGTTAGGTGGTTAACGAGCTACGCTGAAGATTTAGTACCTACAGAGAAAAATAACTTGTATAATATCCATAAATCTTTTTTTTGTAGTAAGTGGCTACTGAGTTAACACATGTCCAATCAAAACTCAAATCAAAAATCGTTTATTATTCCATTATTTTACATTTCAATACCTACCATTTGATTGGCAGGGACACTTGACTCTAACCAAAATTGCCACTTTTTTTTTTTTTTAATCTTTATTTATTATGGAGGGTTTGATCAATTATGATCATGCCACCCTCATAGGAGCATAACCATCTTACAATCTGCGCTTAACAGCTAAATTAACCAATTTGTATAGCATCCTAGCTTCTTCCGATTGGGGGAAAGCCAGGATGCTATTAAATCTACCAACCTCGCACCGATTTACATTGTATTTTTGGATAAAGTTTGTTCTTTCAGCCTCAACCCGCACACATTCAGCCAGAACATGGTACACATCTTCTGCTATGTTACACTCTACACAGTTTGGAGACTCAGACTTTCCCATCAAATATGTGAACATGCCCAGTGGAATATGACCGGATCGAAGTCTGAAAGCCGTCACTACCTCCGATCTAGACATCTCTGTTCCCGAAAACCAAGGGGACCGAGTGAGGCTCGGTTGTATGGTCCTGTACCATATCCCCTTGGTTAGCGACCGCTCGTCAAAGTACTCCTTCCACATCGCACTACATATACTTCGAATCTTATATAAGTAATCCGAATACAAGGGTACGCAAGAAAAGGGTATGCCATTTATAATTGCGTCTTTTGCTAGTCTTCGTCTTTGCTATATAAGTAAATACAATATCTAAATTCTAAATATTATAATGAGGAAAGATTTGATTGTTTGCATTGAATAGGCTCCGAAACTGCCGAACCGATTTGAAAAATTCTTTTACTGTTGGGAAGCTATACTATTCAAGCCGTGTAATAATTTTATTATTTATTTTTAACTTTTAATATTTTAATTTTTCAAACGTATACTGTACAGGCCCACCGTGACACCACTCGCGGGCCTCGCGGAAGACCAGCGCTGGTTGTCCTTGTATAACCAGCATAACGCTGAGCGAGATCCGTTTCAGATTAAATGCTATAATAATATAAGTACATTAGGCTAACTATATCAGATGTTATTAGTTGTAACTGTATTTAGTCTGAATAAAAATATTTTCTTTCTTTCTTTCTTTCTTTCTTTCTTTCGATCGGCTTCTTCATTACCTGGTAGGCCGATATGGGAGGGTATCCACTGAATTTTTACAATTTTATTATGATTAGCCGATTTTTGAATAGATTCTATAATACTATAGGCTATGGGAATTCCTCTCACATTCGAGGTGCACCGAGCCAAATGATGAATAGCACTTTTAGAATCTGTTAAGATAACAAATTTCCCTGGTCCTAAAGAATCTATATATGAAATGGCCTCAGCTATCGCAATTAACTCAGTGTACATTATTGATATATTAACATTGATGGTAAGTTGTATTGAGCTTTTATTTTGTTGATCAAAAATTGCCAAACCGCTATAATTAGAATTTTTAGAGCCATCCGTGTATATTTGATAATAATCAGAAAAATGGGAATTCAAAAATTTTGTACATATATTTTTTAACTCTTTGGAATTATATTTTTGTTTTGATTTTTCAATACCATCAATATTAGTTGCTAATACGGTCGAGAGGTCCACATTGCTGACCCATGTGTCTAAGGAATACATCTCCAGCTGTTTACTGGTATAAATAATTGTATCTTTTAAGTGTTCGTGAACTAGAACTAGTAATGGTTTCCTTTTATTTTTCCAATAACTACTTTGGCACCGGGTGCTTAAGTTACTTATGATGTTGTTAAATTCATTACAGAGAAGGGACCTACTCTTTAGCCAAAACTTTCCCGCCAGATAGTACCTACGAGTATTTAAAGGTTGTAAATATAATTCAGATTCCATTACGTGAACTGCAGTACTCTTTATGAAACCTCCGATTATACGCATGCATTGGTTTTGCACCTTATCAAGCATACTTAAATTTGTTTTACAGCTATTTCCGAATAATATACAAGCGTAATCCAACCTGCTACGGATCATGGCTATGTAAATACGTCTCAAGTTAATTGGATGTATGCCCCAACCAGTACCGGCCAGAGCCTTGAAGATATTAATTAATTTTAGACATTTATTTTTTAATTCATTAATATGCTTCGACCAACGTAATGATCTATCAAGCCATAAACCTAAATATTTTGCGTGTTCTACCACTTGCAATGACTGCCCGCCAATTGTTAAGTTCGTATAATTAGTTCGATAACCCCTTTGAAATTTAAATTGTCCCTTTTAAATTGCCACTTTAAAGCCTGATATTCCGCAAAGTGACCTTTGAATCGAAAAATGGTGTTTGGAGAACCATCATATTTTTAAAAAGGCCTAAGGTACCTATACGTGTCTCGTTTTGTTAAAAGCCGTGTTGACTTCGGAAACCTAAAAAAATAGAATCACCCGTCGCCTATCGCTCATCTCCTACGGTAAATTACTGGTCAGACCCTAAGAGACGTAAGAATTGTTAGAAACGAATGGTATTATAGATCCGATCCAAGCTTTATTTAATGCTTAAAACGTTAATTTAAGTTAAAACAACTCTTGTTTGTAATTTGTTTCTTTTATGTCGGCTCGGCTCTTTATTCTACAATAATTTATTCAGGATTATTGGAACAGCGCCTTACTAATTTAGGAATAAAACTTTTAATTATTCTACTTCGCTTTATCTAAACATTTTATATATTTACATAATGATATCAATATTTATAAACAAAGCAAATTTTAAAAATTTTGTAGGTAACAAGTTTATTTTTATTTCAATACTAGTAAATGTTCACAAATAATGGAGTTCTGAGGAAACGAATATAAAAAAATATTATGCAGCCGAATTCAGAACCTTGTCTTTTTTGAAGTCGGTTAAAAATTGCTTCCTCGGCATAAACTCGGCATAACCGCATAAACCGATTATTTTGTCCACAGATTTTGTCAATGCCAGTCAGAGTGTCGAATTATTAGCTAAGTAATTTTTTCTACCCTCCAACCATCACCTGTAAACCAGTTTTTCTGTTAGCTAAGCAAAAACAGAGGGGCGAAGTGAAAAATTGTACCAGAATGTAAATATCCTGTTAAGGAAGCTCTAATGCTGTCACAACAAAACCCGAACGTCTCTTTTATTCCTTGTTTGTTAACGTTAGAATGAAAGGGATGGCGATAAAGATTATACAAAGCTATGAGCAGGTAGACGAATGATCCCGCGATTGTGTAATAAAATCCCAGTTGTCATAAACACGCGAAATATGGCCCGGTAAAAAGACATTCCTTAGTAATTTTTCAAGCCATGCTCGATTTTTTGTTTACATTTTGTTATTGTGGCGAGTTTTATTGTTATTGTATTGACTCTTTTTCTCATTTTATCTTTGTTATTACCATTGTCGCCTTTTTACAATGATATTTGCATAAAACTATTTAAAACAATTGTGTGTTTCAGCTCCAACGTAAGACTGGAGTTTACGTTTAGTTTTCTTACGAACGATTAAAAAATTTATAGATTAGTAAATCAGTAACAACGCCATCTGGATTCTTGGTTGGTAGTTGCGCACGAACATCAGCGCCATCTAGATTCTTGGTTACAAATTACAAAACTAACACATAACGTAACGGAGAAAGTTTGATTTTACTGCGCATAAATTTTCATACCGCGGGCTTATACTCGTAATACATGAAATCGATTCTAAAGGAATTAAACTCTAAAAACTTGTAATTACACCGATGCTATAGCTATAGTAGATAATAGAGCTATATTCTGTAGATGCCAACTGATATATTACTCTGAACTGATATAAATATAAAAACATGAGAGATGTCAAGGGACACCCGGATGGAACGAAGTTCCTTTCGATTTAAGTATTGTTTTGTTGTACAGCGCCATCTCTGTAAAACTCTGTGAATCACTTCAAAAAAAGTGTCGTCATTCGTAAGAATCAAAAAGTGTCGTAATTTTCCGTCTAGCCCCCTTTCACAACGCGCGATAAGGAACTTCGTTCCAAAAGTTTTAACTAACGCTACACACTCATAGCCCCATACTTGGATCCCAGTATAGTAGGTGCAATGGACAACACACAAAAACAAGAACAAACACACGCAAATCAACAATAGAAATTCAGACTCATGATTATATTTTCCGGCTCGCTGGGAATCGAATCCAGAACCCTTGGCACGGCGATCCGGGATGATAAATATTGTGCCACACTGGTTGTTATGAATATGAAAAGCATAGAGTGAAATTATATCGTTATAAATCAAGAGTGTATAATCGTTGGTACACTTTACAGTCAAAATCTTATAATGTCTATTCGCAAAATAAGGTTCGGAAAATTTACGTCTCTCTCGATAAATAAACGCTTAATTAACTAACAAGTTGCTTGAACTTCCAGTAACTTTTAATTACGTACTGTTTTAACTATTTTCAAGTACAGTTCTAGAATATAATATTGATATAACGAGATATTACATAAACTCTACTTTAAAATACCTTGATTTTATCTATTATCAAATACTAGGAAATCGCCTTCTCTTTGCTTCGGGAAAAATTGTAAAAAAATATTATATAATATAGCCTACGTCACCCGGGGATAGTGTAGCTTCCCAGTGTTCCCAACAGTGAAAAAAAATAATTCAAAACGGTTTGGCAGTTTCGGTGCCTATTCAGTGCAAACAAACAATCAAATTTTTCTTCTTTATAATATTAGTATACTTAGATGTATTTGAAAACATCTCAGAATCCCTACATTTAGCGAGTAGCGATTATATCTTTCAAACAATTCGATTCTTGTGACCCTCGATAATCGAAGTTCATAAACAATTTGCTTTTCTCTGTTGAAATGCCACTAACTGAAATCATTGTTTGAGTTTTAGACAAAGACAACAGAGTTAAATTAAATTTTACTCAGCAATAATAATAAAGATATTACTATAATAGTTATTCACCTTCATTTTGTTATGAGAAATAATAATATTTTTTACGTTTATAAAAAAAACTTATGCGAGTAGTATCGCATAAGATTTATCGGAATATACCAATATAAATTTTATGCTCATTGGGCAAACCAATAATCGGTAAATATCAAAAATGGGTTGCTGACTAAAGACTTTTTTAAAATTTTATTAATCCTTTTGCAAAATACCGACCACAAATTTAAATAACTCTGTTATTTTTACCAAATAAATTTAAAATCATTGTATATCTAATTAACGTTTTTCAGAAAATCTATATTACATTTCGATTTATTATTAAATATTATATTATTAACAAACTTTAACTGAAAATCTATATTAAGTTTGAATTTGCTGATTTATTAATATCGAGTGTAATACTTGTTAAAATGGATATGTCTATTTATAATCTGTCTCTCAGACTATCGCCTTTTTATCAAACAAGTAAGTTAGCGTAAACGGTGAAATAAAAAGAAACGTGGACATTGTGTGAAGTCGATTAATATATCGATAGAGGCCTTTAAAAACCAGAATCACAACTAATACTGGGTATTTTGCTATCTGTGTAGAAAAAACATTTTAATTAAAGCAGGATACCATTACCGATAACGAAAGTAAAAAAAAAATTCGCGCCTAGATGAACTACTTTTAGGGTTCAATCATTGAATGGCCTAAGCTAAGTTTTAACTCATAGGTCCGTATATCAAAACAAGTTTAACGTTTAAAGTGGATGTTGACACATAATTAAACAAAAACTGTTTTGCAAACCGTATCATGTGGTATGTCAAACGAAAATGCTTGTGGTAAGGATCTCAAATATATTTTATTTTTGTTATAATTCTACAATGGATAGTTTTAAAATTATTCAAGAAAGAACGAAAATTAAAGCCAAAAATTGACCATTCGCCCCATTATCTTCGACGCTAGAATTTTGAAAAAATACAGAGAATAGTTCTTTACCTAAATATTACAAGAAAATATATAAAAAGTCTTTGGACTTAAAAAATGGCAAAAATAAATAAAATAGAAAAATAGGTAAATATATAATCAACGTACGGTACAGTTTCCAAGCGAGTTTAACTCGCACTTGTCAAGTTTGTTCAACTATTACCTTGTTGATTTTAAATTAACAAGTCACTAACTTCAGAAAATTAAACGAAAATACACTACCACGCGAACTATTCATCATACCTTGTCTACGCTACGCTATTATTGCAAGAAAAATGCACTTTGAGCAATGTTTTTATGTTATTTTAACGTAAAACTCCATCAACATTCCTCCTACAAAACAGTGTAAACATCTTGTTTTAATTAGAGAGAATAAATAAGCAGAAAAAGCAAAGTTGTACCATCTGACGAATTGACTCGCAAGTTTCTCGTAGCAAAATGAGCGGAACGACTCGTGATCGGAATACCTTTATCTTATTGCTTGTACAATGTTCTGGAGGTATTTGACTTCCGAAGTAGATTAATGACAATTACTTTCACGAATTAACTAACTGTAAAGAAACAGACGGTAACTTGGCTGTATCGTATAAAGAATACTAGCACTTTGCTCGCGGCTTTGCCCGCGTTTCCCGGTATAAAAAAGAACAGACGGAATGTCAACAACAAATTCAGTGAGGCACCCATAGTAATACTAACTCCTGTATTCGTACAAGTACCACACGCACACATTGACACAATGCTGTTATTAATCGGCCGCTTAGATTAAACATTTTTAATCAAATGCGTATACATATGAGGTTATCATCAAAACCCATAATTGTCCCAATGCTGGGCTCGTGTTACACAATGTACGGTAAAGACCGTAGTGCACCTAGCTGTTACTTAGCATATTTCGCACACCTTTGAATTTTCCTCCACCGATGTAAAGGATTCTAATTCACCCATATTCTTTTAAGATTACTGCGTGTAAGATTTGAACTCAAAACCCCGCGATTGGGAGACCAAAAATCAAACTACTAAGATGTCAATACCTCACTTATTTACATACAAAAACCTCACTAAATTCTACTACACTCTATCCTACGAATCTCATTATACTTACCAAACTTCCCAAAAGGGTTCTCTGCATAATGTTAGCACAATTCATTTAACTTAATGCCCTTAGTAACATGCTATAAGCAAAATCGCAGCTCAAACAACTTTATTACAATATTCATAGATGACCCATTTTTATAAATATACCACTTTCATAATATCACAATTCTATCTAAAACCAACTTTCCTGTTTGATATTAGAGTTCGTTTTTCTACGCAAGTTTTGCACGAAAGGGTTTCTTACGTATGATTAATCGCATCACAGTATGTTATGTGAGTGATGCCTTTAAAAATAACTACAAAGGCTTTGCCCGTTTCGTATTCTCTTGTATTGTTGCATGTAAATTCGTGTTTTTTCGGAGGCTCTTGAGGCTTATTAAAGAGCTTTCAAGGCCTGCCAAAAGTACTGCCTAAAGCAACTCGCTTTTAAGATTATGACTTATAAATGCAACATCGATTCTGGAGTAAATGTAAGACTCAAAATATACCACTCGTTGTGCTTGTGCAGTGTGGTCAATGGACAATGTCTTGAATGATATGAAAATGACCATGATTACACGATGTAATTTTGTGGCTGTATCGTTCTTAAAATGACATAATTTTATAGTGTAGACTTTAGTATATAATAATATATGGGTGAATTTCCCAAGTGCATTTTTGAGACGGCGAGGTTGAAAATTAATGTGTGGAGGTAAACTACAATTATGCATAATTTTATATAGGTAGTTTAAGTAGTAATCTACATGATAGTGAAGTATTCAGAGGTATTTAATACATAGATTGTTAATAAAAAAATATCTAAGACCTAAAATCTAATTCCGGTGTACTGTCCAAACTGCGTTTATTTACATATTTTATTCATTTAATTTTTTTTGGTAAATAAATTTCATTGAAAGGGTATGTTTTTTAGAAATACATTAAATAACACAACTAATATATATTTATGGAGTAATTTAAGATTAAACAACAGCTCTTAAAACATCTTTTAAAAATGTCCTACAAAAAAAAGCAATTCCGGTGGCGCATTTTGTATACTTCATTACTTGTTACTTCACGATTTGGAAGACACCTTACTGGCTCTCCCCGCACCGTTCAGTTGTGCTCTTGCAAACTGCGTGTTAGGATGACCGCCTGGTTGCGTAATTTTCCTGCCAAACACGTAAGTACTAACTGCGGTGGCGCAGGAATACAAAATCATCCAATTCCGATGTCATGTATATTAGTAAAAGTACAAAGCAGATTATCTAGAAATTTTATGGAGGGTTCCATTAACGGTTTTCAGCTACAATTGTGAAATAAAAGTTAACCTGTGACTAAAAGTTTTCTTTAAAATTCAAGTTTTGTCTCTGATTCTAAGTCCGGTGGCGCAATCTCGGTGGCTCCGGTGGCAAATCTAAGCGTATAGGGAAGTATAGGCCATAGAAATACAAGCGTGTCTCCATCTATCCATCAGCCCTTGGAGGTCCACTGTTGGACATAGGCTTCCCCTAACTTGCACCACTCTGACCGGTCCTGAGCGTTCTGAATCCAACGGATTCCCGCTGTCTTCTTCAGGTCGTCAGTCCACTTAGTCGGGGGGCGTCCTATCATCCTATGCTCCTTTTTCCGAGACGTGGGCGCCATTCGAGGACCTTTCTTACCCAACGGTTATCGGTCCTTCGCACTATGTGGCTCGCCCATTGCCACTTCAGCCGGCTAATTCTTCGAGCTATGTCGGTTACCCTTGTTCGTCTACGGATCTCCTCATTTCTGATGCGATCATGTAGAGAATTACCAAGCATAGCCTTCTGCATAGCCCGCTGCGCTTCTCTGAGGTTGTGGATTAGGCCAATAGTAAAGCACCACGTCTCGGATTCGTATGTGATCACCGGCAACACAAACTGCTCGAACACCTTAAACTTCTGGCACTGAGGTAGTGTTTTGGACGACAATGTATGACGGAGTTTCCCGAACGCAGCTCATCCGAGTTGGATTCTACAAGTGACTTCTTTCTCGAAGTTGGACTTACCCATCTGGATCACTTGTCCCAGGTAATTGTATTCGTCTAGAACTTCGAGAGCAACGCCGTCAACAACAACCGATACGGGTGTGACATGGACATTCGACATGATTTAAGACCCACCCGTTGTGAGGCGCTGTTCAAGTCCCCCGAGCATTGTTCCAAGTTCTTCCAGGGAACCCGCCAGGATGACTATATCATCGGCATACCGTAGGTGTGTGATCTATTCGCCATTGATGTTAATGCCATGTTGTTTCCACTCCATCAGCTTGAACACGTCTACCAACAAAGCGGTGAACAGTTTTGGGGATATGACATCCTTGTCTGACACTTCTCTGCAGTTGTATGGGGTTCGTTGCTGTGTCGTGTACTCTGACGGACATGATGGCGGATGAGTACAAACCGGTAGTCGATCCGCCACCGCTGGAGAGAATCTAGTACCACCCAGATCCCGATAGAATCAAAGGTCTTCTCATAGTCCACATAGGCTATACATAACGGCAAGTTATAGTCCTCGGTCTTTTGTATAATCTGCCGCAATGTGTGTATATGTTCTATGGTGCTGTAGCCTTTTCGGAATCCTGCTTGTTCGGGAGGCTGGAAGTCGTCAAGCCTGCGTGCAATGCGATTTGTGAGGACCCTCGAAAACAGCTTATAAACGTGGCTCAGAAGTGCAATGGGCTTGTCTAATTACCGCTAAAAGGAGTCCGTTCATCTAGACTCCTATTCTTCAAAATGTACATAATATCTTTAAAGTATTGAATGATCCTGCCTTTATGATTTCTCATGGGCATAAATCAATTTCGGTGGATCAAATTCTAATTTCAGTGGTCCTAATTTCGGTGGCATTTGATAGTGTAATTTGATAATATCTCCGGAACAAATAATATTTTTTTCAATCTCTACTATATGACTAATTATCACTACTATTTACATATTATTTATGCCAAATAAAGTGTATTAGAAACATCAAGTTTAAATTTAATCAATTTCGGTGGCTTGGATTTTAATTCCGGTGGTCCTTTAATAATTTCGGTGGCATTTGATAATTTCAAATGGAAATATCTCATGAACTAATCATTTTTTTTCGATCTCTAGTATATGATTAATTAGTACAACTCTTTATCTATTATTTAGGCCAAAAAAATTTATCAGAAACAGCAAATTTAAATTCGCCACTGTAATTAGGCAAAATTCGAGTTTGTTGAAATTCACCCATATACCAAATCTTAGATTCCTACGTCCATGAATTATTCTTAAAAGAGGTACAAAGGTTTCCCCATAAATATAGGTAGATAAATATTCAATATCAAACAATAATATTATGATATTCACACAATATTTTTTGGCCTTAACACACCACTTCTCCAAGTGTTATTGACAAGAAGAAGCGGCTCAGTTAAAATAAAAATCAAAATATAAGTCATCCGTTAGAAGGTATAATTATTACGTTTAATCATGAAATATTCTTTCGGACACGTACGACTTTGATCTGATAATACGAGACTGTAGATAGTATGGGAATAAATTGATTATTTAAAGGCGAAACATTTACTGTATTGGTCCACGCGTGGGCGTTGATGCTATCTTGAAGCCTGGTTATAAATAGACTGGATATATAGATGGTGTGGGTGGAAGATACGATCGGAATTGATGATGCGAAGGGAATGCTTTAGACTACTTTTTATTGATTTAGAACTGGGATACAGAACGGGCATTCTGCGACTTAGTAGCCGTTGAAGTTCATTAAAATTACAAGATTTGTTTTATTGGTACGGAATATTTTTATGAAAATAGCCGGCAAACGAGCTGACAACCCACCTGATAGTAAATGGCTATAGTCGCCCATGTACATCAGAAGTACCAAAGACATTCTCTTGCATTGCCGGCCAAGAAAAAGAGAAGACAATGGATGAAAGAACTGGCTCTCTAACCAATTATATTTATAAAACAAACGTGGCTTAGGTTTTTTCAATCAAATCGAGAAAGCGGATAAGTTTTACGCTGACCGCTTCCAAAACGACTGAATTAAGTAAAAATAAACTTTTATTCATTTTTAATTTATATTCCTTTTTAGGGTTCCCTAGTCAAAATTAACCCTTATAGTTTCATCATGTCCAAAAATTTGAAAGCTTTTAATACTTTTAATAGGTGTAAATTCAGATAATAAATAGAAGATAATAAATAAACATGTATTATTAATATACATGTATTAGAATAGTAATAACGACTACTTAATAATTTCATATCGATACATTACCTGACACCAGTTATTGATACGTAGTTGAAATTGTGTTATGCAAAGAACATCGCGTTATAAATTCAACTTTGTTTCGTCAACATACAAGACAGTCTTTTGTTTGTATTGCTATTCAATCGGTAATTTATTTAGGGTTCCTTTTGAATACCCAATGGCTTCAACCCATTATTGGCCCATTACCGAGCACGGGTCTTTCCTCTTGAGGAGGCCTAAAGCATACTCCACCACGCAGCTCCAGTGCGGTGCGGTGGAAAGGTTAGTGGCCAACCCGGGTGTCGGAAGTTTTTCAAACCGCCCGAGGGCCTCCGACATGGCTTAACGACTGTTATCTTACGATAACAACCGGAACCAACGGCTGCATATGGTTGTCTCGACCGGGTATCGAGCCTAAATTGTTAAATTCACAATATCTATATCAATTATTACTTTGCTAATATTTACCTAACGATTTTCTTGATAACATTTCATATTTTCATGATATTTCAAACGTTACCTCACTCATACATATCATCAAAATACTTTTTTTCATGGTATGAAAGTTCACAACTGTTGATATTTCAAGTACTATTTTGTCTTGTTCAATCTCGTTAGTCTATTCCTAAAATTAACACAGACAGGTATTTAGGTTGTCTTGATAGAATCTATGTCATCTTATTTAATTTACTTAGAAATAACAAAATTTTACTTCATAATTATTTTCAAAACTCAACCTCATTTTATAGTAAAAACTTATTTTCTCTGAGCCAATCCAGTGTTTGTAGGCAAAATTAAACTAATTTGTAGCGTTAAATAATAATAAGCGTTATTAAAATAGGTGAATAACTTTGTATTAGGTATGTATTTCATGAATAATGTTTTGTTTTCTACCGGTAACGTATCGGTGTTAAGTTTCTATCCACGAAGACACACGTAATACGCATGCTATTGTTGCTTGCGTGCAGCTTGTTTGCGTTTTAATCGACTTCAAAAAAGGAGGAGGTATTCAATTCGATTGTATTTTTATGTTTATTACCTCAGAACTTTCGACTGGGTGAACCGATTTTGATGATTCTTTTTAATCGAAACCTGGTGCTTCTCATGTGTCATTTAAAGAGAGAGATCTGACGGAGTTTTTGAGTTATCCCTAATTTTGAAGACGGTTATTGAAGTGAAACTTCTTTAGAATCGTTAGTGATTTGAAACCGGATGCAACGACAGGTAAGATAATATAACCGCTAATTTCGACTTTCAATTTAACTTGTCCGTAGCTCAATGGTCAGGACGTAGATACACAATACCTGATGCGCAGGTTCGCGTCTCTCAGTATTTTTTTTTTTTTAGTTTTTTTTTTTTTTTTGTTTTATTTTTATACTGTTTTTAAATATTTTTAAATATTTTCAAAGAATTTATCAACAAAAAATAAGAATTTCATTCTTTCATTCTGTCGATCGACTGGCCGATTATACAGACAGTAAAAATGCTAAGTTGTATTCATAGATGGCGTGAGGAATAAGATAGAACATTCGTTTTATTGCTAGATAGATTTTTTAAAAGTGCTAAGTTGTATTCATAGATGGCGCTTAGATTTATTGCTTTAAGATTCGATTTATTGCTTTTTCACCTCATTATCTTGAAACCAAAATTTTGGAAAGTTTCACTTCTACCACGTGTGAATTGCACACATTTTCTTTTTTTTGTCAAGAATTATTAATGATCCCCAAACTACGGATAGACGAGAAAAATAAAACTCATTTACACTTACTAGTTAGGGAGGTAGGTATCCTGAAAATTTATGTACATAAAAGTATGAAATCTGTCCACGGAGCGGCATCCTCGCATTTGCCGATTGACTATATTTCATTATGCAGCTTGCATGCAATCTTCAAATGAAGCTCCGTGAACAGGTTGCTGACGTGATAAGAAAGAAAAAAGAAAGAGAAAGAAAGAAAAAGAGAAAGAGAAAGAGAAAGAGAAAGAGAAAGAGAAAGAGAAAGAGAAAGAGAAAGAGAAAGAGAAAGAGAAAGAGAAAGAGAAAGAGAAAGAGAAAGAGAAAGAGAAAGAGAAAGAGAAAGAAAGAAATATTTTATTCAGACTAAATACATAAGGACTAATTAGGCAACGATGATCCACCATGATGATTATGATGAACCATCAGGTGGATCGTCTGCATCTTTTCGGGTATTTACAAACATAAAAAAACTCCTTTCAAGCAGCATGATCTCATACGCTCTAGACTTCAGGAATAAAGACTTGTGCTCTATGCCGTTAATGTTTGCGAACAAATATGGGCTTTAAAATAAAACATCTACGTTTTCCTAGTTCTTTCTTTCTTTTTCTTCTCTCTTTCTTGGCCGGCAACGTATCAGTTGCCTTTGGTGTTGCTGATGTCCACGAGCGACAATAGCCACTTACCATCAGGTGGATCGTCAGCTAGTTTGCTGGTATGGCCAAAAAAATCCTACTTTTAAAGCATGGATAAATAAACCAATAAACATACAGAACCCAATTAAAGCTAATCGTTTTGGAATGCATGTACATTGTACAATGTAAGTACAGTTGTTCAAACATCACGAACGTCATGGCTGAACAAGTTAGCATGTAGGTGTTGACGTGGTGATACTTCCCAAATAGAGGCAGATGCTTGGTGCAATTGTAACTGCAATACATCCTGTTGAATGGCATTATCAGTTCATTAAATTCTTTATAGGTATAATAGATAATTTTGAACTGATTAATTTATTGTCACCTGCCACATGTTCTCACCCTGGGTTGACTGGTGGAGAATGTCAATAGGCATTAAGTCCGCCCTTTGTAGGCCTATATTTAGATTGTTGCAATAAAGATTTAATAAATAATTAAATAAAAATAGTGCACAGTTTAAAGTGAACCTAGAAGCGTGAAACTTTGTAACACTTTAAAGTAGAAGTTTTTTTAAATGAGAATTTATTTAAAACTAGCGCTCTGACCGCGGTTTTGTTTGCATTTTCCAGGATAATAAGTACCTTATATATTATTCCAGGTCATGGTCTACCTGTTTGCTAAATTTCATGCAAATTCGTTTAGTAGTTTTTGCGTGAAAGAGAGACAAACATCCATTCAAACTTTCATATTTATAATATTCGTAGGAACATTATCATGATATTATATACCATATGATATTACAAACTGAATGAAAATCCGCTTTAATTATTTCAGTTAGTTATAATGATTAGGAAAAAAATGATTGTAGAGAGCACCCAATATTTTATAGCAATCAAAGCTTCAACTGCAGAAATGATATAAATCGACTATCTGCAACGCTGACGCAACTACCTGGCGATAAAGAGCAGAGCGTCAGTATTTGCCGATAACTTGAAAACCGACGTGAAGATTTTAACTTTCGCTATCTAGAAGGTTCGAGTGTTTTCACAAATTTTGACCCAAAACTAGGTGTGTACCTATGTATTGCACCTCTTTTTTTAGAATCTACTAAACTAAAATCACTGAAATCAAGTTTGGTGTAGATTGCCACAGACCTATCAATTGTTACTTTTTGTTGAACAACATTATACAAATACTACTCGATAACTTTTTCGTCCACATGTTACCATTTGTGGAATGCTCAATACTTTCCACTAAAATAACAAAATTAAACAAGCTAATATTAAAACACGTATTAAGCCAGTGGAAAGGCAACATTATGTAGCAAATGTTATCACAATTCGTTGACTGTTTCCAATCGATTATTATCTCAATTTGGTGACTCTTTCCAAAAGCTTAACAACTGAACTCAGCAATATTTACTACCAAATACTTTTTGCTATCAGATGTTGCTCCACACAATAGCGGTATGGTATGCAGAATATACTTCACCTATCCTCGAGGCGATCGCTGGAGGCCATTACTGTGGGAGGTCTCTTCTCTTCAACTTCACTTTCTATAAACCACCCAGTAGCTGTTAATCCAACGACACTTATTAGGGTTCCGTACGAAAAAATGAAAAACGAAACCCTTATAGGATCACTCGTGCGTCTGGGCGACCGCCATTCATAGCCAATTTACTCCGAAACTGCTGGACCAAATGAGTTGAAATTTGGTGTTCATATACTTCTTCTCATATTCTTCTAAAGACGAAAGCATATAAAGTAAACAAGTAATTTTTTTTAAATGATATTAGAAATCAATAATAAACCAAAACTGTTTTGTAAACCGTATTTTGTCATAAGTCAAATGAAAGGGCTTGTTTTAAGGACCTCAAATATAATTTTTTATAGTTCTACATGTTTTAAAATTATTCAAGAAAGAACGAAAATTAAAGGCAAAAATTGATCAAAAATTGACCCTCCTTACCTCCGAAAGTACTGACGCTAGAGTTTTGAAAGAAAAACCGGAGAATAGTTCTTTACGTATATATTACAGGAAAATCTATGAAAAGTCTATGGTCTTAAAAACGGAAAAAATAAATGAAATAACGGTACATACATAATTAACGCACGGAATCCTATCCAAGCGAGTTTAATTCGCACTTGTCAGGTTTATTTAAGTAGACTAGAGGTTAAGGGAGAGCCTCATAGAAATGTCTGAATTGCTGCTTCTTTTTTATTAATCCCAATTATTTACCCACTGTACCCACCCACGTTCGGGAAACTGCGTCATATCTTGTCGTCCAAAACACCACCTCAGTGCCTGAAGTCGAAGGTGTTCGAGCAATGTGTGTTGCCAGTGATGACATATGGATCCGAGACGTGGTGCTTTACTATTGGCCTAATCCACAAGCTCAGAGTAGCACAGCGGGCTATGGAGAGGGCTATGCTCGGTATTTCTGTACGTGATCGAATCAGAAACGAGGTGATCCGTAGAGGAACAAGGGTAACCGATATAGTTCAAAGAATTAGCCGGCTGAAGTGGCAATGGGCTGGCCACATAGTACGAAGGACAAATAACTGTTGGGGAAGAAAGGTCCTCGAATGGCGCCCACGTCTCGGAAAACGGAGTATAGGACGCCCCTAACCAGGTGGACTGACGACCTGAAGAAGACAGCGGGCATCCGCTGGATGCAGAAGGCTCAGGACCGGTTAGAGTGGCTCAAGTTAGGGGAGGCTCATGTCCAGCAGTGGACCTCCAAGGGCTGATTGATGGATGGATGGATGGATGGATTTACCCACTGTCCAACAAGCAGACGCACCTGAGGGTAAATGTTCACTGTTCCCCTTCGAATCAGTAACACTAAAGATATCATTGATACATTGCCATCTAAGAAAGAAGAGATAATAAAGAAATAAATTACTAACTCTCAAGCTCCCAACCGGAACACTACAAACCGTTCAACGTAAAGTAAAATGATAATAGGTAGCTAAGCTTCATAGAAGAAAATAATATTCATAACATAATTCTTTCGCCCTCATTATAAGCCCTATAACCTAGCGAAATCCATGCCAGTTCTCATCTATAGTAGCTTTGTACGAAATACCAGCGTTCCAAAGACCTTTACTATTTCTACCGATTTCTACCGATTCCTACCGATTTCTACCGATCTTGCTTTGTATGAGATATTCTAGCATTGACCTTTACTAATTCTACTAATCTGCAATGGAGCAGCGTGGTGAATAGTGATGCCTCCATGCTTCAAACTGCGACTGCTCTCTTGTAAGCTGCTAATGAGGTGCATATCAGCTATTACCATCCAGCATGTATGTTAAAAATTAACACCTGATTAGAATCAATGTATTGACGATCGTAAAGTAGACCGGAAAGCCGTGGATTAGTGCAGGAAGTTGAAACTGTTAATGTATGATCCATGTGTAGTGTTATGAATCAGTCATCTTGACTATAAATAAAATTATAGAACCGTGTTGGTATATGCAGTATTATCAGATTTGAGTGTTTCAATTTAAAGAATCACGTAGATTCTTTTTTAACCGACTTCAAAAAGTCTTAAATTTTCTCATTAAGTATGTGCGAGACAAATGGACGAATAACTCAATATCATGCCAACCGATTTCGATGATTCTTTTTTATTGTTATTGGAAAGGATGTTCTACATTTGAAATCTGTTTTTTTTTGTTAAAATTTTAGATTATTTTTATTCGAGTACTAAGGTTTTCCAAAGCAAAGCGAGGGCGGTTGGTTTCTATATATTTCATAGTAAAAACTTCCGTCATCCTAAAACTGAGCAATCTGGCAACAGTCCCGGGCTATGAATGTCAAATGCCTTTTAGCGGTGGCTTTTATTTAGAACCACGCTATACTTCGTTTTCTCCACGTTTACATAACCGGTTTGAACTAGATTTAACTAGATTGTTGTAGTTTTTCATGAATGAAAAAGTTGAATAAGTCTATTTGTGACTCAGGTTTTGTTTGTTTTAAATGAATTAATTTACAGCTTTGAACTTATTTTAGGATTTCGTACATAGAACTTATTTCTAAATTTTATTGTAAAACCTACAAGCTGGCCTTCAAAGGCTGAACTTAATGCCAAGGGGCATTCTCTCCCGGTCAACCTATGGTGTAGGTGAAAAGTTGTGGTAGGTGGTCACAATAATTATTAGACGTGAAGAGAGCATAATGGCTATAATAATACATAATAATAAAAATAAAATGTATACATAATCTATAAATTTATTATTTCAATAGAGTACTTATTATATATAACTTTATTTGAATATACTACAATAATAATAATAACTAAATGAATATATTTACTAATAAATATCATAATCTCATTTTTATACGAATCCGTGACGGTATCTAATCCACGGCAGAGATTTAAAATAATGATATTTCATCAAGCTCTTAAAGGTCTCCTTAGTGGGGGCTTTGCTAATCTCCAGGGGCAGTGCGTTCCAGAGTACTGTCGCCTGAAAAGTAAAGGAATACTCTAATATATTCTGTTATGAGTTCATAAAATGTTCGTGATTTATTTCTGTGATGTTTAAAACTTTTTCTAACAATATCAACATTCCAAATTCTAATCACTTTTAGTGCATAGTGGTTATACGAGTAGGTATAACCTTTTCGAATATGATAAAAAATTATTTACCATCAGTTTTTTCCAACCGCCTACAATATAATTATTTTCTCTGCCCTAATATTAGCTTAAAGTATTATCACCGACTTTTCTATCCTGTTAAGCTTATCCTACTCTGTTTTAGATTAATGTAATTTGAACGCGCTTATCTCCAGAATGTTGTTTTTTTTTTGTATGATAACCAAATTAACGGGGAAGTCTATAGGCTATATTATTTAAACTTCTGACAAAAATTTGTCGCTTTAGGGACACAGGTATTAATACGATTTAGGTAGGTATCCGAAGCAATGCAAGAGGCTTACTAATTTGCATTAAGTTTAAATACGTATAAGTAGAATTGTTCATAGCACGTTCTCACAAACTTAATGGCTTGATCAACAGCTGTCGCTGTATAATCTATAATATTTTTATATTTTTAAATATATTTCGAATTATATTTTATTATATTTTCTGATATTTTTCGAATATAACAAACATATTCATTGAATTAAAAGTATTCCCCCATGAATTTAAAAATAAATTCAATTAAAAGATTTACTCTAAAAATGTAAATTTCAATCAGAAACATTATAGTTGCACTACATTTATTCAGTAGAATTTAATCTCGAAAAATTCTTTTAAAATCCGACCTGAATTTTAGCCTCAGATACTTACTCGTATTTATTAAAAAATACAATCTCTTCGGATTAGAAAACACACCTCCCGTAAAACCATTAGCGTTAAAAGCCGGCGCTTGCAAGAAAATAAAAAATAAACAAAAGATTTTGCTAGCTTCGAGCGAAATTTTAAAATATACGTGGGTTTCTTGCTGTAACCTGGATTATAAGAAGTGCTCCTAACACTAAAAGGGCAATCGGTACAATATATTCTTTATATTTTAATTCTGCATCTCTCTTTCTCTCTCTCTCTCTCTCTCTCACACACACACACACACACATTCGTATATCTTTGCTTTAATATTATAATACTAGCTTCTATCCGTAGACTTTTGGGTTCAGAGAAAAATTATATAAAATTGATAAATATTATTAAATTACATGCATATTGCATATAAGCAGTCGGTGCATTAATTTCTAATCTCTTTATAAAACCTCTATTCTAAGGATACTTCCTATCTCGCGGGAACAAAAACAAAAACCAAAAAAAATCCTTAGGAACATTCGCAATTGGCTATGACTTTGTCTTTTTATTTTAAAGCTGGCTTAACGGGCTTTACTTTAAGAAGGGCAAAGCGAATACCTATATACCTTAGCTACAATTATTAAGTACCTTTACAGTACTAACCACAGACTTTCGTACTGTTACATCTATGTTAATCACAATGTCGTACAATACATTTGATTGTGTCTACAAACTCTCACATTTGCAAATAAAGTAATCGTTGGTTGTCAGAAGAAGCCATTACGACATTTGATTTATATTCCAACGATCCCTTTGGGTTCCGTATCTAAACCGACGCGGAAGATTTAGTAGGCAATATAATAAATATTTATTATGTATTAACTGCTTATTTTGCGTATATTATGCGGTGGTAAATATATCGTTATTATCGGGTAATAACAAGATATTATTTGGAATAAAATGGGTACAAGGACTGTTTAACCGATTTGACTTGACTTCACAATTCGATTGTATTTTTTTATACCATGTGGGTTAATGCTTGACTGCAATTCTATCTGACGATAAGTGGTGATGCAGTCATGGATGGTAAAACGCACTAACTTAGTAAAACCCTATTCACTCTTGCCTTAAAGACACATTATAATCGGAGGGAAACACCGACGTGGGCAGCTTATTCCATTCCCTCGCTGTACGCATAATAAAAGATGAAGCGAAGCGCGTCGACCGAAATTTCATCCTCCGTCATTTTTAAAGTAATTTTGAAAATTGTATTTATATTTAAAAGGGTTCCTTCTAGATTGGTCCCATATGTATCGAAATTCAACTGCGATGGGATCCATGAGATTTTGAAAAAGTTACATGTCAGTTAGTATATACAAAAAATATATTAAAATATCTAAGGAAAGGTTGTAAAAACAAAAAATAAAATATCTCTAAGGGATATAAGCTATACTCATAGATATTATGTGGTTCCAACTGCTACATACTCCGATCAGTCCTTAAATTAATCCAAAATAATTAACTCAAATCCATTCGTTTTCATTCTCTTTACCTTAGGATTCAATGGTTACAACCATGGTCCACGGTTAATAACCATACTTCACGCTTTACAAACGGTTCAAGGAAGTGATAAAATAAGCTGGAATTCACATTAGGCGCAAAGATCTGCTGTCGAACTCACGGAGTAGTGCAAACGAGCGGCTTTACAACATGCTTTAGCGGTTTTCAAGCTGCAAATAATTGTTTATTACATGCTAAATGGATTGCATGAAACTGTACACAATTGTGGTTGTAGTATTTCAAATAACGTGAATTTGCCAGAGTTCTCGGGATTATTCGTAACCAATAATTATATCTTTTAAAACGCTGATTTTCAATGCGACCTATTATGTTGTTGAGTATATTAGTGCACAGAGTGTAGCAATTTCTGTGTTTTTATAGTTGAACTAAACCTTTTCAATGAGAGTCTGAAACGGTAACTTTTTTAGTATTATATTATCATAAAAACATAACTAATTGTAAGATTTAAAAAACTTATATATTATTAATTTACATAAAATATTAAATTGTATTAAAAACGAAATTTAATTCAGAACCAAAAATATTACGTTTTAGTATTTCGGTCTTTTAAGATACCTTATGAACTCGAATATTTTTCTTACCATTTAAAACACGCTAATTCAAAGTAATCCTTTAGATTAAGTATAAAACAAAAATTAAAACCGCTCGTTTACCGTTCCCACTTAACAAAACCAAGATGTTTGGTAACAAGCCATGCCGCTCGAATCTCAAATGTTTACTGTCGATGGTAAGAAATTTCATGTTTGTACGACCGTACGTAAACCACAGTATACCTAAGATTGTTGGGACACTCATAGATGCACCCTGGTCTATTATTAACTCTTAATTCCAGCCATGTTCCAGTGTAAACGTCAAATTTGTATCAAAGCGGTCACGTGACATTTTTTAGCCAATCATACGTCGTTCAAAGCACGATATATGAATTGTCTGCTTGCATGTTTTATAAAATTTCATAATAGGCCCGCTGTTAAGTACCACAAATTATATTAGCAACGTTAGTTTATTAGTTCATTGCAGTCACCCAATTAATATTATTTAATCTGTGGCAGAGATAACTCTACCAATATTTTAAACAAGCTGACTCAGTGAACTTCGTATCGCGTTTTTTTTCTAAAATAAGAGTATCCTAATTTACTCCTTGTTACATCAGCTATCTGCCAGTGAAATTCCCGTCTTTGTCCAGACATTTGAAAGATTAGCTGAAACAAATAGACAGATAGACAAAAATTGTAAAAAATTTTGATTTGGTATAATATGCACCGTGTATACATCCAAATGCACTTAGTAAAACGCGGTTTAATATTACAAACAGACACTCCAGTTTTATTTATTTGTATAGATGTGAAAGTTTGTATGAATGTTTCATACTTTTTCAAGCAAAAACTACTGAACGGATTTTCATGAAATTTAGCGCACAGATAGACCATGCTCTGGAATAAGATACAGGGTGTTTATAATCTCAGAAAATCGGGCAAAGCAGCCTCCTGAGCGTTAGTTCCAATCGCTAGGTATTTTCTGAATACACCGTGATTAGATGAGTGATGTAAAGTAGTACTGAAACATAAAGAAGTTGGTATACCAAAGTATACCGTCATTGTTTTATTACTGCTCAAAGATTTGTTTCTATACTTTTTGTATGGTATTTTGTAGGGTACATAAAGAAATAAATGAAATAATAATAAAAGTAAATAGAGAGAACTGTCCGATTAAGTTTTTTTATAAGTTTACATTATATTATATATTTTTGTGTATATGAGTTTAAGTTTTAGGGCTATACTATAAAAACTAACTCATATTAATATAATATTTCAACGACCCAATAATAATAATGTTGATATTACCAGCGTAACATTTTATGAAATATTAATCATATGTATAATCTACTACATAATTCCCACAGGAATTACTTAAGCAGTACCCATTAATATACAATTTAAGGGATTAATTTATTTTAGTGAATAAGTAATCATTTACATAAAGGTCTTAAAATACGATAACAGTTCAATATTTCTAAGAAGATTAACAAACTTTCAAGTAAGTACGTTAAAATTCTTAAAGTTGTGTCCCATGAACGACGAGTTTAAGCGAGAAGTAAGGTGATTTCAATCAGTGCACTGTAGGGCACACATTTTTCAGGGACTTAGAACTTAGACTTAGAAAGCTGTAGTGCTGATTCGTGAAGTCTAGTGTCCAAAATAGAAAGAATATTTTTTGTAAATATAAAAATTCTGTTTAAATCTGTAAATTTTATTCTATCCTATTGTATTCTGTTCTTAATAATTGTTTTACTTGTTACAATAAACAACAACTCTAACCAATTTGACGTAAATATCTACCATAATACCAATTTAACATATCAAAATATCCAAATCTATTTTATAATATTTCACACAGGATATAACATAAAATGTATGTAGATAAGAGGCATGTCTGTTAAAATTTAGAGAAAAATATTTAAATAATTTTTAAATTTAACTTGATATCGCTTCGTTTTATTGTTAGCAGTAACTCATATTACGACAAGCCATATAAAATCCAAATGATTTAATTTGTAAAGAACGCTTTAATCTATACTAATATTATAAATGCGAAAGTAACTCTGTCTGCTACTCAATAACGCCTAAAACACTGAACCGATTTTGATGAAATTTGGTACAGATATGGAATTGAGCTCGGGAATGAACATAGGATACTTTTTATCCCGAAAAATAGACGTGTTCCTGAGGGATAACTATTCCACGCCAAAACCACTGAACCGATTTTGGTGAAATTTGGTACAGATATAGAATTAAGCTCGGGAAAGGACATAGGATACTTTTTATCCCAAAAAATAGACCTGTTCCTGAGGGATAACTCTTTCAAGCCACTAAACCGATTTTGATGAAATTTGGTACAGATATAGAATTGAGCTCGGGAATGGACATAGGATACTTTTTATCCCGAAAAATAGACCTGTTCCTGAGGGATAACTCTTTCAAGCCACTAAACCGATTTTGATGAAATTTGGTACAGATATAGAATTGAGCTCGGGAATGGACATAGGATACTTTTTATCCCGGAAAATAGACCTGTTCCTGAGGGATAACTCTTTCAAGCCACTAAACCGATTTTGATGAAATTTGGTACAGATATAGAATTGAACTCGGGAAAGGACATAGGATACTTTTTATCCCGGAAAATAGACCTGTTCCTGAGGGATAACTCTTTTAAGCCACTAAACCGATTTTGATGAAATTTAGTACAGATATAGAATTGAGCTCGGGAAAAGACATAGGATACTTTTTATCCCGGAAAATAGACCTGTTCCAGAGGGATAACTCTTTCAAGCCACTAAGCCGATTTTGATGAAATTTGGTACAGATATAGAATTGAGCTCGGGAAAGGACATAGGATACTTTTTATCCCGGAAAATAGACCTGTGCCTGAGGGATAACTCTTTCAAGCCACTAAACCGATTTTGATGAAATGTAGTACAGATATAGAATTGAGCTCGGGAAAGGACATAGGATACTTTTTATCCCGGAAAATAGACCTGTTCCTGAGGGATAACTATTCCACGCCAAAACCACTGAACCGATTTTGGTGAAATTTGGTACAGATATAGAATTAAGCTCGGGAAAGGACATAGGATACTTTTTATCCCAAAAAATAGACCTGTTCCTGAGGGATAACTCTTTCAAGCCACTAAACCGATTTTGATGAAATTTGGTACAGATATAGAATTGAGCTCGGGAATGGACATAGGATACTTTTTATCCCGAAAAATAGACCTGTTCCTGAGGGATAACTCTTTCAAGCCACTAAACCGATTTTGATGAAATTTGGTACAGATATAGAATTGAGCTCGGGAATGGACATAGGATACTTTTTATCCCGGAAAATAGACCTGTTCCTGAGGGATAACTCTTTCAAGCCACTAAACCGATTTTGATGAAATTTGGTACAGATATAGAATTGAACTCGGGAAAGGACATAGGATACTTTTTATCCCGGAAAATAGACCTGTTCCTGAGGGATAACTCTTTCAAGCCAAAACCACTGAACCGATTTCGATGAAATTTGGTACAGATATAGAATTGAGCTTGCGAAAGGACATAGGATACTTTTTATCCCGGAAAATAGACCTGTTCTTGAGGGATAACTCTTTCAAGCCACTAAACCGATTTTGATAAAATTTGGTACAGATATAGAATTGAGCTCGGGAATGGACAAAGGATACTTTTTATCCCGGAAAATGGACCTGTTCCTGTGGGATAACTCTTTCAAGCCACTAAAGCGATTTTGATGAAATTCAGTTCAGATATAGAATTGAGCTCGGGAAAGGACATAGCATACTTTTTATCCCGGAAAATAGACCTATTCCTGAGGGATAACTCTTTCAAGCCACTAAGCCGATTTTGATAAAATTTGGTACAGATATAGAATTGAGCTCGGGAAAGGACATAGGATACTTTTTATCCCGGAAAATAGACCGGTTCCTGAGGGATAACTCTTTCAAGCCACTAGGCCGATTTTAATGAAATTTGGTACAGATATAGAATGAGCTCGGGAAAGGACATAGGATACTTTTTATCCCGGAAAATAGACCTGTTCCTGAGGGATAACTATTTCAAGCCACTAAGCCGATTTTGATGAAATTTGGTACAGATATAGAATTGAGCCCGGGAAAGGACATAGGATACTTTTTATCCCGGAAAATAGACCTATTCCTGTGGGATAACTCTTTCTCGCCTAAACAACTGAACCGATTTTGATGTTTGGTACAGATATAGAATTGAGCTCGGGAAAGGACATAGGATACTTTTTATCACGGAAAACAGACCTGTTCCTGAGGGATAAGGTCAAATTTTGTTATATGTAGTTGATAGATTCGTTATTTATGAAGCGATTTTTATGACTCTTTTTAGGGTTCCGAAGTCAAAACAGAATTCTCATAGTTTCATCATGCCCGTCCGTCCGTCCGTCCATCCGTCCGTCCGTAGCATAGCGCAGAGGCCTTTAGTGCTAGAAAGCTGTAATTTAGCAAGGATATACATATTTATTTAAACTTTAAACTGGTAGAATAACATTTTTAAAAATATGTTTTTAGGATACCTACCTCTCCTAGAGGTAATATGGGGATAATTTTTTTCCGTCACGCACGTGCGGGGTATCGTGAAAAAGGTCTCTCAAAAATAATATGGGTCTGCTAAGTCCATTTTTCGATTGAGGGGTCTGTTTGGGAAATATTTGTAAGTGTAAGTGTAAATGTGTAAGTGTACACGTAAAAAAATTCATGGCAATAACATTAAGATGAATTCAAAAGGAAAACTATCATGGCTATATTATTAGCATACGTAGTTATTGAGTTCTATAAACTTAGAACTTCGGAACCCTATATTACCAGTGACCTGACACGCTATTAGCCGGTTTTTTAACCAACTTCAAAAAAGTAACAGGTTCTCAGTTCGACTGTTATAAACAAAAATTTACTTTAACATAATTTGAAAAATCAATCTTTAAAGGGTTAATTCAGGGAATGTTTATACGAAACTTCGTCATTTTTAGGGTTCTGAAGTAAAATCGTGACCCTAATAGCTTCGTCATATCCGTCCGTCAGTCTGTCCGTCTGTCCAAAGCAAAGCGCCGAGACCCTTAGTGCTAGAAAGCTATAATTTGGCATGGATATACGTATTTATTAAAACTCCAAAATTGTAGAATAAACTACTGAAAATAATTTTTTTTCGGGGTACCTCCACTACAGGTAACATGAGGATTAATTTTTTATTTATCCCTATAGTGTGGGGTATCGTTGCAAAGTTTTTTCAAAAATATTATGGGTCTTTTGAGACCATTTTTGGATGTAGGGCTCCGTTAGCGAAATACGTATATTTGGCTTGAAAGTGCTAATTTTGGGTACCCAAGTCAAGTCAAGTGTCCCCCCAACGGCTAAACGGTTGGAGTTGGACAAGTGAAAAAATTCTCAAAAATAGGTTATACGATGAATTTATAAGGAAAACTATCAAGGCTATGTTAGCATAAGTAGTTAATGAGTAATAGTCAATAAACTTACTACTTTGGAACCCTATATTGCACGTGGCCTGACACGCACTTGCCCGGTTTTTTAAGTTAAAACTGTGAAAGTTGGTAGTTAGTATGTAATCTTACATAAAACAAAAATAACTGTAACATGATTGTTTGGTAATACATTCTAACATTCTAATAATTACTAAGGGCTAAAACTAGAGGTTATAAGTTTAGAGTAAGTTTGGAGTAAGAAGTTGTAAAACGAACAGATGAGTCACCTCATGGTAAGTGGTCACTTTCGTCAATAAACATTAGCAACGCTAAAGGAATCACTGATTTGCTGTTGCCCAAAAAGAAAAGAAAGATATGTTTTTTGTGTTTTCTGTAAAATTACAATGTAAATTTAAAATTTAAAAACTCTCAGGCCCTGACTTAGATAAACCTCTAAATTCTAAAAAGTTCAATTATTTTGGGACCTTTCCTATGGGTGGGTCACTACTGAGCACTCACTCTTGAGGACGCCTAGAGCATACTCCACCACTTTGCTCCAGTGTGGATTGATGGAGGGATTAGAAATCAACCCAAGTGTCGGAAGTCATTACGCCGGGCCTTCAATATGTCATAACGACTGTTATCTTACGACAACAACCGGGACCGACAGCTTTACGTGCCCTCCGAAGCTCGGAGAGCTCAAGAATTTTTTGCCACTAGCGGTCACCTATCCAACTACCGACCGCGCTCGCTATTATTTAACTTCATCGATTACTATTAGAACCGACACAAGCCGCTGCGCCCGGGCTATGAATGCTTCTCCCGATGGGTAATTAATGGGTTGTAAGAACATGTCACTTTTGCTGTAATTTTGGTGAAGAGTTTAGTATCTTGCTGACTACCAATCACGCTACAATATCAGATCGTAGTTATCATTTCATTATCAACACTAAAGATTTGTTTAATATTTTACTCATTTACATAATACGATATATGTACTAAGTGTAGGTGTTTTAGCTTCAACCCATAATGGACTATTACAAGGCACGGGTCTCCTCTCTTCATAGTACAAGTTTGCTGTCAATTTATGAAAAACATGTTTTATAATGAAGGGATCTTTATTTTCGGCGTACGAAGTCGCGGGTAACAGCTAGTTATTCATAAAATCAATAAATTTTAATTTCAAATACAGTCATGTTTTTGATGCGTAAGAAAATTAAATAATAAACAAGAACCGGGCAAGTACGTGTCAGGCTATGCGCAATGTAGGGTTCCGAAGTAGTAAGTTTATCGACTATTTCTCATTGACTACTTATGCTAACATAGCCGTGATAGTTTTCCTTGTAAATTTATCATATAACCTACTTGGACAAGAGAAAAAAATCTCAACAAAGTAACCGTTTAACCGGCAGAGGGAGACACTTGACTCTAACCAAATTTATCAATTTAAAGCCAAATATTTTGCAAACGGACCCCTAATTCCAAAAATAGTCTTAGAAAACCCATAATATTTTTGAAAGACCTTTTCAACGATGCTCCGCATTATAGGATACGCAACGAATAAAAAATTCATTCTCACGTTACCAGTAGGGGAGTTACCTACCCTGACAAAAATGTTTTTCAATATTTTATTCTAAAATTCTGGAGTTTTAATAAGTATGTATGTAACCTATCCATGCCAAATTATAGCTTTCTAACACTAAGGGTCTCGGCGCTTTGCTACGGACAGACGGATGGACGGACTGACGGATGGACGGACATGACGAAACTATAACGGTTCCAATTTTACATCGGAACCCTAAAAATTACCTTACATAACAATAAATTGGCTTGTAGGTACATTACATTTGCCTCCTCTGTTGTTCAATGGGCTGCAATCACAGATTCATAAAACAAAAGGGCTACAATAGAAGAGATTACCTTGGATATAGCTAACCAACTTACGTCCAAACCTTCTACAATTATTCACATTAAAAACAAAAAAAGACTATAAGCTCAAAACCGACTTGTAATTACCAAAAAAAAGCGACTTTACGAGCAGAAATTTGACATCAAAAATGCAGTCATAGCCCAGATTTGTAACAAAGCGTACTGGCGTAAGCTTAGGACTTCCGAATTTCATACAAAAACTCGCTGAAAACTGTAACGCGGCCAAATAAAGTAGGTCGTTTACCCTCGTTGTAATATAGCCATAAAACTAGCGCCGAGATTACCTCTCTATTTGGCTAGCTTATCTTTACCCGCAGTGGTGCGTCATAGACCAGTTATGCAGATGGTACAGATGTAATTTTGTTCAAATTGTGTTGTTTCAAAAATGTGTTTTAGTTTTCGTAACTTCCGTTTTATGTACCTTTTTATAAAAACTTACTTGGTTGCGGTTTTTAATAAAGATATGTGAAAAGGTAGAAGTACTATTTACATCCTGTATTTAAATGTGGATACCAATAAACTTATTTTAATTAAAGTGGCGTTATACATAATTATGGGATATGGAGAAAAATAATTTTTATTTTGATTGTTATTTTGACGTCAAGCATTTTCATTGACCTACAGTTTCAATGCTCTGTAAAAATTGTATCCAAAGCATAGTAAGATAAAGCTCTTAATACAATTAAACTATTGAACTGTTTGCATTAACTATTGAACATTGAACACTATTAACTATTGAACATTGCAAACCTACAATAAGACATTTTATGAATAATTAACTAGAAACATAACTTTCAGTAGGAACTACTAACATAAAACTGACATCAAAACAGTCGCCCCTCTGCATTCTACTCTGTGTGCATAGACAGAGCGTCGCCCGCGTCAAATTAAACAAATCCCCTCGGAGTTATGACAATATTTGTATTTGACTGCGATGCTGCCAGCCGTGAACTTGTATCTCTGTCTCAGTTGTGTGATACGGAACTAGTGAATTGGTTGTATACTTGATTCTTGTTACCAGTCATTGTTATGGAATAGCTAGTTTCGATTACATTATATGTATCACGTGCGAAGAGTTGTGGTTTCTGTTCTTGGTATGGGTGTGTGTGTATTGTATGTGTATTGCCCATGGCCCCTACGACAAGGAATCCTAGTGTGGGGCTAGGAGTGTATTTAATCACGGTGAATGTAGTGCTAGTCATACACGATCAAGTATACTTGTCAAGTTTGCAGCGGACTTCACGCGGCATCATTAAACTTGACGGTGTATGGCCACGGTATAGCTATCTGGCGGCCAGATACATACATGTCTTTCTGAAAAGACCTAACGTGCAAAATACAAGCTTTAGCTTCGACCACAAAAAATACAGAAAATAATTATGATAAATGAGTAAATATGATAAATTTGTGAAGTCATGGGGGTCAAGACCCCGCCTGGGTTGGTCCAGAACCTAGGTGGACCACTAATTAAAACTGTTAAACATGTTCTTATATATTTTTGTTATTTAAATTTAGTTATATTTTTTTAAGTACAGTACTTACATTTATTAAAAAAAACATATTTTTTACTTGTATCTATAATTTTTAATATTATTATTATTTTAATATGTCATTAAATTATAACTTCTTGTGATTTGACCACGACTATGTGACCCCCACTGGCGCCAAACCTGGATCCACCTTTGGTTGACGAACCTATCCATCCTAAAGTAAATCACTGATCTGTAGTGCTTTAGAACGCCAAATATGTACCAGCTATTATGAAAGAAGTAATCAATCATTTTTGAAGAAGAGGTCCTATTCATGCCAAAATCCAAAATCTCAAATATGTAAAGATGTTTATTAACAGTACGGCTATCTCAAACGCACGGAATAAAAGTTGTTGTACATTTTACAAACACATCACACTAAATAGTGTTGCTCAGTCAAAAACTTTCCATACCAACAAAACGACAATGAAAACAACAGTAAAACTGCAAGAAAACTCAGCGAAGAATCACCGCAATAAAACAAATTGGCTTTTAAAATTCTTAAGACGTGACCCATAAATCATACGGCGGCCATAAGTCACGATCTTGGAGCATACTGCAGGTATGCCGTATGAGGGAACTTTATTTTGGAGTAAAAAGAGTTTTCACGGGGCACCTCTTAAGCCACTCGGAGAGGCGAATAAATTGTGGCTCCCGATAAATGCTCGGCATATCTTTACGAGGAGAATGTATAACGTTTTAAATTGTGGAATCCTACGTATAATATATTTTACTGGTTTCATCGGTACTTTTGTTTTGGGTGAAAAATCGAAGTTTAATACAAACGCTTATACTTTTCTATGTTAACAGCAAACGATCAAACGGGGCACCTGATAGTAAATCAATAACACCTCAGGAAAAACAAGAAATAATAGAAAAGAAAGAATGAAAGAAAGAAGTGGCTCAAGCTGGACACGATGATTTACATAAAGTCTTCACATAAAAACTAGGTATGGTTTTGATGAAATGAAATAAGTTATTTAAGTTTGAGTGACAAGTAGTTTAATTAAAGAATACGATTCCGGGTTGAAACACCAAGAGTTCTAAGATTCATTATTCATGAAATTTGCACCTAATTACAATTCTATTTATCTCGGTTTCCCTTCAGAAATTTAGATGAGCCAACGGTTTCCCGATAGGCCACTTTTAGCACAATTTTAATTTACCAGAATGCCCCAAAGTTTCTTCTGTAAATTAAATTTTAAAGATGTAGTGAATTTGTTAGTAGTTATTTAGATTCTTATTAAAAACAACTATGATGAAAATGTCAAAACGTGGGATTTCCAGTGCGAGATTACATCTAAATAATATTAAAGTGCTCAGAGAGGCTTATTACAGTTTCCTAAATTCAGAGATTCGTTAATTCCTGCTCCTATAAAACAACTAACTTTATTTTCCGGTTTATACTGAGCAATGTCTGCTAACCCGCATGGTTACCATGCCGGATCGTGCGAAGAGTTGTGGTTTCTGTTTTCGGTATGGGTGTGTGTGTATTGTGTATTGTATGTGTATTGCCCATGGCCCCTACGACAAGGAATCCTAGTGTGGGGCTACGAATGTATTTATTGCTACATATTTAAATACGAAAAGAGTAGTAGAGGAATGTAGTAATGTTCCAACTCAGAATTACTTAAATCACACCTTAATAAATAATTTGTATGATGATTCTTTACTAAGGAACGATTCAAGTAACCGTTAGTAAGTCTGAGTTGGGGCATTAGTCCTTAAAACTAAAAATTGTGAGGAATATTCAAGTATGATTTATGAAAATTGGAGTCAAAGAATGTTACAGAAACGCGTTACGCTTCGAAAAGCCGCGTAATTATCTAAGTGTCAGGTCAAACCACATTACCACGTCGTTTAGTGCCCCATAATTTGTAAAAGTGGTCCTTTTTATACATGAACAGCTAAGGATCGTGTTCGCCGATTACGCTAAGATTTGTGGAGCAACTTTCTCCAGGGTGTCTTTTAGGGAAATTTGTCACAAATTAACTGAGGGCAGAGATTGTCGTGATGAATGTGCGTGACATAAGGGTGGATTTTTAACGTAATTGCTTTTGGTTGTTACGTTTTGTCGTAGCTTGCTTGCCTAACTGGTCTTATTGACTTTTGCATTATTATTAACAAACTAACTCTCTCCCCGCAGCTTTGCTCACGTTTTTTTAATTAATAACCTACAATACAATACAGTACAATATTCTTTATTCCCCACACTAGAAGTACATAAAATATTACAATGTAAGTAGTATGGACACAATAGGAGGTCTTATCGCTGTAATAGCAATTCTTACAGACAACCTAACGGTAGAGGACACAGACCTACCCTATAATTTATTCCAGACCATGGTCTATCTCTGTGCTAAACTACAAATCATACATCCATCCATCCTCACAAATTTTCACATTTATAATTTTATGTAGGAAACAAGATTTTATATTCCGCTTCTTAATCATTATATTTATGTATTAATTTAAACCATATATGTTAGAAGTATACTCAAGTAAAGTTGAATAAGTATACAATTAAGCTTAAGTTTGTACAGAAATAGTTATTTAATGTTATTACAAGACTGAGAAAGTAGGTTTACGAATAATAAGTAATAATACAAAGTTAAGAGTAATTGACATTGTTAGGCTCTCCCTGTTAATGTTTTACTTAACTAAGTAAATAATTTATTGCGAAGAAATACATGGAAATATTAGCGTACACTCCAAATATACAATAGAGGCTCATTTAGCACCAGAGATCTCGCAGAATAAGCTTAACTCGCAATACTAACAAATATCACTAACGATGTCACAGGAAAATTAACCTTATTTGTCATAACAATAAGACAGAAACGTTAGCAGAAAATGCTGCTTTTTCATATTAATAATAAGGTGCTTATACTCGTATTATGCGGGATTTTTGACAACTTCAGAGGTGTTCTCATTGTGCGAAAGCTTTTTAGAGACTTAACATTCAAAAAGGCGGCAGGGCTAAATAGTGACAGATGGATATTATGTCTCTATCTCATAACTTTTAACACAAAAACAAGGATAAAAAAGCTCAAAAGGATAGAAGTGAAGTATTAAATTTGAATTTGGTTGCTTTTTTTGTAAATAATAATTAAATTCGATATTCTAGCGAAGGACTGAAATAACTTGCCTGAGTCCGCGTTCTCGCCTGCCTTTGACACTGAAAAGACACTGAAAAGGCACTTACAACCAGGTGGTCAAGTATTTACTTATTTTAAGCAAAAAAGTTGAAAAATTATAACAATTATCTCGTGAAAATGGAAATGGAATGAAATTTCCTATTGTTTAATCCAGACAATAAGCTATCTTTGTGCCAAATATTATCCGAATATGATCAGCCGTTTTGGCATGATTGAGTAAAATATGTAAACTTTCTCACTGCCTGAATGTGACGCCTTGATATTATGTCGCCTTGACTCGCTATGCCTTAATGGTGCTACGGGCTCTCGCGGTCAGCGTTATCGTCGGTGAATTCCGATGCCGGGTGGGCTCCTCAAGGAACCCATCCTGTCCCCGAGTAATGCCCGCAGCGAGCCTAGAAGCCTGCGCGGCGTTGCTACGAGAATAGCCCTCGTCGCAAGACGCAGTCAAGTCGGGAACCAGCGCCCTCAGGTTGACAAAGAATCTTTGACTCGATTCTAAAATATAAAGAGCAATTAGGCTTTGGAACTCCCTCCCAGACAACCTAAGCAGATCTTGCAGTAAACAGAGCTTCAAATTTAAAGTTACTGAACACTGTATTTAGAATTGGGGTGTTAGTTTCTTATAGCAGTATATTTATTTACCTGTCCTTATGTTTACTATTGTATAATACTCTTTATTCAACTCAATTTATTTTGCAGAATAATGTTGTCATTTATTTTCACGTTTATACTATATACTATAATATGTATGTTATATTTCATTCTGTTCTTTATCCTATATTTTATCGTGTTTTCTGTATGTATTTTCCGTTTCTACTTCTACTTTTATATTCTTGTACCGCCTTCACTGTTTTCTGTTTAAACCAAAGGTCGACTGGCAGAGAATGCTTTTTTTTTTATAAATTATAAGTTAATGCTTGACTACAATCCCACCTGATGGTAAGTGGCGATGTAGTCATTGATGGTAAATCGCATTAACTTAGTAAAAGCCTATTCACTCTTGCCTTGAAGACACTCACATTATAATCGAGCGGAAATACCGACGCTAAATGCTTATAGCATTAAGTCCACCTTTTGTACCACTTAGTTATAAGGGTATAATAAAGTGTATAAAAAAAAGAAATTGTAGGTGATATATCAGCCGAAAGGAAAACGAACTTTTCTAAAAGATTTATCTTGCATACAAAATGAAAACATCATAGACGAAGTATCAGAGACACGTAAGACCCCATATCGCAAATACCATTTAATTTTTGGGGTCATTTACTCACCCTACATACGTAATTGCTCAAGACCTTAACATGTAACAAAACGAAAATTCGCTATATGATACGTTTGAAGTATTAAAGCAAGCGCAGGTGATAAGAGCCTCTTATAATACCTGCCATACCTTCATACTCAGATAAACGGCAAAGGGATTAACTTAAGGGTTACATCTGGGGTCCGTTTAAGGTGCTTGCTTCACCAGCGAGTGATGTGATGATAAACTTCAAGAAAAATCTTTATTCAGTACTGGCTGTTAACCCACGCCTTTAACAAAAATTTAACAAAAATCCTATTTGTTTTCTAAAACTATTTTTTTTTTCTAAAATAAAAGTAGCCTAAGTTACTCCTTGTTACTTCAGCTATCTGCCAGTGAAAGTCCCGTCAAAATCGGTCCAGCCATTTCAGAGATTAGCCGGAACAAACAAGCAGACAGACACACAGATAAAAATTTAAAAAAATGTTGTTTTGGTATGTGTACCGTGTATACATTAAAATACATTTAGAAAAAGTAGTTATATTCATATTACAAACAGACATTCCAGTTTTATTAAAAAAATGGATGGATGGGATAATAAGGACCCCATATATTATTCCAAATCATGGTCTACTTGTGTCTTGTTTTACGAATCCTTTCGATGATTTTTCGCGTGAAGTTAATAATATTAAGAGGATAACATTTCGCTAGACCCATAAATGTTAGTTTCGTATTTATGAAGTGAATTTACCAAAACATATTATTTTTCTGTATTGAAAATTTTGCGTATTAATGAATAATGATGGTAGTGAACATTTCATGGAAAATTCGCGCTGAATATTATTTATTTTTTATGTTTTGTATGTAAGTAGGTACATGCTAAGAAAATTATAGGCTCTCAGTTGTATACTATTAATTCAATGATATTAAACTATAGATACGTTATGCCCTTACAAATCAACCAAAAAATCTGTTCTGACCGAGCTACAACACACACACGTTTATCTTTTGTTTCACTACATCACTCACTATTACATTGGTAAATTATGTTAAAGGGATGGCACTACTAAAACTATAATAGTCAAAAAGACAGCTAGACGGTCTCACTCAGAGGCAACTATCAACAGTCTGAATTAAAATCGCTATACTTGACTAAATTCAACTGACGTAATTTCAGCGCCATCTTGGCATATCTACCTCTTTTTATACATATACACACACATTACATATTACATTTTTCTCATTACTGAGAAATAAAAGCAAAAAGCAAAGCAACAACCCATAATTGTCCCACTGCTGGGCTCGGGGTCTCCTCTCACAATGTGAGGGGTACAGGCCATAGTCTACCACGCTGGCCAAGTGCGGATTGGTAGACTTCACACACCTTTGAGAACATTATGGAGAACTCTCAGGTGTGCAGGTTTCCTCACGATGTTTTCCTTCACCGAAGCAAGTGATAATTAACTTGTAATACGCACATATAATATTTGAAAATTAGAGGTGCGTGCCAGGATTTGAACCCGGGCCCCCGCGTTCGGGAGACCAACGTTCTAACCACTAGGCTATCACTGCTAAAATTACTGAGAAATAATAAACACATATTCGCAAGTGTTACGACAAGTACCTAAGCGTACCGTGCACCGTGCACGGCTTAAGATAATAATGTTTAAACGTTTAAGTAAAACCGCTCGTCGTGTGAGTTAACACATTCTTTCGGTTTGAGAACAAATGCACGACTTTCGTGACCCGTTCGATAAATTGATGTGCGTCTATTGAAGTATAATTAATGTACGTTCGGCAAAATAATTAGGTATGCAGGCATGAAACAAGAACGTTCGTTAATGTTTAATATCAAATATGTATCAGAGAATTTTTTTATGCTTTGAGCAGGCAAACGAGCAGACGGGTCACCTGATGGTAAGTGATCACCGCCGCCCATGGACATTAGCAACACCAGGGGCGTCACCAACGCGGTGCCGGCCAAGAAGATGAGACGATAGACCCGCTTCTTGAAGGACCCCATGTCATAGCTTAGAGGGAACACCGATGCGGGTAGCTTGTTCCACAGTTTACACGTGCGAGGTAGAAAATGACGTGAGAACCGGACTGTGGACGAACGCCAGGTATCCAGGTAGAATATATAATATGCTTGTGTTATTATCAATGTTAAATCACACCATGCATATATAGCTAGCATTTCACATTGATTATAACACAAACATTTTGTAATATTAATAATTACAGGTTTTATAATCTAAAATTTTAACAAAAAACCAGACTTCAAATGGAGTACATCCTTTCCAATAACAATGAAAAAATAATCATCTAAATCGGTTGGCGTGATATTGAGTTACTCGTCCATATGTTGCGCACATAATTATTGCTAAGACTTATATGATTTTCTCATGGATGCCATTGTGAGATCTCGCTCAAAGGTGACCACAATGGTAAGCACCAGCTTTCGATTAAAAAAAGAATTATCAAAATCGGTTCACCCTTTTTTAAAGTAAGTTAAAAATCATGCCTGACGCATACTTAATTTTTTTGCTCACTGTACTAACGTACTAGAGCAAACATCGCCGGCGGCCAGCCACATCAGGAACGGCAATGCAATTCGCGCAGGGAGGAGATAAAATATCATAGTTTGTAGCTCATGAGCATGAAGGATAGAATTATTGGAGAACTCACTCATATGGGTGGAAAGTTTAAAAATTGTCCAATTACAAGCGCGTCCAGCTAAAAATGCTTCACAATGGCGCTAGCGTATGAAAAGGTGGTACAATAAGTTGTTGACGGATTAAATATGCCGAACTATAGTGTTATGACCAACCGTTGCTACTGTGGCGCCACCAATTTATCGTAGTTTGACGGACACTTGCACAACAGACTCAATTCTCCTTTAACTCTATACTCCATGCTTATGAGCTATAACTCATATTATTATAACAGTTCAATTTGTGCGTTTTTGGAATGCGCAAAGGTTGTACTTAGACGGGAGTTCAGAGACCCTCTAACTTATAATATGGCAAAATATAAGCGGCTTTTACGTAAAAGTTCTTCTAAAGTTGGGCAGAGCTGTTTTCAGAGGAATTATTTTGAGACGTGGATTCTTAATATTGAAGATAACTTTGAAGTTATTGGGCCATTTTCCGAGGAAAATTCGGTCCTGTGCGTTTTCTCGGTAGTTGCCAGTTCGACGTAGTATATCAGCTCTCAGCTTTTCTTCTCATTGTGATATTTGCTCACTTTTATATGGCTTAATGATTGCTTTCTATCTCGCTATTCTATCGATTCAAGCAGTGATAGCCTAGCGGTTAGAATATTGGTCTCCCGAATGCAGGGGCCCGAGTTCAAATCCTGGCACACGCCTCTAATTTTCAAATATTATGTGCGTATTACAATTTAATTATCACTTGCTTCGGTGAAGGAAAACATTGTGAAGAAACCTGCACACCACAGAGTTTTCCATAATGTTCTCAAAGGTGTGTGAAGTCTACCAATCCACACTTGGCCAGCGTGGTAGACTATGGCCTGTTCCCCTCACATTGTGAGAGGAGACCCCGAGCCCAGCAGTGGGACAATTATGGGTTGTTGCTTTGCTTTTATTCTATCGATGTAAAAAACTAAAATCAGTCAGTAACTACGGAACCCTAAAATTATACTTATACACTTACACACTCATTACCACACTAGAATTTCCTATTTCACGGATGGACAACCGAAATTTGATTTAACACAACATCCCGAAACGGCTGGAAATCGGAATCGAGTCCCTTTGTTTCACGGGCTTGGTCACTAACAACTAGGCTATTGGGTCGTAAAATATAAGTTTAAAAACAAAATTAAATTGATATTTGAATCTGTACAATTAAAAACAAAAAGTATCTCTTTTCTCCGCATCATTTGATGCCAATTTATTGATATTGATGCCCTTTGTTATGAAGATTCATACAATAAGTATTTTGTCGATTGTTGAAATAAAAATACTTATAATATTTATGTAATATCTCCGCACCCGCATTCCATGAACGTATAGTTGATAATATTGCCTCCTAATTTTTCATATATAATGTTTGCTTGCATCTTCAACAGTATCTTTGTAAGAGGAATTTGTGGTATTAGATAAAACCATTGCACTCAACACACATTTCACTGTACGAGAGCTACAGATTAATATGTTGGTCAACAATTTAAAACTTGCATAATTACGTCAAACTTTCTCGTTATGGACAAAAGGTTGGAATAGATATTTTAAGAGGAAAGAAAACAGTTAATACTGACCTAGAGCCCTACAAATTATGTCAACTCGAATCTAATCTGAGATTTGTCTGATTTTATTTTCTGTTATATCCAATCGCTTCTCAATCGTAATTGATTGACCTCGGTCGAGAGTTGAAAGATGACGATAAGGGAACATTTCTTAAGCATTCTCGTGATTCGGAGTATTCTCTCAGTAAACATAGACACAAGAACTACTTGATGATTTTGATGACGATGATAATGATAATGATGAGGATGAAGATGATGATGATATGTTAGATAGGTCACTATTATCTATAGACATGAAAAAACTAGAGGAGAGACTAATGCTGTTTCAACACAAACTATTTCTTGAAGTATCCTCGTTGCACATGGACTACTTTAGGATGAAGCTCATTCTGCAGTATACATACAATGTACCTATATGAATTATATATTGGAAGTAGACTTAAAACACCTTGGTAAACTAACTCCGATGACTTAAATTTACGGCACCAAAAAGTAAGGAGAAGAGCAAGATTCAACTAAAGTCACACACGCCAAATATCTAAGTTTGCAACACTAAGTAATCACTTGCAACGACGAATAACTGCAATAAAGATCGTCTTTGTACGGAAGCTAACAGCCCAGAACATTATTATAAATGCGACCAAAAAACCCGACAAACGCGCTCCATATAGCAGCAAAAACCTCTGGATAATATTTCTATTTCAGCAAAAACACACCATTTGTGGAAATCGACAACAATTTTTTATCTTTTTATATTCGGTCGTACTTTAAACATATATTTATAGAGCGATCCCTTGTTATTGGAGAAAGGCGATTTGTATGAAAAATCCTATTGTGTTCCGACAATATGTCAAAATATTAGCGGCTTTTAGGTAAATCACTTTTAAAGTTGGGCGGAGTTGTTTTTCAGGGGTATTATGTTTAGACGTGGATTAATATTGGAAATAAGTTTGGACTTGTTCAGATGTTTGGGTCATTTTTCTGGGGAATATTCATTTTTATTTAGTGAATGTGGATTTTAAACCTAATTGCTGAGTTGTTTGCAGTTTATAATGTGATAAGAATAGGAACTTGCAGTGTCACCGTAACTTGTCGCCCATGAAAATCTGTGATAAACTTCGAATAGGACTGTAGTAATTACTGTAGCCAGTAATAAGATCCTTTTATTATTAGATTTTAATACTAAAATTGATTAGAAAGACTCGACTGTCGATAGTCATTGCTCGACTATTTACAAAAAAAGACTATCCCTCCATCTTTTCCCTCTCATCACATGAAACTATTCACCATCATTTGATTTCCTTCTCATAACATTCTCGTATCATGATAACCTTTTTGTCTTTATTTTAGATTTTTTCACTCAAGTAGTAACACAAATACTATCTAGTCATTCCATATTGTTAATATGTTATAATCTCGACCCAGTTAAAGGTATAACTCGTCTATAATTCCCATATTCAAAGACACGGTAATGATGCCACATCCCAAGACGAATGACTCTTGACCTGTTTCGTTGTGAAGTGAGTGCATTAACTCTCGCTTTCAAAATGGCGGTAACTCCACTGTTCTACGAGGCACTTAACACGCTCACTGCGTTAGTCAAATTTGATGACTTTCAATGGGTGCGGTATGGGGTCTATTATACCCGAAGCACGAGTTGCCCCTGGTGCGTTGCTGGGTCGAAAAGATCCGTTTGAATTGCATCTGTTTAGGAGGACTTTTCTTTATAGCTATAATGATTATAGCATATTCTTTTATAGCAATATATTGACAGATAAACACTCAATAAAAGGCTAGAATCGTAGGTAGATGCACTGAATGGTTTGTTTGCAAAGAAAGGGATTACCTGTCGGTTCTTTACAACCCGTTATCCGCACTGGTTAGTAAAAGTGTCGATAAATTTTTAGTGTTGTGGATGATAAAAAAATATCGATAGCGATAAAATAAATGCTGGTTGAATAATTTTGTATACCAATATTTATATTCAATCACTATGGGCTATACTGGTTAATGGTGTGGGTAAATCTGGTGGCTGGAAGTTGATGTCTGAAATTCATAGGACTTGTAATGTGTGACCATTTGACGGGGTAGTATATTACATTATCAGATATTGTGTACCTAGTCTGGCCATAAATACTGTTACATAAAAACTTTTCTTTTTTTCAGCTTTTTAATTATTTTGAATTTGGAACACGTATATTATTTTAAAAACTTCTTTCGATTTCGCCCCATTTCACATACTTTTTCGTGTTCATTATCAAATTACAATATGGAATGGGGTGTTAAAGAAAATAGGATTGCAGTGATCGCCTTGCACAAAGTGGGTATGGAGCCGTCGGTCATATTCCAGACACTTCAAAAGCTTGGTATCAGCCGTATGTTCGTATATCGTACAATCAACAGATACAACAACACTTCGTCTGTCGAAGACCAGAAAAGATCGGGGCGGCCGCGTGCTGTTAGAACTACAAAGGCTGTTAATGCTGTTAAAGCCAGAATTCGTCGAAACCCCATTAGGAAGCAAAAAATCTTATCGCGAGAAATGAAGATTCCCGCTAGGACTCTGTCGCGTATTATAAAACAAGACCTGAAGCTCGGTGCTTATCGTCGATATACAGGACATGCCCTAAATCAATCTTTACAATTAAAGAGAGTGGATCGATCAAAACGCCTTCTGTCGCGATACGCAGGTGAAAGGCACAAAAATATCCTCTTTACCGATGAAAAAATTTTCACGATTGAAGAACACTACAATAAGCAAAATGATAAAGTGTACGCTCACAGTTCTAAAGAAGCTGCTCAAGTGGTCGGGAAGGTACAACGTGGTCATCATCCTGCGTCAGTGATGGTTTGGTGGGGCGTGTCTTATCAAGGAGTCACAAAACTGCATTTTTGTGAAAAAGGAGTGAAAACTTCAGCCAAAGTGTATCAAGATACAGTCTTGGATCATGTTGTGAAACCTCTCAGCAGTACTCTTTTTAAAAATATACCGTGGACTTTCCAACAGGATTCTGCAACTGGTCACAAGGCACGAACTACCCAAGCCTGACTTGAAACCAATTTTCCGGAGTTTATGAGCTGAAGACTGGCCCTCATCTAGCCCATACCTCAACCCTTTAGACTTCAAATTATGGTCCGTTTTGGAGGACATGGCCTGCTCTAAACGACACGGCGACATTGAGTCTCTTAAAAAATCTTTGGAGCAAGCAGTGGCGAAATTTCCCTTGGAAACAGTGCGTAAATCCATAGATTCGTGGCCAAACAGATAAAAGGCCTGTATAAAAGCCAAAGGTGGCCATTTCGAATAGAATATATTTTTTTATTTTTTGCTAAGACTTTAATAAATATGTAGGTATAAATTTTATTAATATTACATTACTTCATTTAAAAAAAAGCATTTTCATTTGTAACAGAACTTATGGCTGGACTAGTTATTATTTTTTTGGGAAACCTTTGCTTATTCTATTTTTCTTGGGTTTTTGCCCGTCACATGACTTAACAACATTTTCCTGAATCGCTTCATGTTACATTAACTGTCTCTTCATATTTGCATAAAAACTCATCTAACCACAGGGACCTCACTAGTCCAACTAGCATGTAATCTAGTGCGGCTATCGGGTCATCGGGCCTCGGGTCGTTAAGAACCGATAAACGCACTAGACGTAAAAAATTTCGTTTCAGTCGGCACCGGGTCGTAACAACCCGATGTAATTTTTTTGTATTTATATTACCTATTTAACAAGGCAATTTCAAAACACTAACCATCTCATTCGTATTCATACGGAGACCAAAGATATCTGTCCCGCACCAGCGGTTGGAACAGTAATTTTTGCCCCGCACCGGAGGAAAGATGACCATCGGATATAATCAACCCGCTACCGCACCGAACGTGTTAAATGTGAACTGAGGCAAATATTTGGTTGTAGTATTCAAATATTTGTGGACAAACATGATCTATGCCTTCCTTGGACTCGGTGAATTGGATAAATAAGTTGTGTGCAGCTTTTGAGGATCGAATGAGTGATGATACTCTTAGGTCAATAGCCGAATGACCAGATCTACCCGATAAGTGCTCAGCTCTGCCCATGGATATCAGTAACTCCAAAGACATAACTAAAGTGTTTCTCGTCAAAAATAATTAAAATACTTACCCACTAACGTAACAGTCGAAAAACGTTAAGAATTTGAATAAAAACTGGGCAACTGCGTGCCAGGCCACGTTACTGTAAGGGAGGTACTCAGAAAAAAATGTTTTTCAATATTCTGGAGTTTTAATAAATATGTGTATCTACGCCAAATTACAGCTTTCTAGCACTAAGGGTCTCGCGGCACTTTGCTTTTTGACGGACAGACAGACGGACAAACAGACGAACGGACATGACGAAACTATAAAAGTTCTGATTTTACTTCGGAACCCTAAAAAAGGAGGCTTAAATCATCGACGACCCGTGTGGCGCAATGGTTACCATGCCGGATCGCCGCGCCAAGGGTCCTAGGTTCGATTCCCAGCGAGGCGGAAATTTGAATGATGACTTTGAATTTCTGTTCTCGGTCTGGGTGTGAATGTCCTTGTCTTGTGTGTTGTCCATGGCACCCACAGGGAATCCTATTGTGGGGCTATGAGTGTGAAGCGTTATTTATTGTTATTTATTTTATTCAGCCATGTATCAATATCGTCCGCAGTGAATTAAGCTACTTCTTTCAGTAGTAGTTTCATAATGCGTTCACAATTAGCGAGTAATGTTGGCTTGGATGGATAACTGATAAGAATTGAAAAGATGGATATATTGTTATGTATGATGATGAGTCTTCCACGTCAGCTTCGCTTAGTTTCAACAAAGAACAATTTATCTATCTCAGTACCCCTGCATCACTACCATAGTTATTTTATTGCGCGTTATTTTTTATTTTGTAATAACTAAGGTATTATTAAGCGCTTTTATTTAGCTTACCCTGTTTGTTTGATTCAAATCTTGCAAGCATAAATGACTTAACTACTTATTCTTATCCTAAGGAGTTGAAATTTTACATATTGCTTTTGTTCTGATAACAATTTATTCTTGTGATAAGCATAACCTTATACTTATACACAGTTTTAGCTCCATTTTTATTTTTATTTTTTAATTGCATTCAAATAAAATTAAAAGAAAAAAGAAAAAAAGAAAAATTACATAATTCCTTCATGGGTACGGTCCCCTGCAGAGAAAAGTAACCCATCTGCTAAACAGTTTTAATAGACAGATGGGTTACTTTTCTCTGCAGGTGACTGTACTATAAAGCATGTATTTCGTTTTAAAACTATTTTGTTTTAATGTACGTTTTCATACGACAGTTGATGATTGCATTTCGACAATAATAAGTAATCTTACAAACATTATACAAAATCTCTTATATGTTTTGTTAAAGCTTATTCAAATACTTATCTATAAAAATTAAGATTATAAATAAAATATTTGCTAATTGAGTTTGCTTAAATAAATTCTCATGCGTGATTCACAGCGGTTCCTACACAAGTAATTAATGTAAAAATATGTAAATGGTATTTAGAAAAGCCATTAGCAAAACTTATTACTTTCCACGCCTTATGTGATCAGCATGCTAACATCGATTTTAATAAACTAGCCAAGTCCGAATTGGATTTCAGAGTGAAAGAGTTCTTTATAGTAAATTCAGATATACTTTTGTCTCCTGTTGAAATTAAAGGACTAAGTTTTGATTTTCTTCTTAGACTTACCTATTCATAAAAAAATTCTGATAATCATTGTAATGACATTTCTAAAATACCATTACTAATAGTTCTGTTTTCTCATATTATTGCTATTATTTTAAAACTTAACCCAGTTAATTAAAATTAAACCCAATCATGACTACCAACAAAAAAAGAAAATCGGTTCATAAAGAGGCGTAAAAGTATGTATGAGGAGTAAACTTATCAGTATTACCTTAGGCTATTTACATAATTATGATAAATACATATAATTATACAGTAGAAACCATCAGATTCCAAAAATATCAAATCAAAATTCACATACATCTAGTCAATAAGACACTCCAACAGAATCCTTTGAAGACAAGAAGACATCAAAGCCAATTTGTCACAGCGGAAGCAAGTACGCTGTACAGTAACAGTCGTTGAAGATTTTGAACGTAACAAAGGGAATTAAGTATGTAAGTAGGATGTAAGTTGTTCCGTGCTTTGGAGTTATGGTAATATAAACCAAATTCAGGTACAAGAAACTTAAGTTTAAGTGCTAGCTCAAAAACGTATAATGGATTTAGATATAGTTTCTTTCTGGAATAAATTGAAACCTATACAGCAAATGTGGCAGATCTCCTAGGATCCTGGGTACGCTTCAAGGTTCTTGAAGAAAATAAAAACGCACCATCTTAATTCAGGCAAATCCAAGGCGGAGGGAAGGCGTCAGAAATCTAGTTATTTTTTGTTCTTTTTGAAGTCACTTTGAACCTTTTCGTTTTACATTGTATAATATAAAAAATAAATACAAAAAAGTGAAACTAAAATAAATTAAAATAAGTGTATATAACTAAGTCCCTGCTGCATAGTACCTAAAATGCTGGCAGCATTTCCTTGTTATACCTATAGCTATGCTTACACGCTGAGCAAGAAAGCTACCAACTTTAGGGTCTTCTTTCTTATCTCTTTCTTGGTGTTAGTTTGGTTTCGTTACTTACATTTAAACTAATTTTTTTTTTTCAGTAGTGTATCCACGAGTAATTTATTAGCTCCTTGTGCTTTAGGAATTCGCATTCCTTAATCAGTGCCCAAGTGGTTGAATAAGTTTGATAGTTTATGGTAACGCAGAGTGGTTTTAAAGTTGGGTGTAGTAAACAAGTGTAAGTAAAAAAAAAACCTGACTGCGTAAAAAAACTAAAAAGAAAAATAAGGTCAGTAGCTCAGAATGTTGTTAAAAGTAATACTGAACAACTAAACCATCGAATGATTAATATTTGGGACCTGTTCAACTATACTCCACTTGTAATATTTTGAGAAAAAAAAATTAAGACACAAATGACACAATATTGCGCCAAAAATTGGTCATTTTCATTTTTTCCATTTTGATATACCCAGTGTCACTCTCACAATAAAGACGAATCTAACTGCACCTTTCAAGCTGAAATCGATCAAGCCGTTTTGGTTACAGAATATGCCAAAAAAATATACAATATATACATACATACATACACACGTACATACACTCAAAAAACATAACCCTCCTTCTGGCGCAGTCGGGTAAAAATTATCCACATAGCAACTGCTACATTTATATCGGCTTTTTCATTAGTTTAGATTAGTTTAGATTTGGAATAACACATCAATACAAATTACTCAAAAAACTGTATCAAGCATTTATTTATGCATTTACCATTCACTTCAAGATTTAGCCACAGTCTAACACACTGTTACAGTAGGCCAACGGACACTTCCGCATACGGATAGATAAATCATGCGGGGAGCGCGGAAAACGCGTACCCGAAACTTTTATCGTGTTTTATACTGTTTAGAGAAGTGCATTGTAGTGGGTATATGAGTAATAAAACGTACCAAACGCTATTATTGTTTATGTTTTCTTAGACTGACTTCAACTCATTAATGGTACGCTGCTCCTATGCGGATTGTTGGAGGGATTAGTGGCCAACCAAAGTCAGAAGTTTTTATGACACCAGAGGGCCTAACATCCGGAACCTATGGATTTACGTGCCCTTCGAAGCACGAAAGCACTGAGAAGAATTGTTTGCCACTAACGGTCACCCATCCAACTACAAACCGCACCCACTTTGGCTTAATATTTTCGATTAGTTAGGAATAACGTAAGCCGCCGGGCTATGAGCGCTTCAATTTTGTTATTACAATAACATAATTTTGTTTGTACAATATCGTTATAACATATTATAATTTTGTATTACTAGTATGGTAATCACAACTGTCTGTACAAAAATTGTCCCCAATCCTTCCTGTCTTAATAAGTATGCACTTTTACTCACAATGAACTCACAGACCAATAAATAAGGTAGCTAACTAACTGCCAGTAACTTCAAGACTGGCAGAAATCAGCATGGTTTTTGAAGGGGCATGGTAGCTTGAAAATACAGAAATTACATAATCCAGCAGGGTATTTTTCTTCCTCACTCAAATACAAGGCGGTAAGTTATCTACCGTATTTATTGATCTGTGCAATGAACCCCTATTTTAATTTGCTCCCGTCGGCATTTCATCCAACATCAAACAGACTACTGCAACAGCTTACACTGTGGCCATCACGCTATTTGCTCTGTCATCAATGTTTATAGTGGTTTTAAACACGCCGGTGTCAGCGCGATGGTGCGTGTAGCGACGTTTATTTTTTCTCCTCGTGACGAAACCACTCGGCTTCCGAGACCTCCTGGTGTGACATGACGTAATGGAAGTATAACGGGATGCGGGAAACGGTAACTGTAATTGGGTAAAAACCATATTTAGGTAAAAATAGAAATAGAGTCCACCTTGACAAGTAATACAATAGATAGCCGTTGGTAAACTATCTTATAATAATTTATGATTTGTTCTTTGTACAGTATGAGGTTGCATTAATAATATTATGAATAAAACTAAACAATAAACACTTGAATTAGTAGGATAGGTATTAAATAATCAATACTGTATTCGTAAAGGTGTTAGAATACATTTTACTATATTACGAGTACTCACGATTTTTATTTTGCAATTAGATTTATCGGCTAGTAAATAATTTCGGCTAAATATAGTAAAATTTTCTCAGTCCACGATGAGTTAAGTTTAAAATATTTTTTTATGGAAATAGCCGGCAAACGAGCTGACGATCCATCTGATGGTAAGTGGCTATCGCCACCCATAAACATCAGCATCATCAAAGACATCACTGATGCGTTGCCGGACAACATAGAGAGAAGAAAAAGAAATAAAGAAAGAAAGAAATCTTGCATTTTGAATGTCCTACTCAATACTCACACATTTGTGTCCATCAATCTCCCTTCATTCTACGTTCAATCCTTACTACAGAACAAAACTCATCAGTGCTCTCAAAACTCATTAAATACATATGTCTGTCTCTAGGGTAGTTGGTTTTCATAGCGCGTTTCTCTACATGATAGTGTTCAGACAGCTCAGGTATAGTAGCTATCATGATATTAGGGACATAGTCGTGATATTCGTACGCTCGTCGCAGTTGGCATTACGTGGGATTCTGACAGATAAGGGATTTGCCCAAACCTATGACTGATGTCCCTAGGTTATGTTGGGTAGTGCAAGTGATGAACAATAGCGTTTAATGTTTGATGTTTGTTTTTAGCGTTTAATAGTGTAGCCGTGACCATGTACTCAGTCAAAATATTACATGGCATAAAATCGTGAGCGACTGTTTTTTTTAATTTTTAGTGTATTCTTTTTCTTCTCTCTTTCTTGGCCGGCAACGCATCAGTGATGCCTCTGGTGTTGGTGATGTCCATGGGCGACGATAGCCATTTACCATCAGATGGATCGTCAGCTCGTTTGCCGGCTATTTCCATAAAAAGAAACAAATAATTAACAACTTTCGTAATTTACAGCTCCGATCTAAATATTATATTAATTACTCAACAACCTTTTGATGAAATCAATAGTATGAGCAAGTAGCTTAAAATCACACTGCACTTTTTTGAAGTTGAAGGACACTGTTTTTTTAATAAAATAATCTTTTTTGGCGGCCTCACCTATGAGTTTTAAAGCCGTCCGTGACGTATCGTTGATATCGTTCCGCGGCATGAAATCTCCCGACACTTGGATTGGACATCAACGCGGTGTAACATCTAAAGCATTGTTATTCTCTAGCCCTCAGTTACGAGGACAACCCGTGTCATATAGCGAGCGCTTTAAAGAAGTTAAAGCCAAAAAATAATATTGATTAGTCTGTTAATTACTCGTTCAATATTGATAAACAACTTAAAGGGTAATAAAGGGACAATAAAACATTATTTCTACCGACAGTAATAAAATAGAAAAATACTACATGTATTATTATCTGATGGATAATAATGCATTGCGAATTGAGACGCTGCATCTTATCATTTGTACCATTATTGAAGCTAAATTCAGCAGAAATTCAAGTGAAATTGCCTTGCATGTGCGAGATGAAAATAGAACTAAAATATTGACTGTGCTTTCTCACGAACTGTTCTGCATGTTCAATTTCAAATTCTTACCTTCACGTTTAAAATAGGAAGTTTTCTTTATTCCATACAACATGACATCAACTCATCATTTGCAATATTAAGCATAGACTTCGTTAGAATAGATGCAGGGGTCCTAGGTTCAATTCTTGTCGGGGTAGATATTTATGTAAAAGTTAATACCATCAAAAACATAACTTGTAAAAAAAACCAAGTCTCGCAACTCAGTTCTTCTACCGTAAAAATTTGTGAGATGCATGTAATACCAAGTCGGTTAATTTATTCAATCCCTACTTTAGGGTCCTTCGGTCTTAAGTTATTACGTAATTAGCTAACCTAACAACATCTTAAAGTGACCATATCAATATTAAAAATCTTTTATGTTCTAAATAAACAGATTGACTTGGCCATCGCATGAAAACGCAATGTATCTAACAAGTATTACATATTAAATTAGACTGTTTTGTGCGATTACCTCGCTATCCGCCGCCGGCGCACAGGGCGAAGAAGGCGGGCTTACGGCCTGCACCTCTTGGCCCCATAACAACAGCCGGTCGGGTGACGGATACGGGAATTCGTCGTCCGGCGTAACGGCTCGGGTTGAAAGGCGCGCCAGTGTCGAGCGCGCCTTTACCCTAGCGGGAAATAGTAGGCGGACGGGCCATCCCGCTGGCCGCTCCAACCCTCTCGACAAGGAGAGGGGCTAGAGAGCGCGCCGTGCCGAGGCCGCCGTGGTAGCGGCCGCCGCGCCGGGGCAGTGGAGCGAGAATAGCACACAGTCCCGGCACCAATGCGGTAGGCGTCGACACCGTGTGGTTTTGGTGGGTTCAAGTCCCACATACCTGTCCGGCTTCCCGTGGCCGGATGGACGAGACGAAGGTCTTTCCACACGTTAAAAAAAAAAAAAAAAAAAGGTGTGTTAAAACCGGTGTCAACTCCGTAGCGCACGTTTTTAGCACAACAGCAGGTATACCATCTGGCCCATTCGACTTGTTGATGTCAAGGGAAAAAAAGCTTGACGCACGGCATTCTGAGTAAAATGCACGTCAGGCATCAGCTCACTACACTGCGGGATGGTAGGCGGTGTGTTACTCCCGTCATCAACAGTCGAATTCGATGCAAAGAGTGTGCCCAGTATTTCGGCTTTCCCTTTTGCGGTGTGGGCCAAGGTATTATCTGCTCTGCGCAAAGGAGGAAGGGACGATGCACAGAAATTGCCTTGAATGACTTTGGCTAAAGACCAAGACGCTCGGCTACCACACGGATAGCTCAGCAGTCTCTTGCCGGTTGTGTTTATGTGCTTGAACTTTGCCTTGGCGATTTGCTTCTTTGAGGACCACGAGGCAGCATTAAATTTCTTTTTCAGCTGACTCACAATGGTGCCTCCGAGTTCACGCGCCTCTACCCAATCCTGATAAGCAAATTGCTTCAGGTTTATTGCCTTTAAGCAGTTTCTGTCAAACCAGGCTTGGGTTTTACCACCAACGAGTGCCACAGAGTTTGGAATGTAACATTTCATGCCCTAGAGTACCACATCGGCTATGGAAAGAGTACAAGCATTGGGATCAGCTGAGGAGAAACAGATGCGCCTCCACAGGTAAGATGAATAAAATTCCGGCAAACCGTCTCAGTCCGCCGATCTGAAATACCAGACTCGGCGAGACGCGCAAGGTCGCCGGTCAACGGGTCGTGCCAACCGTACCGAAGATCGTACGAAGCAGTGATCAGACGAACCAAGCGGCGCCTCGACGGATACAGCATAATCGTTATGGTGGGAGGTAAGCAGGAGGTCCAAGGTGGAAGCAGCATGGCCGTCAATGTCAGAGATCCGGGTTGGACTGGACACCAACTAACTGAGCAGATTTCCCTGCGTAATCCGTTGTACGTGATCCTAGCCATTCAACATGATGGGCGTTGAAGTCTCCCAGGACCACTACTTCAGCACGGGGGATCTGCTCTTGTACATAGTCGATAGCCCCTTGAACGTGCTCGTATGGTCGAGTATTGCCGATGTAGACACGCGTTTGGCCGCCATGGTCTACGCGTACGCAGATAGTGGACAGGTCTCTTCCTTCAAGAAAGTCGAGACGTTGATAACAAATATCGTCTCGAGAAAACAGACACACACCAGCGTGTGGTATAAATTTGTGTTCAAATTTGTATCCCGGAAAATGAAGGTAGGATGTCTCTTTCAAGTGTCCGTTTCAAGGTGATAATGAACGGCGTTGAGGTTTGAGTGTAAGCCCCTGATATTGCAAAAGTCCACTTGAAATGTAGAAGGGGGTGCCGCTGATTTTAACCTTTTTTCTTTTTTGGACTTTCTCATTTTTATTTGCGGGGAAGAAATGGAAAAGTAGGAGCGGTGCATTGTCAACTCTACTCGAGTTAATGTGTAGTCATAAAAACTACCTCGGCAAGGTGGGAAAACTGAGTTACTGGCTCGGCGGAAGAAAGGACCCCCGATCCGACCCACGATTAAAGTCCTCGTCCACATCCGGCTCCCCAACTGGCAAGAAAATCAACCGTCGGGCTTTTAACATTGGCGGCGGGACAGCCTCCCAGGGCGGAATCACCTGGGTTCGGGTCCCCTAGAACAATCGTGCACCAGCGGTAACGTTTCATTGGGTCTCCCTGGCCGCCGAGTCAGTCCATCATGCCCAACCGCACAAGAACAGTTGTTAATGACTTTAACGGACCCAAGAGAACCCTACAAAATAACACCTCTACAGGACGGGTTACAGACGAAGAATGGGAAGGAAAATGTATAAAAGACGGGGGGAAAGGAAGAGAAGAAGAAGACTGGCTCTCCGACATTGCAACCGAATACCGTTAGAAAACATTTCACGGTTAACTCTAGAAGGAGGGTGGTTGCTATCCAAGCGGTGCCCATGGGGAAACAATAATATAATACAATCCCTCCGAGGGGCCCTACCACCAGAGGGTTGGATTTAGTCGCCTTTTACGACACCCATCCAGCGTCGGATTGGAGTTAGGATTCTAAGCCGCCCCAATACGACTAAAAATTGTAAAGTTTATTGTAAATATTTTGCGATATTTTGGTACAACTTCATAAGACATGTCCCATTCTTACTTTTTAATTCCTTTGAACATAATAATATACCTAGGTATCTATTTACACCTATTATTTCATTATGTTATACATAATACAGGTACACTGTTTCGTGAACTGCAAATGTTACTTTGTAATCTTTTATATTTATATGAGATTACAAAGTTAATTATGCAGTTAATGTATCTAGAAAACTGGACTGAAATTGCAAAATATTTTAGTTTTTCCTTGATTTATACACTAAACCCTAATTGTGTTCAAAATTTGAAGCTTCTATGTCTGCTAGAAGTGCCTTAGAGTTTTGATGATCGGTCAGTGAGTGACAAAATTAAGAAACTTTTACTAGTTATAATTCTTAAACTACTGGTTCAAATTGATTGAAATTTGAAATATACCGTGTCTATACAATGCCTGTTTGGTTACTGAAAATTCAGGCTTCTAGCTTTATCCACAACGAAGTTATAGGGGTTCGAAAATGGCCTGAACTGCTTCGAGAAAAGGATGGTACGGCCGTGCCCCTTTTTTTTGCTTGACTTGGCGGGGGCACTCCTGTGCCCCCAGATTAATGTTTGTTGATGTCACGTGAAAAGCAAGCTATTGTAAGCTAGTGTAGCAATGTTATTGTGTGATCGTTTATTTATTTTATAGAACTGATGCAAAAAGAGGGAGTTATACTGTATAATCATATAAGTTTGTCCTGTCTATGTCTGAGTTTCCACGTAAATGTAGTATATATCATTTATTTATTTAATTTTTTATTGTACACGAATAATAATAACACAACAACAATCTAAAAGTAGACAAGTATATTATGACGTACAAAAAGCGATCTTATCGCTAAACAGCCTTCCAGTCTTTCAGACAACCTGAAGATGTGGAGTGCTGATTAGAGTAACATTAGATGGGGCAAGGTGCATGAATAATATGAAGGAAGTTACAATAACATTTAAGATAATAAGACAAATATGGATTTAGGATGACAAGAATACGGAAGAAGGGAAAGGGTAGCAAAGAGGGAATCTAATTAATTAGAGAGAAAATGGGCTTTGACAGTGAAGGAATGTTGGTAGAAGGAAGAAGCATGTGCAGGAGTAGCAAGGCGTAGATTTTTTGAGGAGCGAAGAGTTCGATCGTGTATGAGGTGGAGGAACTGGAAACGTGTTTTAAGGTAAGGACGATAGTACGGATTGAATAGTACACAGAGAGAAAAAAACATGAGCATTCTTGCGATGGCGAATTGGGAGCCACTTGAGCTTAGTGCGAAATTCAGATACGTGATCATATTTCCGCAAGCCAAATGTGAATCTTATACACAGATTTTGAAGGCTCTCAAGCTTATTTAGCTGCTCTTTGTTGCCAAGGTAGGCCACATCGGCATAGTCAAGTATTGGAAGAAGTAAGGACTGAGTTAGCAAAATTTAGTATCTCCATTAAAATGACAATTCCCAAAACAAACTCGCTAGCTCTTCTCACTCACGACATGCGTATCGGTCGAAAGCTCAGGAGAGAATTCGTCGTGAAATTGCCTTGCGCGTGCGAAATGAAAATGACGTCATATTACATCGCCGTTGGCTTAACGCGCACTGAGAATGCTTTGTTGAACGTAAATGTGCGTCCTGATAGCTTTTCATGTTTCACAAAAGATTGTATTTGACTTTATCTTCAGTAGAAACTTCCTTTTAAGCTTAGGATAGGTTTTATGTTTTATTGATTTGAATCGAGCTTTCGTTAAATGGTTATTAAGCTGTTTTCATTTCTAATATAGTCTGTATTGAGTGAACGAGACAGTTCATAAACAGGCATAGATTTTAATATTAAGGTGACGCCTGGAAGCGGATTCACACTTAAAATGGGCGTGGCCACTATGTTTTGTTCTTGATGGTCAGCTTTCTGTCACGTCACTCATGTCACAAACACATCACAGAAAAACTACGGAGTAGTTGTATTATATTTTTCATATTTTATTATTTGTAATAGAAACTAGCTGACAAAATTATATTGTCTGCAAAATGTTTTAAATTTATATAACATTATTTATTATTTAATTAAAACATCACTAATCATCATCAAATATAGCCTTTGTAACTCAAAAATAATGCAGTTTTCTACTGGTGAAAGTTTTTTGAAATCGGTCCAGTAGTTTTTAAGTTTATTCATCACAAACATACAAAAATACAAATCTTTCCTGTTTATAATATTAGTTTATGTAGGTAAAAATGTTTGATGATGTTGAAGAGAATAAAGAATGCGTCACACTTATTGAATGTATTTATCTCGATGATCCGTCAAATTCCTCTAAGATACACTACAATAATACACTACAATAATAAACACAAGAGCCTTACTATTTTATCATTAAATATCCGCAGCATCAATAAAAATATTGACCTATTTATTGCCTTTTTGAGTAGCTTTGATATACCTATTGACGTAATTGTATTGACTGAATGTTGGTCTAGTAAATATAACCCGCCTCCGATTTACAACTAAGATATGTACTATACCAAAAATAGTCTTAATCAGAACGACGGGGTAGTTACCTACGTACGAAAACATCTTTCAGTTAATGCCATTGAACCCCCAATAACTGAAGGCAATTGCTTAATTTTAGAAATGGATGATACATATTCAATAATTTGTTCATATCGCCCGCCTTCCTACAATAATCCAATAGATTATCTTAATTCCTTAGACAGTATTTTTCATAACCTTAGATTTAAATCAAATGTCATTTTCACAGGTGATATTAATATAAATACCTTACATGACTCTAACTCCTCCGGTGTTTTATCCGAATACTTGAATCTAATCGCTTCTCATGGCTTCGTTCAAGGAATAAACTTGCCGACTAGAATAACATCTTGCCTTGACCATTTTATGGTAAATACTAATTACTCGTGGAAAACTCTTGTATTTAATGAATTAACCGATCATGCTCCAATTTTACTACACATCGACACAAAATTAAAATGTAAAATACGCAAACCACAGGCAAAGAAAACAACAAACATTAACGCAGTTAGGGAAGTACTGGCTCAGCACTCCTGGAAATAGTATCTTACATTAAAAGACCCAAACCAAGCTACTAGTTACCTCATGTCAACAATCCAAAACGTAGTAAAAGACAATACAATAGTTAAACCCTTGTCGAATAAATATAAACCTATAAAGCCTTGGATGATTCCTAGTATTATTAAATGCATTCGTCATAGAAATCAATTACAGAAACAGCTAAAAATGTCCCCCGATGACAATGACATCAAAAATAATTTTATTAAATACAGGAATACATGTAACCGCATTATAAAATCACTAAAAGAAACATATTATAGATGCAGCTTGAAAAGTGGAAAGGTAACATTAAGGAGACCTGGAACACAATTAAGGAACTTTGTTACTATAATAATACTAGTAAAACGGAGCCCAAGCCTTTATTAAAACTCAAAGGAACACCATAAGACTCCTTAAATCAGGTAAATGAATTTTTCACGTCAATAGGTAAAGATCTAGTGGCCGTCACTTTGAATAAATTAAACAAAAGCGATACCGAACTTGCGACTGCTGCTTATTCGCCCAACTGTTATCTACCAAAATCTTTATCACTATTTCTGACAGATCGTCACGAGGTGTCTCATATCATATCTAACTTTCGAAATAACTGCGCTCCAGGATGGGACAACATAACAACCTCATTACTAAAGTCATGTAACCAATTGCTAGCGGAGCCAATAGCTCATTTGTAGGGTAGGTTCCCCAAAGCTCTTAAAAAGGCAATGATCACGCCTATCTACAAAGAAGGGGACAAACAAATACCTTCCAACTATAGACCTATTTCCCTATTGCCGACTCTCTCCAAAGTTATAGAGAAAATAGCAAATACCTACTCCTACCTTGAAAAAAATAATATTATTGCAAGTAACCAGTATGGATTTCGAGTGGGAAAGTCAACGGAAGATGCTGTGCTCAATTTAACATCGCTTACTACCAAATACGTTGACAAAGGAGAGAAATGTGTTGGTGTATTTTTGGATCTACGTAAAGCATTTGACACGGTATCAATTCCTATTCTTCTGACACGATTAGAGAATGCGGGTATAAGGGTAATCGTACACGACTGGCTAGCTGATTATCTGATCGAACGTAGTCAACAAGTGCGAGTTAGTCCATTTGAAAGTGAAGTGGCTGTATGTAGTTATGGTGTATCACAGGGCGGTACGCTTGGTCCTACGCTATTTCTGCTCTACGTTAATGAACTATGTAAATTACAGCTAAAAATGCTGATATTATCATGTTTGCAGACGATACAGTCCTGCTGTTCCATGACTCTACCTGGCTACAAGCACAAAAGTTTGCAAAAGATGGGTTGGCCACAATTATAACATGGCTAGAAGACACCAAATTTATTTGTTTTCAGAAATCTATTGCTTCTAGCCCACCAATTAACTTTAAAATCACAGCACATTGCCATCCCTGTAATCGTTACCTAACTGACAATAAAAGCTGCAACTGCCCTGTACTGGATAGAGTGGATACCATAAATATTTAGGTGTTATTATTGAGAAGCTGCTAAGTCTCATATAATTGAGGTAGAACGCGCACAGCGAGCACGTCTTAAAGTTGCCATGACCCTACCTTTTAAGCAACCTACCAACGATCTTTATAGAAATGCAATGTATTATCGGTTAGGAAACTATTTATTCTTAATTGCGTCAAACGGTATCACATAGAGACAGCATCAGTCGTGCCAATCACCAACAAAAGGCTTCATAGGTTCCCAGTTCCCAGGTTCAACTGTGCTCTTGCACATAGGCATTACTTGTATCTAGCTCCTAAATTTTATAATGCTTTTACCAAAGGTTTAATTTTTTATAAAATAAAACGTCTAGCTGTTGAATGGCTGCAAGGCCACGATTATGAGCGAGCGGAAAGTCTGCTGAGTACTTTGGTTTAAACGAACACTGATACACATACACTCTTTCACACACAGACACACACACACACACACACACACACACACACACACACACACACACTCACACATACGTGTATACGTAAGAAGAAATTTAAAAAAAGCTCAAAAATGATGAAGTGTCGTACAAACTTACAACCCGTTAGTTTGACACCTTAGGAAGATGACTTTAATGAAAATAATGAAACCGTGATACAGTTATTTTTGTTTCCAACTATAAGCTTTTAACTTCAAAATGACGAGTTTTCATACTAACTTGCACCTCCTACATTAACTCTTTAAGGGATGACTTTCTAAAATTCACGAAGTTGTTTTGTTTGACTTCCAACCCCTATTTTTACCCCTTAATTAAAGAAAGGATTTCCAAAAATCCGTTCTTAACTGACGTCTCCTTGGCATAAACTATGTTCTTGCCAAATTTTATTTTATTCGGTTCGGTAGTTTCTTATATTTTTTGTTTAGTCAGCATATAATATATATAGATAATGTATTATGGAATTGAACAGTAACTTAATTATTATTTAATCTCTTAAACATTATCAAACATTTTAATTGATGATAAGTACAAATAATAAAATATAAATAATAAAACAAACTACTCCATTTCTCTGTGCTGTTTAGTTTTCTCCATTTAACGTTTTGACAAGCATAAACAAAAGATAAAAACTTTTTACGCTAGTACAAATTCATACAAATTGTTAAATAAAAAATTGCGCAGAGCGACACACGTCCGGCGTCGATGAAGACCGCAGTCGACTGAAGGCAAATCATAATGACAGTGATGGAATGACGTTTTCTATGAAAATTGTGAGATAGTTATACTGAGCTTGCGCTCAGAAATGAACGACATAAGCGCCAAACGACGTTTTTATTTATTTTTAAAAAACTACTTCATGGATATTCACAAAAAGATACATGGATTTAGATGTGATAATTTACTATGTTTTAAAAAGAATTCCGTGCACAAATGGGTTAAAATATCGCGGTGGTAAGATATAATGTAAATAATTAGAGCCAAGTTTATGATTTTTTTCTATCGAGAAAATTTCACGCAATCGTGTTTTCATTTTCGAGCAGATTTAAAGTATATAGTCAAGAAACGTATACCTAAGTATTACGTTGATAGCGTATAAACTTTACGAAATATGGGGAAAAGAATATCAACCAAATTCCCGCGGTAGCGCCTTAAGATATGAGAAGATATTATTAGGATGTTTCGATGTTTGAATGTAATTTTTTTATTCTACTATCATACAGAAACGTACTTTGTCAGAGAGGACCAGAATTATACTAAGTTCTGTATACTGTATAGTGGGAACATGATCTGTTCAGTTCAAATATCACGTGTAATCATTCCGTCGTGCTAAATTTATTCGATTTTTGTAAACACATTCATGAAATCCTGTAATATAAATCATGCTCCCTTCTGTAGGTACAAATCGACACAATTTGTCACGTACAAATTTTCGTTTCATTTGATGGTAAGCACATGACTCGGAACATTTTTCTCACGTAAATGAAATTAATTATTACTCGCTTCGGTGAAAACCTCGTGAGGAAACTTGTACAAAGAATGCTTCATAATTGAATTCTTTATGTACGTAATGCTCTTAAAGATGTGTGAAGTTTGCAAATTCCGCACTTGACTAATGAGATAGTTATGGTTTGCAGTGAGACGGTGAAATTATTATGTACAAGCTTTGTCTGATGCTTTTCCCACGTTTTAATAAATACTCTGTATGTTTCAGGCTATTGTTTACAAATGCGCTAAATTTCATCAAAATCCTTTCAGTAGTTTTCGCGTGAATCAATAACAAACAAATAGCGACTAAAGTTTTGATCTTTACTAAGAATTAGACAAAAAATTGGCGTGTGGCTGTGTCGTGTACACGGCTGTGTGTGAATACGTTTATGTAACTGGTTATATTTTTAAATAAAATATTTTTGAACTAATGTTGCATATACATTCGATAGATTTTGACAACAGCTGACAAATGAAACTTAAGCAAACATCGTAGCTTCTCCGAGTCAAAAGTTATACCAATTGCAAATATCGATAAGTAGCAAAATAACCTCAAAATTGCGGCGCTTCCCTCTCCACAGCGCACGATGTGTCACTGTCCTCGTTTATTTTAATGAATTTCTTGATCCTTTAGTTATCCAGGGGTATAATTTAATTTTTGATGTAATCGAAACTACAACGCCAAACTTTATCTCTTGCCCCCGAATGGTAGCAAATTTAAAGATGTATTCACATCAAAGTAAGTAAATAAACATTAAATTCTTTTGTATTAACAGTCCCCTCAATACATCATGGATTCCATCATCAGGAATAAGATACAGAGTGCTTATTAACGCGAAAAACGCGAGCAAAACTGCAGGCAGAGAGCTAGTCCAAAATAAACGTTTGCGCATCGCCCAAAGCTGTTCTTCATATTGATATAATTAATATGGATGCAATAAGTTATTTGTGCAATGATCTGTTAAATGATACATTGAAATTATTACTGGCTTGGGGCTAAGATCGTAGGCTTTATTTGATGGGACGGCGAAGATAAATAGTAAAATAAATGACTGGTTACATTATTATGATTTAAGAGCCATTTCGCGGTTAGACGCGCGGAATGAAGAATTTGATGTCAAAAATTAGTATCTTATGAAAGATATTAATGCTGGCAAATGAACTCATAAAATAGATCAATCCTTCATCTTGGATCTTCATTTACCGGAATTTTGAAAATATTAATTTGTTTCTGCGTAACTGTCAATCTAGCATAACTATTTTTCAGCAAAAGGACGACAGAGTCAATTTCATACACAGATTTTCTTTATTAAGTTTTATTAAATTGAGTAAAAAAAAATGTCTAGAGAACACTCATATATTATATTTTGCATTTATTACAAGGGATATACGATTACTATAATATTCGTTTCAAAATTAATTCAATAACATTACCAATTTTCATGGTTTATGCCATGACTTTACCATCGATTTTTGTATTCAATAAAGCGTATTTCCCATCAAAAATTTATGTAGTAATAAAATATGGTCTTTGTCGAATATGACACGTAATTTTTTTTTTATCTTACTGCAAAAAATAATTTATTAAAACGAATTTACTTTACCATATAAAGATACGAACTTACGCGAAATCAAATCAGTCGTGCGGCAGCACTCTTGGACGTCGGACCTATGTCAATTTTTGCTTTAGCCATCTAAGGAATAGATTTCGTAAAAGTAACGTAATTATATTGCCATTGAACAGTCTTGATCACGTGAGAATTTTTAGTTACAGTCAATTGTATTATTTTTAGTTTTCTATAATTTTCAGGGTTTTGTAGTCAAATCGGAATCATGTCTAGTCCGTTCGTTATTTCAACCGGCCGGCTAGCCCGTCCGGCCGTCCGTCCTTCCGTCCGTCCGTCTGTCCGTTCCGTATGATTTTTTCTTCGTCTACCCCTTAATGTGGGGTATCGTTGAAAAGGTCTTTCAAAAATATTATAGGTTTCAAAAGACCATTTTTCAATTCAGGGGTCCGTTTGCGTAATATTCTGCTTTAAACATCTTTGGTTTGAAGAAAACAATAGAAATTAAGTAACTATTTCTTTCCAATTTATGTAGTGTAAGTAGTAACGGAGAAAATCACGAACATACATATGTACAAAATATAACTATATCTATACTAATCTATACTATTACTATTGTAATATTATAAAGCTGAAAAGTTTGTTTGTTTGTTTGGTTGAACGCGCTAATCTCAGGAACTACTGGTTTGAATTGAAAAATTCTTTTTGTATTGGATAGTTCATTTATCGAAGAAGGCTTTAGGCTATCGGATTTTTGGAAATTCAACCCCTATTGGGTTGGAAGTCACTGCTGTAATTTGAAATAAAACATTGTCCGTTTTTAGACATTAGTTACTGTTTACAGTATTTAGGTTTTTTGTTATATGTGTAAATTACATATTTACATAGAAAAAAAATAATAAATAATTATAACTTGTATACACATACCCTTTATTTATACAACTTTTAGATCAATCTGTACTTTATAGAGTTCCGTACCCAAACGGTGTCAACGGGACCCTATTGCTAAGCCAAAATGTTGGAATGATAGAAGCTCCGACATTAGTCAGCTATAGTCACTTATTATTAGTCAAAGATAATACATTCGTTGTTTGGAAACTCTCGTGCACCCAAGTTCCGTCAACTCCCCAAAACTCACGTATCTCAAATACACAACACAAATACAAATCACCCTCTCATTTTTTCCCTTCACAACCCCTCGCCTCTCCCTATACCCCCCCCCCCCTCAGTTCTTCACCCAAAAGTGGAATTTTGCGTCGTGATAATCTGGGAGGCATCCGGGCAAATACCGCACTCATCAGGTAGGCGCAGACCGGCAGATCAGGATATCGGGATATAGATTTTTGGAAAACCGGAAATCCCGGATATCTCGGAGACGGTGCGTCCTAGACAAGTTTAGACGGAAATTTCAACCCCCTTTAGTAAACCCCCAAACCTTATTGCTAAATCTTACTGAACCCACTTTTACCCCCCCCCCTCCCCAAATTTTCCTAAAATACCATATATCTCCTAAACGGTACGTCCTAGACGATTTCCGACTGAATTTCCATCCGCCCTGTGGAACTCATACTTGCAACATTACCCAATCTTATTGGGCCCAACCTTAACCCCCCCCCCCCTCCCAAATTTTCCGAAAACTCCTTATATCTCCTAAACGGTGCGTCCTAGACGATTTCCGAAAGGATCGAGTAAAAGTTGTAGCCCATAAAAAGATTGACATTTTATGTGCCATACATTTTTCTTGTAGAGCAAGTGGTTTGGGAGGAAAGTGCGAATTTCGTTTCTCATAATTTATTATACTAGACTATTGTCAATATTTTGTTTTGTAAACCAACAGAAAACAATAAAGAATTCGTTTTTAACATTCAAAGAATAGTGTTCTGAATATCTTCTTTTTAAAGCTGTAATCATTTTTGTGTATGGATTGTATTTACCTTTATTTTTACGTTATCTTTTGTATCACGGTAATGATTAGGGTATCGAAAACCGATCCTGTTTTAAATTACCGGGATTTTCGGTACTCGCCTATGCTGGAACCGGGATTCCCGGGATTTTCAGTTCTTTCGGGATTATTTTACCACGGCTTTCCCCGCGTGAAAATAGTTAGTATCGCGTTTCCTATTTTATCTCTCAGGAGCATTAAATAGGGAAAAACTGTTTTCTACCCAAATCCGTATAGTCGTTTGCCGTGATTGAGTAACCATCATACTATTATACCTTACATGCAAACATAAGTTTCGTATTAATTGTATGAAAGCAACACAATTGTATTGCACAATTCAGCACTGCTTGGACGAGAAAAAAGAGTTAAATCATCTTCATTTATATTAGAAAAATATCGATCTGGGTTGTGTAAATAATATTATATTAGTATAGCTGCTTCATGTAGCCGACGTTCTGAATATCTTCTTTTTAAAGCTGTAATCATTTTTGTGTATGGATTGTATTTACCTTTATTTTTACGTTATCTTTTGTATCACGACGCGACATATTTTTATTTCCCAAAAGTTCAGAAAATCCCGGTTCTTTTATTTTGTTTCCCGGTTCTTTTATTTTGTTTCCTGGTTCTTTTGAAAAGTACCGTATTCCTTTGTAAATCCTGGGATTTTCGGTTCCGGGATTTCCCGGTTCTATACCCTCCGATTGATTTGAATTTAGGTATACCTATGTATTTCGACGCGCTGCGAATATCGCAGGCAAAATGGACGCATATTGCATTTTATAGATCACCTTGAAAAAACGTGATTTTTAATTTTTCACGTTGATTTGCCAAAATATTGATTTTTGCAATATGCATCTATTGGACATCTTTATTGTGATGTACCTAAGTAGGTACCTAAAATGTATTATGTAAATAAGTTACCGATAATGGTACTACTACATTGTACTCTTAATTGTTATATAAACTTATATTGTCACAAACCAGATACATGTATGTGGTTACAAAGTGTATAATTAAAATTATATGTTCATAATTTTAAAATTTTTACGTTTGAAAGTATCAAGAAGATTACTCGCACAGAACTGAGGTCAAGTGCGACGCGAGCCGCGCGAGGCAATATCACGCCGCGGAGCCGCTTCAAATACCTATAGTTTATCAACCGAGTTTTGCGAAATGGCTCTTAAGTCTCCATAAATGCCCAGTTTCTGTTTTCGCTATTAATATGAAAGAAATATTTAACCACCGGCGCAAAAAGGATGTTATAAGTTTTACGTGTCTGTGTGTGCGTGTTTTTTTTTCGTTTGAAAGCTTACTTTTTCGAGATAGTTGTTAGCTATGTTGGGAGAAAATAAAACTGTCAGGGATTTTTTACAGATATTTCTTGTTATTTCATTTTCATTTCGTCGTTGTGATGTTTCATTTCTATAAAATACTAGCTGACCCAGCGAACTTCGTATCGCCTAACAATTGATCAGTTTTCGACCGGAGAGGAAAAATAATTAAATTACTAAAATGGCTATTAAAAAATAAGCGTTGATCGTAGAAGAGTGAAAATTGAGGATTGTATGTATTTTTGTATGTTGTATCATAAAAAAATAGAAATTAAAAATTTTGTCTAAAAAATAAAAAATAAAATTTAGGGGTGGACTACCCCTAACATTTAGGGGGATGAAAAATAAATAAATGTTGGCCGATTCTCATAGATACCGGACAAGCACAAAAAATTTCATCAAAATCGGTCAAGCCGTTTCGGAGGAGTATGGCAACGAAAACTGTGACACGAGAATTTTATATATTAGAAGATGTCGATACTTCAGCAAGTTTGCGTGTCTGTGAAAGTGTTTACTAATTACTAGACATTAAGTCTGCCCATGTAAAACCTGTTCAAAGGTCTTACAAAAAGAAAAAATAAATAAATAAATATCCATGGGCGATGATAGCAACTTACCGTGGATCGTCAGCTTGTTTGCCGGCTATTTAAATAAAAAGTTACTTTGTTACGTTAGGTAAGAGTGTTTCAGAATGAAAATAAGGCCATCCATGTTGACCCAGTGTGACTTCGGATGGCATACATAAAAAGACTGAATAAATAAAACCGTCAAAACCCTTAACATGACAAAAAAGGGTAATAAGGGAAATTATACTCATTTTCCTCTTGCATCCACTTACTTCGCGCCCCTTGCTCCATGTTATGACACGTTCTCAAAACACCCCTGCTTCCTCTATGTTCCTTCACCAGATACCGTGTTAAATAATATACATTGTAGTACCCATTGCCATAAATACTATTACAGCCTTGTTTAATTTAAATATTAAATATTATACTAGCGAGAAATGTTTCAATTATGAATGAGGAACTTTTGAACTATCTTAAAATAAAATAAAATATTGATATTCTGCCATTTAATAAAAAGGAATTTGCTGAAAGATATTATACTCGTAATAACCGTCATTATCTTTAATCCAATAATATAAGTAAAAATAATATAAGTTTTATGGAATTATTATTATTGTAGTAATTTTTTTTTGTTATAAAATTAAACTTAAGTAAAAACTTAAGTAATAGATATTTGTGGTGTTCAAAATTAAATGATATTGTAAAAAATTCAAATAGCAATTATAAAAATCAGAAATTAAGTTATAGCAGTGTTTTCAATAAAATAATAAATTGAAGATTTTAGAAAATCAAATCAAACTAAACTAAATATATGTTGGAACTTGGTCCAAATCCACAGATAATGTAACTAAAATATACACAACAATAAATATAGAAATTCGAATTATCTGAATACCCAACTGGTTCGCATAGATGCAGCGTACAAAGTTCGATTCCCCGCGGAGGCAACTTGTTCGGTATCGGCCTTCACAAATTATTCAAATCATTTGCGCCTCGAGCTAGAATTAGGATTCTTACAGACGAGCGGTTGAAACGCTACTTTGTTTAGAAATAAACGTGTAACTAATCTTGGTCTGAAAAAAAATTAAGACCCTAATAATTATCTTCTTATCTTTCATTTGAAAGCCATCACAGAGATTTCATTTTTTATGTCATACCTCGTTTACAGTGTGCCATGATAAACTTGCGAATTCTCAAAGTTCAATAAGTAGTTTAAAATTTCTAAAGAAATTATGACCTCACTGTTATGAAAAACGATAAAGACAAAATAACTAGAATAAATAACAGTACATTACCTAAAATAAGGCCGATAGTCTCAAATTCAAAACCATTTTAATTGTGTAGATATTTTTAATACACTAATGAACGTCATTTAGTTTTAAACTACCGCCACTTCGGAAAGGTAATTTGTTACGTTAGGTTACGGTTATGTTAAGGTTAGGAGAAGAAATTGAGAAACTGAAATCATAACCCTCTGCTTTTTCATAGTCGGGTAAAAATTCCACAACACATAAAACTCGCAATCAACTAGCTTTGTAAGTTTACTTATAATACCTAACTTTATTTGTTCAATTAAAAACCACAACACAATGGAAGTTTACCCCGTGTTTCCCACTATCCCATCGATGTGTGCTCCGATGAAACGCTGACTCCCGCTCGTTAAAAACGCTACTTGTGAACACAGTGTGCTACTAGGGATTACGTCTCATTGTCAGCGAAAAAACTGGCTGATATTACGTAGCTATAAGTTGTTATTCTTAGTACAACCTGAGAAGATATAAAAGTAGGTATAATTAATTGAAATTAGACTCTATGATACACTAAAATTTAGAAATATCAATATTTGATAATTTTACGACTGCAATTGCGTCGAAATATCGTCATTAATTACAATCAACTGCAAACGCTACAACGAAAAATGTTTAGAGTGCGCAGTAACAGCAGTTACTCTTTCACGCAAAAACTACAGAACAGATCATGAAATTTAGCACACAGACAGACCATGGCCTGAAATAAAATAATTATAAGGTACTTATTACCCCATGCAGCAGTGATAGCCTAGTGGTTAGAACATTGGTCTCCCGAACCAAGGGGCCCGAGTTCAAATCCTGGAACGCACCTCTAATTTTCAAATATTATGTGCGTATTAGAAGTTAATTATCACTTGCTTCGGTAAAGGAAAACATCGTGAGGAAACCTGCACACCGGAGAGTTCTCCATAAAGTTCTCGAAGGTGTGTGAAGTCTACCAATCCGCACTTGGCCAGCGTGGTAGACTATGGCCTATACCCCTCACATTGTGAGAGGAGACCCCGAGCCCAGCAGTGGGACAATTATGGGTTGTTGCTTTGCTTTTTGCTTTGCTTATTACCCCATGAACCACGGACAGTGTCACAACCAGAGCGTTAGATTCTTATACATTCGCCATTCGCTAGCTATACGACAAGCACCTTGACCCCGCGAGGCCCCCGGGATCATAGGAATCAGGCACGACAAATATTTGGGGACGACGCCGCGACGCGCTCCCGGTCAGGGTGGCCGTCACGAAATGATATTACATAGTTTGCGCGCAGTAATCGAGTTTTGCTCATTTTTTATTTATGCCACCAAATTGTGTAGTCTGCCCCATAATGGGATGTTCACAAACATATTTAATGTTCAGTTTTTGGGCACATTTCATATTCATCTTTTGTATTCATAAATAAATTGGGTACGAATGAAGTGTAGAACTCCGCTATCATGACTCAGCAGTGAGGGCCTTGGAAATGGGTTTGTTGACTTTTGTATGAAAGTGCCGTCGATAACCGTCGATAAAACTTGACAACTGCTACTTACTACAGCTTTGACTAATGATTAACAGTGTATTTCGAAGTATGTAAGTGTTCAAGAAACTTCGCCACTGTTGGTCAACTATTCAACTGCCGTTTTGAGGAGTTTCTTTGCAGCTTTTCTTCTCCTTCATGACAAAGCACCTTTCCGAAAAGCTGGTAAATTAAAAAATGACGTGCATAAGTGTATATGTGATACCTATTATGACAATTATTTAGAATTTAGAATTTGGACTGCACTTTACATTATCTCAGGCCGTGTCAAAAGGGTAAAAGAGGAGTAAAAGTTTGTATGAATAAAAATAAAATTCGTCTGATTTACTTGAAACATGGAATTTACTGTTTTTAACTGAATAATATGAAATTTAAAATCTTGAAAATCCCTCGACAGTTTTATGATCATATCGGTTTCTGCTTTCAAACCAAAAACCCGCATCATTTGCCCATTCATTTTGGAGCTACGATATCATAGACACCTACAGAGACATTAACACACACACACACACACACACATAAAGAGAAAGAGAGAGAGAGACACACAACACGTATAACACATCTTTTTTACGTTAGGGGTAACAATACGTATAGGCTCATATTTTTTTAAAATTCACGTAACGGTTAAAGTTACTATAAACACCATATTATGGAATCATCCGTCCATCCATCCATCAGCCCTTGGAGGTCCACTGCTGGACATAGGCCTCCCCTAACTATTATGGAATAGTTTACAGCAACCCGTATTTCCGTTTTCACCCGGGTGCACCATCCATCACTGCTTGTCAACGTCTCCTGTCATCGGTCAACTGAAACGTTTTTACTCACAATTAATGGCAACAAATTAAGGGCCATTGTGACGTCAGGGCTGTGTCCCTTTTGAACCCTTGTTAGAAAAAGTATTTCTATTTAGGAAGTTGAAAGTCATAACAAATTAGTCGGAAATAGATTGTAATACGTTGATTGTATAAGTTTTATTATTGTTGAGTTTGAGCTTTTGTATGAATTTTAGGTAGAATGGAACAATCATTAAACTGATTAAAGTTATTTGATGAAAGAAAAGGTACTACTTTCTTCAATTATTTCAGTGTCATTTAAATCCTTATTATTTTTGTGTTTAAAATATGCTGTACAGTAAAATTGACCCTAAACCTTGAAAGTAAAGGGTCCCGGGTTCGATTCCCGGCCGGGGCAAATATTTAGGTATGTGACAGATAAATATTTGTACTCGGGTCGTAGGTGTTATTGTGATGTGTTATATGTGTCATCAATTCCACCCACGACACAGGTACGAATAATATCCTACTGCGGTAGTATGAGTGTGTTAGCTTTTTAGCGTTTCTAATAAAATAAAGTAGTAGGCAAAAGTTCAAAATGGGTATTCTTAAAAAAGAAGTTATAGGTAACAGGACTCACTATTACCTATAATTATACTAATAGGATACTACCTACTACAAAATACACATTCTCGTAGTTATTCTAATTAAATACTCAGACATAACTTATTGAACAGTAAAACAATGCATTGTTATTACATTCTCAATCGGAATGTATCAAGCGTACGGCTTCCTTCATTGATTAAAATATCGGGTTTCCGCGCACGTCTCTAGAGATTAGCATTTGATCTGCTATTACCATAGATTCGGCTGTATTCGAAGGAAAGGCGTCGGCGTCGTGTGTGGTTATATGAAGCTACTTTATAGCGTAATAAGGTTTTTATGTGGCTTGGTGTACGAAAATATTTTAGTGAAGTCCACGACCGCTTGGGAGCTTGGTAAACATGTTTTGTTATGAAACTATTATGCGCAGAATTCATTTGATTTAGGAACAGGATGCCGATATATGTTGTAGGACTTTTTATATAGGTCAACCCTACAAGTTTCACTGCGGAAAACTGATCAAAATTGTTATTGGGTTATTAAAACAATGAAATCTAATGTGTTTTTTAAATCAATTCTAAACGTGGGAACTTCGAAATAAAAACCTTTATCATTAACAATCTCTTGCATTAAAATACTATCTTATTCTACTTTCTTCTAACATTATAAATGTGAAATGTGTGAATGTATGGATCTTTTTGACTGTTTCACGCAAAAACCACTGATCGGAATTTCGGGGAACACAGCACACAGATATGTAACATTTTAACATAAAATTAACCGACTTCAAATGAAGTACATTGTTTTGACATGGATGCCATTGTCAGATCTCGCTCAAATTTATGTTGAACCACACAACAAGCACCAGCTTCCGATTAAAAAAAGAATCATCCAAATCGGTTGGCGCGATATTGAGTTATTCGTCTATTTATCACGCACATACTTAAAGCAAAATTTAAGACTTATATGATTTTGACATGGATGCCATTGTCAGATCTCGTTCAAATGTATGTGGGACCACACGACAAGCACCAGCTTTCGATTAAAAAAGAATCATCCAAATCGGTTCACCCAGTCCAAAGTTCTGAGGTAACAAACATAAAAAAAAATACAGTCGAATTGAGAACCTGCTCCTTTTTTTGAAGTCGGTTTAAATAGAAAGAAATAAACATTTATTTCTTCATGGAAAATAACATGGTACAAGGTTATAACTTAGGTGTAAGAAGAAGTACTAACAATATGTAACCTTACTAAGTCATTGCGTGACAAAAAATTGGTTGTCTGTAAAGTCAGTTTACGGACGACAGTTTAACGTGACAACGTCATGACAAAACATTGATGAAATGATTGCATACTTTTATAGATAAAATTGAATTATTTTAATTAAATTACCATTATTTTGTATAGGAAAAGGAGTGAAATGAAATCTAAATTTTGATTCATAAATTAACTTTTATTTGCACTAATTAGTTCAAATATGCTTATTACTTCGATGAACAGATTATTTACAAGTAACAATGTGAAGGAAGGATGTGATACATGCGGCACGAACCGAGCGCTTCGGCCGATCGTAGCCGATCGTGCCTCTCTATGGCTTGTTCCGCGCTCTCGCTCGCGGAACGTGACAGTGAGTCATGCTTTTTCGTGCGTGCACCCGGCGTTCATCGTTTTAATAGACGTTATACGTCAAAAACATTGAATATTTAGTGGGTACCATGTCACCTGACGAGAAAGGACTACCCTCAGCCTGTGTCATGGAGCGGCTAGGAACCACGGCTGCTGGTTTACAGTGTAGTCCCCTTTTTCAAATCATCTCGAATAGTACTAGTAATTTATAACCAAGTATATACTACAAGCAATGTCATGCCCTTACAAATCAACCAAAAAAATATGTACCGAAAAGAGCTACAACACACACACGTTTATCTTTTGTTTCACTACATCAATCACACTACAATAATACACGAAGGCATTTTAACGTTGTATGTCAAATCTCGAGCACTTCTGACAGCAACAAAACTGCCTTGTATTGCCTTGTACAGAGCGACTACGAGCAGACGAGGTCATTTGAGTGCTCTTACGATCTTCATCTTCAATGCGCTAGTGACATATCTACCTCTTTTATACTTACAATATCATTGATTACAAATAAATTTTCCAAACGTAACAACATTCATCAATATTCTTATACAATACAGTAACTAATAAAATTGATCTATAACATATTATTATAACATACAAGTCACGTTCGCTCATTACGACCATCTTGATAAACTAAGCCTTATTAACTAAAGTACCTACAGATAATCACGAGATCAAACCGAACCGAACACACCTCATTAACTAATTAATTTACACGCTTAATATTGAAATTCACATAATTAAGTTGACGTTATTACGTTAGCTAAAGCCGTTTATTTTATGAGTTATAAATAATCAAGGTATCCGAAACACAAAAGGTGTTTTAACGCATAATTTTATTATGTTTATATTTTTATCAAGTACTAATAAAATATGCTTCTATAATTAACAGTTTTCAGTACTTAAATTGGACTATTATTTCAGTTATAATATAAAATATTATGGTAAGATAATATACATTTTAATAGAAAAAATAAATAAAAGCCAAGTATTTTTTATGCAATATAAGTAGATACTTCCTTTATTTAGTTACACAATTAAGTAATTCTGATTTAATTGTTGCAAATTTTTTGCTTATTGTTAAAATATTTACTTACTTTGAAGACCGCTCATTGACTCTTACCTGCAAAACAAAAAGATAATATATTAATAATATGTATGAACCATCATATATGTACTTACTAGTTATTAAACGAAAAATATTTGCTATCACGTTTTCGAAAACGTTCGTAACGATTTAGGTATACGAAATTTTTAATAGAGAGTAAAAGAAGAAACGTTAAATCGGTTGACACGCTCAACGTCACAAACGCACGAATTTTGTCACGTACGCAATTCGTCACGCAGTGAGGAAATTACTCAGAACATTCGCGGTTGGTCACATTCACAGTTCCTCATGATCGCAATTCGTCAGTAACGGGGTTCGTCACAATCGCAGTTTGTCTTATACGCTATTTGTCACGAATTTATTCTGACTAAGTAAATAGTACGCGATACCTTGAGATGACAATGTTTCAGTAACGTGACCCTGTTGTCAAGTAGTTATATTATTTATATCGGCATAAATAAAATGTCAAATGATAAAATATTTTTGCTTCCGATGGCTATCGGCTATTACTATATTGTTTTGAACAGGCTGCTTTATACTACGAAACAAATATTATGAACTGTTATCATCTCAATCCAATTAGAGAATGATTAATGAGAATCCGAAGTCCTGCCCATGGTACCGCTAAAGCCATTATCGGACGCTATAAATAAATTCCGTCGATAATCTGCTGATGTAAGTCATATCCGCCAAATTATGGGTTTGTCTTGCCCAATAACAGACTAATTTGTTGCCATGTTTAGACTAAATTTATTCCGTGATAATCAATGATTTATTGGTGTTATACATGTGTGTATATGTGTGTGTGTGAATGTGTGAGTGTGTGTGTGCGTGTGTGGCGTGTCCGCTTTCTAAAGCATGTGACTGATTTGCTCTCAGAAAGATGAATGAGAAACTGTAATAATAGGTGTAACACTAACAGGACCTTCGCACGCGGAAATTATGCTTACCTATCATATTTATCCCGTATTTCACCTCCTTGGGGGTTGAATTTTGAAAAATCCTTCCTTACTGGATGCGTACGTCATAAGAGAAATACGTGTGCGAAATTTTAAGTTTCTAGCCTTAAGGGTTTGGCCTGTGCGTTGATACAATGATCAATCACTTTTGCCTTTTATATATACAGATTAAGCGAAAATGATTTTCTAGTAGTTATCGCATAGAAACTTCCATCATTGATAGTTCATCAAGACAGAACTTCAGAACTATTCACAGAAAACATGACAAAGTGAGAACCAAGAAAAGGCCAGTACAATGGACGCTAATTAGCGTCTATAAGCTGCAAGTCTTCTGCAGCAAGCGTATTATCAAAGTGTGCTGTTACGTCACTCTTGTCTTGAAAACGGGTTACGAGACGACTCAAGCGAGAAATTTGCCACTTGGAATTCTTAGAGGAGTTCTCATCTGCTATCTTTATACGTAATACACAATTTCACACAGATTTCGTGGTGACAATATTCCTAGCCTTATAACCGTTTCTGCGCTTTGAGACAATAATGATATATTAGACAGTAGGTATCTACCACAAATCAAAAACAAATCAAATTATAAATTTCGTTAGAACCAACCTCTATGTCTTGTCATAAAGGCACACAATGAATTAAGTTTTAAAATAAATAATCTAAAATTTTAGCAAAATAAAACCGACTTCAAATGAAGTACATCCTTTCCAATAACAATAAAAAAAGAACCATCGAAATCGGTTGGCGTGATATTGAGTTACTCGTCCATTTGTTGCGCACATACTTAGTGCAAAAAGACTTATATGGCTTTCTCGTGGATGCCATTATCAGATCTCGCTCAAATTTAAGTGGAACTACATGACAAGCACCAGCTTTCGATTAGAAAAAAGAATCATCAAAATCGGTTCACTCAATCGAAAGTTCTGAGGTAACAAACATAAAAAAATACAGTTGAACCGAGAACTTCCTGTTTTTTTTGAAGTCAGTTAATAAATAATAAAATTAATAAACGCTTTCACACGCAGTAGGTCCTTATCTATGTAGCGGGTGGCATGGACGATACATATAACATAGAAACAAATACGATATATTTTATCTGTCACATAAATAATATATCTGCCCCGGCCAGGAATCAAAATAAATCTCTTAAATTAAATAATGAAACATTAAATATAGAGGAATCCACAGTTTTTTTAGGGGTGACCTTGGATAGTAAACTGCAATGGGGCCCGCACATAGCATCTCTCACAACTAAACTTGCTAGGGCTGCTTATGCTGTTAGAAAAATAAGGCAGCTCACTGACGTCGACACTGCTAGGCTTGTTTATTTTGCATATTTCCATAGTGTTATGTCTTATGGCATTTTACTGTGGGGCAAAGCAGCCGGTATAGAACAAATTTTTGTATTACAGAAAAGAGCCATTAGAGCTATTTATAAACTAAAATCAAGGGAGTCCTTGCGAGTCAAATTTAAACAAATAGGTATACTTACAGTAGCTTCCCAATATATTTATAATAATTTAGTGTTTATACGGAATAACATAACTTCATATAAACAAAATTGTGATTTTTCAAATCGTCAAACAAGAAGGATGCATCAATTGGCTACCTCTTCGTACCGTCTTTCTAAAGTGCAACGTTCTTTTATGGGACTAGGTATAAAATTTTATAATAAAGTCCCAAAACAAATACGTGACTTACCAGTGGAATCTTTTAAGAAACGTGTAAAGGCTCAGCTCTTAGGCAAGGGCTACTATAGCATAAATGAATATTTAAATGACAAGGATGCTTGGAAATGACTAGCTAGGCAACCAGTTCTGCACAGGTTAGAGATTACCTATTTTTGTAATAGATATAAGTTTTATTTTTAAAAGATGTGCTGAGGAGTTTCTTTACGGCTTTTCTTCTCCTCCATGACAAAGCACCTTTCCGAAAAGCTGGTAGATTAAAAAAAAATGACGTGCATAAGAGTATCAGTGATACCTACATGAATAAAGATTATTTCATTTCATTTCAAACCTAAGAGCCTTTGCTTCATAGGCAGGGTCCCTACCAACTGGGCTACAAGTTTGTCATAATATAATCTTTAAAATTCAGGAATAAAACCTATAGAATATTAGAAAATAAAAACACAATTATGTCTGGTATCTCTACGTAACTCAACCTTATAACCAACCGCAATCGATAAACCTATGCTATCAATAGTTTGTTTTAATTCCGTGACCTAATTAAGTTATTTTCAGATATTAGTAGAACATCTTAAAGCGTCATCTTTTCGTAGCGCAAAGAGGAATTCTCAGCCGGCGCGGGCGGCGTCGGTTTTCCAGTTTCAATGCTGCAAGGATGAATACATTTATTTTTCACCTTTATTGCAACTCCTACCTTATTAGCTGGAATAACTAGATATGATTCTTTTCTCTCAAATTGGAATTCTCGTAATTCTGCCGATAGATATTTCCACGGAAATTTATAATTGGTACTTTAGCACGCTTATTTTTAGGGTTCTGTAAACAATGGGTGTGTCTTGGAGACCCTATTAAAAATTCTGTTTTGTCCATCTGGCACAGGGCTTATCTTACACCAAATGAGTAAAACATTTGACAGAGTTTGTATACTGTGGCATTTAAATCACTAACATTACAAATAAAAAGAAGTTAATATGAATTTAGGCAATAGTTTTAAGCCGTATTGGGGCGGCTTAGAATACTAACTCCAATCCCACGCTAGATGGGTGTCATAAGAGGCGACTAAACCTGGCCCGCTGATGGTAGGACCTCTTGGAAGGATTATATCGGTAATATTGATTTTAATCGTTTAATTACCATTACCATTACCATAAAAGTACCATTTTTATTTCTCCGTTGAATTCACGTGGAGTGCTACCACTGTCTTGCTTATTCAACCGCCAAACGACGAATGAATTGGCCAGTTTGGCCATTCTCTCCAAACGTCAAGTTAAAAGTCAATCGGGTATCTTCAATCATGAGATTTAAGCCCTGGCGGTCTCATGAACTCTTAATTCCAGCCAAGTTCCAGTGTAAACGTCAAATTCGTGTTACCAAAGCGGTCACGTGACACTTTTTAGCCAATCATACGTTGTTTAAAGCATGAGAAATGAGTTGCCTGGAACATGAATGGTTTTATAAAAGTTATATAGGCCCGCTGTTCATGACAAATAAATAGTTCCTAGCCACATTCACATCAAACGACATGATGTCGTATCGTACGATACAAAGACCCCATCCTTGGTCTAAATTAAAAAAAAAACTAATAGAATATTCCATTAACACGAGACTCCATCATTTGAGTCTTTACTCACCATGTAACTGGGTTAAAGAATCGATAATTTAAAACGATGGGTTATTTACGACCGCCATAATGGGCGATTAAAACAAAATCAGAAGGTTATATTTATGGGAACAGCGGGGAGTCTTGTGGTAACCGCTGACCTTTCCACTTACGGATCTGGTAATTTTAAGCAATGCCAATGCTTCCGAATATAATAGAAATATAATTATTTGCTGCTAAATTATTTGGCGCCATAAAATTAATAAGACTCCTGAAATACAAGTCCAATAAGGACTTAGTTTAAAAGAGAGATTATGTCTTTATATTTGTATTTAACAATTTCAGTTACAGATAGTAGATAATTAGTAGTTACAGTGCAAAAAGTTAAGGTTATGAAAATTGTAATTTTTATGCAAGAAATACAGTTACTGTTACTATTACTATAATTATATTATAGTAGCACGCGCTGAACGCATTATTGCGTTGGTTGTTTGATTAGTTAGTAAGTTGGTTTTTGACACAAAACAAACATTCACGCCATTCAATCCCACTATTCGCTGTCATTTGTTATGCGCACCGCAAAGGACTGTACTAGCTTTCCCGATGCAGCCCCGAACGTTTGATGTGCCTTATTATTTTCTAGTCACCATAAAGTCGAAAATTCTGAGGTAACAAACATAAAAAAATACAGTCGAATTGAGAACCTTCTCCTTTTTTGAAGTCTGTTAAAACCTAGATTGATTTGTATAAAACATGTTATAAAAAATATAGCCTTAAAATTCTTTGAAAAAAAAAGATTATGATATAGGTAAAACAGTGATAAGTTAAAAAAACCTGTTATTACCGAATTCTCCGGGAATTCTCGAGTTTTTTAAGATATACTATTTATACATATATACGAGGATACCCTTTGCCGTAAGCGTCCTTTGTTTTTTGATCCCGTCGGGTCTTCAAATACTTTTTACGTCCTCTTTTACAAATTGGCTATTTTACGAGCCACGTCAATATTGAGGACAATAATAAAGTTTCGTATTATTGGGGTTTGACGAGGGATACAATCCAAGCTCAATTGGCCAATCAAGTGAGCTGAAAACATCATTGTTTGGCCACAAATGTATTGCTTTAAAATTGCTTGTTATTTTGTCAGATCTTGCTATCAAAGTTATGGCTTAATCTGTGATTTATTTTATTAATATTGTCAACCTTGATATTTCTTGTGTTTTGATTGTAAAGTTTTGAAGTTAGGAAGCCATCAATGAGTTCAAATCAACCTTCCTCGTTCTTGATGCACCCTGTTGAATATAAGGTGAGGCCAATTCCCCTATGTATAAGTTACTCTATGGGTGAGGCTAAGGTGCTTGGTCCGTTTTGTTACAATTCTCTGCTCTGTTACAAGTTAACACTTGTGCTACTCATGCATGGTATTAAGTTTTTAACTTGATCAACATGATTTTTTTTAGTTATCCAAATAACTTTGTACTTACAATTTTATATGCAACTACGAGTAGCTGTTGCCCGCAGCCTTGCGTACGGAAATTATGTTTTTACTTATTCAAACTTTTATCCTGTTTTCCCGGGAAACCTTTTAATTTTCCGGGATGAAAAGTTGTCTAAAATATGAGCCAAGGTATCAGTAACGACTTTAGCAATTTTCATCGAAATCCATTCAAGGGTTTTTATGTGATGCCCGGACAGACAAACAGACAGACAGACACTTTGAGTTTTATTATATAGATACCATAATTCGAACCCTTTAATAACCTGATACAAAAACGTCTTCACTAGTCTAGACTATCTCTCCTACAAAGTCGTCTAAACCACACTTACCCTAATGTATTCTGTGTCTACATGGTTCTGTGGGGTTCATAAAGCGCAAAAATTAGTGGTCTTTTACCGCAAGTGTCACCTTACAACACTTTACCTTTGAACACCTATGGGCGTTCTTTGAGATGGTTTGATTGCTCTCAGTCTCCTGAGACTCGAGTTCTCTTCAGCGGTGTAAGTCTTTCAGTGTAGTCATTAAGAAAGCTTTGGCAGAAATTCTACACTTGGTATGGAATCAGTTGCCAATTTTTTATTATTATTTATTTTATAATCTGCAAACTAGGTTTATAATGGGCGTACTTGTACCAAGAGGCAATGGGTTGTCAATGTAAAGAAATTGTACAGAAATCTTTCCACGCGATTCAATTCATACAGAAAGGTTTTCATAAAAATTAATGAACGTAAATAGTCCTCCATTTGACATAATTTATTTATATTAATTATTTTTTAACCTCAGAACCAACCATAGCTCTAATTCAAAACTCAGTTAAAATTCTATTCGATATAAATTGAAGGTTTAAATATTAACTTTCTCAGCGCCATATTATTTTTGGACTAGCATTTGCTAAAATGGAATTACTTTAATATATTGCGTTAAGTTTTTAGGGTTCCGAAAAAATCGGCACCCTTATAGTTTTGTCATATCCGTCCATCTGTCCGTCCGTCCGTCCGTCCCTCCGTCCGTCCGTCCGTCCGTCCGTCTCTCCGAAGTATAGCGCCGAGACCCTAGTTGCATGAATAGTGGCATGAATGTATATTATATATTTCTGAAAACTCCAGAATCGTGGAATAAAATATTGAAAAATGTACTTGTTCCATACAGGTAACGAGAGGGCGTTTTTTTTATTTGTCGCGTAGCCCATAGTGTGGGGTGTCAATGAAAAGGTCTTCCAAAAATATTATGGGTCCTTTATGACATTTTTTGGAATTAGGGATCCGTTTGCAAAATATTTGGCTTTGAAGTGCTAATTTTGGTTAGAGTCAAGTGTCCTCCCCCCTCCTGGCTAAATGGTTAGAGATGGACAAGTGAAAAAATTCTCAAAAATAGTTTATATGATAAATTTACAAGGCAAACTATCACGGCTATGTTAGCATATAAGTAGTTAATGAGTAGTGGTCCATAAACTTACACTTTCGGAACCCTACATTGCGCGTGGCCTGACATGTACTTGCTCGGTTTTTTTTAAATCACTGCTCAATAAAACTGATAAATTTTAACTTATTTCTGTCCAAACTTGAAAAGGTAGAAATTCATTACAATTGGTACTCTCACAAGCTATTATAAAATGTAGTAGTAGAAAGAAAATATGGAAAAATGTACATGACAGTAGTAGTAGATACTAGTTACACCAGAGTTCTTTATGAAGGGAGTTCTCTATCTGACCAGCGTAGAAAACTTAGGACTCTACTGTATCTCCTGATTCTAAGAAAGAGAGAAGAAAAAGACTTACAACTTACACAGTATAAAATTTTTTTTTTTTTGTAGAAGGCCAAGAAAAATTTATTACATTTATATCTTCCAAATCTCTGTTTTAAAACGAAAAAAATATTGTCATTGACTCACTTGTTCAATATAAGACATTCATCAACCTGACACTGTTTTGAGGTGTCGAGATGAACAACAAATCAGATACGATTTTCACACATTAGTAATAATAAATCTTATGTTATTGCAAAAGTAACCATTCTTATGAAATATTACAAAACAGAAATAATTATACAGCAGCCAAGGGTTATTAAAACTTAATATTCCCAGTCACCTTAGCCCTTCCACACATTATTATTGAGTGAAACTTTCTACAATTTATTAATTTAATATTGCGCCTAAATTCTTTCTTGTTAACACTCCTATTTCAAAGGTTTAAAGACTATATTACGAGTTAAGACAGTAGAGCGATGTAAAATATTTGTTTACTACGGTCGGAATATTCATAACAATTCAAGTGTCACACCGTTTGAGAGTGAGCAATGAAACGAATCAAAGTAATTTGTTAAGTACGAAATAAAACAGATTTTGTTTTTTTTATAATTCAGATAAGGTTGGCGAAGAAATATTATGTATGTATAATATCATTGCATATTTTCGTTGAGTGAGTGCTTTTAATAAGGAACGTTTTAACAAAAATCATTTGTTATCATAATATTTCATGGCACCTAAAATATATGCGACTAGTTTCCCATTATGAGGTTGATAAAGTAACACTGTAGTTAACACAGAAAAATTTTTTAAACACAATGTTAGCTTAGCACAGTGTTAGTATATTGAAAAATCTACCTGACACCAATTTCATTATTTACAATTTAATTCTCTAGTATCATCTATCTTCTAGCTATTAGTACAGCAAGTCCCTAACCACGAATGCGTCTATGATTTACGAGACGCGTCTTGTGGAATGAAGTGGAAATTGCTCATAGAAGTTACGACGTCATATGATACCGAAGGTACGTGAATATCAGAAATACGTCTTCATCTTCGCAACGTCTTTGTATACCACGTCTGAAAGTTATTGGATCCTATCGTGCTTCAGTGATGATAAATTGATATGTGAGTCTTCTCTTTACCAATTTTATTGTTGTCATGGATTAAACATAAAATAAGTAATTTTCAGTTTTTATTATTATTGATAATGATTTAATTGCTCATTAGATTGTTATTAAATGTAAAATATAGTCTCTTACGGCCATTATCTTTTTTGATAGTAGGATATGAATAACTTATGTTGGCATAAGAAATATAAAGCTTATTTTTGATCTGTTGTCTTCCAGAAAAACATGGTAGGAAGAATCTTAAGTATTCCTAGGAGCTATATTCCTTTTCACAGTTACATCTACGCATGCTGACATACCTACCTTGAAGGTAATCGCATCTTCCTATCTTAGGTCTGTTTTTCTTCCTACGTCTGTATATAGTTAAATTCCACTTATTTTACGTTTCTGGCATTCCATATTAATACGCTCTTCTTCTTTTTTATATTTTGGTAGTCTACAATTTTCTATCTTTTCCTTTTTGTTTATCTCGCGTTCTTCATGTTTCTATTCCTTTAACTTTATCTAACTAAGTATATTGCAATTAATGTCCCTTTTGTTATTGACCTCTTTTATCTGTTTAATGTCATTCCGATTCCAGCCATTTATAATCCGGAATTCTGCATAAATCTGTTTCAAACATCCTCCTTTCATATTAAGAGTTTCTTTAATGACGTAATTAAAAAGGTTGATCAGCGTGTTATTATTTTACCTGTCCACTTCATAACGTGTAAATTAATTCGAGCCGACAACACCTGTATATTTCGGTAGCATTAACCCACATTATGAAAGATGCTTCTCAGAATGTGAGCGGGCGTTCAAATAAAACTGGTTAACTGTGAGGTCGTTTATGAAGTGATGATTCCGTATTAGTTATAATTTAGGTACCTTGTGTGTATGTTTAAAAAGGAAACATTTTCAAACGACGTCTTTCACAGGTTCACAGGGTAGTACCAGCGAGGATTCCGGTAAGGTGAAAGGCTTCAACAATATATCTACCAGTTGCAGAAAAACGCCTTTTTTGGCCTCCCAATATTGACGCGGAGAAAAGGTAGGTAAAAACATTAACAAATAGGTCAAGTAATCAAGACAATCTTAAGAACATTTCAAATGTCAGTTTTACCAACAAAGTCTCCTGGCCACTACTATAATAGTCGCCCTAATCTAGCTAGCATCTCCCCCCCTTTAGCGCTTCCCCTGTAGCAAAGTTGGCAGCAACCCTGCCTGCGTAGCGAAGGGTCCCGGGTTCGATTTTCGACCAGGCAGACATTTATGAGACATAAATATTTGTACTCGGGTAATGGGTATAATTGTGATGTGTAATATGTATCGTCCATGCCACCCACGACACAGGGGGTATGAGTGTGTTAGCGTTTATTATTATATTATTTATTATTATCTTATTCTAGGTAAGTTCTAGAATGGTCAATCTTGTTAAAAGTAAGCCCTAAACCTTCAACGTTCTACGATCAGGTTCAAGAGTTACAGATAAACAGCAGGGTATTTTTTATCACCATTAAAAAACCATTTCCATTCATTAATCCGCCGAACCCTGATATGAGGGCACGATATAGTCAGATTAGAACGATTATAATAATTAATTTGTATTTAAATAACTGGCAACCGCAAACTATAATCGATATCAATCAATTTAATCGATTTTATGACGCATCTAATTCGATTAATTTACATAATAAATTTTGGACCGCATGAATTAGTATAATTAACGATTTGATTCAACTACATCAATCGACATACGGTTTGATTTGGAAAAATTCTCTCGTGATCGTGACAAGATTTGGACTTATAAACCCAATTTATAAAATATTTTTCACTGGTTATTTTTAAACGCTTTCATTGAGCTTGCCTATTTTTATGATTTATTTGTATGAATCTTGCAAAGTTTGTTAAACCTATGTTCTCTTATCCTAAGGAGTTGAAATTATACATATTGCTTACTAGGAAATCGCCCTCACTTCACTTCGGGAAACATAGTAAAAAAATTAAAACATAATTAGCTTATGTCACCCGGGGACAGTATAGCTTCCCAACAGTGAAAGAATTTTTCAAATCGGTTCGGCAGTTTTGGAGCCTATTCAATGCAAACAAACAATCAAATCTTTCCTCTTTATAATATTAGTATAGATTAGTTCGCATGATGATGCATTTTTGTGATAAACATAACTGGATACTAAACTAAGGTTTGGTTTTAGATGAGGAAACTCTTTTACGCTCGGTTAACATCACGGTCACAATATTTTTTTGCTTTTTTGACACTATGAAGGCTTTAAACTATCTTATTAACGTGTTAAAAAATATCCCTTAAAGAGATAAAATGGAGATCTCCTATGTCTAGTAGTAATTGAATATGTATTTCCACGGATGAAACGGGCATCGGTTATCTTCAGAAGAGATTATAACTATCTTTAGAAGAAAGTAGGTATAATTATCTAAGCTCATAAGCTTTGTTTGGAATTGTGTAATCATCAAAATTATAAAGTTTCATAATTATATTATTACGAAAAACTTGCGCACAGAGAGTTATATCCCACAGCGCATATGCTTCTGTACAGAGTGTCCATTTTATTGCGACTGCACATAAAATAAAATTAAAAACGTTGGCACATCATTATCGTAAAAAGTTATATTTACTTCGATCATTTATTTTAACTACTGAAATAATAACAGGAAAAGCAAGACTTCCTTGTAATGAGATTCATTGAAACTATTACTTTAATGCAAAACCCATATTCATTCAACATTCTGTCACACACATTTATTTCACGAAGGCGCGTTACTCGGTTCTTATGTTTTAAGAGGCAGAGTTTAAAATGCATTAAATATGGCGTCAGTGTAACGTGTGTAAGGCAGAGTGAATATGTTAATTTGATATTGGTGGATACAAAAAGTGATGTGTTGAATAAATTTGTGGTCACTATGTTTGTGTAAGACATGCATCGACCTAATAAAATTATACAGAATTCTTACGTTTGGCCTCCTGGGATAAATATTGTTGAATTCTTGCTAATGAAAAATAAGTAGCAAGAGTTCTGGAACTAAAAGGTAAACAGGTATTTAGTATAAGACGAACTTAAATAGATTTTCTAACTGTTCATGTTTTCCAACATCAAGTTTAATAATCGCATCGCACATTTTAACCCCTTGATATACCCTGAAAATGTAACAGGAAAGTGCCTCAATTGTCCCACTATGTCCATTCAAATATTTCACCCACTGTACAATTTCTTATCTTCAAAACGTGTACATAAAATTCCATACAACTTATCAAGAACCCTTATAAAATCCCTCCACGTCTCAAAGAATACTCTTCAGAATAGGGCCTGCCAATCCAATTACGTCAGAACGTCCTATCAAGATTTCTGTGCACTGAACTTTAAATCCTATCAACAGTATTCAGAGTTAAAATTCCCATGTACTCGGATTTAGTTAGGACGAGATTAAGGAGAACTGGAGATATCTTTAGGAGGCCTATTTAAAAAGGAGCGTTAAAGAGCTATTGATTTTCACTTGTTCTAAGAATTTTATTGCATTCTCCGCTTTTTGGCTTCGAGCGTTTGGAGTGCGCGCGAAATTAATAGAATTGAAGTGTTTGTTCGTGATCTGGAAGCAGTTTGAAGCGTTCGTTTGAATAAATAGATGAAAGGTTTAAGCCGCTTTTTTAAGATAACAGAAGGGGATTGTGCCATGGTTCAATGAAGATGAAGGTATAAGATATATCGATGTAGATAAACAATCCTGTGATATTAAATATATAACTTGATTACTAAGGATGCTGTCAAATATAAAAAAAAACTTGTATTTGTACTTATGTACGCAAGTAAGAAGTTATACTTACCTCCTACTTAAAAAAGTACCTCTCGCTCGCACCGACGACTCACGCTAGCAACCCAAAACAACTCCATCAAATGCTGTGCGCCTAGTATCACGCACCTTCATCATGTCGCTTTTTGGCTGTCGCGTCATAAAAATTTTACTCTCATATTCTTTTCCAAACGGGCCGCTAAGAAATAAATATAACTTCAAAAATATTATCGGTTGCATGGAATTGTTTATAACGACGAGATATTATATTTTTCGTTCCAAAACATTAATTAAATACTTTTGGTAACAAGGAAGAGAGTTCATATTATTTTAAAACCCTTTTTTAAATTCGTTTGGATCATAAATAAGCGCTATGCATTAAATTATGCAAAGTTATTTTCTTATTTCTTTCGAAGCCACGTGCTGGAACTTAAAATGTTTGAGGTTGGATTTTTTAATGTTAGGTTAGTTTAAGTTACGTAAGAATAGTTATTCCGTATGTCCGTCTGATTTGGTCAATTTATCTGTGAGTTTGTCACCGCTAATCTCAGAAACTGTGTAACATATTCGAATGCGCTTTCGACTGAGATATTGTAGAAAGCTACAGGTAACATTTTATATTTTATCTATTGTTATGTATATTTTAATCAGTTCACAAATAACGAAGATAAGTTTTTTTTATTCAAATAGCCGGCAAACGAGCTGACGATCCACCTGATAGTAGGTGGGTATCGTCGCCCATGGACATCAGTAACACCAAAGGTATCACTGATGCGTTGCCGGTCAAGAAAGAGAGAAGAAAAAGAAAGAAAAAACTGGCTGTCAAGCCCCCAGCCGGAACACGACGAGTCATTTGGCGGCTGACTCATGCTCAAGGGTGGTAGCTATCCAGGCGAACCCCATGGAGAAATAATAATAGTAATAATGGTATTAATTAAAAATTTATATCAATATTACCAATACCATCCTTCGAGGGGCCCTACCACCCGGATTTAGTCGCCTCTTACGACACCCATCCGTGTGTCTATCATAAGTCCATCCATCATAAGTGTCAGTTTTACCAATATGAATAAATTATTTGGCCTTTAGCTTTGACTTTGAGCTTCGTCTAACATTTTTTTGACTAGAGGTACCAACCAAAGTACCTATATACATTATTTCCTAAAGCAAAACGCGAGTGGTTACTAGTCTATTAAATATAGACAAGCTTGAACATAGACAGGTCGGTAAATATATCAGGGGCTGAACGTGAAACTAGGTCGGGAAGTTTTCTAATAAAAACTTGAACAATGACGTCACATTGACCCGATGTCAATGAATTCTTGCAAGCATTATGAATTGTTTTCAAAGGAATCTTAGAGGCAAAAATAAAGAAAAAATATGCACAATGACATGCATTTGGATAACTAATTGCTTAGGATAAGAGATACGTATAATAAAAACAAACAATTGTAATTATTTTTGCTAAAAGATCAGTAACGAATTTTAATGTAATAAAAGTAGTATATTTTAATGTAATAAATTAATTTCAATGTATTGTTTAATAATTGTGTAGTTAGAATTTTGTTAGAATTTTCGTCATAACAGCCGTTTACTCCTATGACAAAATAAATGATTAAAGTTTTAATCATTTTAATTTAATTATTTATTATAAGGATTTATACATTATCATCTAACACCTTACAACACTGTATAACCACTGTCATTAGTTAATCTATCTTCTATCTATCTTCTCCTGCATATATAAAAGGCAAAAGTGATTGAATGATGTATCAACGTACAGGCCAAACCCTGGCTAGAAACTTAAAATTTCGTACACGTATTCTTCTTATGACTTAGGCATCCACTAAGGAAGGATTCTTCAAAATTCAACCCCAAAGGGGGTCAAATAGGGGATAAATATGATTAGCATAATTTCCGCGTGCGAAGCTGCAGGCAACAGCTAGTAACCATAATTTGATACAACCGTTTCTTCGTCCACCCCTCAAGCCTAAACAAGCTCGCAAAGTTGTATAGTTCGTCTGTTTAGGATGCAATGTTTAACTTTCGAAGTACTCACAGTCATAAAATTATGGTTTTAGCGAGGTTGATTATCAGACTTCAGAGTAGTTACCGCAAAATAAATTGGTTTCTGTCTGTCGACCTTTTTAACCGACTTCAAAAAAAGGAGGAGGTTCTCAATTCGACTATATTTTTTTTTATGTTTGTTACCTCAGAACTTTGAACTGGGTGAACTGATTTGGATGATTTTTGTATTAATCGAAAGCTGGTGCTTGTCGTGTGGTCCTACATAAATTTGAGCGATATCTGATAATGGTATCCATGTCAAAAGTACAATGTACATACTTCATTTGAAGTCGGTTATTTTTTGTTAAAATGTTAGATTATTTTCGCCCTCACCTCTGGCAACACTGTGAATAAGTGAATCAAGTAACAAGTCACTATCACTGCGAAATGTAACTGACGGAACAAAAGGTGACATAATCGTCACTAATAAATATAACGGTTGTGTGGTTTATCACGGACTCATCGCGGACTGTAAACATTTTTAGTATAATACGGGTACTCACGATATATATTTTCTACGCCGATATTTCGACCCAGTTCAGGGATCGTGGTCACGGCTAGACTGCGGTGGCGCGGAGAAACTCTTGACAGGTTGACAAACGACGTTGATATTAGTCTTTGACGGATGACGGATGTCAAAAACCGGATGTTGAATGTCGGATGACGTTTGACACTAATACATCAGTCAAAGTCAAAGTCAAAGTCAAAATATTTTATTCATATAGGTATCATTGATACACTTATGTACAAGTCTTACCTTACGTCCCGATCCCGCCTTAGGTCTAATTAGACATGCCTGATTTGACTCACACAATCAGGGTAAGCCAAATTAAACCATGTGAATAACAAATGATAAACAAAGTCTCCCGTGCAGAAAAATGCTTCATGACTATTAAAACTCACAGTGAACATACAGTACGGAATTCCACGTCACTACAACTACAGCGCCGAAACAAATAACCGACGATCGATCACACAGACGGCGCTGACGTCTGACAACTACGGTATCAGTTACATTTCAGACAATGTATATTTTTGTGCGAAAATAGCTGGTAGTTTTTAGTGTAGGACTATATTTATTCTTGAGCCTAATTCGCTGCCCGTGGCTCCTGTTTAACAATAGACTAGGTTGAGAGCCAGTTCTTTCTCTCTTTTTCTTCTCTCTTTCTTGGCCGGCAACGCATTAGTGATGCCTTTGGTGTTACTGATGTCCATGGGCGACGATAGCCACTTACCATCAGGTGGCACTTACCGTCAGCTCGTTTGCCGGCTATTTCCATAAAAAAAGCTGACATAGTTACAATGCAGATTTGTCACAATTCCTTTCTGCTCTATGGGCTATATTTATTACATTTTTAATAGAAATAGCCGACAAAAGAGTTGACAATTCACCTGATGGTAAGTGGCTATCATCGCCCATGCACATCAGAGCCACCAAAGGTATTACCAATCCGTCGCTTGCCAAGAAAGACAGACAAAAAAAGAAAAAAATCTCTTACATAGCTCGAACATGTTACAAAAGGCAAATATTGCGGAAACTAAAAAAATCTAAAAGAAGTCGGTCTCCAGAGGCTCATAACGAAAACGCCTGCACTATTTATCACCTTGACATTTTATCTCGCGCCCGCGGTGAAAACTGGCAAAGTTTCTGTTTGGACAAACTTTACTTACGAATTTTGTACGTCACAACGAATATTTATCATTACCACTTCGCATAAAATCTTTAACAAGACGCTACCGTTCATTCTTTGTTTTTTGCTAAATAATGCGCTCGGATGTGGTCCAAGTGACTTGAGAACGCTCGCTGTAGTAATAAGTTTCTTGAAGTGTAATTTATAACCCCTTGAGTTGTCAGTGCAAATTGCCAACAACTTCTTACTGGACTAGGATTGAGATGTGTAAGTTCACTCCGCTAGTGAGTGTTAACTAATGTTAGTTACTTTATAACAGTTATAACTATTGCGTATCAACGTGATAGTGGAAAAAATACTGCTTTAACCTATGTTAAAAAAACTTCAAAGAATGTTTTAATTCAGAACATTCAGGAATAAAATAAGTGTCACCTACTGTATAATTCACATTTATCATTACCGTTGTTACAAAATTGCTCATTTTCAAATTAATTTCTCCTTATAAGCACCTTATATATACAACAATTATTATACATTTCTACATTTCGCACAATCTACTATATATTTCTTATTATGATATATTCATAATATTCAAATTCAAAAATGCTTAATTTCCTTTAAAAAAAAAACAAAACATTTATGATACTTTTCCATGATATTCTTTATAATTACACAAGTAATTACAAGTACAATTTGTCATTATGTAATTCTATACATTATTATCATTAGCATGCTCACAAAATCGCTTATTTCTCCTCGGTGTACCACGCCACCAATTTTATTGCTGAAGTTTGACTTCAGAGCACGCTAACTTCGGCCATTCGTGCGATACAAATTTCCACGCTGTGAATTGAAAAATCTCTCGCTCGTTCTAATAATTAATATTTGTTTGCAACGATTGTATCTCTTTTATTGCACTTTCAATTTGGCATGTTGTTGCGCTATTGTGTGGAATATTTTATCGATTCTTTTGCTGAAATACGCGTAAATGGACCTAGATTGCTTCAAGTTGAAATTAATCAATTAAATCTTGTGCTATTGTATTTATTTAATTGGTTATGTCTTTACTTGCTTTGCAAATAAACTAATCTCTCTCTAGTCTTTTATAGCTTGATATAGGTACTTTATAACAATATTTGGAAGGGTATAATAATAAGATTTTCATGTAAAATCACTTGAAAGAAGAAAAATAAGTGAAACAGAGAACACAAAATATTTTTGACAGTTTCTACCCTAGTGAACCTTACAGCTTCAAGCGGATAAAAAAGAAAATAGGAGCTTACACCACCGTACTCCAGTACGGATTTATGAAGAAGTAACCAAAGAAATTTTGGAAGATTTTATACCACCCTGAGCTCCCATCGTGCTTACCAATCGGGACCGATGGCGCGATATGTCCTCCAAAGCATGCAAGCACTTAGCTCACTAAAAAGTCTATTACATTACGGAACCCTGTCTCGACGATACTCCTTGACCTTGCGTGGTTCTCCCATTACTCAACGTCATACCGAGAAATATGATAAACTGCCGTTTAATAGGTGGAAAGGTAATCCTCTGACCCTTGTACTAAAGCAACACATATCACAGGAGATTTACCCAACCTTTTTATAACAGAGCCCTGTCACTTAGCAACGTCAACTCAGCCAAATAGACATAATAACGTGTTCCCTTATACATGCCTCAGAGCCACTTCAAAAACGGATAGATCTACTACCTCTTTACCTCTTTACCTCGATTACCTCTTTTTTCTGAATTTAAACTTATATAATCGAGGAACCAACATTTTAATCCTACCAACCTCCAATGGTTGTCCAAATTTTGTTACTTGCCAGAAAGAATTAGCAGTATAATATAGCATTAACAAAAACGAATTAAAACAAAATTGCGTACAGAATTTCTGAAGAAACCCAGAAGTCTTCAAATGGATAACGTTGGTACTGATTACTAACAAATGAAGATACAGTAACTTTACAAAACTTCATTTCGCGTAACATCTTTATATCCTTGATCAAGCAGTTTTAATCAAGGGATGAGCGATCAAAGTTTCGGGTTAATGTATGCCAACCAATGTCTTACTGCCATCAACTTTGAGGCACTTCCTTCAGTGGTATGAAGCGTAAAAGTTTGAATTTTCCAACTCGCTTCCAAGTTTGTTACGTGTGTTCCACGGAAATTAAATTCTTCAAGGAATTTGTTTCAGCTTTGAATAACAAATTCACAATTTGTTTTGTATAATACGTATATTTTCCAATTTATAATATTTAATTAAAGTGAACAACATTATGACCACCATCTTCCATCTGCAAGCAGAGACACTTCAAACTGCTGCAGTTTTTTTTCAAATGCACAGTGCTCACGATTCATATTCATACCATTGAAGTATTATTACTAGCGTATAGAACCGACACCGCGAACACCATGTATGTCCCAATGCATTGGCGCCACGTGGCTCCAATCTTTAATGGATTCGTTCGATTTTGAAAGGAGAACCGGGGCTCAATTTTGAAAATCGAACCTCCCGGGCGGGACTGTCGAGATGTCTGTTCTGTCATTATACTTCAATGAATCATACCGACATTTTATCCCAGCCACATGGATCGTGGTTACTGTGAGAACCCGTTAAAATGTTTAGTGTCCACGACGATATAAGCTTAAAATCATAGCATCATAAATCCGGCCCGCTGGTGGTAGGGCCCTCGGAGGGATTATATTGGTAATATTGATTTTAATTGTTAATTAATACCATTATTACTATTATTATTTCTCCATGGGGTTCGCCTGGATAGCTACCACCCTTGAATATGGTCAGCCGCCAAATGGCTCTTCGTGTTCCGGTTGGGGGCTTGAGAGCCAGTTCTTTTCTTTCTTTTTCTTATTTCTTTCTTCACCGGCAACGCATCAGTGATGCCTTTGGTGTTGCTGATGTTCATGGGCGACGATAGCCACTTACCATCAGGTGAATTGTCAGCTCGTTTGCTGGCTATTTCAATAAAAAAATACATCAGAATTATCACAATTACGTGAAGAAAATAACACGTGTAACTGTACTTACTCTTTAGCATAAATAAGTCCTATTCCAGATCCATAAATAGGATGGCGTGTAACAACGCCCTTCTTACGGAACACACAAAAACCTTACAGTATATTTCAATTTTTACGTAACAACATGGCCGCCATTAAGTTAATTATTCGCTAATCGCCTCGACTACGAAAGAGTTCTTAAATATAATGGTACTAAATAATAGTTAGTTATTTCGTATGCTAAAAAGGCCGTGAAAGCTGTGATGTATGCTAGCACATAAAATTCGCCGCATAAAACCCTTTATAGAAATGAAATCGTATAATACTTTGATTACTAGCCAAGTGGTCAATTTCTGGTTAGTGAGGCCAAACTAGATGCAAGGAAATTGGGAGTGCTTAATAGAACTAAGCATTACATCACGCCTCAGCACAGGTTGATGCTCTCTATGGCGCAAATTTCACCGCATATGGAGTACTGCTCCCACCTTTGGGCCGGAGCCCCAGCTGGCCATGTGGATCCGTTTAACCGAATTCAACGGCGAGCTTTTCGTCTTGTCGACGATCTCAAGCTTACAGACGAATTAGAATCGCTGGAGTTGAGGAAAGATGTAGGCTCTCTTTGGGTATTTCACCGTCTGTACAATGGAGAATGTTCTAAAGAACTGTTTGGTTTAATCCCTGCGGTTGATTTTCGTCACCGCACATCACGTACCAGGTTCCACCAACACCACTTGTATACCTGGCCTTCGTCCATAGTTTAGATCTCAAGTCATTTCCTACCACGCACGTGTAAACAGTGGAATGAACTTCCTGCATCGGTCTTCCCTCTAAGCTATGATATGGGGTCCTTCAAGAAACCTTCTAGTCCTATCGTTTCCTTCTAGACAAGCAACGCATTGGTGGCGTCCCCTGTGTTGCGAATGTCCATTGACGGTGGTGATCACTTACCATCAGGTGACCGGTCTATCCGTTTGTCTGCTCAAAGCATAAAAAAATACACATTAGTGGCATTAAAATAAATAAAATTATGGTCGTCAAGTGTTCGATATTTCAACAAGCTTTTATAACTTGCTTTGTTCGTTCGCTTGTTAGCGTGCTATAATATTATGTATGGGGACTTCTTCTCATCCTACAGACTTGAAATTTCACAAATTGATTTGGTTCTGATGACAATGTATATTATGATAATGGTGATGAGGGAGCTCCTCAGCAGTACAAGTACAAAATTTTAATAGCTTTTTTTAAATATTATTTTATTTTAAACGTTGATGACAATTTACTCTGTGTAACAGATTAGTCACAGATTATTATGTTAATGAGCTTGACTGGACGTACATGAATGATGTTAATGTCTTATTTTACTTCATAAATAAAAAACAATACCGTACGTGAATCACTATTTCGTAATTTCAGGAATAGGCACAACATTCGTACTGCAGTTAAATCTAACCATTTCTAATTAACCAAGCTGATTCGAGCAACACGGCCTCATAAAACACGTCTTCAGTTAATAAGACAGGAGAACGGTCGAATGTACAGACAGCAAAACAGTTAGGTATAGGTATGATACAAAACGTTCGGTAAAATTTAACGTTACAGAATTTTGGCGTTATTATCAATGTTAAATCATACCTTACGTATATACGTGTAGATAGCATTTAACATTCATCATAACACAAAACAGTATAATCCAAATATTCTATGATATTAAACTTTACCGAAAGTTTTTGTATCATGAGTATCATGACCGGCATACCTAATTCCTGTGCTGACTGTACCTCAAAGCGTGGCGTGCGGCACTAACTCGACGTCTTGCCAACCACGATTGTTCTTTAGAATAAAAAATAATACATTAAAGGCTAAGAACGAACTAAATGGAACATTTAAAGTGCCTGACACGCCCCAGATATGCGAGATGTTTTTGATTGAGCGAGTTATTAACTGAAATTATATCAGTAATAGTTATCAAACAAATAACGCTCTAATTTTTGCGTAAAATTTTAATAGTGATAGTAGCAATTAGAATTACTAGTCAGAGTAATTAACGCACGTAAACAGTCTGAGATTTGTGATAACTACTTAAAGGCCATATTGGGGTGGCTTAGAATACTTACCCCAATCCCACGATGGATGTGTGCCGTAATAGGCAACTAAATCCGGCCCGCTAGTGATAGAGTCCCTCGGAGGGATTATATGGATAGCTTATATTGATTGTATTAGTATTTTCCTACCATTATTACTATTATTTCCTCATGGGGTCCACCTGGATAGCTACCACCCTGTTGTTTGAATCAGCCAGCAAACGATTCGTCGTGTTCCAGCTGGGAGCTTGAGAGCTAGTTCTTTCTTTCATTTTCATCTCTCTTTCTTGGCCGGCAACGCATCAGTGATACGTATGGTGTCGATGATGTCCGTGGACGACGATGGCCACTTACCATCAGATGGATCGTTCGATTGATCGCTTGTTTGTCGGCAATTTCTATAAAAAAGTTACACATATTTATAAAATAAAAATGAAAAATTAATACTTTTACAGTAAAGTACTTAACTCTGATAAACTAAGTTACGTCTAGTGTTATTCAATAATTAGACTAAGCACCGTGCATCGCCGATAGCCGCGCTTAAAAAGTTAAAACTGTGACTTGGCAACCAGCTTTTAATACACTCTTTAGCGTAGTCTTTCAGAACAAAAGGTTAAGAGATTTCGAAATCTGAGGCCGTTTGGCGCGCAGCCAGCCTCGTCCCGTACGATGCATGATTGAACTGGGGCGCCGGGTGACCTCTGGTTTATTGATTGAATCATAACCGGTTGCTAATGAACCCAAGTTTTAATTAGCGATCAATCAATCAATCATTTATTGTGGACCATAGATGTGGGACCATAGTTAAGATACATTTTGATGTTAGATACATTAATGATTTAGAGTTTAGAGATTCGCTGAGGCGTGCACTAATTAATTGATGAGCTTAAAGTGCCTTTTAAGGTTAAAGAGTGACAAAGGAAGTATCATTTTAAAAGGAGTCCTTTTTTCAGGTGTTGAATTGTTGATCATGGCAAGTTTTAAGTGATTTCGAATTTTAGATTCTAATCTGTCGGCTTAGCATTTTTGAACAGCAAAGAGATTTAAAACTTAGGTTTCTTTAGTAACGCAATTAAAGTTTTTTTACATAATTATGTTGTTGGCAACCAACATTAAGTATATTTTTTATTATAATGACAATGTGTAAATTTTTCTTCTTGACACTAAAATTCTGTAAAATATTATGTATTAAAACTGTATCCTTTGTAATATAATATTTAATCTCCTAAATATTATGTATTAAATTTTATCGTATGTAATATAATAAATTTATTTAATCTTCTGGGTCGAGTTTTCTCTTCACCACTAACACCAGCAACTAGTCTGCAATCAAACTATGTTTTTCCCTGGATTTCTTCCCGCTTAAGTCCTGTATTTATATTACGAACACGGGATATAACCCGAATATTATCTGTAAGGGAAGTTACACAACTCAGCGCTGCCAATATGCCAATGATACTTGAAAAAATATCTTAATTACACTGAAAAAATACTATGGAGGGTAAAAGTTACCGTCTCTGTGTACGGAAAAGTGTCCGTAAAAAGGCATCCAATAAAGATGGCGCTGCGGTAGTCTAGGATACATTTTTAAGAAACATTTTCTGACAGCAGTATTTTGGTTATAATTACTGAAATTATATTTACTAATTTTAGACTAAGTAAATAGTTGAGTATACTGGCATTTTAATAACTATTGTAGTCATGAAAATTATGAAATATTTTTAACTCAGCAAAGTTTATTCCGTCTACAATAGCTATGTTCATATCGTAGTTTTTCCGATGCCAGCGCTATTCTGGCAGGTACTGGAACTTCTATTTTCAGTATACAGCTGGAAACTTTTTCAACTTTCCCCCCCATATGAAATTGCTCTACTTATCTCTACCCTCCATACAGAATACCTTGCTTTTTAGGGTTCAGTAGTCGAAACGGAATCCTTATAGCTTCACCACCATGTCCATCCTTCATTCAGTCCGCGTATAAATCCACCCATTTGTGAATCAAAGCTAAGTCGACAAACAGGTGATAAATTGGGGAAAAATAAAACGAATCCTTCCTCACTTTTGCTTTGCTAATTGATCAATAGCACTCCACAAGTTAAAGAATTTGACTTAGACTCCCAGAAGGATGACACACACACACACACACATAAAATATAAAAGAGGCGACCATCTGTCCTCAGAGATAGCAACGTATCTGTGACCAACTTCGAGTGGGGCAAATACTGTCGATTACTAACTACAGATAGAAAATTACTAATATTTACTAACAAGATAGGTCTAGCCTACACCTAGAAGTACTGACTTCCACAGTGCTCTTACTAACGAATTAATTATATTATTACTGTAGTGTCTATGCATAGCAGGCAGTCTGTGGCTAGCTGCGAGCGAGTGCAGGTGTGCGCTCTGCGTATTCATACCTCACCTATTACAGAGTAAAGCGTGTGTATTATTGACCCTCCGAACACTACAATTACCATCCAAAATTAACCGAACCTAATAACCCCTACACTTACACTTCTAATAGAATTTGTCACGTATTTCCTTGGGCAGGGGATAGTGACAAGCATGGTGACATGCATGATATAAGCTTATTTGCTGCTTAAAAAAGGAATCCTTACATAAATTGCTTTCCAGCTGAACAAAGTCAGTAAGTTACAAAAGAAATATTATAAAAGTGGTATAGCGTGCTAGATTGTTCTTTATGGGTACAATAAAGAACTTTCATAGATTCGTTCGTCGTTCGAGTTGGAAGGTCGTTACTCTGATTTGATCAATAATCGAGGTCGCGTATAAATAGTCTTGTGAAGCCTTTAACCATGCGTAATGTTACGTGTTTAGGTAATACTCGTATGAATATGTTGTATTGTGCTTTATATTATAACATAGCCTAAGGTCTCATCAGAAAAAGTAGGTTAGAATCTTGCGCGCACATAATTCGAATAACTTGCGTTAATAACGTAGTAACCAGTCGCTTTGGGTAACTTATTGTTAATAAGCTTTTTATTCGTGAACCATTGAAAAAAGACAAACACTAAATATAAAATACACCACTGAAAATCGCATCCAAATTCGTTGAGCTATGTCTGAGTAGCGGGAACATAATTGTGCAGAATCAAACAAACAAAATTTCTAAAAATAAATATTATGAAATCTATTGCGTCAATAAGCCCAATAATAATTTTTCCAATATCTTTTATATGCAAACATCGATTAGTTACGGTTGTTATGGTATACGTCGATACTTGTCCAGACGCAAGCTTCGTAGAACAAGACAGGGCGGCGCCATCAATGTATATCGCTCACCCAGTAATACAACGGCACATCTACGTTTGTCATATTTTACAGAAACGAGGATCAAACATTTTATAAAAATGTTTAAAATTTATTTATGGGTTCTTTTTACGTTGTTTACAGATTGTATGGGTTTGGTTACTAGTATAGACATTAATACATATTTACCACTATGTAGATTATGCACTTTTAAACACGTATACTGTATAAACTCAATTTCGCATTTTTTTGCAGATGTGCCATTATATTACTAGGTGAGCAATATATGGTGAAATCCCGACCTAAGTGGTACATTAAAAAAGAGTTAGGTATTCAAGGTATGATATAAAACATTCAGTCATTTTTATTATCACAGAATGTTTGTGTTATTATCAATGTTAAAAGCTACTAATGTATGATTTAACATTGCAAATAACACCAACATTCGTCATTCAAAAAAGAAACGGCCACTACGTAATAATTCAGAATATGCCTTAGAATTTCATGCACACGTATCGCGGTGAAAATATCAAGATTTAAATTCTTTCACGCTTTCCTTTTATTCATGTCGTGTACAATTTTGCAGTGAGTAAGTTACATTAATAGATGTTAAAATTTTTCGTACAAGCTATTATTTGCTTGACTTGAAACATAATAATAATATGGTGATTTCTATTATTTTCAGACTTTATTTTAGCAATGGTTACCTATATCCCAAATGGGGCTTGAAAACCATCGATGTTTCTTTCTTTTCCGGTTTTCGTCTGTGTTGACTATAGTATTGCTAATGTCCATAGATGACCGACGGTAGACTTTTACTATCAAGTGTACGGCATTTTCGTCTACTCGTTTACCGATTAATCATCTAATGATAATAAAATTGTTAACTACTAAAACGCTATAGAAATAGTCCAGAAAGAAACAATATTATGCATTTGTTTTATGCTATGGATGCATAAATGCTTCTATAACTCAATAATTCAGTTATAAACATAGTTGCCTGCTACGAGGTCTTGCTTGTCAGGAAAATTTTATTGCAATTACAATTTACTAACAATATCATATATTCAACAACATATTGCAACAAAATATATTGCCGATATTGAGACTAAAACACCATTTTAATCTAGAATCCATTCTATCTATCAGCCAAGTCATTCTAACTTATAACATTATACAGAACTCAACTACATAAAAATCACGCTCTGACAAAGGCTCATTCTAAATCAAAGTCAAAATCATTTATTTATATCACTTATAAAACGCGTACTATTTTTTTATTTTATCACCATTTCGGAAAGGAGTTTTATCATGTAGAAGAATGGTGAAAGATACTCCTTCGTCTATTCTTGGGCAAATCGTCATTTGTATGGGCTATTGGCTAAAATCACTACGAGCTAAATTCATAACCCTTTTGCCTTCATCGTGGTTGAGCAAAGGAACAATTCCCATATGATTACAGATAAAGAATACTACGTAAGTGTCCATTTAATCCTCAGTCGATCCTCAGCAATTTATCTAAAGGCAACTGCTGGTAAACAAGTCCAACCGCTGAACTGAACGCTCTCAACTCCCTACAATCAAACGGGGACATACGGCTGTAGACGATTGCTAACAACGTTATTGATAACGTAATTGTTAGCCCGCTGTGTTAAATATATTTTTATTATGCCAATCATGAATGTTTAGTGAGGTAACTATGAGATTTTTATGTTGTGGAAACAAAAAACAGACGGGTCACCTGATGGTAAGTAATCGCTACCGGCAAACGCGTTACCGGCAAAGAGGAAGTGATAGATCCACTCCTTGAAGGATCTCATATCATTGCATGGTTGCGTGGTGTAAACGTTTTTGATTCAGATCAGTAAGGATAGCGGTGATGGCGCGAGACGGTACGTGCGCACGTCAGATAGAGCGGCCGCAGCGTCGCGTGTAACACAATTCAATGCATCGCTTTTTATTCGCTTTATAGTTTGTCGAATGAATTTGAAAAAGTGTCAAATTTTATTAAACTCTTGAAAATCAAATGGGGCAACTTTTTTACGTTTATTAAAATTTGACATATTTTATTTACATTTATCCGACGAACTATATGTATATCGCCTCCGTAGGACGTCTTGTAAAATCAAATTCAAGTAAAATTGCAACTTTTAAAAACTTATTAAAAGTTATTAAAACTTATTAAAAATTGTTCAGTATATGATCCGTCCGTATGTCAAAAAGTAAATTGCGACAAAAAACTCCGTTATCCGCAATTATAAACTTCAGTTCGTGTTCTGTCTCCATCTTCGTTCGCTTTCTCCGAAGCTCACTGATTCTGTAGTCAACAAGGTCTTTTCGTAGTTTTATAGCACAGATAGATTAATTTAATCCCAAAATGAGAAGTTCTACGCATTATTCAAGTCTTACCACATAAATGCACTAGTTTTATAACCTAACTTTTGCCAGCGGCTTCGCCCGCGGTAGTGATCTATTTTTTACAAATCCTGCGGGAACCTTGAACTTTTCCGGGATAAAAAGTAGCCTATGTGTTATTCCAGGGTATAAGCTATCTCCATTCTGAATTTCAGCCAAATTGGTTAAGTAGTTGTGGCGTGATTGAGGAACAAATATCCAAACATCTTCACATACTTTCATATTTATAATATTAACAGGATAATAGGATAATACATTTAATTTATTTGAATAGTGATTTTCATTGATTGTTTGTTGTAAAGATAAATGTTATAACTATCGAATTTAATCATGAAGTAAAAATGGAATAAGCAAGGCTTAAATGTCGATTGATACATAGGTAGATGAATAATGAAATTGGTATCATTTCTTAAGTTTTATACTAACTTAATGTTAAGTTTTGTATATGTTTGAAAGGAATTTGTTTTTTCTATGACTAATTCAATTTTTGATGCAAATGTTTCGAAGTAGGTACTATGACCATATTGAGTTTAAAAGACACAATTGATGTCAATAATATGTAATTGAATTTGTATCATCAGTTCCTTAACAAACTTCACCAAAAGTAACCCTCCTCCCTCCTCAGTCGTTTACTCTTGACAGAGTGGTCTGATCGATGATGCTCTGCTGTCATTGGCCCATGCAACCCTTGCGATGCGTCTCCACTTGTAATAAGTCTCTGGTCTTCAGCATCTCGGGCATTCTGGACTATAGAAGACCAAAAGTAACAGAGATTGGGATTGAGATTCAAGAACTGCATAAATAGGTTGTTATTGTTTCAAATTATTAAAAACTTTTAAATTACGTAACCGCAGCTCCAATTGTCAATTCAGGGCACAGTCTTAGCGAAGAAGTTTATAACTATATAGAATACCTAATGTCTATCGCCGACAGCGCAACAATTATTCGAATTTAGTGCAATACTGGGCAAGTGGTCTCCAACTTTACTAAGTTCGGTTGTTGGTTCACAAAACTGTTGCGTTTGGCGAAACTTGGGTAATTTGCTTCCCTCTATTACCTATTATGTTCTATTGTGCTTGTAACATTAGTACATACTACAACTACATAAAAGCAAAGCAAAAGCAACAACCCATAGTTGTCCCACTGCTGGGCTCGGGGTCTCCTCTCACAATGTGAGGGGTATAGGCCATAGTCTACCACGCTGGCCAAGTGCGGATTGGTAGACTTCACACACCTTCGAGAACTTTATGGAGAACTCTCCGGTGTGCAGGTTTCCTCACGATGTTTTCCTTCACCGAAGCAAGTGATAATTAACTTGTAATACGCACATAATATTATTATTAGAAAACTAGAGGTGCGTGCCAGGATTTGAACCCGGGCCCCCGCGTTCGGGAGACCAACGTTCTAACCACTAGGCTATCACTGCTGCAGCTACAACTACATATCGATGCTTGAAAGGAAAAATTGACTAAGCGACATTGAGCTAACTTTACTTTAAAAGTTGGAATTTTAAGAAAAAAATCATATATTTTTTTGTATCCTATCGACGTTATTTTGCTGTTTTAGAATCCTTCTTTTATGAGCTATATTATGGCATATACAACAACTTTTCTAAAAATTCAACTTTAAACTGCTCTCCTGTAAAGTTATTTCAATGTCGCTTAGTCAATTTTTCCTTTTAATCGTCGATATTTATATTATTACTAGCAATCTGCCCGTGGGTTTGCTTGCGTTTTTCGGGAATAAGTACCCTATGTCTTATTTCAGATTATATCTATCTGGGTGCTAAATTTCTTGAAAATCCGTTCAGTAATTTTGCGTGAAAGAGTAATTTATAAACCTCCTTACAAACTTTCACACTTATAATATCACTAGAACTAGGACAAACGAAAATTTCCTATACAGCACCAAAAAGGTGTGAAAAGAGTTCTCCTTCAGGGCCGGCGTTGCATTGGCAATTCCTCTGGTGTTGCTCATGTCCATAGGCGACGGTAACCACTTACCATCAGGTGGCCCGTATGCTTTTTCGTCTGCCCTTCAGGCTATATAAAAAAAATCATGTATTAATAACTGATCAAATTAGACGCTCAAAATAAGACTTCTTTTACAGAGGAAATATGTCGATGATTGGATTATCTATTTTTAGGCGGAAAGGGAAACAAAGAATTATGGATTACGTCGACAGTGAAGAATTTTAAGATTTAATCAAGAATTCGAACCTGGTTCACTAGCGTACAAAACTATTCACACCACTAAGTTACGCTTTAGAAATACGTACGACACATAATCGTTCTTTCCCAGCGGAGAAATAACAAACTCGCATTCGGCTATGTAATTATGCTCCTCATTTTAGCGCCCCCTGGTGGCTATATTCGTGCCTATTCCTCTTTCAGGCCTGTTAGCAACGGCGTACACAGGATCTTGAATTAAGCAGAAACTTCGCAAAGAATTCCCTTGAAGGAAACTACAGGAATTTAGCGTTGAAGTTGCGTATTAAGTTGATTACGCTACGTACAATGTCTTTCTTCTGTAAAATATTTACAAATTGTGAAATTAGTGCCTTAGATACTTTTAGAACATTATAAAAAATCCGAATAGAAATAAATACAATATAAAGATAAGTTTTAAAGTTGAAATTCTTCACTTATATTTACCTACACTATTATAGCTCTAATTAGATTTAAAGCTGAATTTCAGGTTAACTTTTTTAGCTATGCCATAGATTATTAGCTTAACCTTTACACTCACTTTTTAAAGGGCTCTTAAGGAGCTACTTATTTATTCAGATTTAAATTACTAGATTATTTTTAATTTTTTTAATCCTTTAATTTCGGTGATATTTACCTAAATAAGCTATAAACAGTTATTATGATCCCCAATCAGTTGCCTATTATACATATGTGCGTATTATTATATAACTTAAGAAAACATTGCTTTGGTACTCTTTAGTCTGATTATGTTAGCTACTTAAGAACTCTGAATTATTAACCGATTTCCAAGATTATTTTTATCTCAAAACATAATACTTCCAGATTGATCCCATAATTATCTAAGTTCAGTTCTATTGATGGAATCCATGAGGAATTATAAGAACTCCTCTAATAATCAGATTATACAGCAATTTTAATACGTTAACGTCTAAAGACAACCTCCTGTTTATGCAATCTGTCGCAACACCGTGTTATTTAAACTTTGGGTCCCGAGAGAGAATAACAAATTATCATTAGCTGAAAATTATCATACGCCTAACATTGTCTCCCGTTACTCCCAACTGACTTACGCCAACCTATGAATCCCTTATTAACCCTCAAGTGCCTCAAGACGGATAAGTTAACTAAGTCATTTCACATTAAAACTTAACCTTGGCATACGGTTTGCAACCTTGGCCCTATAACTATATTTCTTGAAACAAAAGTATGCTTACCTTCTCTAGACCATTTTCGTTTCTAGATTACTTTGCGTCAGAGGTAATACGAGACGTTTTAAGAAGAATTTTAGAATCTCACCCTTGTGAAATGTTTTACCCTAAGACGATGGTTACTACGGTAAATTTTGACTTGACCTGAACATAATCAACCATGAAAAATATTTTTTGGAACGAAGTTCCTTATCGCGCGTTGTGAAAGGGGGCTAGACGGAAAAAAATGTTACGAAAAGTTGTCACGACACTTTTTGAAGTGATTCAGTAATATGAAACTAGATGGCGCTGTATAACTTTCTAGCGCCATCTAGTTTCATATTGCTGAATCACACTGCTGAGCGCGTAAAACAATACTTAAACGGTGTCCCTTGACACCTTTTAATTTTTTTAATTTGTATTTGATGGTAAGTGAAGCGGTGAACCGTCGACTCACCGACGACGTTAAAACCAATGACCAAATGCATTTTTACCCGACTGTCAGGAAGGGTATGTTTTTCGCACGTATTTTGTATGTATGATGTATGTATGTATGTATGTAAGCGTGTATTTTTCTTTATTACCACATATCTTCCAAACTGCTCAACGGATCTATATAATTAAGATATCGTTAGATTCGTGTTGATAACTCAAGTGTTTTTAGATAAGTAAAATTATGGAACAAATATGGTGGCTGTGAGATGCCATTGTTTGAAGTATCAAAAAATAAAAATGAATCGAATACTTGGATGGGTATCAAATTAAAGAGCTCACCATAACAATTTCAAAAAGGCATACCATGATAGCATTTTTGATAGCATATGGGTTTTTTTTATTTTTAAATTTATACTTTTATAGTTTACATAAACAGTAGCCAAACGAGATGAGATCTGGCTAATGGTTAATGGTCATTAAAGGGCATCATCGAAGTCAAGAAAAAGAATAAAAGAAAAACTGGTTCTTAAGTTCTTCAAGTATCATTCAATGAATATAAGAAAAGTGGGAAGCGAAAAGAAAATTCGCTTGTTACTGACTCTTCAACGCAGCTATTGAAACACGTAGTGACGTAAAACATTTCAAAATGGCTGATTGTAAAAGGAGGTGCTATTTGGCAGGTGATAAAAGCAAAACTACCGTCAGAGTTACTCATTTCGAATGGAAATTGGTTTGTTTTAGTTTGAAATGAAAATAACTTTAAAACACAACTAGTTCTCTCATTTTTTCAATGTAACTGGCAACCATGTACACAAATTCACAAAAAACTTACAATAGAACGCAAAACATGGCTAAGTATTTCATTCCGCCATAAAAACCTTACACAATGTACGAGTATACTGGGCCCGTTCACACACGAATATTTCTACGTCGACGTACTTTATTCAAATGCTGCAGAGGATGAGAACCTAATTTATATTTTATCCCGCGCCCGTATGAAAAAACATTCCCCCGCCGAAGATAAATTTAAAAATCATTGGCCGAGAGCAAATCTGGCCGAATCATGAATATTTTCATATTCGTCTATTCATAGGTCAGAAAATCACAGACACATACGTGTCACAGAGTAATATTTTATCATGTCATGTCAATGATTGGTTTTAACCATGGAGTATAGAGGAAAGGAGAGCCATCTCATAAGAGGGGAAAATTGAAAAAGTGTCCAGCTGTTTGCTGAAAATAGAATTAGTTCCAGTACCTACCACCATAATACGTCGCAATAAGTACGATATGAACTTAGCTGTTGACTTCGTTGTAGATGGAGATACGGAGTGAAGTATGCAGAGTTCAATAAAATTTATCCTAGCGCACCGCAGCGCCACCCTTATTGGGCGCATTTTTACGGACACTTTTCATACAAAGAGATGGCTCTCCTACCTCAATACTACATGGTTTTTATAAAATATCTATAGCTTGTTGACGATTATCATCGAGCACGTGGGTATGTGCTCGATGACGATTATAGTCGTCATTTTTTATGCAAACGGCTTAAAAACTAGCAGAAGAATCAACTGTCGAAGTGATTACAGTCCGTCATGGTCATCAAATGCACGACGCTATATCAGCAGAAAAGGAGCTGCAGACATTATTACTTATATCTGTGTGCCAAATTTCATCTATATCCGATTAGCCGTTTTAGCGTGATTGCATAACAAAGTCAAAGTCAAAATATTTTATTCATATAGGTATCACTGATACACTTATGCACGTCATTTTTTTGGCTTTTCGGAAGGTGCTTTGTCATGGAGGAGAAGAAAAGCCTAAAGAAACTCCTCAGCACATCTTACAAACATTCAAACATCCAAACTTTCACATTTATAATATTAGTAGGATAGTACTCCCAAAATACCTTTCACGGCTGTTTAAGGAGAGTAATAGCTGGTCTGCCTGCAAAGCGTAGGTTCGATTCCAACCGGAGTGAACAGATATGTGACAGAAATGTTTTATCTGATGTAAGTTTACAGTATTATAATTTGTTTTCCACGCCATCTGTTACATAAGTATCAGAGTGTGAGCATTTATTATTTATTTACCATTTTGTTGTGTTATTTTCACGGAATACAGAGACAAGAGGGTTATTTTCAACTAAGATAATATTATACTATAAGTAGAAATTGTAATAAATATACTCCATTATATCTGTGCACATTAATTCAAGGCGTGTAACGACAAAGTCTTGCCATGTGTTCATACATTTAATGGACTAAGTGAAACTAGCAAAACACCTTTTGGTGCTTAGCGCCCGGCAAATTGCCGTCGCTGCAATTAGTATCGCATATTTCGGGCATGCATGCGAATAACTGCAGTTTTAATGCAAGGGTCATGCATTACTCTAATGTTGGTATTATTCTCCTGCTCTCTGTAAAAGTTATTTTCATAAATGGTACAGAATAAAATCGCTACCTCTGTTTTAACTGAACTTTTTACTATAATGTCCTGATACTATAATTACTATGTCAGAAACAAACTATACTTTGTACATTTATATGAAAAAAAACTAGTTCTTTTATTACCTAGTGAATTCTCAAATCTAAAATAAATAATTTCAAATTTTAAATAATTTATAGCACTGATCAAAACCCGAACTTAAGTCATCATTGCTGCACTAAGTGCATATACTATCCTATTTTAATTACATCTTTTCAATTAATACTAACGTAATTTAATGTAAGTAGTACGGAATTTTTCACTTCCATTTCGGAAAATTTCAACAAGGAAAAGTAGCCAAAAGACAGCACATTTTTTTAAAATCATAATAATTGTAAAAAGGAATATCAAAATCCTAATTACTAAGATTTAGAACAGAAACAGCCTCTGTACGTAGCTAGTCTGTACAATATGGATATGACAGAGTCAATCCCACTGCACAGCGATCGGCTTTGCCCAACGCGCCAATATCCCAATCCCAATATGCTCAGTATTCGTATTCGTAGAACCACAAATGTTATTTGCGATTGTAACTTGGTTTGGTATGGAATATGATCGTAATATTAGTGTTTTTAACTTAGTTCAAAAAGGTGCAGGTTCTCAATTTGGTTGTATTTTATGTTTGTTGTAATTAGTAATCGACTAGCGCTTTTCCCAAGGCTTTGCCCGTGTTTCCAAGATATTATGTATCCCATGACTTCTTACACATTAGGGTCTACTTATGTGCTAAATTTCTTAAAAATCTGTTTAGTAGTTTTTGCGGTAAGAGTAAGAAACTTTCTTAATTTATTTATTTATATAATGGAGAAACTTTAACAATTAATCTTAGTAGGATTGTATAAAAATAGAAGTTAAACCTGTTGATCAATGATCATTTCCGCTTTTGATCATTAGTAATATCAAAGAATTCCCTTGTCCAAGAAAGATTACAGAAAAAGAAAGTCTTTTTTGTTCGTAAACGATTAATATTTTTTGATAAAGGTTTTTATAATGAATCTGAAACCTAAATCCCAGTTAACTGGTTTTATTTTGCTATCGGAGGCTTGGGATTGAAAAGGATTGTGACTATGCAAAGCCCTCTCGGCAGTCTTCCGAAATAATTAAAGAGGCTCCGGGATGTCGCTTAAACGCACCCTTTTAGTGCCTAGTCCAAATGCCAAAAACCCAATTTTTACTTTCATGTTTTAATTAAGCTACGGTTGGAAAACGATCTTAATTCATAAACTCATAGATCATAATAAATAAATAAATAACGCTTCACACTCATAGCCCCACACTAGGATTCCCTGTGTCGTGGGTGCCATGGACAACACACAAGACAAGGACACTCACACCCAGACCGAGAACAGAAATTCAAACTCATCATTCAAAGTTCTGCCTCGCTGGGAATCGAACCCAGGACCCGGTGCGGCGCGATCCGGCATGGTAACCATTGCGCCACACGGGTCAATAATACAGTTACTTCACATTGACACTATTAAATATTTTCTTTTCTTTCTTAAATATATTTGTATTACACATCATACTTTTACACACTTTTTACATTACTTCCAATCCATATAAACTTCACAAAAAAGGTACTAATACATTCTCATCACGTTTCGATACAAAAATAATAATCTGTCGTATGTCACGAGCCTAACAGTTTGAATATTTTTGTAACATTTTTGTCTCTATTATAACGTTGAATATTGTTAACCCAGATCACAGAGTTCAGATGTCAAGTGATAACTTCGTAGTTTTTCTGTTTATTTATTAATTCATTATGATATTAGAACCATTTGTATGTAAAGTGAAATAGTTTATGTTACGAATTTGAAACGGAATGGGAAACGGAATGATAATGATTTAATAGACGATTTTTATTGTATAGATAAGTTCCTTTTCTTATTATGTTGTCTAGATTTAGTGTTTCTTTATTTAGAAAAAATGGTTCATTTGCGTTGATTTATTGATTTTAACCAATGTTAAAGTTTGCAAATCATTTTAGAAGAGTGGAAACATCGTTAGCAGACTACAGAAGTCTATCTAGCACTAGGCTGGCTTGGATTCACCCCATTAATGGCCCGTTACTGAGCACGGGGCTCTCCTCTTGAGGAGGTCGAGAGCGTACTCCACCACGCTGCTCCAGTGCGGAGGAGAAGGGGTTAATGGCCAACATTTATTCTTAACTATTGCTGTGCCCTGAAGCTTTTACCCTGAGGGTGTCCACAAATTAATCATGCATAAATATATTATTATTATTATGACTATATTAAAATATATTTTTTCTTTTTTGTGGAAGAAAGTAAAGCTATTTTATTATTATTTGTTTATTTTTATTATTGCTCTGAACGTGGCTTTGTCCGTGATAATACCCCTATAATATATGTTATTCCAAATCACGGTCTACTTTTATATAAAATTTAATTAAAAATCAGTACAGTAAATTTTGTGCTACAAGTATCCATACATCCTCACAAACATACTTTCACATTTGAATGTCCCTTGAGCCTTTTGGATGTTATGTTTTTTATTCACTATGGTTACAATATGTGATTTTCTTGTATCAAGTCCCAATCACAACGCCGCCCCTTACATACATTAAGTATACCATTGCAAAAAATTTGACAAGCTCTTTGGTGATTCATACGAAATTCAAATAGAGTAATTCGGGAAACAAATCAGGAATTTACAACACGCAATCATCTTTGATAGTCCAACAGCGTTGGAGCACATTGGCAGTTGGCACCGTTTACAAAGGAAAGCGTTCGCAACAAAAATATCTCCCGGTAAAGTGCCTGCGCCTACTTCGCACTCGTTCGCCTCATAAAATGAGACGTTGAGAAAATACACTGTATTATTCGTACTCCGTGAAGCGAAGATTGAGCTGACAACACGGATACGATTTAGCGATTTCTTGTCATTTCATGTCGTATTTATACGATACTTGGCATTTTGTAACTTATATTATTTAGAGTTTGAGATCGTATATGTTGACGCAATGTCAGGGCTGCATAACACCTACAAAAATAAATAAAATAAATAGTTATTAAAAATCATTTTGATAAAGATGATGAAATTAAAAAAAAACATTGGATTTATTACCAATATTACAACGAGTAGTAATAAAAAATGTTTTCGATAAAAATTTAATACTTTTTATGTTTTCTATACAATATTTATGCCGGTGTTCAGTCTAACTAAAGTTAATTAATAAAAACCACGACTAGTTAATGCCTATCATTTTCAATGACTACGAAAATGATTGTTCAATTAAATTTCTTAAGAATTCTGACAATGTATAACGATAAAATAATTTCATTAAAAATATCAGCGATTAAAAATCGTTCATGTGTAGTATTCCTTAGCTATCATTTCTGACATCGGAGCGCGCTGTGAGCTGTCGAGCGAAGATCGCGTTATTAGACGCGTTGCTGTGTTTTTATGTAACGGAAGTAATAAGAAATATAAGCGCTTCCGTGCCTCGAAAGGTACAATACAAACTTAAGTAAGCTATTTTAAAAAGATAATTTTAATGAATATGAATGATTGATTTATTTCAAGTGATTGGTTTGTTGCCCGTGGACCAACTGCGAATACACAGTTGGTTAAAAGATGAGTCTGATGATTTCTAAATCCATGCCGTCATTGCATTTCAAAACGCATGAGTACCATCTAGAATAAAGTAAGAAATAAGTAGTAAAGCGATCTTTAAAAAGTGGGTGCACCATGACCAGGGGTTCGCCTGGATAGCTACCACCCTCGAGCATGAGTCAGCCGCCAAACGACTCGTTGTGTTCCGGCTGGGGGCTTGAGAGCCAGTTCTTTTCTTTCTTTTTCTTCTTTCTTTCTTGGCCGGCAACGCATCAGTGACGCCTTTTGTGTTGCTGATGTTCATGGGCGGCGTTAGCCACTTACCATCAGGTGGATCGTCAGCTCGTTTGCCGGCTATTTCCTTAAAAAAAACAAAAAAGGTTGACGTTGGCTCAAGATAAATGGAGTCCTTTACATCCAATTAAATTATACCAAAGCATTTAATTATCTTGCAATTCAAGACTAAGCTGCAATTTCAAGATTTTAATAAGACTTTAACTTTATATTTACTTAAATTGCAACTTCTGAACGATACTTGGCCTACTAAGTCTCCAATAGAATTCTCGTGCGGTAAACAGGAGTTTTAAAAGAAAATTATGAAGAGGATCCTATAACGAGCCCGCTTAGGGTGTTTAATATTTCACGAAGGATTCGCAGACTACCCTTTGTATTATGTACGGAGTCGTGACTGCGTTGCTTTTAGTCTGCGGCTAATAAAAAACAGATTTTACGGACTGTCTCGGGTATATCATGTAGCTACTTTTAATATGGTTTATTTAAGCTTTGTACTTTTGAACAAAAATGCTTACATAAGCAACATGAGCGTAAAGAATGGTATAAAAACAAAATATAATCCAGAGGTTCTCAGACTTTTTTTCTCAGAGACTCACTTTCAAAAAGCTGGTTCCGGTAGACCATAATAAAATATGAAGAAAAATATGAAGATTAGATCTAACTATGGATTGGCTTAGATCTAGCTATAAAAATTTGCGTTGCGGGTGAGTTTAGATTATATAGATATTAATAGTATTCGAAAAAAAAAGATTGGTTAATTAATTACATAATTGAGTTTTTTGTCACGCCAACGTAGACCCCCGTCGAGCCATCTGTGGACCGCTGGTGGGCCACCTGGACCACTTTGGAAAGTTAATAGTATCAGTCGTTACTTTGCGGAAATCCAATATTATTACGAGTAAGTCATCTTCTTTAATATTTCTCACACGATCTTCATCTCTCACCTGAATACTTCTCTTTTCTTCTCTCTTGTTTTCTCTTCAACTTCAAGCCTTCGGGCCAACTTATTGCAGAAACGATCACACACAATGTAGTAAAGTTTTTTTAATAATCACTTTGGCCTTTAATCTATCTACATATATAAAACACACGTACGGATGTCCTTCGTAGACTTTGAAACCATCCAACCGATTTGCCCCAAAATAAAATATTTGAAAGACAATCATATGAAGATGGTTTGAGACCACTAAAATAATGCATAAGGTATATTTTTCACTGTATCCATATAAAAATGTTCGAGAACTTAGGTATTTTTTAGTGTAGTAACACACGCCGGGTATCCACTAGTATATCATAAATCACTCAAACAAGTTCTGTTGGTATTTTTTTATTTTGTGAGGTTGCAAATTCCTCTATAGAGTTCTCAGGGCAAGGTAGGTAAAGTCTTCGTAGGTAAATAAGGTACAGTGTAGCTCTTATTCCGTAAAATATTATATTATTTTATGCCTTTAGAATAAAGCGAAATAGTACTAGTATTAATATATCAGGATATTCGATGGAAGCCCAGCTAACAGATACATTTCGCACAAAAAACCAAAATTAATGTAATTTAATAAAATTTAGAAGAAAAATACATTTCCCAGCCAAGGAATATCGAACGAAATATTATACCTCGTTATAATATTAAGTTCGTAACATGAGAATTAGACTAGAATTGGACTTTACGTTAGCCATAAAATCTGGCAACTTTTATAACAGACTAATGATAACAAGCTCAGGGAAGCGCAAGAATTTTAAAGGGGTTTGTAAAAAGGGGTAAAATGAGAACAGGGTTTTAATATTTAATAAGTATTCGCTGCTCCCAGTACGACTCTGTACAGTCAGCATAAGAGATAGATATGCGTGGCATGATACAAAATCGTTAAGTAATGCTTGATATTACAGGACTTTTATGTTTTTATTAATGTTAAATCATGTTTTACGTTTAAAGGTAGCACTTAACATTGATACTTATACAAAAATTCTACTACTACTATTAAACATTATAAAGGTTTTTATATCATGGCGTGTATACCTAAATCCTTCGCTTACTGTACCAGACCATGACGCCAGCGTTTTTACTCTGAGGCGTCGCTTCCGGCGCATTTTGTTACTTTATTATTGTGTTTCAAATAAAACCTTAGAATATTTATAAACTGTATTTTTAGCGACTTAAAAAAAAGGTTATGAATTTATCAACGCCTTTCTTTATTTATCAGCAAGCCCGTATCGTTTCTATATTTAATCTTTACAATTACAAATATTATTCTCTGCTCGAAACAATGGTAACACATTTTTATAAAATATTTGTCTTATCTGTACTAATATTATAAAGAGGAAAGATTTGATTGTTTCTTTGCATTGAATAGGCTCCGAAACTACCGAACCAATTTGAAAAATTCTTTCACTGTTGGGAAGCTACACTATCCCTGGGTGACATAGGCTATATATACATATTTTTTTTACTATGTTTCCCGAAGCGAAACGAGGGCGATTTCCTAGTATTGAATATACACAGAAACATTTTGCATTAAGAATATTTGTGTGAAATTTTCCGGCAAGCCTATCCTTACTTTAAAAGATATTGTTTACAATAAGGAAAAAATAACGAATTTTGCATTCCAGTACTACGTTGCAAGTATTAAAATAAACAATAAAAGTAAATTTTAATGATAAACGATCAAACGACCAAAATACTATAAAAATCTTGTCACTTTATACAAGTCTTTGAATCAATGAAAAACTTTGTATCATCAAAACTTAACAAGGTCTAAATTGAAAGAATCTCTCTCTTCAGCGATTTCTTAGATAAAACGCAGAACGTTTTCTCACAAGTGACGTCAAGTCTCCGCAACGGTTTAAATGGTGTCCAATCAGTCCAAGGTATTATATAAGATAAAAATGGCTTCTATTTTATGTATTTGCCGACAAAAGAGCAGACGAGTCATCTAAAGGTGAGTGACCATCGCCTCTTATGGATACCAGTAACACCTTAGCATTGCCGATGCGTTGCCACCCAGGGTTTTCTGTACATCAGCTATAAATTAACTTACAAAATTAAGTACACGTCTATGATACTATCTATTTAATAAATGATAATGCTGCATTTATTATTGATTCAAGCACACAGGCAGAAAGGATAAAATTTGAATCATGTGAAATCAAATGATTTTTTAAGTACGTTGTGGTCATTTATAACCAACTTAAAAAGGAAGAAGCCTCTCATTCATGCATGTTTTTTTTGTTTTTGTGACTGATATTTTTTATCTGCGTATTTAAGAGAAAAATACATAAAAATGATGAATACCCAGATGATTAAACAAACATTGTACAGTGTGATCCAATAGATCAGATTTGGAGCGAACGATCGAACAAATCGCTTTCAATACCGTAAATCTAGTTAAGCGGCATTGACCAGACACGCAAAGCTACAATTCTAAATTACTGATCAATTACTCGGGTATTGGGAAGCGCTCATAGCCCGGCGGCTTGCGTCGATCCTAAGTGACCGACAAAGTTAAGCAAAGCGGGTGCGGTCGGTAGTTGGATGGGTGACCGCTAGTGGCAAAAAATTCTTGAGCGTTTCCGTGCTTCGGAGGGCACGTAAAGCCGTCGGTCCCGATTGTTGTCCCGATAACAGTCGTTAAACCATGTCGGAGGCCCTCGGGTGGTTTGAAAACTTCCGACACTCGGGTTGGCCACTAACCCCTCCACCAATCCGCACTGGAGCAGCGTGGTGGAGTATGCTCTAGGCCTCCTCAAGAGGAGAAACTTGTGCCCAGTAGTGGTCCATTAATGGGTTGAAGCCACTCGGGTATTGTATCCTAGCGCTCTGCCCGCAGCTTTACTCGCATTTTCCGGTACAATGCACCCTATGTTCTATTTCAGTTCATGGTCTAGTTGTGTGTTAAATTTCATGAAAATCCGTTTAGTAGTTTTTTGTGTGAGAGCTTAACAAACATACATACAAACTTTCGAATTTATAATATTATTAGGACTGATATTATATACCACCCTCGCTGTCACAACGAGCCTTAGTACCCACATCTGCAATAGTTGCTATTTGTTTTTATCAGGCATTTATGTTTAAGTTTTTATCAGTTTAGAAGTCAGCGATAAGACGAATGTGATCGTTGGATCACATTAATAATATAATTTTATTATTATAAGTTACTTTTTGTGACACACTTACGCCCCAACTCTCAGAGTCACTAACGGTTACTTAAATCGTTCCTTAGTACAGAATTTGTATGGTGATTCTGTACTAAGGAGCGATTAAAATAAACCTTAGTGACTTTGAGTTGGGGCGTAAGACCAACAATAGAAAAGTAACATCATAATCATGTCATCATAATCATTAAAAAAACCTTTTAATACATTTTTGACGACCCGTGTGGCGCAATGGTTACCATGCCGAATCGCCGCGCCAAGGGTCCTGGGTTCGATTCCCGGCGAGGCAGAAATTTGAATGATGAGTTTGAATTTCTGTTCTCGGTCTGGGTGTGAATGTCCTTGTCTTGTGTGTTGTCCATGGCACCCACGACACAGGGAATCCTAGTGTGGGGCTATGAGTGTGAAGCGTTATTATTATTATTATTTATTATTATTTTATTTTTACACGGTACAATACTGGACACCCTGTAAATAATTCATCATAATCATTGTCACAGTTTTTCTTTTTTTGACTCGCACCCAGAAAAGTTCGCCCATCACTGCCGTAGACAGCACGTAGCACGTTGCTACGAGCGCTACGTATAACTGTTTTATTAGTCGATCGGTGCTACGGTGCTACGGACGTGACCAGTCCGTTTGAAATTCACCTTTATAATTCTTGGCACTACGACTGTTACTTTTTTAGGGGTCTGTTTGTAAAAACAGAATCCATTTATTTTTCTTTTTTCCTTGTCTTTTCTTCTTTTTTAGACACATTATTCACATTACAAGCATATTTGTCTATTCCATCCCTATTTTTTATTTTATGGATTGTACGCATCCTGCCCAACATTAGGCAGTTTTTAGGAATTGTCAAGCCTATCACTACTTGTGTGAACTTTTCATGATGAGAAAAAATTTCTATTCAAATCACATTAAGTTAAATTTAGCACAAGCCCTTAACAGATATATGCGAAACCAAATCCTCCGGTAATCTGATTCGCACTTTGCCATTTTCCTGGGCCGGGTCTAACGGATATCCTTGTTCTGTATCCGGCTGGAAACCCGAGCGTGTCGGGTTTTCCTGAGCAATATCTATTTCTTTATTGATATCGAAGTAGAAAATTATTTTCTTCCTGGTGAATGACTACTTGCTACTGCTGCCTAAGAGCGTGTTTGAAACAAAAATTCGACTACGTAAGGCTCACAACCGAAAAATAAATTTATGCTAATATTATAAATAGGAAAAATTTTTTTGGAGTATATCTCCTTTAGAATCGATTTTTATATTTAAGCCCATGATATAAAATGTATGAGAAGTAAACTAGGGATCATAATTCGTAATACAAGAATATCAATGAGTTAATTACATAAATCCATATCACATATTAATAAAATAAAATAAAATTTAAAACATCTAACATTATTTATTAAATTGACCTATTTAACTAAATTTTACTTCACTATGTAATTTTTTTATTGTTTTATGTCATTATTAATTAATATTTCATTAAACAATTATTTATTTATTTATAAGCATTACTATTTATAGGTAAAATCAATGAACTAATATACTAACGTACAATTCGTTCACTGAGTAAAATCAATCTTTCTCCGTTAAGTTACGCGTTATGTTTGTAATTCGAAACACAGAATCTAGATGGCGTTGTTGCTAATCAGCAACAACAGTATGATAGTTTTCAGTAAAATTAAATTCGAACAAATAATTCGGAAAAGTGAGGGTATCCTGTTTGGATGGTTTTTCGTCAATCAGGCCACAACCACGGTAAAGATATAAACAGTAGTCGCTCTTCATACAAACGGCCGAAAAGCGCGTTATACCTACCCACATCCAAATACGCGTGCGATACGTGGGCAACAGCGGCCGCTGCGTGGCGATTGCCGACAGGCGAACGAGCGGAGCTTGTACCACGGTCCGGTCGGTACAAATAACAATTTTTTTAGTTTTACGAATATAATATGAATGACGTGATAAAGAATATAATGATGAATGACGTGATAAAGAATATAATGATGAATCTATGAATCTCGTCTGGAAATAATTGTACCTAATATTGTAATTTGTAATAATTGTAATTTGAATATTTGCGTCTAATTTGTCATTAAAACGTTATTGCTACTTGCTACTGTAACTTTGATTTCAATGTTATAAATTAATTTAGCAATAGGTATAAAGTTTATAGAATCGGACAGTTGTACCTTTTTTATTTACCTTAACCTGCAAGAAGAACTTACCATACCCTAAGAGTCTCTGTCTCTAATACAATACTGAAGGCTTACGAACCTTCACAGTACTAATAAAAACACAACATAGATTTTTATGGAACACTTCCTTTTTATTCACAATGAATTGCATTTATTAAAATAGAAAATATAACATTTATAAATACAAAACTACAAAGAAACTCAAGTCGTTTTATAAAATTAAAATACTGTCGGCGGACAGCCCTAGCGCGCGGCGACGCGTAGGCAAGTTTTTCGAGAATCGGGCCGAGTTACGTTACTGTTTATATATGTGTACTGTGCCACAACTGCGTAACCGATTTGGCTAAAATTTGGAATGAAGGTAGCCCGTACCCTGGCTTAACACATAAGCTACTTTTTATCCCGGAAAAGTTCAAGGTTCCCGCGGGATTTGTAAATAATAGAAGTCTATCGCGGACGTAGCCGCTGGCAAAAGATAATAATAATAAGATATATCCGCGGTATAAATAATATGATTCTCACCCTAAATCTCAGTACACCGCTAAGTAAATCCAAGTCCAATCACACCGCATTGCATCGCCCTAACTTTAATCGCGAATAATTTTCCTTCGCTTCCATTCCGCAGTAGACATGCCGTCGCCGAACGAATCGATTTGATTCCGTATATTTAACGTCGCCGCGAGTTTAACACGATAAATTTTATTGCTACGAATAAACATACACGTCAGTAATGTATAAATATATAATAAAAGATGACAATATGTGTGTGTATCTATACTATAATAAAATTCAAAATGTATGTTTCGGATTTCGATGAAAATTATAAGGTTGTTACTGATACTTTGGGTCATATTTTAGAGAACTTTTCATCCCGGAAAATTAAAAGGTTTCCCGGGAAAACAGGATAAAAGTTTGAATAAGTTAAAACATAATTTCCATATGTAAAGCTGCGGGCAACAGCTAGTAGAAGTATATAGTGATGCTTTGGTGTCACTGATGTGCTTCAAATCATTTATTTATTGCTTCAAATATGGTTACAAAAGATGTAATAAAATAGTTATTAGTTCATACATATTTGGCTTTCGTCAGCATGCAACATCAAGTAAAATTTAATTTTAATATTATACAATTCTTATTAGGAAATTAAGTCAATAAATAAATTAATGTCAGATTAAATTAAACTAATATACTAAATAACAGTCAAATCAAATTAATCAATTAAATAACTTATTTAATTATCAAATGTCAAGTGCATAGTCAACTTTTATATTTCTATAAATAAAATTTTTAAATAGTTTTTAAATAATTTTCCTTGGGCAACGAAAGCCACTTACCATTCAGTAGATCCTATCACGATAACTTTAACTAGATATTCTTTAAAGTAAACATTTTAAATCAGATAATTTAATCTCTTCAGAACAACAAATTAGTAAAGGGTTTTTGAATTTCTTCTTATTTTTCAAACATGCAGAGAACAATATTAGGTACGCCGTTTTATGAGATACGGTCGACACAAAAATTCTGCCCACCCCATTGTGTCGAGACGAACTCTGCCGTACCGACAACAAAAATGCCTCGCCTGGCATTCTTCACCAATTCTGTTTGTTACTTTCGCTACTACGTTGTAGGGTGGCCAATAAATGACATTATATTTAGGATTAGTAGTCTGCAGAATTATTAGTAGTTGTCTTAAAATACTAGTTCTCTTCTTTACTAATAGTTAATGGTATTTTGAATAAAAATTGAATTTTATTTTAATAAATGACTATTCAGCAAAAAATGAGTTGTATTGCTGGAAATATTAAAAAAAAATCCATCTGTTGTTCGATTCTAAGTAAAATAAATATATTAATTACTAGGAAATCGCCCTCGCTTCGCTTCGGGAAAAATAGTAAAAAAAAATATAACATAGCCTATGTCACCCGGGGATAGTGTAGCTTCCCAACACTGAAAGAATTTTTCAAATCGGTTCGGTAGTTTCGGAGCCTATTCAATGCAAACAATCAAATCTTTCCTCTTTATAATATTAGTATAGATAATATTAAAAAAACTTTAAATGTAGGTGAAACAAAAAAAATATTATTTATTGTAGCCTGTCTATTTTCATTAATTTATTGAAGTAATCTTTGCGTAATACGAATATTTAGTGATTGTTTTATTTCAACATATTTAACAACACGGCACATAGCTTGATATTTAGAGAGAACAATTCCTGCTTTTATTAACATCTGACAAACCAATCCAATTACGACCTTATATTTTCCAGAGTAAATATAGACACGCCAAACTTATTGAAGTTTAAACAGGGTATTGTAAGAAATAGCATTTATTTTGCAATACATTGCAGAACAGACATAAGTCTTGAGTATTACAGAAAGTAGAACGCAATATTTCTTAAGTTTTTTACGAGGATTATGCTTGCCGTGTTGCCTGCGATGCTACATTGCACGAGCGAGTCCTTATTGAGTTTGGGCTGCAATTTGGTTCAGTTGTAAAGTAATAAGCCCTCATTTCCCTAAATTCAGGTAATAAACGAACGTTAGCTTTTTTAGGCTTCCGTAGTCAAGTTAGTACTAGAAAGTTGTAATTTTCATACAGCTTATATTTACGTGAATTATGGTATTATGAATAAATACATAAAAGCAACTATGTTATTAATAAGTCCCGCTAAAGATGTCATAGTGATTTTATCACAAAAGACATACGTTTTGAATACTGCTTCTATTTTTTACTTTATTGTTGTATCAAACTCTCAGCAAACTTTTTTTGTATGTTTGGGATCAAGTTCTTAATTCCACCATATTAAAGACGCTCTGTAATCGTTAACTTGATTATCACTGCATAATAACTATGTCAAAGTCACAACCTATAATTGTCCCACTCCTGGGCTCAGGTCTCCTGTTACAGTGTGAGGGAGGTACATACCATAATACCACAATCAGTCTACCACGCTGGACCACGCTGGACGCTAAAATGCAGATTGGTAGACTTCACACTCCTTTGAAAACATAATAAATAAATGTATCTTTACAAATAATCATAGATAGCAGTGATAGCCTAGCGGTTAGAACGTTGGTCTCCCGAACCAAGGGGCCCGAGTTCAACCTACCTCAACCCGAGTTCAACGCACCTCTAATTTTCAAATATTACGTATATGTGCGTATTACAAGTTAGTTATCACTTGCTTCGGTGCAGGAAAACATCGTGAGGAAACCTGCACACCTGAGAGTTCTCCAGAAAGTTCTCAAAGGTGTGTGAAGTCTACCAATCCGCACTTGGCCAACGTGGTAGTCTATGGCCTATACCCCTCACATTGTGATAGGAGACCCCGAGCCCAGCAGTGGGACAATTATGGGTTGTTGCTTTGCTTTGCTTTGCTTTTAATACAAATAATATTGTATTATAAAATTGAAGAGTCTGTCTGTGATTTTGAAATAAATGATTTTTTTTCAGTTTGCAAATCGTTACGAGCACGATACCAATACCAAAAAATGAGTTTTTAAAATTTTTGTCTATCTGTCTGTTTGTTTGTCTCATCGTGTATGGCTTCCGTGAAAGATTCCTTAAAGAAACAAAATAATGTTATCCCTACCACAAAGAGTCTCGCAGCGTACAGTTGAGAAAAACAAAACGCCCGCTGAATGGCAATCGTTTAATGAAAAAGTTGATGCGAACATCGTGTTCTACTGTTCCCAGTTCTTCCTGTCCCGAGAAATATTGTTATGTTTTTGTTTCAAATCTTTATCCTCACTGCCTTTGGACTTTGATAGTTCGTACTGTAGCATCATAAAGAAAAGGTTCCAGAATAAGTTAACGTGACTTGTTTTTAAAACAATTTGGTTGTATATTACGGGGCGAAATATTGTTTGGAAATTTTGATGCAGTTATTTTTAATAGTCTGCTAATATCAGTAATTAATTTTGTGGATTTATTTCATAGTTGCATTCTTTATGATAAAGAAAAGGTTCCGGAATAAGTTGTTGATGTAACTTTTTTTAAAACAATTTGGTTGTATATTTGGGGTGATATATTGTATCGAAATTTTGATGGGGTAATTTTTTAATAGTTTGTTTATATCAGTAATTAATTTTGTTGACTTATTTTATAGTTGCATTTATTATAATAAAAATTTAGCAAAAAAACTCCAAAAAAACAAACAGAATCGCTACCTGTAATTTTTGAGCAGTTTCCTCAAATCCATAAGGATCCCATCATCAGAACTCACTTACGGACTTCAGAGTTAAGAGGAACATTAAAAAACAACCGAATTGAACCACTTCGTTTTATTGAAGACGTTTAAAAATAAAAATACGTCAATATATCACCAATAAAATACATCAATGCAAACTGAACAAATTCTATCACCTGCATATAAATACGGATATTTTCTAACAATGTTCTATAATATTACTTTTGTCTTTGATAATAAATAAATAAAAATCTATTAACTACTAAAGTAGGTATCCTTATTGCATTGAAGTATAATGTCATAGAACTCAAACAAAATGTGTGTCCCGCCCGGGATGTTCGAATTTCAAAATTGAGCCCCCGTTCTCCTTTCAAAATCGAACGAATCCATTGAAGATTGAAGCCACGTGGCGCCAATGCATTGGGACATACGTACCTATTCATGGTGTTCGCGGTGTCGGTTTTATACGCTAGTAATGATACTTCAATGTCTTATTGTTATGTTATACAGCCATATCGTTGTGTTCTTACTATCCGAATTACTATATACTAATTGTATGGTGCAAAAGTTAAATAAATAAGTAACCTGAATCGTAAAACCCGAGTATTTATACAACTTCAATTAGGTTTCACTGATTTTCCTTAAAGCAAAAGTTTATAGGCTGTGCGACGTGGCTACGACCAGCATTATAACATCATTAGTTGCTACTTTTTACGCTTTTTTTACGATGGTCGCGACCGTTAAACGTTTTACTCGCCTGCTGTTGATTTTGGAATGGTTTTCATTTGAATTTTTATTTCCTTTCCAGTTTATCAATAGCTACTATACGGTTCTATGACTTGTTGAACCTTTTTTAAGATTTTGTGTTAGGATTTTGGAGGCTATTGTTACTTACAATATTCATATTATCCATCTCGTTGGATTGACTCGTTTTATAATTTAGTTTTCTTGATTATATTATACGTATTTTCTTAGTTACTAATCTAATTATTATATGATTTGTTTATATGTAAATATATTTGCAAATGATATTAAAGTAAATGAAATTAGGAATACAAACATTGTTACAAACTAAAGCTAGCTATTTTGTGACCCAAAGACGAAGGTATACAGAAAACAAGTTAATTTTAATCATCTATAACATTGAGTAATGTATATTTATAGTCTTATTTATTTAATTTGTTATTTAATTTGGATAGGGATAGCATTAATTTAATCTAATTTTAATATTATGTAATTATTATATTATATTATTATTGTACGCCTCAACGAGGCAGGACATAGAGAGACCTACATGTAAACTATTATAATTATATTACAACTAAAATTGTACCCATAGTCCACAATAAATAGATTGATTGATTGATTGATTTATTATTATATTTACTTTTTTTAGTATGCCGATATCTATTTTTTTCTTGTAATTTCTCTTTCTCTCACTTGTACCGCTGTTTATAATATTTCATTGTTCTCTGCAATGCTGTTTAGCATTAAGTCCGCCTTTTGTACCACTTATTTGTTAAAGGTCTATAAAGCATAAATAAATAAGGCACAGGGTGGTTTAATCTAAACCACAATCCGTTTCCTCTAATGAATTCATCACCGTATACAGTTCCCATAAACCCCGTCGATATTATAACTCGTTAACCAAAGTAACTATCGACACTCGTAATACCGTCTTACAATTTATAGGGTAAAGGCGCCAACACCTGCGCCTAAAAACAAATTCAATTAAACTGGTCTCGTAATAAAATCTTACTCTTTACGTTTGTTCGTCTGTTTGACCGCAGACGGTGAAGCGATAGTTTTTATCTAGAGTTTAAAAATTATAAAAAAACATGATGAACCCGCTGTCTTATTTAGGTTGTCTGTCTACCTGGGGGCGACCTGTCTTCCATAAAATAACAGTTTATACTATTCAATCTACAACTTTACATTAATCTATCGTCTTACCTTCAAATAAATTTTCAAAACTCATATGCACAGCTTAAATCTATAGACCTACATTAATACCACCCTGAAGCTATTTACTGAGATTCCTTATCCCTAAAGTACAAAGATCTTTAGATTGAGATAAAACTTTGTACGAATATAAAAAATCTACTGATTTATTCGAAGCTTGGTATTATTCTTCTCAAGTAAACAACAAAGGGATTACATTTACAGAACAGAGTATTTACAGTAGTTTACAAAAATCATCGCGGATCAAAAGATAGAAATTTATCTAAAACAAATTTCCATCTTTGGAACATTGAACGAAAAAGTATTTGTTAGAGTCAGTTGGCAATTTAATCGCATCGAATGAAACAAGTCCCTATCTTCCGTTTGATCAAAGTAGGCATTTGTATAATCCAAAAGGGTCGGTAAGTCGTAGATTGTACTTCACAATTGAAATTCCGAACGGAGGACGATCACTTTCATTTCGCAGTAATTTAATTATTTTCACCTTCAAGGCTGTAAACAGGTGAAAGAATAAGTTGTAATATTGAACAAGGATATTGAATAGAATAGAATATAATGTATAGAGGCGAGCAAACTTCAAAAGAACGATCTCTTTTTTTAGCAGGTTAGACCAGAACTCAAAAATAGATAGATATTTTTTATCTTTAACAAATTCAAACCAATCAAAGCGAAGTGTAATAGTAATAAATAATTTTCCCCAAAATTGGTATTAATTTTCCCGGAATATTGGAATCTAAAAACTCTTGACGGGCGATAAATTTAGAATCATGGTCCACATCTGGATGGATATTTCAGTAATTTGTGACACCAATTCAAGTTTGAAAGTTAATAAGCTTATGCGTCCAATGTAAATTTATTACGCACTTATTATAAGTCCGCATGATTATAAGTCTACATTGAATATTAAGTACGGAAGCCGTTAGCTTCACGGGTCGGTACATAAAAATAACATTTACATAATATTACTAGAAGCGCTCATAGCCCAGGTGGTGTCAATCATAAGTAAGTGATGTAGCAACTTCTGGCGCGGATTTGTCGTGCTTCCGTGCTTCGGAGAGCACGTTTATATGATTAGATCTATGTCTAACGATTGAAGACTCTCCAACATAAAAACATTTCGACCTTCATGTGTGATTTTATTCTACGACTTTATATATTTTATGTGATTTTGTATAAAAGATAATTATGCCAAATTACAGCTTTCTCGACGGGCGAATGAACAGATATGACGATACTATAAAGGTTTCGTTTTGAATACGGAACCCTAAAATTATGGTTCCGTAATGTAGCCTTAGAACGTTAACCACTTTTAAAATGTATTTTTTTGAATTTTGCCATTTTTTAAACTCCTCCAAACTTCATTATAGTTACTTTAATTTTGATATTAATGTTATTTAATTGTTCCAATAAACATCGAGTATGTGAGACAATAATCGCCCCTAGTAAATGGGCAGACTGACATAGTATTTAGGAGACCGTATTTTATTGAATGTGTAGAAAACTTAAAACTTTTTTAAATCCCATTATAACCCCGCCCCGGTAAGCTTTGCATATTATTAAAATGTGAATTTATCCCATAACAATATTGCAAGGAGATCTTTGTGCTGACGGTATATGTCTGCTAAATTAATATCAAATTTTCAAAGATCATATTTTTATAGTAGTATCACAAAGTAAATTCAAAAGATTGTAAAATTTCTATTTTTTTACTACAAGTAATATGTTGTTTGGGGATATCGGATACGAAATAAATGCGACGTTTAACGCCACGGCTGCATGATTATACTTGTACCACAACAGCGAAGTAGAGTGAAGTAAGAAACAGTAACAAGACGGTGAGGTAAGGTGAGGTACAAATTCAAATAAAAAAACAAATATTCTTTATTGTTCACCAATTTGAGGTAAGGTGAGATAAGATGAGGTAAGATGTGGTAAGGTGAGGTAAGATGCGGTAAGTTGGGGTAAGGTGAAGTATACGGTATGCAACCGTAGTTTGCGAATGGGCTCTGCAAAGAACCTTATGCACATACAGTAATTGCTACGTTTTTACTATTTATATAGAAATACCTATTTATGTATGTGACACTAAATGTTTTACTAATAATGCCCTTACAAAATAATGCGTTCGCTTTTACCGATGTACGTATAATTAGCGTACAGAGAATAATGGCCGAACTCAACATAAATCTAAACAATCGCTCCCAGTATGTTGTTTAGATATTTACTAGCGATGTAACGTTTTGCCGAAATGTGGTTCAATCTGGACGCATGGCAGCGTCTCAGCCAAGTTCCGATTAGTAATGGAATTTTGAAATGTATTTAATCATCGTCTGTCTTAGCATCAAGTAACCATTTATTGAATTGGCCATTTTTAATGAACATTAACAGACTTTATTTAAATAAAAAATTTGAAAAATAAGTTTTCAAATTTTCACTTTAAATTTTCGCTCTTTGATTTGAAATAACAAAACACCTGTTTCAGTTTTTTTAAAATCAACCCCTAGTGGGGTTAATAGCTACATCTTCTACAAAATTAATATAAAAGTTCCACGACAATAAGCTACAACGTTTGTAAGTCGAGAAAATTAGGTAGAAACATTGTCTGCGGCTGAATCAGTGAGACATAGCTCTATAAACTGTGACGAGAAAACAAATCTGACAAGTTCTGATAACCTTGTACACTTGGTATCCCAAACAATAAAAGTAAACTTACCCAATAACGTCTGAGTCAGCGAATCTCTACTAATCTTTTATGTTCTACCCTCCAATAGAAACAAACATTATAAATTTACGAAACAGTGCCATCTGTGGTCAGCAACGTCAACTCCCCAAGTTTACTGACAATATTAGTTGCTCGTTGTACAAAACAACGTAATGTAAGCACCGCAGTCTTGGTAGTGTTATGCTGTTCGGATATTACGGATATTTTTACATTTGGTTATCAATGTGCGATTTATATTATAGATCATCTGAGAACATCCTAAAATATTTCACAAATATAAATAAAAAAAATAAAGAAGAATTTTTGATGGCCAGAATACATGCAAAACAATAGAATACACAATTAAAAATTTGAAAATACTTACGTTACGAATACATCTTTTGGACAGACTAACATAACAATATTCCTAATTTAATTTTACTCTTATCTAAGAATCTTTTTTATATCTTAATCTTTATTCTTTGTGTAAAAGATATAGAAGATATAATGTTGTTACAATGTACACCTGAAAGATTTTCAAATACTTTCTTTATTTAACTAAAATCACTAACAGTTTCGGATACTTATACAACTTACTGCGAAACACGACATCCCTTACACGGTTCGCTCATCGCTGTACGGTTGACTCGATGAGGGCGTTTACCCTAAACTACCCTTTACTGCATACATAGTCTTCTATCTCTTTCTGACTCTCGAAAAGAAATCTGACTTTAAGAAGTCGATTGAATCCTAGTAATTTTATTACATTAGGTAATCTTTTTATGTAAAAAGCTAACCAACGAACTGACGATCCACCTGATAAGTATTTTGTCCTGTAAGTGGCTATCGTCGTCCATGGACATACACGACACCAAAAGCATCACTGAGACTCTGCAATGAGAGAAGAAGAAAGAACTGTAGCTGACTCACGCAAGAGGGTAGTAGCCAAACAGGCTTTACAGAAAGACAATAATACAAGTAATGACTTCAACCCATTAATGGCCCACTACTGGGCATGGGTCTCTCCTCTTGAGGAGGCCTAGAGCATACTCCACCACGCTAGGTTAGTGGCTAACCCAAGTATCGGAATTTTTCAAACCGCCTGAGGGCCTCCGACATGGCTTAACGACTATTATCTTATGATAACAACCGGGACTGACGGCTTTACGTGCCCTCCGAAGCACGGAAATGCTCAAGAATTTTTGCCACTAGCGGTCACCCATCCAAATACCGATCGCGCGACGCGCTGTTGACGCAAGCCGCAGGGCTATGAGCGCTTTAATACAAGTAATATGAAAGACTAAATAATAATATTGACAATATTATAAAACCAACTTCAGAAACTTCCTGTTTTTAAAATATTTTAACAAATAGAACATCAACTGAACAATATATACGAGATTAAAATATAATAATATCGGAATACAGAAGCGAGTTATAATAAATTCAGGATAAATCTAAGCATAAAGTCGAACCGTCCATCCGTTGCATATTAATACAAACGAACTTTAACTATAGCTGACCGTCGGACCAGGCGACCGTGTTTGAAAACTCGACGTTTGTAGTAAAAGTTGTTACTATTTGCTTACACGATCCCTCAACTTACCATTAACTTTTAAGCACTATTTAGCTGAAATTAACGCTCGACCAATAGTCCACTATGAAACTCTCACAATAGTAATTGCTCGTTGCGTTGTAGGTAATTGCTCATAGGAAGAATTCATAATCTTTTTTATGGAAACAGCTGACAAACGAGTTGATAATCCACTCATCGTCATCACTGATGCTTTGCCTGCAAAGAAGAGAGAAGAAGACGGAAGAAAGAAAAAAGAACTAGCTCTCAAGCCCTATTGGCCCTAGCCCTTTCTAGGGGAACACACACACACAGGGGGGTCACATATGACGGGAGAGTTTATATTATGGGGAGAAGCTTTTATAATCTAGAAAGAAACTATTTTAGTCCAACGGGATGCGCTCGTAGTTTGGTGGGAAGTGCTCATAATCGGATGGGAAGCATTCATAATCGAACAGGAATCATATAGTCTTGCGGGAATGCTCATAATCGGAGAGGAAGCACTCATCATCTAACAATAAAAATTATTCGGCGATGGTTCGCGCTAGCATCACCGTCAAATCGCTCTAAGATCAAGAAATAAAGCATATTTAATTTTAATTAAAAGACTTCTTAAAATTAACTTCCAATTGATATCAGTAATCTATCTACGTATATATAATTTCTGGATAAATAAACTGCTTAAAGATAAACACCATGACGTTTTCACAGTTATAGGATAATGTATAAATACGAGTAGAATATTGAAAACGGCCGTAAACAATCGAAAAAAATCGAGTTTAATTCGAATATTCGTAAACAAGAAGTAACATGATCCCTGACGTAATAATAGCAAAATTGGCCGAAGCCTTTGATATTTTATTAATTGAACCGGGGGCGATAACTGTGATTTATTATGGACGTGTTCGACGCTAGAGTTAGGCTGACCCTTTCAAACAGTTATAAAGTTTGCCCGTGATCGCTTTATATGCTTATTTTATTGAAATTTACCCTCTGATGTATTATCTTTGAAGGCAGTTAGCTTACTCCGTTCTCAGAAGTAATTCTAGTGAGTTGAAGAGTATTTTTGAGGGTATCTAGGCTAATCCCAAGGTTGCTGATGAGTATACTAAATTCCTAATTGCCTTTGCTACATTTTCTAGCTACTGCGCGTTTAGGTGCTTATGTAGCCAGTACAATTAAATGCTTTGATGTGTCTGCTAGAAGCCTTGGATTCAATTCTCAAATGAAACAAGACACGTAATTAGACTAGTCTATTAGAAATACCATCATCAAAGCCATGGTTTAACCTCAGCGATTTTTCTTGCATAATACAGCCTTCAATCCCTATTTAATCCCGTCTAACGACAGCGGAGTAGCAGTGGATTGCGAACCGCAGATAAAACGGACGTATCCCCATTACATTTGCAGTAAAACTCGTTCCGAGGTTCATAACAATTTTTTACCGATACTATTACAATATAAAGAGGGCTTGCGACAGTTATGTTATGGTCATAGCACACATATCAACTCGTAAACGGAACGTAAACGTATCAACTCTTGCATGTCAGTATTCTTTGTATGAAACTCCCTACTGTAAAGCACACATATCGGATTCGTAACGTAACCGCCTCGCCTCGAGACAAGCTCACGAACCGCGGTACGGTGCGTGGACGACTTGCCGTACCCGCGCTTACGTCTCACCGTACGCTATCCGTCGACTTTCCGTTTCCTCGTGCACGCCCCGCGCCGCGGCTACCGCTGCGTCGGCGAACTGCTGTCATTCATTCCGTCAACCAGCGGCCGGCGAGCCGTAAGCGCGGCGTCGCCTAGCCGTAAGCGCGGCGACGCCTAGCCGTAGCCGAGCTTACGTTAGGTTGACGGCGAGGCGATCCGGTGCCGATCCCTTTCCGAGTTGATATGTGCGCTACGACCATTAAGCGTAATCCTCAAAATCCGAATACTTCTTCATATGATACGGAAATGGACAATTCGTTTGGCGTTTGTTGATGCGATTGGGTGTTACTGATGTCTATGGGGAACGGTTACCACTTACAATCATTATAGTTCGTCTCGTTTATTATAAAATTATCGATTGTATCTTATATATAAAATTCTCATGTCACAATGTTAATTACCATACTCCTCTGAAACGGCTTGACCGATTTTTATTAAATTTTATATGCATATTCAGTAGGTCTGAGAATCGGCTACTATCTATTTTTCATACCCCTAAGTGATAAATAAGAGTTGTCCACCCCTAACATTTTATTTTTATTTTTTGGACACATTTTTTTTTATTTTTTTATAATGTGGCATTAGAAAATACGTACAATCCTAAAGTTTCACCCTTCTATCACCAACTCCTAATTTTTAATAGTCATTTGATTCAACTTGATAGATAGGATAGCTTACATCTCAATTTATAGTCGCAATATTTTATTGCAAATTATTTCCGCGTGCGAAGCTGCGGGCATCAGCTAGTAATATTATAGAACTTTGATTTTATCATATATTTTTTTCAAAATTCAGTTGTTCAATTTATACCTTAGTCTTTGGGTTATAAAAAAGTACATGAGTACCAAATTTCAACTCATTTAGTCCAGTAATTTCGGAGTAAATTGGCTGTGAACGGCGGTCGCCTAGACGCACGAGTGATCCTGTAAGGGTTCCGTTTTTCATTTTTTCGTACAGAACCCTAAAAATGTTGAGCAACCGACGGTAATTTGTTTATAGTAAGATCCAGTATGTTCCAGCTCCAGTTATAGAAATATAATTAAATTGAATTGGGTCTCATCCAGAAACTGATACTGATAGTAATCTGAAGGACAAGCTTCGAAGATGTACCTAGAGACGATCACGTGACATTGTGAATATCTGAGCCCTATCCATTGGTTGAATACACATCTACAGCCTTCAAGAGTCTACGACTCTTAAGTCAACAGGTCTATGAATGGTCAAAATTGTTCATCCAGTATCACGTGAGGTATATTAAAATAATATACCTCTTCAAAGCGTGTCCTGTGATTACCAAAAGCTTCTTGGGTCCCATCAATTAACTTGGTCTTCTAATTTTACACACAGTACATAGATAACGACAGAACGATGTTAACTTATAAAGCTTCGTATGCTTAGGTAATATACGATTTTGGAACGAAGTTCCTTATCGCGCGTTGTGCAAGGGGGCTAGGCGGAAAATTTCGACACTTTTTAATTTTACGAATGATCTACACTTTTTTTGAAGTGATTCACAGAGTTTTACAGAGATGGCGCTGTACAACTTTCTGAATCACGCTATGTTTTTTTCCTATTTTACTTATGTTAGCGCCAAAGAGTCTCAACAGCGTGATTCAGAAAGTTGTAACTAGTTGAAACTAGATGGCGCTGTACAACTTTCTGAATCACGCTGTTGAGACTCTTTGGCGCTAACATAAGTAAAATAGGAAATAACTTCGTTCCATCCAGGTGTCCTTTGACACCTCTCAAGTTTTTTTATTTAGTCTGGCAAACGTAAATGCTAACATTTATTCCCCTAGAAAATTCATTCTCATCCCGTCCACTGAGCACTGTAATTCCTCGTTAATACCTTTATACTTCAGTCTCTTCGTTAAAACATTAAAAAAGACAAGAAACTACACGCTTTGTAACATCCTCATTAATTCCTACATGTCTTGTTTCACAGGAACATCTACAAGACTCAAACGAGTCTAAACATTGTACAGTTTTTATAATAACTACCTCGTTATAACGTCTAGTTCTCTCTACTGTGAAATTCGTGTTCTGAGATAAAATCAGACGCTCAGAGAGCGATTCTTCAAGCGCGCGACACAGTTCCACGTGATGAAAATGGATTCAGTAAAATCTGATCTTTCTTTCGGGGTAATGACCTTCTTGTAGATACATGTTGGGTGTTGTATTTTGTGTCTTAGGAATATAGTAAGTTCATTTATATAATATAGTATTTAAATTGTATTTATTTTTTATAGATTTAGAGAAATATTAATAAACTTGACAAGTGTAAATTAAACTCGCTTGGAGATTGACGTTGATTACGTATTAAGTATTTGTACGTATTACGTATTAAGTACGTTGATTATGTATTTACCGTTATTTTTCTATTTTATTTATTTTTGCCGTTTTTTAAGACCATAGACTTCTATCTCATAAGTTTTCCTTTAATATTTATGTAAAAGCTATTATCTGTATAATTTTTTTTTTAAACTCTGGCGTCTGTAGCTTCAGAGATAAGGGGGTGAATGGTAAATTTTTGGCTTTAGTTTTCGTTCCTTCTTGAACAATTTTAAAACTATGCATTGTAGAACTAAATGTAGCAAATGTTATAATGTTATAACAAAAATATATTTGAGATCCTTACAACAAGTTCCTTCATTTGACATACGCCCAATTCATTTGACATACGACACGTTTTCGTTTTTTTTTCAAATTCAGTTGTTTACTTTATACCTTCGTCTTTAGGTCACAAGAAAGTACATGAGTACCAAATTTCAACTCATTTGGTCCAGTAGTTTCGGAGTAAATTAGCTTTAAACGGCGGTCGCCCAAACGCACGAGTGATCCTATAAGGGTTTTGTTTTTTCGTACGGAACCCTAAAAATGAAAATAATATCTCTGCAACGGCATACTTTTGGATAAAACTCTATGGGGTCATTACATAATGATCCAACGTATCCTTACTACCCTTTTACGGGATTGTGATCAAAACCCAGTAACCCTGTAAGGCTGTAATATATCTTTTATTATTTAATAGCTTTGAATTAGTTTAATAAGTCTCGTAGTCAGTATACTCGTATAGGTCAAATCGTGCAATTTAAATTTTAGTTCTTGGTGCTTGATTGAGCTGAAATTTTGTATACAGCAATTTGATAATTGGACTACAATGTAGTGTAATATTGTCCTAGATTTGGTCTGACGAAGGAGCTAGGAGTTAGGGATTAAGCTACCGAAACTTTATCTATTTGAAGGCGTTTGATTTGTCTCGAGAATTACTCTAGCTTTGTTATTTCCTCCAGAGCTGGAAGATGGCTAGCAAAAATTTTGCAACAAAAATAACTATATTAAAAGAAACAGTCTTCTACTCGTAAAAACCTATAGGTATCTACATCGCCATATTCACACACGTAATTAAGTTTTTAGCAAAGATTAGTCCAACTAACAAGGAATATCATTACTATAGTAACAAAGACGATTACATATGGGCACCGTATTACTACTGGAGTCTGATATTTAATTAAAACACCGACCTTCACTTTGAAGTCAAATTTGAGGAGGGTATAGTTCAGTGAAGGAATTAAAATCTATGGAAACCGACAGCTCAACTAGCTTCACGACTCCAATCAAGTTTACTATTTGAAGTATGCCTAGATTATGTTTATGATTACTTACGAACTATTGATTTGTATATCGCTTGGAAACTTAAGCATTAGTCAGCGTTTTGCCCGCGGTTTTCTCGTGTTACTACGAATATGTTTTACGCAAGAAGCTTATAATTGTCACTCCTTTAAGTATTTTTTTATTTAAGTAGTACAAAAAATTTAAGATTTTTTTCTTACTAATTTTAGATTTTTTTCTTACTTTCTAATACTTCCATTTAGGTAAGCTGTAGTAGGCTGAGTTTACATTTTGCCTTTTGAATTTTTGCATATTTTTATTTGAACGCAAAGTTTTGTAGGTACTCACGCCACTAGTTAAAAGTTTGAAGGGCGGACAAAGTTGCACTATTTGACGTCGACTGTTTAATTAGATAGGACTCGTTAAGGAAAATAGGACTTTTAGTCGAACTATTTTCCACTTTGAGTGGTGGCTAAGGTTAGACATGCTATTTTACTCCGATTCAGTGAAAGACCATAATAGAAACAATGTATGACCGCTACTGGCAAAGATTTTAACGTTATAAACGGTAACAAATTAGCCATCTATATACATTGAAGTATTATTACTAGCGTATAGAACCAACCGCAAACATCATGTATGTCCCAATGCATTGGCGCCACGTGGCTTCAATCTTTCGTTCGATTTTGAAAGGAGAACCGGGGCTCAGTTTTGAAAATCAAACCTCCCGGGCGGGACACATTTTGTTCGAGATGTCTGTTCTATGACATTATACTTCAAAGTCTATATAGTACATTTTAATGTGGCTTGAGTAAAATCTAAGTTCACTCTATAAATTTCACCCTTAGTATGTGATGATCGATTTAAATTCAGCCTTCTCCATGTCCTCAACATCGGTATTTATAGGGATGATGAACACCAATCATGAGCTATAAGTAAAACCTTATATCTAACATTATAAACATATTAAAGAGAAGCGACTGATATCTCGCATACTAATCTATGAATTTAAATAAGATATATTCTTATTTAAAAGCGCGTGACACATATAGATGGTGTTGATTTTACAAATGTTCCGATTTTCGTAATTAATAGCGCGGTGGAGATATAAAACGCATTCTCAAGAGTCATTTAGAAAGATTAGGGCCGGGTATCCGAACACTACATCACCGTGTACCTATAGTCGCATCAACATAGTGCATAATATACGTACAATTTAGTACAAGCATTAAAGAAGTGCACAGGAGGCTACTTGACTTACAAGTGTAAACAATATTGTAGTTATAACATGAAATAAAGATTTGAAAAATTAATAACTAAGTTTTCGTCACATTATTACTGTCTTTTAAATACCTGTATGTTTTATTTTAAAACACAGTTAAAAATTTTTTAATTGCAAAGACTCGAATGTAGAAAATACCATAAACCATTATGTCCGTCTGTTGTAATTCCTATTATAAATTTTTAATTGAGGTTAAACAAAGAACCAAATAAACTAATACCCTAATTATGTGTTTTATTTTCCATTTTTTTTATAATATAAAAAACCGACGGACAAGAAGATGAATCATCTGATGGTAAAGGTGATCGCAGACACCCATGGACATCAGTAACACCAAAAAGTCATTGTTGCTCACCAGGATGTGGGGAACCTCCCCTAAAGCAACCATTTTAACCGTAATGGCTTATAATATTAACCCCAGTCCCACGCTGGATGGGTGTTGTAAGAGCCGACTAAATCTGGCCCGCTGGTGGTAACGCCTCTCGGAGAGATTAGGTATATCGGTAGTGATTTTAACAACCCATTAATACCATTCTTACTATTATTATTTCTCCATGGGGACCGCCTGGGTAGCTACCACCCTTGAGCATGAGTCAGCCGCCAAACGACTCGTGTTCCGGCTGGGGGCTTGAGAGCCAGTTCTTTCTTTCTTTTTCTTCTCTCGTTCTTGGCCAGCAACGTATTAGTGATGCCTTTGGTGTTGCTGATGTCCATGGGCGACGATTACTTACCATCAGGTGGATCGTCAACTCGTTTGCCGGCTATTCAATAAAAAAAAATACTTATGTGAAACGTACTATACCACCCTCTTACAAGCAACCATGATTTAGTATTCTTACGTATGTCGGTTACATTTTAAATAACTTGAATAAAGTTAGTAATTAACCTTCCCGGCTAGTAGTCATGTCAGACATAGTAACATGTGTCTATGGGAAATAGTCATCATTAAACATGTGACTAAATTTTTAACTGGTTTACCATGTAACTTGATAAAGCTTATCTCCTATTTATTGACTTTATAAAGATAACCAAGAAGAACAACGTTAATCGATACTCAACCTTATTACTCGAAACATCTGCATCAAAATCGACTGATTGGCTGGTTAATTGAATTAATTAAACACTTATATCAAACAGGAATCTTGAGATAAGAGTTAACTTTCGATTTCCTTTTAAAGATAACGATTTTAGGTGTTTGTCACATAATTTGGTCTTTATTTTCATAGTGATAAGAGTTTCAATACCGTTTTGTACATTAAAATAATAATATGTTGATTTTGTTCTATTGCAAAATTTGAATTGAATGGATCATTAGAATTACATTATTAAGAGAATATTTGAATACAATCGTAATTCAAGATTTGTTTCAGTTTTATCGAAGCGTACAACTCTATAATAATTTGATGTCTGTGTATTTAACGTGATTATAAAAGTTTGTCAATTATATTATGAACAATTAAATTCATAAGCATTTATATAAGAAATCCCCAAACTTAATTTATTATTTCTCTCCCCAAAAAAAGAACTAATACAGGCATAAATCACCTGCAATCATGAATATTTTGAGACCGTAGGTATTTCTATGGTAATAATTCTATCTATGTCATCCGAGACAAGAATTCCTTCCCCAAATAAAACTAGTAGAATAATGACTGTGGTTTAAAAAATAATAGTTAAAAAAACTAAAAAAACAAGCTTTTATAGAAAATCCAACTAAAACATAGAAAATAAATTTAAATTAAGAATCGTGTAATTGTAATAAAAGCGTGGGGTGTATGGTGTCAATGAATAGAAGGATTATCATTTTGATAATATCTTAAAAAGCACCCCACGCTATAGTGTTTTTAACTATTATTTTTTAAACCACAGTCATTATTTATTTTTTCATTATTTAGTTTGATTTTTTGAAATGAAATTCAGGTTTTTTTTTTCTTCCATTTTTCTTTAAATATTGAATTGTCATCGGTCCTCAATAACTCTACGAAGTTTGGAAAAAATCTGACCATATGAAGTGGGTCCAAATCAAGTCCAAAGGAGTCGGTTACAAGTTACAAACATACAGGTGGAGCTAATATAAAGCGTGTAAAAATATCTACTGCCTTCTAAACCCCAATATAGATTCAAATTAAATTACAAATTTTATGGACCAATGGATAATTTTCACAGTCTGTGAACAAAAAATAATTTTAATGATACCCTTCATTATTAAATTACGAGCGAGGTTCGTTAAACGGAAAAAAGGAAATTGATGCTCTAATAAGTCTAAAATTTAATTATAAAAATGCGCCCTATTTGGAGCGGGATCAGACACATAAAAGACATTATTTCTTAAGAAATTGTTTCTGTGATAATATAATGAAAACAGCAAGGATAGACAAGATAGTGTCAATAACATCTCATTTTACGTCTTTACAAAAATTGAGTTCTAGTTATTACACAGTCATGTATAGGATTGCCAGATGGTCGGGAATTATCTGGATTGTCCCGACATTTCACATGATGTCCAGACAAGTCCCAACAAAATACAAAGCAAAAAAAAGCAAAGCAAAGCAATAACCCATAATTGTCCCACTGCTGGGCTCGGGGTCTCCTCTCACAATGTGAGGGGTACAGGCCATAGTGTACCACGCTGGCCAAGTGCGGATTGGTAGAATTCACACACCTTTGAGAACTTTCTGGAGAGCTCTCCGGTGTGCAGGTTTCCTCACGATGTTTTCCTTCACCGAAGCAAGTGATAACTAACTTGTAATACGCACATAATATTTGAGAATTAGAGGTGCGTGCCAGGATTTGAACTCGGGCCCCTTGGTTCGGGAGACCAACGTTCTAACCGCTAGGCTATCACTGCCTTTTTTTATTTCAGTCTTCCCATCTGGCGACCCTAGTCATGTACTAGTAATTCGGGTCGGCAAAGGCTGCGTACTACTAGGCAGTAATAAATGTGTTGAACAACTCTGACCTGAAGTAATTATCTACCAATATTCGACAGAATTCGACTGGAACCAATCATAGCTGCTAAGCCTTTCGGCATACCTTCGCTACATTGCCATATAAGTGGATCGGCATAATTCCGTAGTTAGCATAGCATACCAAGCGGCATTTTATCAAACACTAGCTGACCGGGCAAACGTTGTCCTGATACATTAATTATATCTAGATATAGGGACACCTTAATCACAAAGTGGTATGAAATATATTTTACGACCTATTCTCGTATTTACCAAATATACTTACACAAAAAAATTTCATAAAATTCGGTCGAGACGTTTCAGAGGAGTTCGACCGCAAACACACTGACACGAGATTTTTATATATTAGATAGAATATAATCCACATTGTATTCGAATTTACCGCCGGTGTGCCGATTGCAAGCCAAAATTATGTGTAGAGAGCTCCCCTTATTACACAGCTCAAGATATTTAGCAGTAATCTAAGTGGTATGTGAAGTCTGTCAACTATTCGTAATATTCCGTTCAGACATTCTCATGAGTAAGGTTTAACAAAGGCGTAGATGTCTAAGGATGTGCTACTATGACGTATACTATACTATGACTATAATTATTAGTATTATTATATAGAAGTTTCACTTCAAAAACACAGAATAACAGTTACATAACGAAGTACGTTACGCAAGTTAATCCACTGGACAGCACGAGCCGTTCTCTAGGTATCAAATATTTTCCGAACCCGACGCTGTGGGCCACACAACACGAACCAATTTACTTGTTATCGCCGGCACAGAGGTGCAATCTTTTATCATAGAATACCGGTGGAAGGTTTTGGTAAATATTTTTAGGTTCGAACAAGCTTGAAGTTAAATTCAAGTCAACTGAAAATTTTAGGTGATGTTTCGTTACGCAAAAGTACATAGTTTATTACTATCAGATAAAATTATCAAGACTTAATTCTTCTTATATGAAATCTTCTATTCCATTTTCCATTTCTGTATCCTTTTCACATTAATTGAAATATTCATTCAAAATTTAAAATTGAAATTGCAGTTACAGCAAACTGCAACTATAACACTTTTTACGTTTTTAATAAATAAAAGTTCTATGGAACACTGGCACGATTTTACTACTTAATTATTACTAAGTAGGTAAGTAGTAACAAGTTGCATGGCAGTAGCAGTTCTTATAACATATCATGCAAAATCCATATGAAAACAACTTGGCTTGATTACACGCAAGGTAAACACAGCCCTCTTTAAACAACCGACTGCATTTCATGACGACACTCGGTTAAAACAAAGCTAAGCAAATTGCAACCTTAATACTTTAGTATTAAGAACATGGTATAAGTATTCATAGATCCAAAGAAAGTAGGTTAGTGATAAAATCCTATGGTCATTCACACCCCGCCTTCGAGGTGTTTTGAATCGTAGCTCTATTTGTGTAAGGTAAAACATAGGGGAAGTAAGCCCAAGACGGGTACCCAGCCTAAAAAGGGTAGGCAATGCGACATCGTCAGATTGAACGCTGGACTTGCTGTGAACAGTGCAACAGTCGCTCCGCATCCCGCTCCATCTGAGGCAGTCAGTAAAAAACGAAGCTAGTAGAAACACGTGCGCAGTGACCAAAAATATTTTTTCGTCTGTTTCGATAAAAAATTGCGAGGTAAATTCAGATTGATTTTTGCTTTGGCTTAAATGTCTGTCTAATAGTGTTGATTCAGTATCAAAATAAACTTATTGAAGTATATTTTCATACTCAACACACTGATTTAGAGTTAATATTTGAAGGTTATTTTTCGAATAATGCAAACTTCTAGCTAAAAGGCAAAATGGGTAGGGCAAAATGAGTACCTACTCGTTTTGCCCCTTTTTTACGTGGGGAAATCCTCATGGATGCCATGAATACTGTTGGCTATGCCGGGCTCCTACCGGCTAAAACCACCACGGGTGTACTCCTCTACACCGTCGCGTCGGTCAGGATCACGGGTACGCTCTCGCATTCTTCCGCGAGCCTGACAGCGCTGGTCCTTTTTGAGATCCCTTTCTCAGCATGGATCTGGAGTTTAACCATCCCTTTTTCACTACAAGGCACGCGGCTCATACACCGCGCGCACCTTCTCGAGGCTTTATTTTACTGACGGCTGACACCGTGTCCACCGTCAAGACATCAATTCATGGAGGACGGAGAAGGGCCTGGTAGGCCCTCTTCCGACGTCCTACTCTCCGGCTGCAAATTTGGAGGTTAGATGATATCTCCCTCTCCCTCTCCGCAGCTTCTTTCTGCGACATAACCTCCTCGCAGCAGGAAAGTCCCACATCCCAAGACCTCTCAGTTCTGACCATTGCTCTTATTATGGTCGAAAGCGAGAGATCGTCCCCCATTTCTGCGACGAGTTCACGGCGCTCATCCTCCCAGGCTGGGCACACTAACAATGTGTGTTGCGCCGTATCCTTGACGCAGCTGCAATGGTTGCCACCATTGCCTGGTGGTCGGTTCCCTTCCAGCTATACGTCACAAGTACTTTCCGAAACAACCATGTCCGGTGAGCACCTGTATGAGCCGGAAGGTAAACAACCCATGCCGCCTATCCAACCAATCCTCCAGGATCGGACGGACAGCCTCGACAGTCCAGCATCCGGCTCTGAGTTCAGCCAGCTGCTTTTTCCACCTTTTAGTCACCGACTGTTGAGCGTGGAACTTCCACTCTTCCATTTCTCTTGGCGAGGGTAGAATACACCGGGCCCGGATCTGATTGCCAATCATATAACGAAGCTTGAGCATCCCGCCAAGACGCACGCTGCCTCGAAGGAGATGGTGCGATATCCTCGAGTGACTCCGATAGCCATCACCCTCTGAGGTTTTCTTAAAAGGGCGATGGTTCTATCAGTCAGCTCTTCTTCCCATACGGGAGCTCCGTATAAGGCCATAGATCGCAACACTCCTAAATAGAGGCGTTTGCTACTTTCTTTAGGCCCCCGGAGGTGTGAATAGAAAAGAATAAAAATAGAAGCAAATAGAAGAAGTACATTTAAGTTGCTTATTTTTAGACTGATTATGATGTAGCTAACTTAGAAATGTTCGAGAGATTTATGTTACTTTTAAAACATTCTGAGTAAGTCAATTTTGTTAAAGTCCTGAACAATTTGAATACTGTGATTAATTTTTTTGCAAATATTTATTGTTCTATTTAATATAAACACATAATCTTTCAATTCTGCTAGCTTCTTTCAATTTCCTACCCATCTTAGGCCGGCCTTCCGTTTTGCCCGAGGCCAGTACCCATTTTAGGCCCCCCCTGCGGGCAAAATGAGTTTTTCGAAGGTTTATGTTATTTGCTCATAATAATTTTGCTGGTGTAGTTTTAAGTAATATGACTTAATTTTATAAAACTATACTAAACTCCCTTACACGCATCAACTTAAGTCTTTAGAAATTATGTTATTAACATGCTCAAACTTTAATTTTGCCTTAAGGTACCCTTCTTGGGCTTACTTCCCCTACGTTTTAATTGTAGGACGGCACGCGATTGTAAAACTGTCACGAATACGTCTTTATAAGTATTGAATGTTCGCAAAGACGTGCGAGGAACGAATTTTCGTTCAGCCATTCGATATCTGTTTGCTCCATATTAGAAGAATGTAGGAATTGGTCTGAAAGTTTTGAAATGGCGAGTATACACGTATACGAGTATACATATAGTTTATTGCATTAGCGTCTCTGTACGCGTATCGTGAAGAAAGAAAAGAATGTGAACTATTAAGAATGTAAGTTGGTCATTTCCATGCATCCTTATCATTTAAAATATTCATCTATGCTATAATAACCCTTGCCTATGAGTTGAGTTTTTACATTTCCACCGGCAAGTCACGTATTTGCTTTGGGACTTTATTATAAAATTTTACACCGAGCCCCATAAAATAATGCTGAATTTTAGAAAGACGGTAGGTATGAAGAGGGAGCCAATTGATGCATCCTTCTTGCTTGCTGATTTAAAACTAGCCGGCAAACGAGAAGACGAGCTATCACATTATAAGTGGAGTGAGAGCCAGCTCTTTATTTATTTATTTAATTTTTGCAACACCTTAAAACTAGGGTATACAAAGGCAAAAACTTAATGCCTAATGGCATTCTCTACCAGTCAGCCCTGGGTGCTGGTGAAGCTCTTTCTTTTCTTCTCTCTTTATTTCCCGGCAACGCATCAGTGATGCCTTTGGTGTTGCTGATGTCCATGGGCAATGATAGCCACTTACCATCAGGTGGATCGTCAGCTTCTTTGTTGGCTTTGTCCATAAAAAATGGTCACCATAACCCATGGTCTCGCTTCGCAAGCAGGACCACTACCAATTCTTCAAAGATCTTTGCACACCAGCATTACGTGAACTCCACTTCAACTCCACTCAAATTAATCAGCTCATTCTCAAATGATAGAACCCTCAAAAATCCTATTAGGCAAATTTACTTTAGCTAGGGATACTATGGACTTGATATTCGGTTTTTGAATAAAACCCATGCATATCATGCATATCCAATGCACGATCTCAAAAAACATGACGCGATTGCATAGTGTTGGAATAGTTTATTCCCATCTGTACCAACATGTCTCCATTGAGCAGTTACAGCTGATGTACCTACAAGACAACTTGCCTTGTATCTCATCAGCTGTTACCTTAAGGATAGACACAATATTGAGACACATGGTAATAAACTATGTACCAAGAACTTTACTTTTATTACGTATCTTCATCTTACGTATCAGATTTTTCATGATGGTATTTTTATTCAAGACAACTCTTTAGTCAATCTTAGTTGGCAGATAAACAATTGTGTTATTTGGTACTGGTGTTTTGGTGTTTTGGGACACTCATTTCTATATTTTTTATGGTACCAACAACCAAAGGAATCTTAGATGTTTATTCATTTATTTATTTAAGAGCAAATCCGACCGAAATAACGTTGAGTGTTATTTTATGAGATCTTAGATGCTTAACATCATCAGAATAAAACATTCCCACGGCTGGGCTTAGTTCTTTCTCGGTGGACATCTTCACAAAAGCCAATGGCCTAACCAAGTGCAAGTTGGCAGACTTCAAACTTTGAGGACATGATGGAGAACTCTCAGGTATGCAAATTTCTCACGATGTTTTCCTTACAAGGCTTCCTTACACCGAGTAATTAGGTACCATGGTAAGAAAATTCTGTGTTAAAATAGTAATTTCAATAAATAAAAATGTTATTATAAAAATAACAAGCAATAAAATCCATTCTATGCTTTGAATAAAATTTGTTTGAATTTTTCTATTAAACATTTTTTAAATTTTATATTTAAATGAATTTACGCTTTCTTAACACATATTACTTATTACTATATATCATAGAACATAATATTATAATATATTATATATAATATTCAAACCATGTTTTCATGAATGTTTTGCCACAAAATAAGAACAAAGATCCTCATTTTAGTTTAAAAGTTACTCTATAAAAATACGTTTCTAATGTAAAAACAAAAACGAAACCTAAAACAATAAAATGGGCTAACCGCTACACGCCTGGTTAAAACGAATAGCAACGTTTTGTTGCGGGTATGTTGTAAACACCAATTATGCTTCTAGAAACGCGCGGGTTTCTACTACATACTAGTAAAACAATAAGACTCGCATGATCGCTTTTTCATCGCCAATCGATACTAACATCGGGTTGAATAAGCTTCGCGACCGTAAAGCGACCTAACCCAATTTGTACATAGACGGTTCATTTTACAACCCCTTGTTATTTGAGTAAGCGCCGTTAAATACATTCTAATGTTAGCTTCGGTGTGTTTAATTGTTCCGGGTCACGCAAGGCTATATCCAGGAGGATAGGAAATAAAAGGGTATTACCAATAAATAAGACAGCTACAAATAACAGCAGCTGTTTTAAAAGAAGACGATAATATCATTTTTTAACGACCCGTGTGGCGCAATGGTTACCATGCCGGATCGCCGCGCCAAGGGTTCGATTCCCAGCGAGGCAGAAATTTGAATGATGAGTTTGAAATTCTGTTCTTGGTCTGGGTGTGAATGTCCTTGTCTTGTGTGTTGTCCATGGCACCCACGACACAGGGAATGCTAGTGTGGGGCTATGAGTATGAAGCGTTATTTATTTATTTATTTATGATTTCATCGCCATCCACAAGTTTCCTCAGGCTCAGGTCTTCTCTGAAAATTCTAAGGGATGACACGAACTGATCACACTATTGTAATTAGTTGACACTGCACTATGATTACATAGATACTAGTGTGGCTAACTTATATCACTACCAAGAACTTTATATATCTGGACGACAAGCTTTGAAGAGGTACTTGAAGATAGATCACGTGACATTAAACGAATATCTGCGCCCTTTCATTGGTCGAAGTGACATACTGACACCCTAGGAGTGGCTACAAGTCCTACGAGTGTCTCTTATAGATAACTTACCTATTAATTTCATCTTCATTAAGTTTAATAACTTTACTGTTTAAATTTTAAAGAAGTTCGAAAGAAAATAATCTAACATTTTAACAAAAAATTAACCGACTTCAAATGAAGTACATTGTACTTTTGACATGGATACCATTGTCAGATCTCGCTCAAATTAATGTGGGACTACGCGACAAGCACCAGCTTTCAATTAAAAAAAGAATCATCGAAATCGGTTGGCGCGATATTGAGTTATTCGTCCATTTATCGCGCACATACTTAATGCAAATTTAGGACTTATATGATTTTGACATGGATGCCATTGTCAAATCTCATTAAAATTTATGTGGGACCACACGACAAGCACCAGCTTTCGATTAAAAAAAGAATCATCCAAATCGGTTCACCCAGTCCAAAGTTCTACAGGTAATAAACATAAAAAAAAATACAGTCGAATTGAGAACCTCCTCCTTTTTTTGAAGTCGGTTAATCAATAAAAAACATTATACATATTACAAACACATCATTAAAAGTCTATAAAAACTAAATATGTATTAAGGTTTTCTCGTGAAATGCGTAATATAACTACGATTTCGTGCCGAAGGTGTATTCATTATGCAAGTCGGCGCCTTGTATTCATTAAAGGCGACCTGGCGACAGTCATCTTTATCTGATGCATGTTTAAACAATGTCTGTTAGTCTGTCTGCAATTTTACAAGCAATATATTAATAAGTGAAACTATATTTGCCATCAACAGTGCCTACTTCAAGATTAGAAAAGAGAGGTTTGCCTTTTGTTTACAAAGTTTTTAATCGATGTCAATGGTCTCTTATTATCATTACCAATAACCCTATTTTTATAGCTTAAGGGGCTGACGAATAATCTAACATTTTAACAAAAAATTAACCGACTTCAAATGAAGTATATTGTACTTTCGACATGGATGCCATTGTCAGATCTCGTTCTTTATGTGGGACCACACGACAAGCACCAGCTTTCGATTAAAAAAAGAATCATCCAAATCGGTTCACCCAGTACAAAGTTCTGAGGTAACAAACATTAAAAAAAAACAGTCGAATTGAGAACCTCCTCCTTTTTTGAAGTCGGTTAAAAAGAGAGGTTTGCCTTTTGTTTACAAAGTTTTTAATCGATGTCAATGGTCTCTTATTATCATTAACAATAACCCTATTTTTTATAGCTTAAGGGGCTGACGTTTTCGTCAGCCTGCAGACCTGATGGTAAGTGATCACCGACGCCTATGGACATGAACAATACCAGAAGAATTACCAATGCGTCGCCGGCTCTGAAGGAGAACTATTTTTACACCTTTTTTGAAAAACCCCATGTCATAGCGCTCCGGGAATACCGCAGAAGAAAGTTCATTCCACAGTTTGCACGTACGTGGTAAAAGAATCGTGAGAATCGGACTGTAGAAATTCCATTAATTAAGCCACACGATAATATTTTTATTATTGTAATTAAGACATGCCTTTATAATTACGTCAGTATGTACTGTTTTAAAATTTTCTAGCGAGGGGTACTGGTTTTCATTCCCGGACGGGTCAAACATATATGTGACAGCTTTTTTACTTTTTATTTGCGGCTTAAGGGACCTAGTGTGTACATTAAATAATAAGATATAATTTATATAACATAATATAATTCATATACCTACTTACTTAGTTTTTTTATTATGATAAGTATTTACGTAAAGTTAACATTAAAAGGTACTCAAGAATTGCAAATTAATGTAAGGATTTACCAGTAATTATACGAATAGAACACAGTAAACAAGTATAGTCGCTTGCATACTAATGTGTTATTCCGACGTCGGGTCTTTTCATATAGTAACGGTGTCATTCTCATTCCTGTTAGATTTTTAGGGTTCCGTACACCTGATGAAATAACGAAACCCTGATATGCATTCTTCGTATTAGTTGTGTGTCTGTCTATCTGTGTTTGATGCACCCGGCTGTTGGAAGAAAAAGGTTGAAATATTAAATGTATTTATCAGTAATGTTACTTTTAAATATAATTATTATATTTATTTGACGACCCATGTAGCGCTATAGTGATCGTGCCAAATCGCCGTACCAAAGGTCCTAGGTTCGATTCCCAGCGAGGCGGAAATTCGTATGATGAGTTTGAATTTCTGTTCTCGGTTTGGGTGTGAGTGTTCTTGTGTTTGTGTGTTTTCCATGGCACTCACGAAACAGGGAATCCTAGTGTGGGGCTATGAGTAAGTAGCGTTATTTCTTTTTTATTTATTTATTTAACAAGAATTATTTGAACAAAATTCTGTGTCATACCCGTTTTTTTTTGATAATTTATCCTATTATAACGGGAGCCAATTCTAACGTTAAGTAAGTTGCTTCAAGAAACTTTGTGTTTTCGTTGCGTCTTCGAAGTTGGCTTTAGCCTCTTTTACTTATCAATAACACTGCAAATTAGTGAATTACGCAACGCAATTTTAATATAAATTCCATAAAAATATATTAGTAGGTAACTACGTATTCATCTATACTAATATTATAAAGAGGAAACCTTTGTATTTTTGTATTTTTGTATGTTTGCAACGAATAAACTCAAAAACTACTGAACCGATTTTAAAAATTCTTTCACCATTAGAATGCTTCTTTATTCCTGAGTAACATAGGCTATCGGATTTTTGGAAATTCATCCCTTAAGGGGTGAAAATAGCGGTTGGAAGTCACTTTCATACAAACCAACTTCGTCAGTGTTAGAGTTATAAACATGAAAATGTTTATGTAAGTTCATAGTTGTAAACAAAAGTTAACTTTAACTTTTTTTTTGGAAAATCATCCCATAAAGGGTTAATTTAGCGGATTGAACGCAGTATGCAACTTCGTCATTTTTGAAGTTAAAAACATGAAAATTTTCATATTAGCTCAATATTAGAAACTAAATATTGAAATATTATGTTTTTTTGGAAAATCATCCCTGAAGGGTTAAGGTGGCGCAAGTTAGTATGGGAACTTTGTCAGTTTTGAAGTAAGAAGGGTGAAAATGTATGTATAAGCTTATTAATTGGACACAAAAATAAATGTATCACTGGTTTCTTGAAATTCATCCCCTAAAACTAGGGGTTGGTAGTCAACTACATACAAATCAACTTCGCCAGTTTTCGAGTTATAAATATGAAATTTTTTATGTAAGTTTGTAGTTATGAATAAAGTTTAACTTTAATTTCCAAATTTTTTGAAAATCATCCCTTAAAGTGTAATTAAGCTAATGGAACTGAGTACGCAACTTAATCATTTTGAAAGTTAAAAACATTTACATATTAGTTCAAGATTAGAAACAAAATTCAAAAGTTATATGTTTTTTTTTTAAATCAACCCCTAAAGGGTTAAATAAGAGTGTGGAAGTTAGTATGGCAAATTCGTCAGTTTTAAAGTTAAAAGGGTGAAAATTTATATACACATACGCTTATAGGAAGACACAAAAAATAACTGTATCACGGTTTCATCGAAATTCATCAGCATATGGGGTAAAACTAAGGGGTTGTAAATATTTAAGAAACTGCGTCATTTTTTGAACTCAGAAATGTGAAAATTGATATGTAAGCTTATAGTGAGAAACAAAAATTTGATGTAGGGGGCTTTACGAATGGAACAAGGAGGGAAGAGGGGCAGGAAGAAGGAGAGGGACCGGGAGCGGGAGAGGGAGAGAGAGAGGGAGAGAAACAGAAAGCGAGAGATGGACCGGAAGCGGAAAAGGTATAGGCAGCGGAAGAGGGAAGGGGACAGGGAGCGATATAGGAAGAAGAATTGTGAGCGTGAGAGGGGGAGGGGCAGGGAGCGGGAGAGAGAGAGGGCCCAGGAGCGGGACAAGAAGCGGTAGAGGGACCGGGAGCGGGAGTGGAAGCAGGACAGAAAGCGGGAGAGGGACCGGGTGAGGGAAAGGGAGAGGGAAAGGGAGAGGGAGATGGATAGAAAGCGGGAGAGGAAACGGGAGCAGGAGAGGAAGAGGGAGAGGGAGAGGAAGCGAAAGAGGGAGAGGAATTAATATTATACTTTGTAATGGATACAATGAAAAACGTTCCAGTAGTTTTCTAAAATAATAAAACTTAAAAACTATAATAAAACTGAAGGGGCAAATTTTCTGTACATTGAATATTTTTTTCAAAATTTTGATTAGAGATGTCTTAAAAACGTGTTAGAGTACAAAAATATTTTTTAGAATTTTTGTACATCTGTCTGTCTGTCTTTTTGTCTGTCCGGGCATCACATCAAAACCCTTGGACGGATTTCGATGAAAATTGGTAAAGTTGCTACTTATACCCTATGTCATAGTTTAGAAAACTTTCCATCCCGGAATATTGAAGATTTTCATTGGAAAATAGGATAAAAGTTTATATGGAATATTTTCAAAATGCTTCTTTGCAACAATATGGAGTACATATTTTCCAGTTTTTCATAATATTGAATGAAACAGAAGAAAAAACGAATGAATATCAAAATTCTTTATTTTTAAAACCCACCGGAAGAATCCTTTGTGATTGTAGTACTTATAGGTTTCGGAACATAAATTCTTAAATATCAGTTCTTCAATAAAACTTCACCGTTTTTTTATTTTTTTTCTGTAAGAGGTACAATAAATAATCTTAAAATCAACTCAAGGGGCAAATTTTCTGTATATTTAATATTTTTTCAAAATTTCTATTAGGAGGGACTCAATAACATATTATTAGAGCACAAAAATAATATATATATTTTAAATTATTGTCTCTGTATCTGTATGTCTGTCCAGGCATCTTACGAGTTTCGTGAACGGATTTTTATGAAAATTTGTAAAGTTGTTACATAAACTTTGTACCGTACTTGAGAAAACTTTTCATCCCTAAAAATTTATAGGTTTCCCTGGGATACAGGATGTAAGTTTGTATGGAATTTGTTTTTTGAACATCAACTGATTTACTTCAAATGCAACAAATATTCCTTCCTTAAATTGATGGAATACATATTTTCCGTCTTTTTTTAATTTTTCAGGAAAAAACATAAAAACAAAATGTGAATATTTTTTATTTTTCAAATCCTGCTCCCGAAGAAATCCTTTGTGTTTGTATCTTGGCTTTCAGTATATAAATTGCTTAATACTAATTTTTAATTTAATTCTATGAATAAAAGAGGCACAAATAAGGTAAAACATAATTTTCGCATGCGAAGCTGCGGGTAACAGCTAGTACTTCATAAAGTTACATCCTATCTATGTGTGTGGTTATATCTTTTATAATATTTTTTACATTCGTTCTTTTTTAAGTCTGTGCCTTCCATGTCATCTAACAATTCGAATCAAGAATGGTAATCGACGTAAGTTATGACAAATTGTAATTACTGCAGAAACATATTTGATAAATAAATTGTCGTTCTTTGTAAATTATTCCACTTGTAAGCGTTAGTTTTCTTTAGTTTCTAAGTTCTTAAATTTAGTGAAAAGCATTCAGATAGTTTGACTTTAGTAGTTTAAAGTTCTTTAACATTTTATACGTTCCATATCGTACGTTGTATAATGCAAGAAATTAAATATTCACTCAAAAATAAATTACTAGGTACTAATGAATTAGAAATTAAAATACTGTTAACATATTAATGAACACATCTTATAAAGAAATCTAATCATAATTAATGCAAATGTAATTAATTTAATAGCGTACTAGATAAGTAATAAAATAACGCTCCGTCGCTCTTATCTATAAAATTTTATTCACACATAAGTATCATTAATTAATAGATTACTTTTTGTTATTATTGAAATAAAGCAGCACTTGGTTTTAAAAGTGGATATCACTATCCAACTTCTCTATTTAGTATAGTTTTGATTTTTATCGATCTTATAAATAATAAATATTCGACATTGTTAAGCAAATGTAGGTCGGTAGTTGGATGGATGCTAGTGGTAAACATTAATTATTGAGCGCTTTAGTGCTTCGGAGGGCACGTAAACTGTAGATACCCATTGTAATCACTTCGGAGTGCATAAAACTTCGGTTGACCACTAACCATTAAACATTGGAGCTGCTTTGTTAAGTATAGGAAGGCCTCTATACTGTTACTGATATCCTTAGGTGATTGTGACATAATAAAACTTATCCAACGCCTAATAAAAACTAATAGTGAGTTTGGGTGTAGGTACCCATTTTCTGAAGCTGGCGGGTAACTCGTAAACTATAGTCATAGCATAGACTGACAATCAGTATACTATGCAAGTAGGATACTATATTCTCTTTAGGTATACCCCAGATCATGTTTTATCCGTAGAGGAAGGGAAAATATGTAGAATCGCTTATCTCGCGTTTCGAATTTCAGTTGGCAAAATATTTCAATATATCCGGAACGTCCGATACAATCACCGACAGGTCTCGAGAATATCACGCATTGTGACTAGGGCATGGATACCGGAATTCAATTTTTTTGCGATATTTCAGTTCTGGAACTGACTGTTTCTATATCGTAATTCCGATATTAATTGTTACTAAACAGAGAAGAGATTTCGAGTGTTTGTTTATTTCTGAACGCACCCACGAATCCAATCAACCAAGTCTCTCTATTCCTTGTGTACTCCTCGCGCCACCATTATTACCTTTATAGATAGCTGACTTAGTGATTGTCGTGTTTAAGAGCAGCATTTGATTCAGAAAGATTTAGTTGTAATCCGTAAAGATTAAAAGTTATTCTATGATCAACATATCTGAAGAAACTTATTCATCGTCAGTGCCCCTGAATACCTAATATTTTATTTTATTTTCCATCCATCAATCCATCCATCCAGCGTGATAGCCTGTACCCCTCACATTGTGAGAGAAGACCCCGAGCCCAACAGTGCGACAATTATAGGTTGTTGCTTTTGTTCAGTAAAGTGTACAATCAGGACTCTGTTTCGAAAACCTCTCTCCACCAAATGTACTGAGTTGCGAGTGACGGGATGATATTAAATAAAGAGAAGAAGGACCACAGTCCGGTCTAAGCAATGACACAGCGTCCTGACTAAGCAAGAATCGTAATATTATATATTTCTCGCGGATTTCTCGAAGGATACACCAAGGATGTTATGATATTATTGCGTTGAAATTGGAATCCAATTCGACACCATGACTTGATTGAAACTTTTGAAGTTATACTTCTTTTGGCGCGATGGTGAAAAATGATGAGAGTGAATTTCTACGATGCGCGCGCACACCGACACCTAAATTCTACAACGTGAAGTTAGCTAAATTCTGTATTTTTTCTGTATGCAAAAAAGTTTTCACAGTATTTACCTCATTACAAACGATTTTATAATCGATTGAATTGATTCATAGTAATCGATTGATGGAATATAATAATATATTTTATGTATTATTTGTTAATTATAATTATAATATTAATTTATTTCTTACATGTTTTCGTATTCCATACATATTAAAACTATGTAATATATTTAGAACTACCATTCAATCGTTACGCTAATTTTATTAAATTACATTTCGAATATTTTGACATCGATTAATCGATTGACAACAAAGATGATGTAATCCCTAATAATGTCATTTTGGTAACCATAGTATTTATAAATAACACCACTGTACTGTCATATTTGTCATCGATCTTTCATGTTTCTACGCGTGGTTTTTTGTATTTTTCTATTAAATATTTTCAGCGTACCTATTTGGAGTCCTATTTACTATTGAAACTCATCGACACGCACACAGTTATTTTAATTTACTTCGTACTTGTGTTTTGGTGAATGTGTTTTCGCAGTTTCGCTACAATTTCTGGCAAACCAATACTATATGAATATGGACTACATAATCGCCTGTTTTGTGACTGACAAAGGTTCAGAATAAGTCCTGAACACTGGATAACGTACCCTATACATCTTTAGAAGATCAGTAGTTTGCTGTGGCCATACTTACAATGAGTATGTTATGGTATCTTGATTGGGCAAGGTACCAACGAAATAATATAGCGCCTCCTGCACAACTAGACGAAATATTAATATAAATGATAACTAATAAAATCTCTTGAAATATGCAATAGCTTTTATTATACAACCTTTTTATGACATTCGTTTTGGGTAAAAACCATTTAAGTAGTAGATAGTATAATAGACACCCGCCAACTTAGTTTTAACCATTAAACTCGTAGATTCTATTGGCAAGTCACGTATTAATTTTGGGATTTTATTATAGAAATGTACACCGAGCCCTATGAAAGATCGTTGCACTTTACTTTGGCGGAACGAAGGCGTAATTAATTGATACATTCTTTTGAAGTTATACTTCTTTTGGCGCGATGGTGAAAAATGATGAGAGTGAATTTCTACGATGCGCGCGCACACCGACACCTAAATTCTACAACGTGAAGTTAGCTAAATTCTGTATTTTTTCTGTATGCAAAAAAGTTTTCACAGTATTTACCTCATTACAAACGATTTTATAATCGATTGAATTGATTCATAGTAATCGATTGATGGAATATAATAATATATTTTATGTATTATTTGTTAATTATAATTATAATATTAATTTATTTCTTACATGTTTTCGTATTCCATACATATTAAAACTATGTAATATATTTAGAACTACCATTCAATCGTTACGCTAATTTTATTAAATTACATTTCGAATATTTTGACATCGATTAATCGATTGACAACAAAGATGATGTAATCCCTAATAATGTCATTTTGGTAACCATAGTATTTATAAATAACACCACTGTACTGTCATATTTGTCATCGATCTTTCATGTTTCTACGCGTGGTTTTTTGTATTTTTCTATTAAATATTTTCAGCGTACCTATTTGGAGTCCTATTTACTATTGAAACTCATCGACACGCACACAGTTATTTTAATTTACTTCGTACTTGTGTTTTGGTGAATGTGTTTTCGCAGTTTCGCTACAATTTCTGGCAAACCAATACTATATGAATATGGACTACATAATCGCCTGTTTTGTGACTGACAAAGGTTCAGAATAAGTCCTGAACACTGGATAACGTACCCTATACATCTTTAGAAGATCAGTAGTTTGCTGTGGCCATACTTACAATGAGTATGTTATGGTATCTTGATTGGGCAAGGTACCAACGAAATAATATAGCGCCTCCTGCACAACTAGACGAAATATTAATATAAATGATAACTAATAAAATCTCTTGAAATATGCAATAGCTTTTATTATACAACCTTTTTATGACATTCGTTTTGGGTAAAAACCATTTAAGTAGTAGATAGTATAATAGACACCCGCCAACTTAGTTTTAACCATTAAACTCGTAGATTCTATTGGCAAGTCACGTATTAATTTTGGGATTTTATTATAGAAATGTACACCGAGCCCTATGAAAGATCGTTGCACTTTACTTTGGCGGAACGAAGGCGTAATTAATTGATACATTCTTTTTGTTTGGCGATTATTAATATCAACATTTTGTTTATACGCGTTTATATTCTTCCTTATAAAAACTACATTATTAATTTAAGTTGGTTAACCTTAGCTGTGTGTTGTAATGTTTAGTTTGTACGATTCCCTAACATGAAATATTACATGTTTCTTCTGATGTATATAAATATTATTTACTAGGTTGATCCAAAAGTAACGATAGTAAAAATGATACACGTTCAAATAAAATAATGTATTATTTTACAGTCTCCTAACTAATCAGTTCACATTCTCGGTAGTTATATTAAAATTACAACAAATTGAATTGCTTTAAATTGGGTTGGCATACGAATGATCCAAACGCACGCCTAATGATAAATAATCACTATCGGACGAACATGAATCATCAAAACTGCTCTCAGATTCCGTATCACACTCGTCTTTCAATTCTATAATAAATTTATCAATTTCCGCGTCTAAGCTTCCATCCATTTTACAAAACTTATCCTCAATATGTCGCACATGTATTATACGCAGTCGGGTTTTTTGTATTTTTTAATTTTTTTGTGTGTAATAGACCTATCATTGATTCAGTTGGAAAAAATATTAGAACACGATTTCGTGAGCCATGACCACGTTTTATGCTATAATATGTACCTACGTTTGCCCAAAATTCTTCTGTATTTTCATTGAGCGACTCAGTTTCTTTTGTTTTTTGTATTTATAACACTATTTTCTATTTTAATTTTCAATATTATATTACATTGGTAGAAAATGCAAAAAATCGGGAGAAACGGTCGCTAAAACGGAATATCGGGAGACGATAACCAAAATCAGTAGATCTCCCGATAAATCGGGAACTTTTGCAACACTTGTCACTTGACAGCAAGTAATGCTAATCTAATGGGAAGGTAATGACAGCTTGTCAGAGGTAAAATAACTGTGAACGGACTGTATAAGTAAATAGTAATCGATACTTGTCTTTGGGACTATATAGGAGCACATTCTTTTTCTCTCCTTAATCTGTATTAAAGTTTAATGCCTGTCGGAAAATAAATTATTCTTCAACTGAACTGAATAAAATCTTTCATTCCCTCCCCACCACAAAAACTGGTTTTACAGCATGGTATCGTAATAGTTCTCGTAATAGAACATAGATTTTACAATTGTAAAAACAGAAAAAAAAAGATTTACAATTGATTTGTTTTTGCAATTGTAAAAACACCATCTATGTTCTATTACGAGAACTATTACGATACGTAGCAAAGTAATATTAGAATATACTACAAAATTAATCACAGATGGCTCTTAACACATATAGTTTGGCTATAGAGATTCGTAAATTAAATTATTTCAAAATATTATTTCATTTTTATTTTTAGTATTGCTGTTTTTGAATATTGTATTTTGAACAATGTTTTTTGATTTTTTTTTTCATGTCAAAGAAGTATAACTTCTCACGCGCGTACAAAAGTACACGCACCCTTTTTATATACCTGGCGTGTAATACACACAAAAAATGTATGGGAGAAGTGGAAAATCGACTTTATGAAAGGACCGAATGTAACTAATGCATTGTTTTATTTATTGTTTCAGTGGTCTCAAACTATCTTCGCATTTTAGGCTTTCAAATGAAACCGGAACAACTCAGAGTCACTAACGGTTAAGTACTTTAATCGCTCCTTAGTAAAGAATCGCTATACAAATTATGTACTAAGGAGCGATTTAAATTTTAAGTAACCGTTAGTGGACATAGGTAGAAACAATTTGTGTGTTTTATATAATATAAGTATGTAATATGTATACTACCCTCACTTCGCTTCAGTAGACATAATATATGTATGTTTATTCTGTGCTATGAGTACACGCACCCAAAATATTGCTTTTAATTAATTTCAGGCATTATATAAATTTCTTGTTGACCTCATTTAAATGATTTAGGGGACATTTTATGTAGATCTATTAATTAGACCACTGTTAATTTGTTACAATAGTTACAGAAATACTGCCAAAACATTAATTAGAACCTCTGCAAAAACTTTATATTCAGGAACGTATTCGTTTTTTAACCGACTTCAAAAAAAGGAGGAGGTTCTCAATTCGACTTTTTTTATGTTTATTACCTCAGAACTTTGGACTGGGTGAACCGATTTAGATGATTCTTTTATTAATCAAAAGCTGGTGCTTTTCGTGTGGTCCCATATAAATTTAAACGAGATCTGACAATGGCATCCATGTCAAAATCATATAACCGATTTCATATAACCGATTCCAACCGATTTCGATGATTCTTTTTTAATTGAAAGCTGGTGCTTGTCGCGTAGTCCCACATAAATTTGAGCGAGATCTGACAATGGTATCCATGTCAAAAGTACAATGTACTTCATTAATTGAAGTCGGTTAATTTTTAGTTAAAATGTTAGATTATCATAAATAAAAGTAATTAGGTATCCTGGGCGCATACAAAAAATATAAACTACTAGTATTTTTTTTTACACAAATAAGTTAATGCTTGACCACAATCCCGCCTGTATGGCATATTTCCATGTAATGCTTGAACTGACAGAATCTGTCTATACCTACACAATAATTTACAAAAATATTTCAGACTAGGAAATCGCCCTCGCTTCGCTTCGGGAAAAGTAGTAAAAAAAATGAAAAAATATAGTCTATGTCACCCGGGGATAGTGTAGCTTCCCTACAGTGAAAAAAATTTTCAAATCGGTTCAGTAATTTCGAAGCCTATTCAATGCAAACAAACGATCAAATCTTTTCTCTTTATAATATTAGTATAGAAGTATAGATAACAAACCCTACATTAAAATTTTCAAAAAAATTTAAACATGCAAATTTAATCCCGTTACTCCTTTATTATTCGTCCTACAAACTTTAAACCCGCTTTAATTTGAAAAACATTTTCTTTCACGAGAGTTAGTGTCAGTTATGTAGGTATATTTTTAATGAAAGGTACACATATCTATAATTCACTTCGCCATAAAAATACCATAAGGAAAAAGGCTGATGTTAAGATGCTATACCCTAACACCATAGAGCCACCGCGAAGGGTGTAAACTTGCTGAGTCAAAGCCATGAGCCATGTCATTACGGGGAATGGGCTTGGAGGGTGCAAATCTTTATTTATAAACTACTAGAGGATACCCGGCGGGTGTTACAACGCTAAAAATTGTATGGGCAAAGTCGAAAATCGACTTCATGAATGAACGAAATATGCATGCATAGTTTTAGTGGTCTCAAATAATGCTAAAAATTGTATGGGCAAAGTCGAAAATCGACTTCATGAATGAACCGAATGCATAAGTGGTTTCAAACCATCTTCGCATTATTTCCTTTCAAATGAAACCATTTTGGGGCATATCGGTTGGATGGTTTCAAAGTCTATAAAGGATATCCGTACAATTTTTTTTGTGTTTTATATAAGTATATAGACTAGTAACCGAACCTCATTTTATAAGACAAAATACCTTATAGAAATACCCTATACAGGGAAATTTTTCATATAGGTAGGTATAGATGGCCAAACCCACGGACCAAATTCAAAACCTAATAGCGAAAAGTGCTCAAAAGACTTTCGGACCGAATTTTTATGAAAACTAAAACTGCATCTTTAGATTTTTGAAAAATCGATGCTCCTAGCCAGGAATCTAAGCCGTTGATTTTGAAGAAAAATAGTAGACGATGCTTTTAACAGCTTTAAGAAGTCCCTGTCGGTTCCATTCGTTTCAAAATGAGCTATATTGTGACAGAATGTCACAAGCGCGCACACACAAGAACACACGCACACAGAGACACACTCAAAATGAGAGAGAGACAGACAAAGAGAGGGAGCAACCTTACAACACCTCTCGTTTTACGTTGGGCGTGAAAATTGAAGATCATAAACCCAAACGCAAAGACCTCTGTAAACGGCAGGTAACACTGAAAGACCGTCAATGGTATCAGTAGAACTCTTCAATCAAGAAATTCGTAAGACACGGTCGCAGTAACCAAATAGTTTGTAGTTGAATATTCGAATAGTCCCTCAGTGAATAGTCGGTACAATCTGTAGTGGTATTGCTCAATATTCTCAGTAATTAGTGTTTGATACCGAATGGCTTCAATTTGCAAATGAAACGACGTTACAGTTACCGGGAACTATGGAATGAGGTTTTAAGAAACAAATACTATAAATAGAAACACGAGATACTGATATTTCAAATATTGCACTGAATTTCTCCTTGCCATTGAAGTATTATTACTAGCGTATAGAACCGACACCGCGAACACCATGTATGTCCCAATGCATTGGCGCCACGTGGCTTCAATCTTCAATGGATTCGTTCGATTTTGAAAGGAGAACCGGAGCTCAATTTTGAAAATGGAACTTCCCGGGCGGGACACACATTTTATTCGAGATTTGCTTACGCCTTATTTCACCCTATCAACACCTATCGTGGCCCTTTTCTTTTTGTACGGGAAAAGGTACAAGTTGAATTAATGCATAAAGTAGTCACAGATTTTTTATTGAAATGACCGACAAACGAGCTGACGATCCACCTGATGGTAAGTGGCTATCGTCACACCTGGCTATGGACATCAGGAACACCAAATTCATCGCTGATGCACTGCTGGCCAAGAAGGAGAGAAGAAGAAGAAAGAAAACAGTATTTTGTTTCTATAGTAAAGAAAGGATTTATACGATGTACAAAATCCTAAAGATTCATTTTAGGGTTTTATATTTTTTATCTAACGTTTGAATAATCATAATTATTATTTAATGGAGCATTGTGCTCAACTTAGGAAATTATTATATATGTATCTTTTGTAAAAACATAGTATATGTATTATTGTAGTAAATTTAGTTTAAAAACTTTTTTGTTTATTGTAGGTTATAGGTTTTTATAATCATATCGACGGCGGAAAGCGAAAACGTAGTCATCCACAAAAATAGTTCAAAATGTCGTAGTCAACAAAATCTTGGCGAATAATTGTTTGGATGAGATTTGAGTTACAATTATATTATATTTAGAAAAAATAACAAGCCTAATATCCAAAAATCGTGAGTTTAAGTTAAAAAACACGCTAGTTATGATTTTTTTAAAAAAAGTGTAAAAGGTTTTTGGCTCTGATGAACATTTTCGTTTTTGTGGATGACTACGTTTTCGCTTTCCGCCGTCGAATTATAAATCTATATAAAAGATTTCATATTATACTGACAACATAACCTGTTATGTCATTTTAAAGTCAAAAAAATAGGCCACCTGAAAATCGATCCTGGCCATCATCTACACTTTATCTGATGGGTAACGCCAAAGGAGACGCCAATGCATCGTCGAGTTATTCAACTAGAGTTACGCCTTTATGAACAATCTAATACCATTGCACTCCAAGTAGATCTCTAAGGAATATCTTCAAATTTTTTTTTTCTATTTCTAAAAGTATGAAGCCTGGAGCTGAAAGAAAATTAAGTGTTCTAGTTAGCTTTAATTTTCTGCTTACAAGAAAATCCTTTCTTCGTCTTTGAGTTATCACGGGAAATACTCGTAGATGTACCTACTATGTAAAAATTATTGAACCTATTTATAATATAGTACTAAGCCACAAGCACTAAATAAGCATTTAGAATAGAATAAAATTTTATTTCCACAGCCACACACACATACGAACACAATGTTAAAAATAAGTAGATTGAAGAAAAAAATAATACAAAAAATAAAACTTAAACACATTGGAGTATAATGTCATAGAGCAGATATCCCGAATAAAATGTGTGTCCCGCCCGGGAGGTTCGATTTTCAAAATTAAGTCCCCGTTCTTCTTTCAAAATGGAACGAATCCATTGAAGATTGAAGCCACGTGGCGCCAATGCATTGGGACATACGCGGTGTTCGCGGTGTCGGTTCTATACGCTAGTAATAATACTTCAATGCTTAAACATTATAAAGTTATTGCTGCATTATGTTCGCATTGGTCCAGTGGCATTTGAACTTGACTAGTTTAGGTATATCTTCAAAGCTCTATGACTCTGTCAATGATAAGTCCATCGAGTTCTTTAATTAAGTTACCCTTCAAATATCGAGTTCATTCATTAAGTTTGATGGGTAAAGATCTGAGCGGTAAAGTATCATAAATATTTTTGGGACGGTTTGCTTTCGTATCCTGACGGACACTCAATCAGTTAATTTCTCTCTCCGTAGGTTTTTGAACTTTTGATTACAGATTGACCGATACTAGAAAACAGTTTCCTTACTTTGGTGATTAAAATGCAATATTTTTTTTGTTTTTAATGTACATACTGAAAAAATCATACGTAAAAAAATTAATAGTATTGAGTTTTTAATATTAAGGAAGCATATTAGTCAATAAATATAAATAAATAGGCACGAAACTATGCGACACAAAAAAAATACCACCAAAGCAAACGTCAAAAATTACTTACAGCCTTTTCCGAGATCCGTGAAAACCCGCAACAAACACACAAATCCTGTCAAAAAACCACACACAGAGAGACCACAGATCCGAAACACAACACACACACAGCCAAAACACTACACTTGTTCAAAATTTAAAATTGTACGGGACGCGCTAGAAGCGACGTAAGTTTAAATTTTAAATTTCGCGTCAAGGCGACCGAGCGAGGGAACGTCCGGACGTGATAGCTCCGAAAGGGACTCTGCCGATTGCGCATGAAACTAGCCTCAGTACAAAACGTCGTACGTCGCATTGCGTTATACCGTTTGAAACTCGCCTTACACGTCAGAACGAGAGAAGGCCGCTATTGTTTCTCAGTTTCCTCGCGAAAATTAATTGTTTTGCAGCGTAGAGGAAAGCGTTCAAAACCTCTCAAATTCAGGTGCTTGTGTCTGTAATTTTTATGCAAATTCGTACGTGGGATGTTGTGCAGCGGGCCAATGGAATGAAAGGAAAACATTTTAATTTTGCAAGCTTGGGGAAATTGGCTTCAATTTTAATGGTGTACGGTAGGTAGTCTGTATATAAAGTCTGGGCTTTAGAGTGAGTCCCCTCACATTTTAAGGGTTTTTTTATGGAAATAGCCAGCAAACGAGCTGACGATCCACCTGATAAGTGGCTATCGTCGCCCATCGATATCAGCAACAGCAAAGGCATCACTGATGCGTTGCCGGCCAAGAAAGAGAGAAGAAAAAGAAAGAAAGACGAGTCATGACTCATGCTCAAAGGCTATAATATCCAGCTATTCTGGCGAACCTCATGGAGAAATAATAATGATATTAACTAAAAATTTCAATCAATATTACCAATATAATCTTCTTGGGACCCTACCACCAGCGGGCCGGATTTAGTCGCCTTTTACGACATCCGTCCGGCGTGGAGTTGGGGTTAATATTCTAAGCTGGTGTATGGCTGGAAACACTTAAAAGGTAAAAATCACACCCATTTGGAAAAATCACACTTATATTCGCTCTCCACGTTAGAATTGGTTGTACACGTAAGCAGGATTGCAGGATCCTGCATCAATCTTTACCAGCACACTTCTATTGAAGTTGAAGAAAGAAAGAAGAAGAAAGAAAGAAAAACATTTATTTCAGGGCACTGCAATAGATAGGTACAACAATATGCTAAAAAGTAATACTAACTATGCTTAAAAATAATCGCAGTGCCAAGCAGAAAAAGGTCACATTCAGCGACGGCCGCTGCTTTTCAATGTGACCTACGGTGTCGCAAGTTAGCTTAAAGCTCCAGAATATCAGTGTACGTATAGTTTTTCTGCGGTCAGCATTACCTCTGGTTCCTCTAAGTATCTTTAATCGTGGATTTGGTACTTATTTATTCACCAGAAATGTGTCACGTATGATAAACAACTCATTATTAATTCCCTTTGACCACGCGGGCGAAGCCGCGGGTAAGAGCTAGTAGTGTTATAAAATATTCAGAATTATGTGTATTATATACTTTTTATTCGTAGTAGGTATAATTTATTTTTATGGCGAAATAAATAATTTCCCTTTTAAGTTGACTTATGGGATGGAATCGTATGCTATTATAATCAGTGAAACCATATGAAACAATAAATTGTATAATGAAAGATTTTACTACAGAAATATGTTCATATAACACGAGGTTCAGTTTTTGATTCGCAACATGTCATAATTGTCTACCATTACAATGATTTTATTAATTAGTAAATTAAAATCTACTATTAAAATTAAACCGTTTTTAAAATATAAATTGTATTTATCTATACTAATATTATAAATGCGAAAGTAACTCTGTCTGCTACTCAATAACGCCTAAAACACTGAACCGATTTTGATGAAATTTGGTACAGATATAGAATTGAGCTCGGGAATGAACATAGGATACTTTTTATCCCGGAAATTAGACGTGTTCCTGAGGGATAACTATTCCACGCCAAAACCACTGAACCGATTTTGATGAAATTTGGTACAGATATAGAATTGAGCTCGGGAATGGACATAGGATACTTTTTATCCCGGAAAATAGACATGTTCCTGAGGGATAACTCTTTCAAGCCACTAAACCGATTTTGATGAAATTTGGTACAGATATAGAATTGAGCTCGGGAAAAGACATAGGATACTTTTTATCCCGGAAAATAGACCTGTTCCTGAGGGATAACTCTTTCAAGCCACTACACCGATTTTGATGAAATTTGGTACAGATATAGAATTGAGCTCGGGAATGGAAATAGGATACTTTTTATCCCGGAAAATAGACCTGTTCCTGAGGGATAACTCTTTCAAGCCACTAAACCGATTTTGATGAAATTTGGTACAGATATAGAATTGAGCTCGGGAAAGGACATAGGATACTTTTTATCTCGGAAAATAGACCTGTTCCTGAGGGATAACTCTTTCAAGCCACTAAACCGATTTTGATGAAATTTGGTACAGATATAGAATTGAGCTCGGGAAAGGACATAGGATACTTTTTATCCCGGAAAATAGACCTGTTCCTGTGGGATAACTCTTTTAAGCCACTAAACCGATTTTGATAAAATTTAGTACAAATATAGAATTGAGCTCGGGAAAGGACATAGGATACTTTTTATCCCGGAAAATAGACCTGTTCCTGAGGGATAACTCTTTCAAGCCACTAAACCGATTTTGATGAAATTTGGTACAGATATTGAATTGAGCTCGGGAAAGGACATAGGATACTTTTTATCCCGGAAAACAGACCTGTTCCTGAGGTATAAGGTCAAATTTTGTTATATTATGTAGTTGATAGATTCGTTATATTTTATGAAGCGATTTTTATGACCCTTTTTAGGGTTCCGAAGTCAAAACAGAATTCTCATAGTTTCATCATGCCCGTCCGTCCGTCCGTCCATCCGTCCGTCCGTAGCATAGCGCAGAGGCCCTTAGTGCTAGAAAGCTGTAATTTAGCAAGGATATACATGTTTATTTAAACTTCTGGTAGAATAACATTTTTAAAAATATGTTTTTAGTTTTTATTGCGAAATATTCGTAAGTGTTAGACACGTAAAAAAATTCATGGCAATAGCATCAAAAGGAAAACTATCATGGCTATATTATTATTAGCATACGTAGTTATTGAGTTGTATAAACTTAGAACTTCGAAACCCTATATTACCAGTGACCTGACACGCTATTAGCCGGTTTTTTAACCAACTTCAAAAAAGTAGCAGGTTCTCAGTTCGACTGTTATAAACAAAAATTAACTTTAACATAATTTGAAAAATCAATCTTTAAAGGGTTAATTTAGGGAATGTTTATACGAAACTCCGTCATTTTTAGGGTTCTGAAGTAAAATCGGAACCCTAATAGCTTCGTCATGTCCGTCCGTCAGTCTGTCCGTCTGTCCAAAGCAAAGCGCCGAGAACCTTAGTGCTAGAAAGCTATAATTTGGCATGGATATACATATTTATTAAAACTCCAAAATCGTAGAATAAACTACTGAAAAAACTTTTTTTTTCGTGGTACCTCCACTACAGGTAACGTGAGCATTATTTTTTTATTCATCCCTATAGTGTGGGGTATCGTTGAAAAGTTTTTTCAAAAATATTATTCTTTTGAGACCATTTTTGGATGTAGAGTTCCGTTTGCGAAATATTTGGCTTGAAAGTGCTAATTTTGGGTACCCAAGTCAAGTCAAGTGTCCCCCCTAACGGCTAAACGATTGGAGTTGGACAAGTGAAAACATTCTCAAAAATATCTAACCTCTAAATTCTAAAAAATTCAATTATTTTGGGACCTTTTCTATGGGTGGGTCATTAATGGCTCACTACTGAACACTCACTCTTGAGGACGCCTAGAGCATACTCCACCACTTTGCTCCAGTGTGGATTGATGGAGGGATTAGAAATCAACCCAAGTGTCGGAAGTCATTACGCCGGGCGAGGACCTTCAATATGTCATAACGACTGTTACCTTACGACAACAACCGGGACCGACAGCCTTACGTGCCCTCCGAAGCTCGGAGAGCTCAAGAATTTTTTGCCACTAGCGGTCACCTATCCAACTACCGACCGCACTCGCTATTGTTTAACTTCATCGATTACTATTAGAACCGACACAAGCCGCTGCGCCCGGGCTATGAATTCTTCTCCCGATGGGTAATTAATGGGTTCTAAGAACATGTCACTTTTGCTGTAATTTTGGTGAAGAGTTTAGTATCTTGCTGACTACCAATCACGCTACAATATCAGATCGTAGTTATCATTTCATTATCAACACTAAAGATTTGTTTAATATTTTACTCATTTACATAATACGATATATGTACTAAGTATAGGTGTTTTAGCTTCAACCCATAATGGACTATTACAAGGCACGGGTCTCCTCTCTTCATAGTATGGACAAGTTTGCTGTCAATTTATAAAAACATGTTTTATAATGAAGGGATCTTTATTTTCGGCGTACGAAGTCGCGGGTAACAGCTAGTATTTATATATTGTAACTGCAGTTTCATTTCTGACTGATTAGTCTATAACGCATGGCATGTTCCTTGTCCGAATGCAATTATTATGACAAGTGGCTGAATTATGGTGAACGCACATACATACATATATCCGCACCGTACGCGCCAAACGCGCCGCATTTGTACACGTATTAAATCATATGCGGCCGCATGTGATCATATGGCATCCGCATCGGGCTCTCATATGATAGTAACATCTCTCAATATCTCATATATGATATCATATACAAATGCAGCGCGTTCGGCGCGTACGGTGCGGATATATGTACGTTCAGCATTAGACGGACTCAATTTTTTCGCACTGCTGCGCGCATTTTTATACATATAATATCTTTGTTTACAAACCTTTAAAATAAATGGAATATTCCACTATTTACACATCACATTGACATAGGGTACAAAAAACAGCGAAACCATTAAAACAAACATAATAGTCAATTGGAATTTAATTGACTAATTTTTAATTGGATTCCTCTTCGTTCAGTTTGTTTAGTCATGTCTATGAAATAACATGGACCCTTTGTGCTATGTTGCCTATGTTTACCGTACCTTTGTGCTATGGCATCTAATTTGTTGCAAAGGTGCTGAAAACTTGTATTTTCAAAATTGTTGGTTAATTAGTCATTTTGGAGATTATAGCCACTCGTTATCGGTGGGATTGTTTTCAAGGACAAAGTTTTATTGGAACGAAGTTCCTTATCGCGTGTTGTGAAAGGGGGCTAGACGGAAAATTACGACACTTTTTGATTCTTACGAATGACGACACTTTTTTTGAAGTGATTCAGAGAGTTTTACAGAGATGGCGCTGTACAACAAAACAATACTTAAATCGAAAGGAACTTCGTTCCAGCCGGGTGTCCCTTGACACCTCTCATGTTTTTTTATTTATTGGTACTCTTTTTGAAAATTTATGCAATGGATGGGGTTAATGCGATGTTATATTCTCTACCAGTCAATCCTTGGTTATGATGAGAATGTGTGGTAGGCTTAAACAATATAATTCATTCATTAAATAGTTGCTATACAATTAATAAACTTATTAGCCAGAAGTAAATTCGAATCATAATCCAAATAAGTAAAATAACTTAACAAATATTAGTTAGAAATATTGTGCCTTCCACTTTTTAACCCTCTCTATCATTCCAATTGAAGTTCCATTATATATAACCTTATAATTTTCAATACTTTCAACCCTTTTCTTAACCGTGATAAGAAAACAATCACTAAACGACTACATTAATAATTAGTTCAAATCGCATTCAAATCGGTTAAGCCGTTCCGGAAATTAGTAGGAATAAAGCAAATGACTTAAAAATCATTATTATGGGATTTTTTTACCAAGCAAGTGTTACATATTCGGACTTAATATTTATATTTTCAAAAGAGCTTTTTAGCATAGATTAATTATATTATAATATTTTATATCCCATTGAAAACATTAAAACTCAGTTTCTTACTGAAATCACTTTGAAAATCTCGCCAAGTTCCTCGCCGCCACGCTCGCCATGATCATTGATCATGATTGACCAAGTTGAATTATCGCTAAACAATATACAAATCGTGTCTGTCTCCATAAAAAATGCTCAAAGCGAAGTACATTTTGAAACAGCCACTCTGCGAATTCATATTACACGGGTAATATTATTTTATATAATTAATTTAGGTAAGAGGGCCAAGAGTCAAGTGGTGACACTCAGGCAATTCATTACATAGAGGGTTCGAAAATATCATTTTCTCTCAACACTTACAAATTTCAAATCACGGCTGTAATTGGTTTCATCCGTACTTGAGTTTTAAGTATCGCGGTGAACATGGGTTAATATCTAAATCTCTCTCTAAATCCTAATATGCATGACACCTTTCCGAAATGGTGGCAGAATAAAAAATATATTTGTTATCTGTCTGTCTGTTATTATTTGTCGCCCATGAACATCAACAACATCAAAGGCATCACTGATGCGTTGCTGGCCAAGAAAGAGAGAAGAAAAAGAAAGAAACAAAGATTTGATTCGATTTAGTTATAGCAGATCGTAATGTCTTATGTTTACCAATACCACGCCCCTTTTCCGCGCTTGACTTTTCAAAGTCAAAGTCAAAGATAATGTATTGTGGATCATAGGTACAATATAAAAGTTGATAAATAGATATAATGCAGGTCGCTATGTCCTACCTGTGATAGATATAAAATATAAAATGTAAAATAATATTAATTATTCCTGTAAAATATATACATACCCTATTTAACCGACTTCAAAAAACGGAGGAGGTTCTCAATTCGACTGTATTTTTTTATGTTTGTTACCTCAGAACTTTCGACTCGGTAAACCGATTTTTATGATTCTTTTTTTAATCGAAAGCAGCTTGTCGTGTGGTCCCACTTAAAGAACAATGCCCAAAAATTATTTTTAATTTTTTGTAGCGTCTTAAAACGTCAGGTATACCGAAGCAATTCAATAATTTTTTTACGTATTTTAAAATTAATACCTGTGCCCGTATTACCCAGCGTAAAATAATTTTATTAATAAGTGATGAATTGACTATAATAACAATTATGTCAACAATGTCCATTTTCATTCGGGCACTCACTTCGATACATAGCTTGTATCAAGCAAGATATAGGGAGACTTCTGGCCAATATTACACACAGAATTTCGTTAAAAATGTTGGTAACAAATGTAATGATGTCAAATTTCCATTTCCGGTTGTCAATCAAAAAAAAGTCAGAATAAAAAATAATGGTAAAAATTACATTCTCCCCTACTCTATGACTCAATGGTTATAAGAATTCAATCTCAAAATACTTTGGTTCTAGGGTGTGTAGGCTGGAAATTCTTATATATCTAAGCTCAGAAATTAAAGCGGCGATTTTTAGATTTTTTTTTATTTTAAGACGCTAAAGTTGAAAATGAAATAAAACGATGTATGGCAGTTGGGCATTGTTCTTTGAGATCTGACAATGGCATCCATGTCAAAAGCATATAAGTCTTAAATTTGCATTAAGTATGTGCGCGATAAATGGACGAATAACTCGATATCACGCCAACTGATTTAATGATTCTTTTTATTGGATGTACTTCATTTAAAGTCGGTTCTTTATTTGTTAAAATTTTAGATTATTGTGTTGGTCATATCTTGCAAACTTAATCAGACTTGCTTCCTCTTATCCTAACGAGTTGAAATTATTTATCTGTATTACTTTAGTTCTGATAACATTACTTTTTAAGATAAACATGAAACTACACCCAATCGGTTTGGTCTCAAATGTTTTGCTTTAGTGCACTTTCACACTTCAAAAGCGTGTACATACATTTAAGTATATATTTTCCAAAATACACATAAGAACAGATGGTTGGTTATATAGAAAATGTTCAGTGTATTTTACTGTTTCTGGTACATAAACATTAGCGATAATATTTAATGTCATTCCTAAATAACAACATAATCCATTGGTCTTTAACAAGCGATTACACTTCAAATGTGTTGGATAAAAGTTGTAGTTTCGCTCTTAGACTCGTACCTTTAGGTTTTGGGAAATAATGGCTTATTACTTACTAGTGCTCTACCCTTTGACTTTTTCCAAACCTTGGTCTACCTTTGTGCTAAATTTCACGAAAATCTGTTCAGTAGTTTTTGCGTGAAAGAATAATAAACATCCAATAGACACTTTCACATTAAATTTATAATTAGTAGGATACCTGAAACTAAAAACTATTATTTTTACCCGATTACGAGGAAGGGTTATGTTTTTCGCACATATCTTGTATGTATGTATGTTTTTATGCGTGTAATATTTTTTGGAACGAAGTTCCTTATCGCGCGTTATGAAAGGGGGCTAGAAGGAAAATTTTCTTACAAAATGTTGGTAAGATACTTTTTGAACTGATTCAGAGAGTTTTACAGAGATGGCGCTGTACAACTTTCTGAATCACGCTAACTTTCTGAATCACTTCTAAAAGCAATACTTAAATCGAAAGGAACTTCGTTCCATCCGGGTGTCCCTTGACACCTCTCATTGTTTTTTTTATTACCTCGTATCTTCCAAGTCGCTGAACGGATTCATATAATTAATATATCGTTAGATTCGTTAAATTAAAAAAAATGTAGTGGCTGTGAGATACCATTGTTTGAAGTATCAAAAAATTAAAATAAATTAAATATGGGTATCAAATTAAAAAACTCACCATAAGGATTTCAAAAAGGTATATCATGATAGGTTTTTGACATAAGGCGGGTTTTTTCTTTTAATTTTTTTTATACTAGTTAAGTGTGGTTTGAATTGGTGAAGGTGTTATTTATTCTACACATTGCACAACTCGCGTTGAAGTTTTTAACGGAATCGGAAAATATTTACGATACGGAATTTAACACCGGACAGCCGATGCAAACTTGACCTGTATATGTAGGTATAATTATATAAATAGATATACGCTACCTTCATAACCTTCGAGAGGGTTCATTAGTCTGAGTGACATAACTGACAGACGGTTCCCTTCGTTATAATTTAGTTGCGATGACGAGATGTCAGGGGTTAATAGGTTACAGTTTACGGCTCGCCGTGTTGGTAAAGAAGTCACGTTTTAACGGTTGAAAGGTTCATGGGAATCTGAACTTGGCCAGGGGCTCATTGAACATAGACAAGGCTTGGACCTAGACCTTATGATTGAGGAATGGTAATAGTTAATACACCATAGAGAGAGATGATAATAATCTATACTAATATTATAAAGAGGAAAGATTTGATTGTTTGCATTGAATAGGCTCCGAAACTACCGAACCGATTTGAAAAATTCTTTCACTGTTAGGAAGCTACACTATCCCCGGGTGACATATATTATATTTTTTTTCTATTTTTCCCGAAGCGAAGCGAGGGCGATTTCCTAGTAATAAATAAATACAACACACTCATAGCCTCACACTAGGATTCCCTGTGTCGTGGGTGCCATGGATAACACACAAAGACAAGTACACACACCCAGATCGAGAACAGATGTTCAAACTCATCATTCAAATTTCTGACTTGATGGGAATCAAACCCAGGGCCCTTCGAACGGCGGTCCAGCATGATAACTACAGATATTACGCAGTCATGATGTTGAACAAGGTTGCCGTGTGATAACACAAACTATTGTAGAGTTATCGTATTTTTATGTGTTCAAAAAAAGTCTGATGGGAAATGTTCATCGTTGCACGAGATCAATTCATCTTATGATACTGCTTTTAGAGACGAAACAGAATCCTTCCTGTTTTAGAGATTTGACCAGAACATCCCTGAAATTGATGATATTATTTAAATTTCTGTCTTTTTTGGACGGCCTCCCCTGATCATCAAATAAGTGTTTCATGTACATACTACTTTATCATTTTTCCATACAAATAAGTACGAAAAAAACTTACAATTATTAATCTTTTCCAAAAATAGTCGTATTTTCTGTAGATATTTTACAGAAATAAGAGACAACAGACTCATATTTTCATTCCACAAATAAAGCCGCTTTATAATTTTTTTGTGTGTTGATAAAAATAGACTCTGACAACATGTTTTAACATTTACAAACTTATTAAAAAGTGTAAGCGCAGGAGAGTCGGCAGACACGTAATTAAATATGAATTGAAAACAAGCAACAATGGCCATTTTGCATACAAAATTTAGTTTTACAGTCCTGCAGCTGTATTTTGAGGAATATGCTAAGGGAATTACTGACTCAGCTCTGATAAAAACAGTTAAGTCCGAATCCAGAGTTGTGTACGTACATATATTGTGTATGTTTATGTATGTCTGTGTGGGCGGTGACTCCTATATCTACATTCTACACATATTATATTTTTTGCGCGTATCTTGTATGTACATATTATGTAATATTCTATATTGCATCGTATCTTCCAAACCACTGAACGGATTGATATAATTAAGATATCGTTAGATTTGTCTTGATAACCTAAGTATTATTAGGTAAGTAAATTTGAAAAAATCAAATATGGTGGCTGTGAGATGCCATGTAATATGGGTATCAAATTAAAAAGCTCACCATAAGAATTTCAAACAGATCATCATGATAGGTTTTTTGACATCAGGTGGGTTTTTTTTAATTTAAAACTTACACTAGTTATGTATAGCCGGCAAATAATCACACGAGCCCCCTTTTTATGCTTAGAGCAGGCAAACAAGCAGACGGGTCACCTGATGGTAAGTGATCACAGCCGCCCATGGACATTAGCAACACCAGGGGCGTCACCAACGCGTTGCCGGCCAAGTTGCCCCTGATCCTGAGTGTTCAATTTCACCCATAGATACTAGCGATATCACTGTTGCGTTGGTGACCTAGAAAAAAACGAAAGAAAAGAACTATATTTAAACCCCTAACAAGATCACGACGACGATTCGTTTGACGGTTGACTAAAGCAATTGGGTGGTAGCTAGATATTATGAACTTTTATAAAACCATTCATGTTCCAGGCAATTCATTTCTCGGGCTTTAAGCGACGTATGATTGGCTAAAAATTGCCACGTGACCACTTTCGTAACACGAATTTGACGTTTACACTGAAACTTGGCTGGAATTAAGAGTTCATCAAGGGATATTATAGTGTAGACGAGTATTTAAATGACAAAGACGCATGGAAATGACCAGCTCTGCAACCAGTTCCGCTCAGAATAGTAAATACTTTTGTATTATTATCTTTTTTGTAATATTTTTTTAAAAGATGTGCTGAGGAGTTTCTTTAGGCTTTTCTTCTCCTCCCCGACAAAGCACCTTCCGAAAAGCCAAAAAAATGACGTGCATAAGTGTATCAGTGATACCTATATGAATAAAATATTTTGACTGACTTTGACTTTGACATAATAGACCGCCAGGTATCCAGGCAGGCTTCACGAAAAGATAATAAACCTTTACGCGAAGCCATACCAAGCTCGTGGCAGGACGGCTTCTATTGCCTCTTACAAGACCCTGGTGTAGGGATAGGGATCAGTATTCTAGGCCACTACTAGCTTTGTTTTGCCTTCCTGGTGTGTCCATATTACGAGGAATAAAATGAGGGAAAACCTATGTTCAGCATTGGACTTTAAAAGGCTGATAGATACATATACGTAGTCATACGTCTATATTTTTACATGGACGATATTTGCCACTATTTATTTTGCCATCGCTGTTTTCTGCTCTGCCCAAATGGTGGCTGTAGAGAATGCTCTTAGCATTAAACTCGCCTTTTATACCATCTGTCTTAGGTATAATAAAGATTAAAGAAATAAATAAATAGGTATTTAATTAAGAATTCGGAATCGAACCCAAGGCGTCAAGACTCGTCTTCACGTGGCAATCAGGGTGTCTTAGACCAACTGGACTAAGAAGTTCATTTACTATCTATCAGCCTTTCGAAGTACACAACAATTACAAAGAACCCTGGGTTCTGCAATCCACATCGTTTTACGTGTCTTAGTACACAAACAAGAGAAATATATTAAAGTCAAGGGATTTCATTTCCCAACAAGCAGTCGGAAGTGTCGATCGCCGGTAATGGCAGCAAATCAACGGGAATGAGGGATATATTAAAACGGGACAACCGTGAGCCTGGCTTTAATGTGCAGGGTTCCCAATAAAGTTATTGTTTTATCGATCATAAAAACTAATAGCGTATTTTATACTATGTCGGACCGCCGTTCAAAGGGTCCTGGGTTCTTATATCAACGAGGCAGTTTGAATGATTAATTTGTATTTCTGTTCTCGGCCTGGACGAGTGTGATCTTTGTATGTTGTGTATGGCGCTCAGTCAAACAACAAATCCATGTCTGTCATGATATCCTGGTACTCCTAGTACAAATTCATAAACTATGTAGGTACGTACACGACGATGAAAATACAGAGGTGTCGAGGTGTCGGTAATAGTGTCGCGAGTTGAATGGTTTTTTTCCCATCTCAAAAATGCCCAATGCGGCCAAAGAAGTTTTCACTACAAAAATCCCTGTGATCTGATTTTCATAACGCCCTATATGAACCTATACCTAAAAGAATGTTTGCACCTCTGGATAGATTGGATTCGAAACTCGCCTTCACAAAGCGTGCGTAACCTTAAAAAGCAATGGATCTTTCGGAGATGAATAAAACAAAATGGCGGGCTGGCTCATCACATCTGATAGATTAGGTGATTCGTATTCAGGAATTATCACGCCCACAGTCATTTGCAAGGGCCCGACGCTTCCACTGTTCTTATTGGCTATTTATTTTAGCTGTTTACGTAATTTTAAACTTTGCCGTAACTTTTACCATGGACGATAAGTATAATACATATTTATAATATCTTCATCAGGTTGTCGTAATGGGCAATGGAATAATTTAGGCGAGACTGACCTGATACATATTAAAATTTTGGTCAGAAATCATCTTTCCACGTTTCCATTGGTGCACTTTGTAAGCGCGATTAAGATGTAAACTATTGGACGTAAAGTGCTCTTACATTTGTCACTGCCTACTAGAGAGTTGCCACTCCCTGGTCAAAGGAGTGTCTAATGCTCCTTCCAAGGCAAGATCTCCATCCAAAGAGCTTTCTCCCAACGTGATCGTTTATCGATCTTCCTAACTACATAGCGAGTCCAACGGTTCTTTTCTCAAGGAATGGGCAACCATCTTTTCTACATTAAACAGTACTTTTACATTGAGAAGCTCATTGGCACCTCCACTTGTAACTATTTTGTGACTATTCAACGAACAAACAATCCACCTGGTGGTAATTGGTTACCGTTTGAAAGGCCAGTTCTTTCTTTCTTTTTAGGGTTACAGTTCAGACCAGACTGACTCTCCTAGAGACCTGCGAGTCAGCATCTTCCAGCCCCGACAAAACATAGTTATCTCTTTCATTTCAGGGTTATTTCAGTACGTTCTTACTGACATATAAAAGCATACGGTATAAAATCGCTGACCACAATACGAGGTAAAGTAAAAACCTCAGGGCTCAATGCCAGCAAAAACAATATTGGTCAGCATTAAAATATCATTTACCTGTTGTGGTCCGGCGATGGAGTCCGAGGGTTCGATTTAAATGTATATTTGCGCCTCATTTAATTTTCATTTAACCACAATACGATATACGGCACTTTTTAAGCGATTTTATATAACATCAGGAATTGAGGAAAGTCCTTAAATAATACTGGTACTGGTACAGTAGGTTAGTTGAAGTAGTTTTAACGTGATAACGTTTATAAAGACGATGAGCCTGGGAGGCATTCACGAAAACCGAGTAACGTCACGGAAGCGCGCGCAGCATTAGAGAGAGAGGCACGCTAGACCGGCCGTCTCTCTCCCACTCAAGCGTAATCGGTCCGCTTGGAAGGTCACGAGCCACAACGCGCGCAAAGTATCGAGAAAGAGATACGCTGAATAATAATAAAACGAAATATATATCTGTAATTTAATATGTAAAATTGTAATTGTAACGTGTTTATTTTATTTTACAATCTTTTGAAAAGAAATGATTTCTCGTAGCTCGTACGTATTATTATTATATGAAAACGAAAATCTACAATAGCGTCATCTCTGTTTATAGGTATGAACTACTTGAAAGAACTTTACACAGTACATCGACTCGAACTTTAGTTGTAGTCAAGAAAATCACAGATGTCGCGCAGCTCCTGATATTTAAAACGATTTAAACCAAATTTTCAACTCAAATATGTTTAAAATCGTATAGTTAGTATGAAATTTAATATTATAATCTAGCTAGATACGCGGGTCGCGGTGGCGCGTCAAGCCATGTTCAAGCTGACACAACTGGCGAGTAGCACCGCGGCTCCGTGCGTAGGGCTTCCATTACGTTCTTACGTAATTATGCAAATACGTGATTACAATATTTATATCATAAATTATTCTTCTACGAAATAGACGTTATCACGTAAAACCATTGTCCGTAAACCGACTATACAGACAACCAATTTTTTTTTTATTATTATCAATCGCTGATAACTACGACAAAGCCAAAAAAAGAACTCTGTTCTCGTATAGCTACGTAACTTCTAACCTACGACAAAGAAGGTATCATTACAAGCGTCTTGACCGTCAGCTGTTTTTGGGCTATGTGACGTCACATTTTTAATCTCACTAAGGAGAAGAAATAAAGTAATTAAATATTTTTATAGGTGTTCGTTGAGTATCAAATGCAAAACGTTAGTTAAGACATTTTTTTTCTTTAATGAGAACTAGTTTCACATATTGTATTTGGATATTTTTTTATCTATCTTATATAATAATTTCCACTTCATTATAATAAGTAAGTATATTGGCTCATGTATAAATAACCTTCGACGTCATAAGATCCATAGCTCGGGATCCGAGATTGAAACATTCGTGTGGGATCACTCTCTGTTTAAAGAGAACACATTTGAATGGAATTAATTTCGGCCGCTGTTTGATTTGGACATGTTTTAACTCGTTTCAGCTGAGAAGGCATTGTGCTAAGGTTTGATATCCAGCGAATTGTTGCTATAGAAAGAAAATCGACATGTGGTCGGTTATTTTAGTTTGCCCAGGTTTGCCCATAAAAGTATCACACGCTAGCTGTTGCCCACAGCTTCGTATGCGGAAATTATGCTTATCATATTTTTGCCCTATCTTGGGGATTGAATTTTGAAAAATCCTTCCTTAGTGGATGCCAACGTCATAAGAGGAATACGTGTGTGAAATTTAAAGTTTCTAGCCTTAAGGGTTTAGACTATGCGTTGATACATCAGTCAATCACTTTTGCCTTTTATAATTATATACAGACAAAAATGTATGGTATTACATTTTGCTCCTACTCCTTATTCGCACGTTTACCATGAATAAGAAACGGCAAAAGAAACTTCTATTTTTAATATGTTTTTAACTACAAAAAATATCCTCTGACCAGTCGAGTGGTTCTTTCCTGGTCATCCATTTTGACGACCCTGTAACCTAGTTGTATAATCGACGTCTAATAATATAATCTACCGAAAAAAACTGTACCATCTTTTCGACATTCCTTCTTCTAAAGCTGAGCCGTAGAATGCTTCAATTGTTTCTTCTGACAAGGGTTAATACTGATAGCTTATTGCAGGGTTAAGCCTTAAATACCTACGAACTAAAACCATAAACGCTGTTCCAAACTAGGGTTGCCAACCGTACTATAATATATAGTATTGTACTATATTTCGGGTCTGCGTACTATATACTGTTGAAGAAATATATAGTACGCAAAAATATTATATTTTCAACACTGAAATCAATCTTTTAATTTAAAAATTTATGAACGTGCCTTTTTTACTTATTTTTCGATTACGAATTCGAAGTGTGATAAAGCATAATATGACACTTTTCTATTAGAAAAAAAATTGTTAAAAATGCAAGTTGTGCAAATAAATATACTTTTTATAAAATAACTAACAAATATATCTTTGTCTACTTTTTGCGTTTTCCGTAAAATACTATTTTTTTGAAGTGTACTATATTTTTTATAGCTTCGTCTAAAAAATACTATATTTCGCTGAAGAAATGTTGGCAACCCTATTCCAAACCCACGTCTAAGCGAGAGAACTTAAAATTGACAGATAACTACAGCTAAAAGCCTGAAACGAACTAAAATACTTGTTCAGACCCACCTCTATTACTCCAGAAAACTTCAGTAGATAAATAACAATGGACATGATATTAGTCTGTGATATTATGTCTAGCGCTAAGAGTTTACTGCTTAACGGCCATTAGGACCGCCCGTTAAAACAATTTGAGTCGGTAGGAACTTTGCTGAAAAAACTCATTTTACTACCCACCGCAGTACTGGATGAAGCCATGACCCCGTTTTATTAAATCCTCACTCAACTTTGCATGATCGATGATGTGCAGTGATGAATATATCCATCACTGAGCAGAACTTCGATATTTAAAATCATTACTGATATTATGTGCCCGGCAAGTAATCGCTAGTTTCACGGCCAAGGCTTTAAGGATGTTAGATTTAGTAGAAAGGTACTCACTGAATTTCGACAAAACAACAGTCAATGCCGTAACATAATTAACCTGTAGAATAACAGTAATACCTCAAGACTGATCACTGCAAACATCGATCACAAATAAGTGATGGATGACTCCTAAGTGCTTCAGCTCTCCATATTACGTGACGCGCATCCGTAATTAAACTTGGAAAAATACTTCTTTATACTACAGGTGTAAGCAATCCTCATAGAGATTATATTTTCCTGGTCAGACGATATTATGATTCCACTGGGAAAAATATCAAAGGAATTAGTAACTTAATGCCCGTCGGTTTGTATTTTCCGGATCTTTAGCTACAAAAATGGCTTCTGTAAGGAAGGTGGCATTATTTTAATAAATAAAAAAGCTAACTGAGCAAACATTTTATTGTCACATAAATGTCTGGCCTGGCCGGGAATCGAACCAGGGCCTCCTAACTCCGCAAGCAGTCACTAACTATTCAACGGGGTCCTAAAAATTACTCCGACTTTTGTATAAACCAGTACCTCATAAGTTTAATCTCGGAAGTGGGATTGTCAACACGGGAGTTATTATTATTATCACTTGCATTGAAGCAACGTTCTAACATTGCTTCAGTTGTACCTGAGACTTGAGCTAGGACCAGTCACTTAGACCTTGAGAATGGTATTGACCACCACCAATACTATCCTTCCACTGCTATCAGCTTTTACTACCAATATGTTAAGTGTTTGATCTATAGGTTGTTGTTTTAATAATGTGTGATTAAATCTTTTGAAAATCGTTTTTTAACTATTTGTTCCAGAAACTCTAGAAACAACGCTATTGTTATTAAAGTTAGTTTACTTCTTACAGAAATACTTAAGTTGTCTTAGAAAATCTAGTTAAATGAATTAATTTTGGTGTCACGAATGTCTTTTTTATAGTGTGATCAGTTAGTCCTGTCTACTCACTTTTAGCCCACGTATTAAGATACGTGGTTGACTTAGTAAATCAATGAACGTATATTCATTCACTGTGATAATAAATACAAAAGCAAGTAAGATATTACAAACTACCGATACTTGAAAATAAACATTTATCAGTTACAAAAAATTATTCAGGAATCCTTTGCAGTCACAACTGTGTCTCGTCGAACTGAAAATATATTTTTATACGTTATGAAAATTAATTCAGTCCTTTCATTAATAAAATAATTTAAAAACCCTTCTCGTAATGTTACTTAAACATTTTTACATCAAGCTGTATACGGCTATGGGATATGGCGGTCGTAAAATAGTCAAGTAATGAAATTGGATCGTTCAGTTTTTTTCTGTCTAACGATCATCTCAGTCCATCCTGTGCAATGGTGTCCAAGTTATAGGTAATAGCGATGTAAAGTTTGACGACATTGTATCCTGGATTATCTGTCACACAAATATCTGTATTTATTAAAGTATATTACTATTATACCATTATTACTATTATTATTTCTCCATGGGGTGCGCCTGGTTAGCTACCACCCTTGAGCATGAGTCAGCCGTCTCAAACGACTCGTCGTGTTCCGGCTGGGGGCTGGAGAGCCAGTTCTTTCTTTTTTTTCTTCTCTCTTTCTTGGCCGGCAACGCATCAGTGATGCCTTTTGTATTGCTGCTGTTCATGGGCGACGATAGCCACTTACCATCAGGTGGATCATCAGCTCATTTATTTCCATGTTCACAGACAGGGGAATCTGACTGCGGGTTATGAGTGGGAAATTATTACACAAGGTACTTTAAATTTAGATTTTTCTAATAACATCAAAATTACGCAAATGCTCGTATAAAACCATAAGTGTTTTTTTTTAACTAGTAGTTGCTTTTTGATGTATTTTTTTCAATTCGTTACGTTCACGCGATCCTGAGAAAAAAGGTCTTGATAGACAGACAGACAGACGGGCAATGGATTTGGGAACCGTTTTTTTTTCCTTGAGGTAGATAAGGAACCCTAAAAATATCGAAACGTTATGTCGTGTGTTGACCTTTCACTTGTGTGGTTTTAATGATCAATCATGCTTCTTTAAGAGTATTTTGTTGCTAGCATAATATGTAAATGGACTGAAACTCTTGAAACTGTTAGACGGAGTACCGCTATGACGGACAATGAACAACACTACGCTCGCGGGGATACGTTTCCATCCCTAGCGAGAGTTTGACAGCTCGCACTTTCCGCGCTTTTGCTAGCGATACGAAGTTGTGTTAAAAGAATAAATTATTAAACTATAAAATAAAAGTGTTCCTATTAGTTTTCAGAAGTGGGATCTCACGTGCCTAAGTATAATTTAAAGTTTGGCGAAGAAAATTACTCAAAATACGAGTAATATTGTCAGAATATTGAAAAGACACTTTTAATTATAAGAAATCTTGTGCAATTATGGAAAAACATTACTAATTATAAGAAATAAGTAGTGGAAAGACGCTAATAATTAAACTTAACTGTGCAAAATAGTGTATATATAATAAATTGATTTGAAGTTAGTTTAAATAAAATACATTATCATGGGCAAACATAAGAGGAGGCAAAGGTCTCCCAGTAGCAGTAGCTCAAGTTCAGCGAGTGAACAAGATTCTCATAAGAGAAAAAAATATAGAAAGCAAATGAAAAGAAATAAAAGTCGTATTGATGCATTGGAGAGCCTTGTGAAGGAATTGAGTAATAAGGAAAATTATCCCGGAGAAAACACCGTAGATGTTTCTGTGCCATCAGTGCGATATGTGGGGAGAAATGATTTCATCCCTGAGTTTGATCCTCAGAAATCTTCCATTTCAATAGAGCATTGGATAAGAAATTTGGAAGGCATATCCAAAATGCATGGATGGGATGGACAGACATTAATTTGTAACTGTACATCTAAGTTACGGGGTTATGCGAAGGAGTGGTATGAGCAGCAGGCATCATATGAATTTAGTTGGGCTGAATGGAGAGACAAATTAATCAGAGCTTTTCCATTCACAAAAAATAAACTGGCACAGATCAGAGAACTCGTAAATAAGAAGAGGTTACCAAATGAAAACCCTATAGAATTTTATTATAATAAACTTGGCATTGGCATGTCATGCCAGCTTAGCGATGATATCATTACTCAAGCTATCATCGGTACAATGGGTGATAAGCTTATGGAAGTGGGGGCTTTGTCAGCTGGTTGTCAGGATACCACTTCATTGCTGAAGTTTTTGGCCAGTTTTATGAATTCAACCAATGATGTCACTAGGGCAACCAAGATCAGCACAAATAAAATTATTAAATGCTTCGAATGTGGTAAGGAAGGGCATAAAGCTTATAATTGTTTATATGGAAAGAAAGAGAGAGAGGTTCACAGAAGGTGCTCATTTTGTGAGAAATCTGGCCACAATGAAGCAAGTTGTTATAAAAAGAAAAATCAGGACAAGTATTGTTCATTTTGTAAAATGAAAGGACACACATTAGAAGAATGTTGGAAACGAAATTCTGGAAAATTTTAATATTGAGATGACAGTTAGACTCACAGAAGATAAGGTAATAAATTATAATATAAGCCATAAAGGAAAGGATTTCATGAAAGAGAAATAGTTTAGAAAATTATTAATAATTTATTGAAGGCAGGGATTGTTGAGAAATGTTATTGAGCTATGTCACCTTATGCAAGTCTTGTACTTTTAATTAAGATAAAAAAGGGAGATAATTATATGTGCGTGGACTATAGAGCTCGGAATAAAATAATAGAAAAGGAGAGATATCCCCTACCGATTATTCAGGATTTATTGGATCGACTGACAGGTCAATTGATGTTTTGTTATTTGGACTTGGTGAACGGGTACCATCAAATCAAGATTGTGGAGAACTCTAGATAGTGTACTGGGTTCGTCACACCTGATGACCATTACTAGTATTGGATGATGAGTTTTGAGTTGTGTAATGTTCCTGCAATTTTTCAAAGAGCTATGAATAAGATTCTGGCCCCAGTTATTCATGAGTGTGCTGTAGTCTATTAATGATGTGATTATTTGGGGTGAAAATATAGCGGAATGTTTAATACCAAGTTACTTCGGCCGAAAGGGGCAAGAAAGCTTACAAAATATAGTAGCCTGAGACAAGATAAAATTATGACATCATAGATGTGAAAGTACGTCTGACGAGGACAACATGGTGGAATGATTTTGTTCAAAAAAAAAAAAATATTAATAATAAAAAAAAAACATACAAGACTATCCAGTATCCATAACAGTACAATGATTGTTTAAATGCCGTAAGAGGCTAGATTTTTAAATGCCGTTAGGGGCCAATATACTAGAACGCCGTGGGGGCTAATGTTCTAGATTGCCGTAAGGGGCTACATGTTTAAATGCCGTGAGGGGCCAATGTACTAGAACGCCGTGAGGGGCTAATGTTCTAGATTGCCGTAAGGGGCTACATGTTTAAATGCCGTGAGGGGCCAATGTACTAGAACGCCGTGAGGGGCTAATGTTCTAGATTGCCGTAAGGGGCTACATGTTTAAATGCCGTGAGGGGCCAATGTACTAGAACGCCGTGAGGGGCTAATGTTCTAGATTGCCGTAAGGGGCTACATGTTTAAATGCCGTGAGGGGCCAATGTACTAGAACGCCGTGAGGGGCCAATGTTCTAGATTGCCGTAAGGGGCTATATGTTTAAATGCCGTGAGGGGCCAATGTACTAGAACGCCGTGAGGGGCCAATGTTCTAGATTGCCGTAAGGGGCTATATGTTTAAATGCCGTGAGGGGCCAATGTACTAGAACGCCGTGAGGGGCCAATGTTCTAGGTTGCCGTATGGGGCTAGATGTTTAAATGCCGTGAGGGGCCAATGTACTAGAATGCCGTGAGGGGCCAATGTTCTAGATTGCCGTAAGGGGCTAGATGTTTAAATGCCGTGAGGGGCCAATGTACTAGAACGCCGTGAGGGGCCAATGTTCTAGATTGCCGTAAGGGGCTAGATGTTTAAATGCCGTGAGGGGCCAATGTACTAGAACGCCGTGAGGGGCCAATGTTCTAGATTGCCGTAAGGGGCTAGATGTTTAAATGCCGTGAGGGGCCAATGTACTAGAAAGCCGTGAGGGGCCAATGTTCTAGATTGCCGTAAGGGGCTAGATGTTTAAATGCCGTGAGGGGCCAATGTACTAGAACGCCGTGAGGGGCCAATGTTCTAGATTGCCGTAAGGGGCTAGATGTTTAAATGCCGTGAGGGGCCAATGTACTAGAATGCCGTGAGGGGCCAATGTTCTAGAATGCCGATGTAATGAAACCAGAATGCTGATAGTGCCGATGAGGGGCAAATGTCTGTAAGTGCCGTTTGGGGCTAATGCTTACCTCTACCGTGGTAAATGCCGTTTGGGGCTAATAAGTACAATCGGCCGTTTATTTGATGATCGTTTGGGACACGATTTTAATAATCTTGCATGTGGCACGATTTTACTAATGCTGGGTTAGCTTTCATAATTAATGCATGATGACTGATGACATGATCAATGGTTAAAATATTGCCGTCGGGGGCTGTAACTACCAGAGAATGCAGCTGCTGTTGTGAAGGTTGCTGCCGGGAGCCTACACTGACAAGAGGATCCTTCGGGGCCGAAGGATTTGTAGGATGGCCGAACTGTTAGACGGAGTACCGCTATGACGGACAATGAACAACACTACGCTCGCGGGGATACGTTTCCATCCCTAGCGAGAGTTTGACAGCTCGCACTTCCCGCGCTTTTGCTAGCGATACGAAGTTGTGTTAAAAGAATAAATTATTAAACTATAAAATAAAAGTGTTCCTATTAAAACCTATGTCGAAATTACTCCAAACTTATATCCTTATAACCTATGAAAATATAAATGAAACGATAATTATATTTACGTTTTAAAAATAACATCATAATGCCATTTTTTTCAAAAACCATACCAAAAAAATAAATTTTGATGTCATAAAATCAGTCGCTAAAAGCGAATACCTTGAACCGCGCGTCACATAAACCGAGCGGTCACTTCAGTTAAATCTGATCTCAATTTTAACATAAATATTTACATTTATATGCGTTTTATTGAGATCGACGGTCACGGGGAAGAAATTTAGTGATTCCAGGGAATTGGACCAAATAATAAAACCGATAGCACTGAGATAAACGCTGGTTCCGTTTTGTATCGGACATCTCTAACAATGTTTTTTATAATCGTAACTATTGATTCCAATTACTTTTTCCTTACTTAGGTAGGTACACTAGTTTGAAACTCTGGGTTTGTTTGTGCTATGGTCTTTATGATGCTCGTAAGTGTTTTCAATGTTAATGTTTATACTATCTTATTACCGTCTTATTTCCTACTCCGCAGTTAAAACCGTTTTTAATAAGGAGGGTTGTTTTTCGGATGTATGTCACGTATGTATGTATGTATGTATGTCTGTATGTATGTATGTATTTCTTTGGCACGCTCTGTAGCCTAAACGATTTGATCGATTTTAGCTTGAGAGGTGCCGTTAGATTCCTCTTAATTGTGAGTGACACTGGGCATATCAAAATTGAAAAAAAATGGCCGGAATTTGGCGCCATATTATGTTTTTTTTTTCTGAAAACTATAAAACCGTTCATTTAAAATATGTAGTTTTTAAACCATTAACTTGTCTGCTATTAAAAGTATCCTAGATAATAGCCCATAATGTTAAGTATCTAATAATGTAAGATAAGTACATAATATTATTATTCCAAGTCTGATCTAAATTGAACTAACACTGGTTAAAAAATCATGATCAGAATATAAATACTAAAATATTTACATTGAAAATATTTAAAAAATATAACTCAGTCCTGATTTTAGTATGAAAATAGATAAAAATCGTAGAACACACGACAAACAAACTAGTTTCTAAAGTCACAAGTCCCCAGGTTCCCGAGTAAAAATGTGTATTTATACTAGATCCATTATTTGTTCCCTCCTGTTGTAACTTTATTGTGTACAATACACACCAATAAGAATGAATAGAGACGTAAGTGTTATTTCCATTTTATAACTTCCGGGAACCAATGAATTTGTACCTCATGCACGGAGAATAAATAAGAAGGTTAAAAGCGTATTGCAACTTTGAAAGTTTTTTAGAAATAAGCAGGAACTATTTACAACATAATAGGATTTTCTTTTCATATTATTGATTGTTAAATTATTAAATCAAAACAAACTTTTAAAACTCATTTCTAGTTTTTAGTCCCACCTGAAGGTAGGTAAGTGGAAATTGTACCTCCTTTGCCTTTGGAGGTCCACTGCTGGACATAGGCCTCCCCTAACTTGCGCCACTCTGACTGGTCCTAAGCCTTTTGAATCCAGCCGATGCCCGCTGTCTTCTTCAGGTCGTCAATCCACCTGGTCGAGGGGCCTCATGTGCTCCTTTTACTGAAGTAAATAAGAGAATATACATCAATAAAATAGAACAATAAACAGTTATAAAATATTGGTAGAAAAATGAAATTACTTGTAAGAAAACTTGTTATCTCAGCTTCGGGTAATGATCCTCGATTGGAGGTTTAACTTTTAACGACGAACTCGCGCTAACTGCTATCTACATTCAGTTAACACGAGTATGACGTCAGAATAGTTTTATTACTATTAATTGCCCTCGTTTTGCTTCCGGAAACCTATTCCTTAGTACACTCAATGAAATATTTTCAATAGATATTTTTATTGATTTAATGAATATAATATTCTGATTTTTCAAATTTCTTTTAAATTTATTTTTCTTCTTTATTTCTTGGCCGGCAACTCATCAGTGATGCCTTTGGTGTTGCTGATGTCCTTACGACAATAGCCACTTCACATCAGGTGGATCGTCAGCTCGTTTGCCGGCTGTTTCCACTAAACAAAGTATTATTATATTAGGTACATTATATATTACATTATATTAAACTTTTGATCAAAAACAGCAAAATACCTAGTCTCTAGGTGTGTAATTAGACTAAAATACCATAAGTAGGGTGTTAACACTAATAGTTCAAGATATCTGTATAGCCTCACTGACGGATTTATGGATCCTAACTAGCTTGCCAACACACTGTTTGAACAGAACAATTTATTGCACTTGGGATAAAATCCCTTACGAGATATATTTAAGACGAAATTGTGTAGGTACTTATTGTCACGTATTGTGGTAGTCAAAACCTCGTGACGAATAATAAAGATAGGTATAGGTATTAATATTACATTTACAAACATCTACAGAGATGTCAAATTATATTTTTAACTGACTTAAAAAAACGGTTTTTTAATCTTTTTTACCTCGGATTTAATTTCTCAACTTAAGTTAGGTAATTTTGAAGGAACATTTTATCAAAAATTGTTTTAGATATTATAATTATATAATTCAAAATATATACAATATTCTAGTTACAAATACAAAATATTTAGTTAGCAATAACATGTTTCTAGTTCATATTTACTGATTAACATTGATTTCATGAAAATCTGTTCAATATCTGTTCAGTTTTTGCTTGAAAGAGTACCTAACAAACCATATAGGATATATATTATCCTCAATTAAAATTCCCAAAAGAAAGCAATACGGGTTACAATGCGTTTTCCTTTCGACCAAAGGATAAATAAGTAAGTACAATTGAAATCCGAGCATCGATGGTACCAGTTGCTTCGGAATGGAGAGGCCATCGCCAACTAATTGAACCTTGATCCTGTGGTGAGTACTCCCATTCCTGCTTAAAATAACAATTTTGAAATAAGGATCGATTCACTGCGGTTTAATTTAGTGCGTTTTTGCGATTTGCTTTTGTCGATCTTGGATTAGTGAAGGTTATGTTTTTAGCATTTAAATGTTTTAAATAAAAAAGAACAAGATGGCTGACTCAAGCAAGAAGGTGGTAGAGAGTCAGGCGGGCTTCATAAAAATATATTACATAATACTAGTATTTAATGTACTAGGCTACAGCTTTTCGAATCGAAACAAAGACAACACGTAAGCTACTGTGAAATAAAAATACCTAAAATCGATGACGGCTTTGATGGCAGATAATCCGATTAAAGTATTATTTTTTGGAACAAATTAATAAATGCATTGTATCAGAATAAAAATAACAAGGTTATGAATGAAATTGTTGATACAATCTGATTTTATTTGTCTGTTGTTTTATTTCTGACCAACCAGCAAACGTGGTATATCATGACACAGGGAATTACCTCACTCATGCATAATGATAATGGCATAGATGCGTCGTACAAACATCTGCTCCGACTCTACTATTTATCTGTCTAATACCTTTAAACAAGAAATTCTTAATTAATAATTATTATTGAAAGTTTTATTTTAATCTTTAATTAATTTAAAATTTGTTATCATGACATTTTTTTAAGTTCACGTTAATTTTAAGGTATTTTGCTTACTATTTAGAAAACTGGCTGTGGTAAGGTACATAACAGTAGTTCTGATAACAGTAAGATAAAATCAATACATATATAATAAAACTGTAATTTTTGTCTGTTGCAGTTGGTCTGTGTGTTTATTCCGGCTTATCTCAGGGACGGCAGATAGAGATATGATTTTCAGTGGCGTGTGTAGTGAGCTTGGGTTAACATTTAGTACATATTTGTTATATTTCAATCGGTGCACAAATAAAAAAGTTATGTCAGTTTAAAGAATACCGTCCATAATGTTTATCAAGTGTGGGCTTACTGAAAGGCTTACCGTAGCAAAGTGAGGGCGTTCACTAGTTTTTAATGAATGAATGAATGAATTAATTAATTTTTAAATAAAACTTGTATTATTAAAGTAATGTTGAATACTTAGTATAAATTATTTTGCTTATCTAATAAATGATATCTAGGACTCAAAGACGGTAGGATATATTAAAATTAGAATACCTAATATAAAATTTGAACAAAAAAAAACGACGTTAAAAGAAGTACATCCATTCCAATAAAAAAAGAATCATCGAAATCTGTTGGCATGTTATTGAGTATTTGTCCACTTGTCGCACACATACTTATAAGACATATGGTTTTCTCATGGATGCCGTTGTCAGATCTCGCTCAAATTTAAGTGGGACCACATGACAAGCACCAGCTTTTGATTAAAAAAGAATCACTAAAATCGGTTCACCCAAAGTTCTGAGGTAACAAACATAAAAAACAGTCGAAATGAGAACCTCCTCCTTTTTTTGAAGTCGGTTAAAAAACAGGTACAGTTTTAATCAACGGACAGTCGCAAGTCGCAAGAACGCAATCCAAGACGTTGCCATATACCGCGCCCTTACTCCAGCAGTCCCAAGTCGCCGAAACAAAGCGAACTCTCCTCAAAGTTTCCCAACTTGGCTCTAATTGCTCTGCTAAATTGGTTTCTAACCGCGAAATATTAGTGTTGATACTACCAGGAATAAATACAATGCTAACCAGTATTTATACTACGACTCTTTGTTACCGAACTGGGAATATTATTGTTGTGTTAAACAAAACATTTTTAGAGCGCTCATAGCCCGACTTGTGTCTTATTAGACCAAGTTAAGCAATAGCGACAACCCGCGTGGCATTGCTTACATTGGTTACCATGTCGAATCGCCGCGCCAAGGGTCCTGGCTTCGATTGCCAGCGAGGCAGAAATTTGAATGATAAGTTTAAATTTCTGCTCTCGGTCTGGGTGTGAGTGTCCTTGTCTTGTGTGTTGTCCATGGCACCCACGACACAGGGAATCCTAGTGTGGGGCTCTGAGTGTGAAGCGTTATTACTCGTATTATTATTATTTAATAGCGGGCGCGGTCGGTTGACGGATGGGTGACCGCTAGAAGCCTTTCTTGAACGCTTCCGTGTGCAAAGGGCACGTGAAATCATCAGCAGATTGTTATTGCTTGATACAGCCGTCAAAAGACTCGTCATATTCAGACTGGGAGTTTTCTTTCTTTCATCTTTCTCGGCCACCAAAGCATCGTGTGGAAATCCATCTAATAATCCATCTATCCATTGAATTTAAGTATATTATAATATAGTGGCACGAACTGCACTCCAGAACTGGTTCGCACAGAATATCAGTGCTGTGGTTCTCCATAGCAATTACTGAGTGCGATTCATTTCCTTAGTGCTTACAGCAGAGAGCTTAACTGTGTAATATTTTTTTTATTTTTTGTTTTTTATTTTTATTTTACCTATACCTGTTATCTGTAGTAACTGTTGGAATAAAGTATTTCTTTCGTTCTTTCTTTCTTTCATCTGCGATGGTGACAACTTCCCATCAGGTGGCTCGTATATGCTGCCACAAAGCGCCGTGTTAAGACTCTCAAAATTGCAGAATACGCCTTAAGATTTTTTTCTGCGTTTTAGTGGTCGGATCGGGGCGCGAGAGGTGTCAAAAGATCCGGCTCGGTGAGCACTATGCAGACTTGAAATAAAAAAGGTAGAAAGCAATTTGGAAAACTAATTTTGAAAATACAGGTTTTTGGCGGTTTATGCCAAAAATCTGGGAAAATTAGGTATTATTTTTTATGAAATCTGTAGATATGAGTACGCCAAGGAATTTCCAATCTTCCGACCACGCAATGGTCTGTCGACGTGAAACTGGAGAAGAAACTATTACTAAACCTATGTTATTTTGAGGAAAACGTAATTTAATGAAAATTTTGAAAAGTATAAAGGAAAACGAGTTTTAGAAGAAGTAAATCAATGTAAATTTCTAGGTATAATAATTTAGACAAGGATATAAATTGGGCTGCTCACATCGAAGCAACCTGTTCAAAACTAAATAGATTTGTTTATGTACTCACGCGACTTAGAGAGACTGCAACATTTGATACTGCTCTAGCAGCATATCATGGGTACGTTGCGTCATGCTTAAAATATGGAATTCTATTATGGGGTAATTCTTCTCATTCCACAAGAGTATTTATAATTAAAAAAAATGTATAAGAGCGCTATGTGGACAATGAGTCTTGTAGGCCATTATTTAAAAAACTTCATAAATTGACTTTGACATCCATGTACATTTTAGAGATTTGTTTTGTAAGGGCAAACACAAATTTATTTAAAACGGCGGAAGAACATTATTCGCGAATTTCCAGAAAACCTAATAGACTCGTCTATGACTGCACTCCACGTACGTCCCTGCTTCTAAACAATGCATATGGAATGTGTATAAAAATATATAATAAGATACCTGATACCATAAAAAATATATTATCTGACAAATTATTTCAAAATAGGAATTTTTTTTGCTACACTTTAATTTTTATAACATTGAATAATTCTTAAATAGTCATTGTGTAATATAATTAAATTTTGTAAATATGATAATAAGTTAATAAATAATAAATTTAATATAATTAATTTTGACAATAATAATTTAATAAATAAATGTAAATTTGACATTGCATGCTGCATCCAGCCAAAAATGCTGACCTCTGACATGTTATTATTACCACCATATTATTATGTACCATTTTTGACGCAATAAAGAATTATGAAAAAAACGAAACGCGTTAAATATTATCTCGGAGCAGCTAGCTAAGGGGCTTTACTTAAACCAATACCGAATATTGGATAGTACAGACGTAAGTGACATTCAACTTAATGAAATACAAGGTTAATACCAAGGTATTCAAGAGGTTAACAAACCGTAGTCTCCTCTGAAAATGCCACTTCTCTTTGAATTTATGAATACCTGTCTTCATATGGATCTTTTGGACTATTAATAATATAAATACTTGAGACAAGTAGTCTCTAAAGCTTGCAAAAAGGTTAGATAATAAATAAAAGTACACAAAGAATAATAAATTGGTGGTCGCTGTCTAAACCTTTTATAGGTCTGGTATGTACGAGCTGAATGGAGGATGCCATAAATTCCTCAGCCGGGACTTGCTAGTGTTATCAGTAACGGATACAATGCAACGTTTCGGATATGAAGATACGTCCGTCTTTGAAATTGCATGTGGTGCATATTCTGTATATTTATTATGGTTCTTATACAAAATGGTAAGATACTGAGGGTTTTTATATCCTCTTTTATTATTTTTTATGTCTGATTTGATTAAGGTAGTGCCCACGAATGTATTGAGTAATAATTTTTAAAACTTCTCAATGCGTAGCCGCGTAGCATACATTCTATTGGTGGATTGTTTCTTTGTAAATCACCTCGCTTCCTCATACATCTCTGGTGAAATCTCAGCCTTAAGAGCAAAGTTAAACTTGAAACAGATAAACATGTTTTGCTTTTATACTAGGAACTAGTAACGCAATTCATTTGGTGACGGCGTAATTCAATTGACTACTAAATGTATTTTTATGAAAGTTTTTGTACAATTACTTGGTATATTTCCGGATAAAATGAAGCAAGAGCTATATCATAAATAAATTAAATTGAAAACCTGGTTAGGTTGTATATGTGAGACTGTTGACTGACTTTACTGAACGAGCGAAAAAACATTGACACATTGTAAGATCACTCAATAACGATATTAACTTATGATTTATGCATTCATCTCAATAGATGACGTTAGTTGCCTGTATTTTGATACTACAGAACTACATAATTTGTACTTGAATTTTAATTACAAAACTGTTGAATCATTTTTACTGAAGCCCTTTTTAAAGCTGTCTCTGAATATAGCTTTGGCAGATTAATTTGTTATATTTTTTCGGATATTATTGCAATAGAGACAGCGCAACAGCCCTATTTTCTTACGCTAACTGTAACACGTGACATTCCATGTAATAAATAACCAGCCACTAAAATAATATAGATGATTCCTTATCGGTTTGGCATTTAACATCGGTCCTAGTAACAATCATTTATTTACAGTTTTCGGGAGGAAAGGCTCTTTGAGCACATGGTATGTAACTACGAATTTGATGGTAGAATTTTCAATCAATTAAGTCATGGTATTTTAGTACATAGCACAAGCAGCAGTGATAGCCTAGTGGTTAGAACGTTGGTCTCCCGAACGCGGGGGCCCGGGTTCAAATCCTGGCACGCACCTCTAATTTTCAAATATTATGTGCGTATTACAAGTTAATTATCACTTGCTTCGGTGAAGAAAAACATCGTGAGGAAACCTGCACACCTGAGAGTTCTCCATAATGTTCTCAAAGGTGTGTGAAGTCTACCAATCCGCACTTGGCCAGCGTGGTAGACTATGGCCTGTACCCCTCACATTGTGAGCGGAGACCCCGAGCACAGCAGTGGGACAATTATGGGTTGTTGCTTGCTTGCTTGCTACCAATACTAATTAACGATGACATCGAAGATCAACAGATTAACTTATTCCAAACAGTACGGAAATGGTTAAAAAAATTGGAAGCTACTAACGGTCATTCATCCGATTTCTAATCGCGTTAGAAATTGCTCCACGGTCGATCGCTTCCGTTCGTCACTAGGCTTCGCTGAGTCCTTCCGTAGTAACGTCCCAAATCAGATTTACTAACGCTTACTTTAATCGCTCTTTAGTAAAGAATGACCATACAAATTCTGTGCTAAGGAGCGATTTGAATAACCGCTAATGACTGAGTTGGGGGGTAACACACGGGCTACAAATTAAAAAACCATTCATGTTCCAGGCAATTCATTTATCGGGCTTTGAATGACGTACAATTGGCTAAAAAGTGTCACGTGACCGATTTGGTAACATGAAGAGTTCTCAGGCCACCTGTATTTAACATACATTTTACAAGTTTTATTAATTTTAAAGCAAGTTCAATTGCTTTGTAAGCTTTGTTCGTTGTTAGCATGCAATATGTATTGGTCAAATCCTGCAAGCTACTTTCTCTCATCCTACGCAATTGTAATGATGCGAAATACAATTGCTTTTAAATAAGATAGGTATATACATAATGATCCAGAATACATTCCAGCGAGATTCCTTCTATAATTTTACAGACATACCTATTACAAAGGCGGTTTCTTAAAACATCTAACCTCTGTCTCTTTACCATAATATAAAGTGACTTTTTATTTTTTATCTTTGAATGGTTTTATTTTCCAAACAAAGTAACAGATAACGCATTAAGCCAAACCACGTTTAATATTTTAAAATAACAAAAACGTAATACATTCCAGCGTTTATGTGTTTAAAATAACGCGCGAGACGACACTCTTTGGGCTAATCCCGAACGGACCGACAATGAAAGCTAGCCGCTTAATCCCTGCTTGCTAAGGGTACCGTCAGCAGAAAAAATGCACCTCTATATAGTTAATCCATTTTTAGGATTCGGAGGCAAAATATTAAATAAAAGCTTATAGTTTCGTCCAAAGATGTTTAATTGCCATGGATAACAAAATATTCAAAAACATTTAATTTTTTACTGTAGGGTACCTCTACTACAGGTAACGTGAGGATGAATTTTTATTCGTTACATACCCTGTAATGTGGGATATCGTTAAAAAAAGTCTTTCAAAAATATTATAGGTCTCCTAAAAACATTTTAATCAAGAGTAATAGACAAAATACCAACAAAAAGAAAAAGCTTACCCATTTTAAGCACTCTTGTTTTTTAAACGTAAACGTATGGGCACTTATTTTAAAATCGACATTTTACTATACTTTTTAATAGTGGATATCTGGATACCCAGCGTGCTCCACTACACTAACAAAATTTCTGATTTTGATTAAAGTATTATTACTAGCGTGTAGAACCGACACCGCCAACACCATGTATGTCCCAATGCATTGCCGCCACGTGGCTTCAATCTTCAATGGATTCGTTCCATTTTGAAAGGAGAATGGGGGCTTAATTTTGAAATCTGAACCTCCCGGGCGGGACACACATTTTGTTCGAGATGTCTATTCTATGACGTTATACTTCAATGTGGCAGATCAGTGTTTTTGTATTGACACTTGGTTGACGTTGACGTTGATGCGCCGTCTTTACATACCTATTATCTTCAAATCTTCAAATTATTGGGTAGGAAAAGTGGGAAATTAACTTTATCAATGGACTGAATGTGCCTAATACATTGATTTTGTGGTTTCAAACCACCTTCGGATTATTGCCTTTCAAATGAAACCATTTTAAGGCATATCGGTTGGATAGTTTCGGAGACTTTAAAGGGCATCCGTACAAATATGTATTTTTTGTCTTTTATTGAAATAGATTCACGAACACAATGAAATAAAACTAGCACTTCATATTACGCAAAGCTTAGTTCAGTACAACAAGAACCGTATCCAAATAAGCTAAGCCTTTTCACTAACAGGAATTACTCATACATAATTTTTAGTCTGCAATAATAATACTTTTACCAAAAATTTTACCCCACTTTTTACCCACTCAGTACTTAATATTCTAAATTAATTTGGTGTGTAAAAAGTAAAGTAAACCGCGAAGAGCTTACCATCAGCTCGCTGTCAGAAACCACCTTCCACCTTCCGGCACCAGCCCAGGATTACTTCCACAACAGTTCCTATAAACATAATCTTCATAATTAAACCTTCATATACTTAAATTTATCAAATAAATAAGGCGTCCAATACATTTTGTTGTAGCTAAGGAACTGTGTCGAGTTACAAGTAAAGTCACAACCCATAATTGTCCCACTGCTGGGCTCGGGGTCTCCTCTCACAATGTGAGGGGTACAGGCAGTCTACCACGCTGGCCGAGTGCGGATTGACTTCACACACCTTTGAGAACTTTATGGAGAACTCTCAGGTGTTCAGGTTACCTCACGATGTTTTCTTCACCGAATCAAGCGAGCAGGAATAGCTTCTAATGGCCTTTTACGGCTATAAGAATAAATGAAAGAAATGATCTTTATTTCGACGCTTGAAAGGAAATTGACTAAGCGACATTGAGCTAACTTTACAGGAGAGCAGTTTAAAGTTGGAATTTTTAGAAAAGTTGTAGTATATGCCACAATATAGGTAATAAAATAAGGATTCTAAGACACTTGAATAATGTCGGTAGGAGATTACAAAAAATATGTTTGTTTTTTCTAAAAATTCCAACTATAAACTGCTCTCCTGTAAAGTTAGCTCAATGTCGCTTAGTCAATGTTTCCTTTCAAGCGTCGATTTATTTTACTTTATGAAATAATTACACGACGTTAATCTCAAAAATCCAAGTACGGAACCCTAATAATACAATTACCGTATCCTCAAGTTAATAATGTAAAATGTACCCGTAAATACCAAGCTCTATAATTTGGTTATTTTAAGGGGAATCAATTTGATTGCACGGCTCAACCTTTCTCGAATGGCTCGTTAAGATGGTGTGATAATGATCATTAAGTTAATTGGGTCGGATGCAGAGCTGTGGAAAAATATCAATATGGGCATCAATCAAGTTTATATACGAGTATACATAATAACCGATGGGGTAGAAAGGTCCTCGAATGGCGCCCACGTCTCGGAAAAAGGAGCATAGGACGCCCGACTAGGTGGACTGTAGACCTGAAGAAGACGGGGCATCCGCTGGATTCAGAAGGCTCAGGAGCGTTCAGAGTAGCGCAAGTTAGGGGAGGCCTATGTCCAGCAGTGGACCTTCAAGGGCTGATGGATGGATACACAATGGAGGACAGGCGAAGAGAAACCTGAAGACAGATCACGTGACGCATGAATAATTTTGACCAATCATAGGCCTGCTTGACGTTGATCTTAACACCCGTATTCAAGAACAATACATGTATAATCAAAGAAGCAATAGTATTCGATGTAAGCAATGATATTATAAGTAAAAAAGAGGTAGGTAGATATGTCACTAGCACGCCGAGGATGAAGATTGTAAGAGCGGTCAATTGACCTCGTCTGCTCGTCTGCTCTATCAATACAAGACGATAGGCAAATTTGTTGTTGTCAGAAGTGCTTGACATTTGACATTACAACGTTAAAATGCCTTCGTGTATTATTGTAGTGTGAATGGTGTAGTGAAACAAAAGATAAACGTGTGTGTGTTGTAGCTCTTTTCGGAACAGATTTTTTGGTTGATTTTGTAAGGGTCTGACATATCTATTTAAATATCATTGCCGTGTATTTTGTTTTTAAACTATTAACTTGTGTTAGTTTGACACATCGCTGTGATGAGAGGCTCAAATAAAAATCACAGGATCATTATTCAGATTGTAGTTTAATCCCGTATGTCACCTCGTCTTAATAGAGTTGTTTGGATGACGGGCTGGGAATATAGATTTCCGTATTTCCCTTATGCGTCACTCGGCTCATTACTGAAGGGATTAAGGCACATGTTAGACTGCTAGCGAGCGAGACAAATTAGTGACAATAGCTTAAACTCTTAGTTGATTATTTATGTTTTAGTTTAATTTAGTTTTCAGAAACCAGGAACAGCGGTATGAGAAAGATCGAGCTAAATAAGTTTTTCATCGATCATAATGCCAATTGCAAAATATTGCATTATTATTATTTTTTGTTACGATCATACTCTGGTGAATAATAAAGCGTATTACCTATTCGCATTAGAGTTCTTGGAATTAATTTTATATAATATGTTTTCTAATAAAAAATATTTTGTTTGTGCGATCTATTGAATCATACTATAGCTACAAACAACGTTTAATATGATCCCTCGTCATATCAAGACAAACCATACATAATGAATAAAAAAGACATTCCTGTACCCACAGAACATCTAATAATTAGTTAGAAAGGGCATAGCACGTAATTTGTATGGGAACCGCTGTCGCCGTTTCAATAACCACTACTAACGAAAATGAACAAATTAGCACGAGGATTGTTATGAGTGCGTGAAGTAGGCGTGACTCTGTAGCTAGGGATTGATTGTAGATAAATTTTTATCGGTATTTATTTTCGCAAGGTATACTTATTCACTATATACTTTTATACTTTTTGATTGTAATTACTTACTCCGTCGACAGACTTATATTTTATCATGGCCCTTAGAAACAAAGTCTTTTCCAATTACCGCACATGAAGGCATTTTTACGTAATTAAGTCGCAGTATTTCGCAGTACTTTTCTCCGTTGGAGTTTGCGAATCACTAAACAGCGCAATTGCGTGTTTTTGTGCGATGTGCGCATTTGATCACAGTATTGGCGCGCCTGCCTTGCCCACAATTCCTTTCTAACTAATTATTAGATGTTCTGTGCCTGTACCAATGACTGACAAAGAAAAGGATTTTTAGAAGAGTCTTTTACTAAGCAAATACTTATCAAGGTATTTTTGTTATAACTTTTATTTTAAAAAGAAGCAAGCATGAAATTCAAAGAATATTGCGATAAATTATAATTTAAGGCTAAATCAAATTTATATTTACTAATAATTATTGTTTAAACTAATATTTCAATAAAAAGTAGTGCTGAGATTGTTAACCAAATAAGTATACGGTATGTGAGTAAGTGAGTATACGGTGTCTATCCATCGTTTCTCGCTGTCAGTGCGACACTTATCAGTATGAAACAGAAAATAACGAAGTTTGTGTTAATCGGATTGTCGGGTCGTTGGCTAAATCGCTACGGAAGATTTGACTGGATAAATAAACATCGAATACAATCCAAATAGGCGTATCCAGGGCAATCATAATCCCGGTTTGAAGTTAAGCTTGCGTCGACGATCAGGCATCGATTCGTTTTGATATTTTTTATTTGATAGCTTTGGTAAGAATTTTATAGCTTCTATTCATCTATTCATCCTATTCATCTCCTTACGATCTTTATATTCTATCCATGAAAATCGGACTTCCGTTACTATAAATTATGTGAAAATTTATGAGGATATATGGTTTTTTTACTCTTTCATACAAAAACTACTAAACTGATTTTCATGAAATTAAGCGCATAGATAGATCATGATCTTGAGTCAGATATAGAGTAATTATTATCCCGGAAAAGACGTTAGCTTTTTGTTCTGCAGTTAGGTATGTACCATCAAAAAGCTAAATTCCAAACCAGGTTATCACAAACAATAACAAAGCAATCATTTAGTTCGTCCGGAACAAAACATTTTCACGCAATACAACTGCAATCTAAGACAGCTAGAAGACCAGCAGAGCTTATACATACGACCATAGTACGCTCAGCAAAACAGGTAGGTAACTATCAAGGACGTACCCAGGGGGGGGTCCGAGGGGTCCAGACCCCCCCCCCGAAAGTGTTATACCTACAGTCTAGGGTTTGGTTCCCGGGACATCTCGTGTCTCGAAGTCCCTGGACTTTTCGTAATTTTAATTTCCGGTCGAGACTCGAGACGAGACAAGATTGTCGAAATTGTTATGTAATCATTTTTAGTCCCGGAAATTCCCAGGTCTCGTGTCCCGGGACTTTGAAATTGTCGGGAATTAGCAAACCCTACTACAGTCGAACCTAATAGATAAGCGAAAATTAACTGATTTCTTCTAATAATTATTAGAAGAATTTAAAGACAAATGTGTATGTAATTATTGTTTCTTAACGCTCTAGCACTAGTCCATTCATTCTAGATTTTAGTCTAGATTTCAATGTATGGGAGAAACGGCTTTATAATTTTCTGAAACTGATATAAGTTGTACCTACCTGTATGCGAGGACATTAAAAACAACAAGTCTCCCCCTCCCTGCCCCCTTGAAAAGTGCCCCATTTTACAGATAGAAATTTAATGCTGTAACATTGTGTCATTTTTGAAAATATCTATTAAATAATTATCGTGTGAAAATTGATTTGCTATTTATTTCCGAGAAGCTTTTACGTGTCATTTAGGTACTTTAATCATTTACCCAAACGGACCCCCCCCCCGAAAAAAAATCCTGGGTACGTGCTTGGTAACTATGCAGGGCGTAATACAAAAACGTTTCGTTATATTTAGTTTTACAAAATGTATTATTACGTTGTCTTACGTTTAAAGGAAGCATTTAACATTGATGACAATAGATACATTTTGAAACATACAACATAATGGAACGTTTTTGTTACAACTGCAATCACGGTACAGCTAGAAGACCAGCAGAGCTTAGGTACGAGCATAGTACGGTCAGCAAAACAGTTACCTATGCAGGGCGTAATACAAAAACATTTCGTTATATTTAGTTTTACAAAATGTATTATTATCGTTGTCTTACGTTCAAAGGAAGCATTTAACATTGATGACAATACATACATTTTGAAACATACAACATTATGGAACGTTTTTGTACCACTGCATACCTAACTCTTTTGCCGATTGTACAGTGTAGTGTGCATGTTCCAAAATGGCAAACATAACTCACATGACGCAACAGTGAACTAAGCCGGGTATATAGCAGAAATTCATGTCGAGTGCGTGTTCCCACGGCGGGGCTAGTCGCCAAAATAAAATGCTATAAAAAGTTCGATAGAGAACTTATTCCGTTTTCGGAAGGCGAAACGCGATGTACAGTCGTGGGGACAAGGGAGTTAGACATTGCACATTGTACACTTTTGTATGCCCTAAACACAGTGCCAGATTTATATTTTTTATGAGTGTAAGCCAATTTATTTCCGCCGCCCCATGTACCTTTCTAAAATAATAATTTTCCATTCATAGTAAGGAAGGACTGAATTAGTCACTAAGAAAGTGCGTAAAAAAACAAGAACTACAAGTTTTTACGGCCCTTTTTAATAGCAAAACCATCAACAATATCATCTTCTGAAATATGCCGCCCCTAGGCCGCGGCATATACGGCCTATTGACAAATCCGGGACTGCCTAAGCAGGCAAACGAGCAGACTGTTCACCCGATGTTAATCACCCGATCGCCGCCGCATCAAGTCAACAAAGCATTGTTGGCCACGAAGTAATCTTTACACTACTGTACTGATTTTCGACAGTAAACATCACCAGATTACGTCAGACCCGGTTTCTACCGGCGTGAATCACTAATCAACAACATCATTAGACAACCAGTTGGCGAGTCGGGTATAAATACGCCGCGCTTAATGAACAATGTTCGCCGCTGAACGGCTCCTGCTGGGCTTCCCATCAGCGGGATTAACCTGGTAGAGCAAGCCCTACCGGCTGACAATCGCAAGGGCGCGTGGGCGGCGAGAAAACACCGGACTCACGCCGCAGTCATTGGCCGCAACCCAGGATGGAATTTACCCAAAACCAGACATGACGCTCCCAAGGGCCCAATTCAAGGACCCGCTCGTAGCCACGAGCCGCGCAGAAGACCTCAGAAGGGGGACAAGGTTCCGGAACTAAAACCCCGATTAGTCACCAAAAGAGTCATGAGAGAAGAAGCGTTGACTGACGATGTTCACTTTGTGACTAACCATCGTATAGTCAACTTACCCTCATGTTTCTCCGCTTCGGGGATGAAACACGTGTTGGTGCTGGGATGTATGTATGTTGGTATCTTATCTTTAATTATTGTAGTGCATGTTTCCGTTGTGGGAGGGGAGGAGGTGCCGTGTATGTCTTAAAGTATATACCATCATACATGTTAACCGCGGATTGTTGCAAAGAAGACTAATACTAACATAATTACAATTTTCCGCAAAGTAACGCCTGATACTATTAATTATCCTAACGTTTATTCTTTGCCTGACTTGCCAATGGAATTGTTTAAGAAACATGTAAAATCTCAACTATTAGGCAAAGGTTACAATACTGTAGATGAGTACTTAAATGACAAAGACGCATGGAAATGACCAGCTCTGCCACCAGTTCCGTTCAAGTTAGTGATATTTTTTTGTAATAAATATACCAATGTATGTACAATACTTTTGTTTTTAAAAGATTATGCTGAGGAGTTTCTCTACCGCTTTTCTTCTCCTACAAGACAAAGCACTTTTTCGAAAAGCTGGTAGATTAAAAAAATCACGTGCATAGTGATACCTATATGAATAAATTATTTTGATTTTGAATTTTAGAATTTTTTCTTCTCTGCTTGGAAAAAATCACTTTTAGCGATAGCACTGCATATTCCTATTGATATCCTAACTTATTAGTATATATTTTAAGTATTACATTTTTGTTTTTCTGTGTAAGTACATACAATAAGCCCATTATCTCTCTAACTAATCAGTTTCTCTCCTTACTCCCTTCCCTCTTCTTTTTAATCTTGTTATCCATGTTTATGATATTATTATTTTAATTTATATTTGTAATTTCCTCCATATTATTCGTGCACCTTACCTCATTTAATCTTATTCTAATCAGCTCTCCGCATCTTAAGGTTGTCTGGAAGAGATCGCTGTGTAGCGATAAGACCGCCTTTTGTACCTCATATGTCTTCTTTGCTTATTTACTTGTTGTTGTATTATTTTATTTGGTGTACAATAAAGAGTTAAATAAATAAATAATAAAGTATTTTGTTTAACGTTGGTTAAAGGCCTTTGATAAATTTTCTTTCCACTTAAATATTAATAATTATAATAATAATAATCATAACAAAGTTGTACCTGACTGTACAGTTTGCCGTTCGGCGTCACGCTGTCGCACGTCTAGGGAAATGTCCCACTTTACCCCCGATTGTTGGCAACACCAGAGATTCGAGGAAATCGACTGCAAATGTTGTTATAAACAAAATCGATGTTAGGTGCAAACTGGAAACTGGAAAGTATCCACATTATGGTACCATGAACGTTGCTGCCCATTTGCCTCACGAAGATCTGCTAATGTTCGCCTAGGTACATCGGCCACAATATTATTTCTTTTTTTTATGGTAATAGCCGGAAAACGAGCTGACGATCCACCTGATGGTAAGTGGCTATCGTCGCCCATGTACATCAGCAATACCAAAGGCATCACTGATGCGTTGCCGGCCAAGAAAGAGAGAAGAAAAAGAAGGAAAGAACTGACTCTCAAGCCCCCAGCCGGAACACGACTGACTCATGCTCAAGGGTAGTAGCTATCCAGGCGAACCCCATGGAGAAATAATAATAGCAATAATGGTATTATTAACAATTAAAATCAATATTACCAATACATATAATCCCTTGAGGGGCCCTACCACCAGCGGGCCGGATTTAGTCGCCTCTTACGACATCCATCCGGCGTGGGCTTGGGGTTAGTATTCTAAGCCGCCCCAATACAGCTAAAAATTATAGATAGCTGTCTCAAGCCCGACATCCCAAATAATAATACCAGCGCCAATATTAACAAATATAAAAAATCTATAGGTACAGACCAGTTATTTTACAGTCAGTTGTGAAGCAGTAGCGCCATCTACCGGAAACGAAGTGGAAATGATAATACATATTGCAAAACAGCATCTTTCGGCTCAGCTCTTTTATTAAATATAGTTATTTAGGTACTTAGTTATTTTATGCTTTTTTTGTCACTACTATTTAAAAATTTTGACAATAAAATAAAATAAAATGCAAGTTTGTTGTCAAAGAACCAAAAGTTTCTACACAGTCACAGTGATCCCTCCTAATATATTAAAAAATAGCGCCATCTATAAAGACTCGTATCAACTACGTAAGATTAGCATTGACGGGCATGTAAGTACCATAGGGTACTGACGGAATCGCTATTTTTCGAGCGCGCCTTGTCGTTGTTAAAAGCAGATAAATAGATATAATTCAATGCAAAATACTATTTTCTATCTTCCAGAAATTAAAAATAATCAAGTTAAAATATATATAATATTATTGTTATATTGAATGCATTTATTTATTTATTCGGGAATGTTGACAGCTAATCCATAGAGTAATGGAGGATAGAGTTGAAGGAGGGCCATCTCATAAGAGGGGATAGTTGAAAAAGTGTCCCTGTTTACTGAAAATCTCATGCGTGATAATAATTAATGTTGGAAACTGTGACCGCTCATTTACACGCGCGACTCGCGGACCATGTCGTGGCTTGCCCGTAAGCCACGCCCCCTAAGCGCGCGAGCGCTATCTTGTGTTTAGACGCGCGTGGCGTTGAAATGCATTCGAACGTTCAAGGATGGAACACGTTGACGTAATACATCGTCATACAGTAAATGAAACCTTTCTACCATGATTTATAGGCAAAATACTCAATGTAGATTGTACTACGGGTAGATTTCTGTACATTAGGCTTTTTTTAGTGCAATAAGCAACTAAATATTTTTTTTAACTAAAATGGGGCAGAAATTAGAATGATGAGTCTTAATTTGTTCTTTTTTTTCAGTGTCTGTTCGGTTTGCGTACAGATTCTTATTTTTAAAATAAAAGAGCATCCTAGTTTTAAAATCTTTCCAGTAGTTTTTTAGTTTATTCATTACAAACAAAGGAACAAAACATCAAAATTTTCTTCTTTATAATATTAGTTTCAATATACGAAGTCTTATTATTAGTGGTGTAAGGTTCATTATTATTATCATTCAGTACCATATTTTATTATTTCATATAATTTTGCGTAAAAGTTAATACGATTTCGAAAAATACGAATCCAATAGAACACGTACGTATGGCACTAGTTGCCGTTGTTGAATGAAGCTCGCGCGTGTGTGAACACCGCGCGAGCGCTTGCGCGAGCCCCTTTGGCACGCGCCCAAAAAACCGCTCCCGACGCGAGCCCTGCGCGCTCGGAGACGCGCGCACGAGCGCCCTGTTTACACACTCGGGCTTGCTCGGGCTCACGTAGGTCTCGCGGAAAGTCTCGTGGCTCGCGCGCGCATCTAAATGGGGCATGAGAGCGTCGCGGGTGCGGGGAGCGGTACGCGGCGCTCGCTTATAATTATGATAAAATGACTATCTCAAAATTATTGTATGAGAGCTATATTATATAATGCTTAAGTCGTTGGAATCGTTATGAAACAAGCTAAACATTTCAAAAAATATTAGTTCAGTTTTGTTTTTTATTGCTTTCATAATTTTAATGCGAAAAAAATACGTGAAATATTTTCGCAAAAAAAAAAGAAAAAATCGTCATAATTAAATAAAACAACCATTATTTCGTTACTATTATGTTTTATTTACATAAATATCCATAATTTAACATGAAAATGAATAAAAATAAACCACAATTAACTAAAAATTCAATTAAAATAACATTTAAGATATGGGGAGGAGGGGGATATAAACATGACTTTTAAAACATCCAATACTCGTTGTGAGTGTGGTTTATAAACTTGAAATATTTTTATTTGCCGTCCTTGTTCTTTTCCCTATACTTTGTGTAAGTTTGAGCAAGATAGAAACAGACTATGACGCACAGTGACAGTAAATGAGCGATTACGATTACGATTCGCTCCTAGAGCGAATACACATCGGAGAGGAAATAAAGATTCCAATAATAGCCATTCGAGAATGGCGCTAGTATATTCTGAGTAGGTAATAGTGATATGAACATAGCTGTTGAAGACGGAGTGAAGTTTGCTGAGTTTTGCCACCCGTAATGCATTCATTACGCTAGCGCCATTGCGCTAGCGTCTGAGAAATAGCGATATTCGAACATAACTATTTTAGACCGCACCGCAGCGTACACACGTAATTGGACGCGTTTTTGTGGACACTTTTCATACAAGGAGATGGCCCTCCTTCTACCTTCTATACTCCATGCATAGAGTACATAAAATAAACCATAGACTATTGCAGCTCGTCAGTCGTCCCGACAAGTCATTAGTCAATACGTACTCTGTGGTCAATTCAATTTCAATTTCAAACGGTTTTCGATTGTGTTAGTATTTTAGCGTTGTCAAAAAATTTATGAAACTTTTGGCTAAGTGGAGTTTTTCTTATAATTATGTCAATATTTAATGAGTTCCTGCCTAAATTAAATGAAATATCTATAGAATACATCAAGAATTTCAATGATGACTTGGAGGTAAATCAGTGTTTGAGTTTAATGTTGTGGCCTAACGGTTGGAAGTTGGAACTGTGGTTAAAAAATATGCTTTTATTTCGTGAAGTATTTGTTAGAAAATGTTTCAATAAGTGAATAAAAGTGCTACAACGGAGTATGATTGTGGTTTGCAGGCCGCGTTCCAGGCTTTTGATAAGTTTGAAGAGGATTATCTACATGGGAAGAGCAGAGCGCGGGAGAAACCTAAAGATAAAAACCTGACGACCCTTCAGAGCATTAACGAAACGGAAGGTGTGTAAATAAATTATTAATTATTCATAAAAGTATTCATAACATCAAAACTCGGTAATGTGTCAGGCATCTTAATAATAGTAGTAGTAAAGGTCACTCAGGCTATTAAAGTGTGATATTACAGTAATAAATAGTACTAAACTCGAACTCGGCCTATTGAGGCTAGTGCTGAAGGTTCAAAAGGCTATAATGTCACTTTAGTGCCTTACATTGGTGGTACAGCCACTAAGCCACAAAGCTTGGTACAAGCCGAAAAGCCCAGCTTACTATCATTGCTTTACTATCATCACTTTACTATCATCACTCTGCAGCTGTTAGCACTCATATTATTTGTTAGTAAATATTAACGTATGGAGTGGAGTTTTCTGTGTGGTCGGGCCAATGATCCCGAGATCCTGGGTTGTATGACACAACTGGGCTTGCCTTGTTCTGACGGCCTAGGCATGCCACTGGTGCCTTATAGTATAACAAATTACATGTCAAACATCTGGTGGAAGCATCAATATTTAAAGCAAATGCCTGACTTGATATTCACTAAGTTTGTTCCCTAATTTGTAGCTCTAGGCCTTCTCAAGAGGAGAGACCTGGACTCAGAAGTGGGCCATTAATGGGTTGAAGCCTCAACCTAGCTGTTTCCCTATGCTGATGAATAAGCATCTACAAGAGTTATTATAAAATGATTATTTCAGACATTAAAAAGATAAATTAATATCAAAGTTTTCACTACTTTCTTGCAATTCCTGCACCTTTGGGTGCAGGAACTCCTAAAAGACCTTTTCTTAATAAAATCTTCAATTTCATAGATGAACCAACAAAGACCCCTGAGAATGAGAATGAAAATGAGAAACGAACTCGTAAATCTAGCATCAAGTCTACTAAAAGTACGGGTGAGCCTCGCAGTTCCCTCGACAGTAACGGGGAGAAACAAGGGTCCAAGAAGCGGAGTAAGAATGAAGTGGACGGTATTTTAAGTCCTGAGCAGGACAAACGACAGAAGAGAAATGCATCTGTTAAGGCACAGAGTATTATCACCAAACAGGTAATCTATAGTATAAATTTACATTTTTGAAGTGAAAACTGCTTTAGGCACATTGGGCATTTTTGAGATGGGAAAAAACCATTGAACTAGCGACACTGATACCGTAACCGACACCTCTGTATAACATGTACATAATATATTGTATTAGTAGTACAGTGGAATCTCGATAACTCTATTCTCGTTAAGTCATAATCCTTAGTAAATCGAAAATAAATGCCATTCCCTTCCGCTGAACCCCTAATTACTCAGTAACTCGAATTATTTAAATTTAGTAACTTGAACAAAATGTTATTTCCCTGTGAGGTATTAATAATACATTTTAATACTCTATAACTCAAATTGCAAAAAGTAAACTCAGTAAGTCCTAGAACTAGATCATATAATATAATGACTTCTTACTTGAATTAAGATTCCCGAAAAGCAAAAAAAATAAAAAAAATAGATGTTTTTTCATTGTTGGTCACTTGGGTTTGTTCATTATTGGTTATACTTGGGCCATTACAAAGTGGGAACTGGATCATAAAACATTATGTCAAAGGAATGTGACAATGCTGCACAACTCATTATCGATAAAGGGATGCCCCTTGGGTTCAGGTAGTCAGATGACGTGGTCGTTGATACGTAATGATACAATTGTAAATTGTAGGTTGTAGGTGTTTGTAAAAATTATTTTAGTTATCATTATACAATCCTACCTGAACCATGGAAGCATTATTCGATAACTTTGTTAAAATTAAAGGGCGATATTAACGCTTAAACTTGTTCGGTTATTCATAATGTGTTGACAGTGTATAACGAATCGAAAAGTAATCGTTCAAGTTTTCACTTCTCTTGGCACTCCCGGAATGCCGCTTTTTTATCGTTACTATAATTTTTTAAATGCTGACAAATAATGTAAGAATTGTTCTTGATATTCATACATTTTTCAAACAGGTAAATGAGACTGTAAATGTTTTGGAAGAAAGCAACATAATTATTGTGGACACTCCTAAACGTGGGGTAAATTTATATCTCAATATAATTACATTAGACATATTCCTTGTCATATGAACTACACTAGGCTAATTATTCATAACATTTAAATAATCATTTCATGTTATAAATTATAGATGTGCTGTTATTAGTTTTTTTTGTAGATGCATTAGTGGTATTATAGTCTTCAGTCTTTTGAAGTATACATATAACTTCAAAAAGTATATAGACTTAAAAAAGTAGGATGTTCTCAATTCGGTTGTATTTTTTTATGTTTGGAAAATTTGGTTTCTCTTTGTTTCAAATGAGGTTTCAAATTGGTCCCGTATTTATCAAAGTTCAGTCAGAGGACTGAGGGATGATGGGATCAATGAGAATTGAGTTATCTAACTTTTTTTAGTTAGAATGTATTTTTTTTATTTAATATTGTTTTCCAGGTGAATGTAAACCTCACTCAGAAACTTCGTCGTGATGAACCAGCGGAGAAATCCCGTCGAAGACGCCCTAAAGACGATAACAAGGAGAATACTGAACCGGTTTCTGATATACTCCATGTACAAGGTTATTGTCAATATAGTCGATATAGATATGTTAATTCGTTTAACACCCATGACTACATCGCCACTTACCATCAGGTGGGATTGTAGTCAAGCATTAACTTATAAGATAAAAAAAAATTTAAGTTATCATATCTGCTTAAAGTTCTATTTATACATACTAAGTAGTTAAGTAGGTAACAAGTGAATAATTTTTAGTCCGCGTCCAGAGGTAATAATTTAGTAAAGCTCTTTAGTTCATACAATTCTTCACAACCTTCATAATTACTTATGCATTTTACTAAACTTTAACTAAAACGTGCCTGTCCAAACGTGTTAAGTGATAAGCCCTGCCCACCTACTTAACAGAAAATAGAAAAATTTCTAAATTACTTGTTTACTTGCATACTAAATTTAAACTACTAAATTGTCCGTTTACACAATCATATTAATTTACTTAAAATTTTGTTATCTACTTAACTAGTTAACACTTGTAAACTGAACATAAGACACCAAAGGCCCCGACAATATTATTTTATGTCCATGTGATGCTGTAAAGGCAGCTTGGGCCAACAGCAATAGCTGTACATTCAAACAAAAGAAACTTGTATATGTATATACGGCAATCTTGCATTTCTCTCTGTCACACCGGGATGGAGAAATAACAGACTGTTTTTGCGAGTAATTGAAATTAATGAAGAAAAATGTTTTATTCCCCATCTGATCACATTTTTCCAGAAAAAAAGTAGTTAAAAAAAAGATAGTTCTATACGGTATAAAATAACTTTTGAAAATTTTGACGTGATAACGTCTATTAAAACGATGAACGCCGGGCGCAAGCACGAAAAAGCATGACTCACTGTCACGTTCCACGAGCGAGAGCGCGGAACAAGCGATAGAGAGGCACGATCGGCTATGATCGGCCGAAGCGTTCGGTTCTGCCGCATAGTTAATTTATGAATCAAAATGTAGATTTCATTTCACTCCTTTTCCTATACATAATAATGGTAATTTAATTAAAACGATTCAATTTTATCTATAATAAAAGTATGCAATCATTTCATCAATGTTTTGTCATGACGTTGTCACGTTAAACTACCGTCCGTAAACCGACTTTACAGATAACCATTTTTAAATACATTTATTGACTGTATTTATCTAATTTATTAATCCCCGACGAAAAAACAGGGGTGTTGTAAGTCTAACGTGTCTATGTATCTGTGTATCTGTATATATATATATATGTATTTTGATTTACTTTTTTTGTTTGAAAGGTGACTTAATCGAGAGTGTTCTTAGCTATGTTTAGTGTAAATGAAACTGTCAGTGGTTTTTAAAATTTTAATTTAAGATTATTCTTGTTACTTCACAGTGAAACAAGAAAAGATATCATTACCTCCGGAACCGGAGCCAATGGACACGGAATCATTACCACTCAATACTGAAGTCAAACAGGAACAAAATAAGGATGAATTTGCAATGCCGCCGCCGGTCGCGCCTGTGCCTAGTATGTATTGAACTTAAATAAGGTTTTAACCATTGAAGTATAATGTCATAGAACACACATCTCGAACAAAATGTGTGTCCCGCCCGGGAGGTTCCATTTTCAAAATTGAGCCCCCGTTCTCCTTTCAAAATTGAACGAATCCATTGAAGATTGAAGCCACGTGGCGCCAATGCATTGGGACATACATGGTGTTCGCGGTGTCGGTTCCATACGCTAGTAATAATACTTCAATGGTTTTAATATTTCATTTCGAAGGGAAGATTTAAAATATTGTTATGTGTTCATCTTCAGGGAGTTTTGGTAAGACTCTTTAAGTAGAACTGTAAAGTGACTAAGCTCCAACTCAGAATCACTAATGGTTACTCAAATCGCTCCTTAGTACAGAATTTGTATGGTGATTCTTTAATTTTAAATTAATTCTTTATCGGCTAAGGAAAGGAGGTTCTCAATTCGACTGTATTTTTTTTTATGTTTGTTACCTCAGAACTTTCGACAGGGTGAACCGTTTGATGATTCTTTTTTTAAACGAAAGCTGGTGCTCGTCGTGTGGTCCCACTTTTTGATCGAGATCTGACAATGCATCCATGAGAAAACCATATAAGTCTTAAATTTGCATTAAGTCTGTGCGCGACAAATGGACGAATAACTCAATATCACGTCAACCGATTTCGATGATTCTTTTTTTATTGGAAATGATTTACTTAATTTGAAGTAGGTTTTTTTTGTTAAAATTTTAAACTATACTTGTAACAAAAGTATCTCTTCCACCAAAGAACCCCGCAAAGCAGTTCAGAAGGAGAAATCGGAAGAGTCATCAGCCGAGGAGGATGGTGAAAGTAACAAGAGAAGAGGCACCAGGACGAGGAAGCAGACTGACACCATGCCCCCACCAGGTATCATCATCTGTTTTACCTATATATGTATATTATGTCCTTTTTAACCCCTGTGTAAACAGAGGGGTGTTATAAGTTTGACGTTTCTGTGTATCTGTGGATCTGTGTCTGTCTGTGGCATCGTAGCTCCCAAACGAATGAACCAATTTTGTTTTGATTGTCGGGGGTTCTTTAAATTTTAATTTATGATATATTTAATTTGAGAATGGGAAGTTTAGTAAACAATTTAAAATACCCGCCTTTTTGAAATCCTTATGGTGAGCTCTTTAATTTGATACCCATATTGCATTATTCGATTTATTTTTATTTTTTTATACTTAAACAATGTGACCTCACGGCCACCATATTTGATTTTTTTAAATTCCACTTATCTAAAAACACTTGGGTTATCAAGCCGAATCTAACGATATCCTAATTATATAAATCCGTTCAACGGTTTGGAAGATACGAGGTAATAAATAATACATACATACAAGATACATACATACATATAAGATATGCGAAAAACATAACCCTTCCTATCAGTCGGGTAATAAATAAAATAGTTAAACAAACAAACAACAATAATCCCATTATTATATTTACTATCCAAATTAATTTAATTTGGATAGGGATAGTATTAATTTAATTTAATTTTAATACTATGCAATTATTGTATTATTTTATTGTTGTACGCCTCAACGAGGCAGGACATAATAGGGATGTTGACACTAATTACAAATTAATATAAATTTATGTCTAAAATATTAGTGGTAACGTTTAAAGGCCTTAAATATGATTCTTTTAATGAAATCAATCACAATAAATTAAATATCATTAATTTAAAATGTTAAAAATTGTACTCACTGTCACGTGACCTTAAACGCCATTTTGAGAATATGACGTCATTGGAACAATTTTATATGGAAATTCAACAAACTTAGTAGACAGATAGTATTGAATATAGTTTAGTGACGTCACGTGACGTTTTTGGTGGGAAATTTGATAATGATTTTTATTTATCAATTTTTGTTTTTAAATTGAAGATTATCATTTTTATAATATTTTTTTCGTGAATATTGAGGTTCTATCTATAAAATAAAATTGAATCCTAAAATTAGTCAACATCCCTATTATATTACAACTAAAATTGTACCTATAGTCCACAATAAATTGATTGATTGATTGATTATATTTCTCATAGCACGAGCATCCCGTGTGACTCGAGCTAGTTCACGAACCACGAGGCAAACGGATTCGGAGGACACGGTACCGGTACCGGAGGCCAGGCCCAAAAGGACCAGGGCTAAGAAGGTACTGTATTATGTTGGTGCATATTGTAGCTGTATGGGTGTGAGACTGACCCCGATACTGTGATAGGGTGTCGTAAGTTATATATGTATACAACTTCCCTATTTGAGTCGAATATTATAAAATTTTTCATTGATCCTATTTTTTTTTCTAAATTAAAAGAAGCCTTAGTTACACATTGTTATATCAACTATCTGCCAGTGAAAGTCCCGTCAAATTTAGTCCAGCCATTTCAGAGATTAGCCGGAACAAAGAAACAGACAGGTAGATAGGCAAAAATTGTAAAAAAATTGTTTTGGTATATGTACCATGTATACATCGAAATGCACTTAGTAAAAAGCGTTTATTTTAATATTACAAACAGACACTCCAATTTTATTTATTTGTATACATGCATAGATGTGTGAGTTTGAGTTTGTTCTGTAGAGATATGAGCGTTTGCTCATATCCTTGGCGCGCCTACCCACAACTCCTTTCTAACCTCTTTTTATATGTTCTGTGAGCGTAGCATACATTAAATATGAAAATGTTTGCAGAAGGCAGATTCGGAGTCTTCGAACGCTGACACGGAAAAGGAAAGCACCACACAGGCGCCGCTGGAGAATGGAATCGGTATTTCCTTCATTATCCTTGTCAAGTAGAATATATAGTCGAACCTGGATAAGAGAGCTCAAGGGACTGCCATATCTTTTTCTCTTATAGAGGTTTTTCATTAACTCGAGTTTCTAGCTTACAGAGGTATAGGCGAGGTCTATGAAAAATACCGCAAATATGTATGCAATAGGGATATTGACTAATTTTAGGATTCCATTTTATTTTATAGATAAAACCTCAATATTCACGAAAAAAATATTATAAAAATAATAATCTTCAATTTAAAAACAAAAATTAATAAATAAAAATCATTATCAAATTTCCCACTAAAAACGTCACGTGACATCAATATCCGATATTCAATACGGTCTACTGAAGTTTGTTGAATTTCCATATAAAATATGAACAATGACGTCATAATCTCAAAATGGCGTTTGAGGTCACGTGAAAGTGAGTAAAATTTTTAACATTTTAAATTAATGATTTTGAATTATTTTAGGCCTTTAAATGTTACCACTAATACTTTAGGCATTTTATATTAATTTATAATTAGTGTCAACATCCCTAATATAAACAAAATCAAAAATGTATTTCATCAAAACATTATTCTTCATTATTATTCTCATTAATGGATTTTCTCGGTTACCCAGTTCTCACTTCTCCAGGTTTGACTTTATTATTAATCACAATCAAATATAGCATGTATAAAGATTTTTTTAAATCGGTTCAATAGATTTTTAGTTTATCCATTACAACAAACAAATTTACAAAGAAAAAATCAAAACTTTCTTCTTTAATAGTATAGATTAGTATACAAATGAGAAACTTGCGCTGCAGTTGAAATTCAACCATAATTCAATTTTTCAAAGGACTCATTTTGATTGTATTTAAAATTTTAGTTGCGAAAATCAATGTTATGTAACGGATTGTATGCCCGTTTGTGGCGGGAATACAAATATCCATTTGTATTTATTTAACTTGTTACAACAGACTTTAAATTTAATTGTACCTGTATTCCACAATAAGGCTTCCCGCTCACGTCAGACTTTTTGTAGGACAGATAATCGGGCCGATTTTTCCTCCGATTCTTATGACCGATTTTGTGGCCGACTGTCGGTGAGCCGGTGAGAACGCATACATTTCCGAACGTTCCATTTTTTACCGATATCGGTCGGAATGCACCGATTTTATTTCTGACCGACTTTTTGTAGGACGTGTGCGTTGCACCATTGCAATCAGTACGTTCTATTTTTCTCCTACAAAAAATCGGTCACCGATTATCGGACGTGGGCGGGAGGCCTAAAGATTATGATTGATTGATTGGAAACAAAACTTTAAAAAAATATACTCATTAAATATACGTATTGGTATTTTTTTTTTTATAGGTTCCCCTGCCGACAAGCCTAGACCTAAAAGAACGAGAAGGGGACAAAAAGCTGCGTAAGTATTATATCTTTAAGTTAGACATTTTTAAAAGAATATCAACCAAATTGATTTTTAACAGTTGAAGACAGATATTAACCAGTTGTTAAACCTATGAAACTTCCAGTGAAAAAGAAGAACTACAGAAACCCACAGAAACTGCAAAAACCATTCCCCAACCATCGCTCAAAGAAGAAACAATAACTCCAGAAACTGTACAATCACCAATAATCCAACTGAAAACTAAAATTAACAAAAAACTCAATCTCACTAAAAGTAAGGATGAAATAGAAAGTCACAGCAAAATAAACCTTATCGATGACTCCACAAAGACTATTGTAGTACATGAGACTCTACAAGACAGTGCAACGGTGAGGAATCTAGCGTTGGAAGAAACTAGGGTGATAGGTAAAGACTCTGCGGTGGCTAACGGTGAGATGGATAAGACTGTGGTATTACCTCTTGGTGTTTACCAACATGATCCAGTAACTCCTAAGAATGTGGTAAGTTTGACAATTTTCTATAGTTTCATAGCACTAAGCACAGATCCATAAATAAGGTAGATAAATCACCGCCTTATATTTGAGTGAGGAAAAAAAATACCGTGCTGGATTACGTAATTCCTGTATTTACAAGCTACCACGCCTATCCACGTCAAAAACCATGCTGTTTTTCTGCCAGTAACTTCCGGATGGAAAACACAAACGGCATGGTTTTTGACGTGGATAAGCGTGGTAGCTTGTAAATACAGGAATTACGTAATCCAGCACGGTATTTTTCTTCCTCACTCAAATACAAGGCGGTGAGTTATCTAAAAATGGAGATGTTTACATTTCTTTTTATTCAGTTGATTATACAATTTCAGGTAAAAAACACAAATGTGAAAGAATTATCAAAATATCTGTAGTGTAATAATTGTAATTGAAAAATAAGGCAGACACAAAATTGACAAATTTAAAAATAATAAATTAATTCTGTTTATTTTTAATAATTTTTGAAACGATATAAATTTATAGTGGTTACCAGTTATAGTAAGAACAGTTTGATAGATGTATAAGAAAAAATGTTTCATATAAATGTAAACGCTGTATCTTACGTTGGTAATCCTAAATAAATAAATAAATATTTCAATAATATTGTTTACTAAGTAAAACTCTTTAAAAAACAGAATATACCTATTCAGTACCCTACTACTATTCACAAATACTGTCATTTCTTCTCATGTATGTATTTATTATATTAAATTTAATGTAAACGCCCAAACCCTACAAACTTTCTCTATACATATTTCATATTATGTACTAAGAAATGTAATTGTTTTAATTTCAGCGCAAAATGAACGAAACAGTTGTAATTGACAAAATTAACAGAGAAACTTTGGTGCTAGATAAGCCAAAAACTGCCATCATGGACGCTACTGTTGTCATTGAGAAAGGTGAGAATAAACTTGACTATAATTTTTTCACGAACTTATTGTTCTATCTGGCATAATTATGTCTGCCATTTGGTATATCGATTGAAGGATTTTCATTGTCTTTTGTAAATTCTATTGGTCAATGATATTAGATAATAAATATTAATAACTAACAGAGTAGTGAAGATTTAGAATAATCTGCCAGAATGAGTTGAGATAACAGCTCGATATGTTAACGAGTTTAAAAACAAATATGACCAACACAGATCAAAACTTAAGTGACAAATGGATATAAGCAAAACCAGTCGTAAGACTGCTTGCTTATAAATAAATAAATAAATATTTTTATTATATTTTTTTGTGACTTTTCTCAGCAAAGATGATAAGTGGATTGCGTGACCTTAATTACAGCCTTTTTCTAAGCATTTTATTTTTAAACCTCCTTTGTTTATTGGCTCCTTCTTTGTATATTTAATTTCTTAGTACAAGAAGATATCCTTTTATGATTATTGAGCAAAATGTTATTCTCAGTCCCTGAATTATAACTGTAACTGAACGAACAATTTCAGATTCAAAGCCAGCGGAGCGATTGACGGAAGACAACTCTTTGCTAACGGACGACAGCGACTATAAAGACACTTGCACACCGCCCAAGCCGCCGCCAGTCAACCAACCATCGTGAGTACCCTACACTGTATTACTGAGGAGCTTTTTTTGCTTACAATAAGTTAATGCTTGACCACAATCCACCTATGAAAACATTAAATACGCTTGAGCGATTCCATTTTTACATGATTAAAAAATGGTCGTTAGTGCCGCTATGAGAATGGTCCAGAAAATCTATGCATAATATTTATAATTGGTCTGGTTGGTAAAAAAATTCGTTAGGTCTTTTTACTTGATTGAAAAATGGTCCTTCGAGCTGTATCAAAATATTATTTTTTATGTACAAAAAAAATCTTTTTTTCTCTCTTACAGATCAGCCGTGAAGGAGAAAGTTCAAAAGTTTGAAGAGATGGCCTCGAGAGTCACTCGGACCAAAACAAGGGCGATGGACAAGAAGGTTTGATCGCTGTTATACTCTCATCATTTTAGTTTATGATTTGTGCAGTCAGTAGATTCCAAATAAGTTTAGGTTTGTACATAATCTGTTCTTATGTATCTAGCAAAAAATTTAACTTATGAGCCACCTATTTGTAAGTGGACATCAGTAACACCTCAGCCTTCAAAGATGAGTTGCCGGTCAAGATTGTGAAGAAAATAGAGAGAATGGGGATGTTGACTAATTTTAGGATTCAATTTTATTTCATAGATAGAACCTTAAAGTTCACGAAAAAAATATTGTAAAAATAATAATGTTCAATTTAAATTCAAAAATTGATAAACAAAAATCAGTATCTTTTCCACCAAAAACGTCACGTGACGTCACTAACCGTTATTCAATACAGCGGTTTAATGAAGTTTGTTGAATTTGCTTATAAAATAAGGACAATGACGTCATACATTCAAAATGGCATTTGAGGTGACGTGACAGTGAGTACTATTTTTAACATTTTAAATTAATGATATTTAATTTATTGTCATTCATTTCGATAAAAAAATAATATTTTAGGTGTTTAAATGTTACCATTAATACTTTAAACATTTTATATTAATTTACACTTACTGTCAACATCCCTATTGGCTCTAACCTAGCCGGAACAACTAGGAGGAATCGTTTTTCTCTAGTCTCTATATTATAAATGTGAAAGTTTTTGAAGATGTTTGGATGTTAGAATTTCCATAAAACGCTAACCGTTGTACAGCATTTTTAAGATGAAACATGGCATACAGGGTTCAAGACATACAGCACAAGAAACAAGGTAGATTTGTGAAACTGCTTTTCATAATAACAGTTGTCCATTCGTTGTATAGAAGGACATCGAACCTGACACTCAGACGCCGCCCGACAAAGTGTTGAAGCCGGCGCTCTCAGCTGAGACCCTCACCAAGATGAACTCGCTCATCTTCAACGGAAAGGTGCCTCAGGTTTGTTTAACACATTTTAAATTAAAAACATAGCTAAAAACACTCGGAACTTCGGTTGACTATAAGAATTGACAAATTCTCGTAGGTAAGCATGTAAAAAATTCAATTTAAAATATATAAAATCTGACAAATTGTATGCCCCGTAAGGGTAGACTGTTAATACTTACCCATCTGATTTTAACACCAACATGTAAAATGTAAACAGTCTCACAATGAATGAATTCTATTCTATTTTACTCTCGATTAAGTCACCTTTCAAACAAAAAAAAACTAAATCAAATCGGTTTATCCGTTTGGGATACACAGATACAGATAGTATCTATCACAAAGACATGTCAGACTTTAACACCCATCTTTTTCGTCGGGGGTTAATTAATAAAATAATAACGTTACACACTACAAAATAATGGTTTGTTAATACCTACAAATTATTGTGCACTAAGTGTTGCTTTGGTTGTATGCTTTTATATTATTTATTTAATACGTGACTTGCCAATAGAATCTTCTAAAAACGTGTAAAAACACAATTGTTTGGTAAGGGATTTTTTTAGGATGTTCTGAGGAGTTTCTTTACGGCTTTCTTCTTCTCCATGACAAAACACCTTTCCGAAAAGCTGGTAGATAAAAAATGATGACGTGCATATGTGTATCAGTGATACCTATATGAATAATATTTTGACTTTGACTTTAAATGAGTATTTATATTAATTCCTATATGTCACAAATTAATTAAGTAATAAATATTCGTACACCCTACGTAATAAATCTTTATCTTATGTATTTCTTCTGCTATTAAGTTGTCTGGAAGAAATTTCTCAGCAATAAGACTGCCTGTATGTCTTTTTTAATATGTTATAATTGGAACAATAAATAATATTTCTATTTCTGTTTGTATATAAAAAATTCCCTTTAAAAGAGATTCATTAAACATTATTTTATAGATATCCACATCAGCGACCAAGCCTCGAGCTACAGCGACGTCTAAACCTCACACAACGGCATCAGCATCCAAACTGAGCGGCATTAACAAGGCGAGGGAGGCAGAGGAACAAAAGAGAGAGAAAGAAGACGCTAGGAGGAAGAAGGAAGCGCTATTAGAAGCTAAACGGGAGATGCAGAAACGGTGAGTGTTAGAGTGTGAGAAAGAGATGGTTGGTGAGAGTGGATTCTACTTAAGTGACATGGTGTTGATAAATGTGGCGAAAACTTTTTTCTAAGTGCGCACGAAGATTTCCATATCACTCCGTTGTTTCTTTCGTATTCTCATAAGAGTCATATCATACATTCGAAGCTTGAAAGGAAAAATTGACTAAGCGACATTGAACTTACTTTACAGGACAGCACTTTAAAGTTGGAATTACAAAAAAAAATCACATATTTTTTTGTAATCGTACCAACGTTATTCTTACTGTTTTGGAATCCTTATTTTATCATCTATATTGTGGCATATACAACTTTTCTAAAAATTCAACTTTAAACCGCTCTCCTGTAAAGTTAGCTCAATATCGCTTAGTAAATTTTTCCTTTCAAGTGTCGATATCAACTCGTAAAGGTATCGTCACCGTATCAACTCGAACCGGTCAATTTTCATTTTATGAAACTCCCTATTGTAATGCACACTAATCGGAATCGTATCGTAATCGCCTCGCCTCGGAAGAACCGCGGTGCAGTGCGCGGACTACTTTCAGTACTCGTTTAAAGTTTAAATTAAATAAATAAACAAAATATTGACGTGATAACGTCTATTAAAACGGGACGCCGGCTGCACGCACGATAAATCATGACTCATCTGTCGCGTTACGCGAGCGAGCGAACAATGGAGAAAGCGCCATCTATGAACAAAACTATATACACAATTAAGTCAGAAAGGAACTTGCTTGAGTGTAGGAGTTCTAGATGGCGTTGTAGTATAAAGATAAAAGTCTAATTAAAAGTTAATTTCCGGAGATAATATTATATTCGAGCACTACTTCATCAATGTTTTGTCGTGACGTTGTCACGTTAAACTATCGTCCGTAAACCGACTTTACAGATAACCATTTTTTAATTTGACCTAGAAAACGCGAGGAGAAGATGGCAGCCGCGGCGCTATCCCGCGAGTTAGCGGAGAAGGAGCGGCGCGCGGCCATGCAGGCGGCGGCGCGCGAGCGGCAGGAGAAGCAGGCGCACGCCGACCAGGGGAAGATGGAGCGGATGAGGGAGGTGGAGAGGGTGAGTGGACAGTGTTGTGAGCTGAGCGGCAGGAGAAGCAGGCGCACGCCGACCAGGGGAAGATGGAGCCTGGATTTAGGTGCTGTGGCTTAAGCTTGTAGTGGATAGAGGTGGAGCGTGTAAGGGGACAAACACAGGTGTAGTGTTATGTCTTGGTGTTTTAAATAAACGGGTTCTCTGATTCCCGCGCCCCCCGTGTAGTTCCCGGTAACCCCCTTCGCCATTTATCTTTTTTCGCCAATGTTCAAAATTTTGGTTATTTGTAAAATCAATGGCTGAGTTAGTAAATCAGTGGGACAAGTAAAAATAATTGTTGTTCTTTATTTGGCGCTTTCTTGGATTTAAAAAGAGGCGAATTAGTTTATTTGAAACCTTCTTACTTTCCCGTGGCTTAGTTATAAAATCAGAGGTTGGTTTCCGTGGCCCAAAAAAAATCTGTGGCTTGACTTATAATTCCCCTTAAAAACCCTCCCACCAACACTAACTACTACTATAATATGCTGGCATACTTTAACACTAATGTTATATTATTAATATTATTTTTATTTATTATTATGTATTACGATATTATTTTTATTTTTCTGTACACGCACTACCCTGTCCTTTGTATGTGTTAGTTCAATAATTCCAGTCAATGGTTGCCTGGAACAGATCGCTGTTTTAGTGATAAGGCCGCCAATTGTACCTTCGTGTTTAAATGTATCTGTTTTCATTTGTAATTTTATGTGTTCAATAAAAATTACTGTGGCTTGACTTATAATTACCCTTAAACCCCCCTCCCACTAACCCCCCTATCTGGTCGAGCAGAGGAAGCAAGAGCTGGCGCGCAAGGCGGCGGAGACGGAGGAGCGGCGACGCGTGGAGGAGCTAGCGCGGCGGCAGCGGCTGGCGGAGGAGCAGCGCCGCGCGGAGCTCGCGCGCAAGAAGCAGATCGAGGAGGCAGAGGCGTGAGTATACTGTGTACTGCAAACAACGCATCATCAAAATCGGTTCACCCAGTCGAAGTTCTGAGGTAACAAACATAAAAATGTACAGTCGAATTGAGAACCTCCTGCTTTTTGACGTGACAACGTCTATTAAAACGATGAACGCCGGGTGCACGGACGAAAAAGCATGACTCATTTGTCGCGTTCCGTGACGTCATCAGTCATGTCACGTTCCGCGAGCGAGAGCGCGGAACAAACGATAGAGAGTCACGATCGGCTACGATCGGCCGAAGCGCTCGGTTCGTGCCGCATGTATCTCTCTTCCTTCACATTGTTACTTGTAAATAATCTGTTCATCGAAGTAATAAACATATTTGAATTAATTAGTGCAAATAAAAGTTAATTTATGAATCAAAATGTAGATTTCATTTCATTCCTTTTCCTATACAAAATAATGGTAATTTAATTAAAATGATTCAATTTTATCTATAAAAGTATGCAATCATTTCATCAATGTTTTGTCATGACGTTGTCACGTTAAACTACCGTCCATAAACCGACTTTACAGACAGCCATTTTTTCAAGTTATGGTTACTATTAACATGGTTAATACTTTTTATTTTTAACCGACTTTAAAAAAAGGAGGGGGTTTTCAATTCGACTGTTTTTTATGCTTGGAGCAGCCTATCCCGTGGGTGTAGACCGCAATAAGAAAGACTGCATACTAGGTACTGGTTTATTCGATCGGTAGCCGCGATTGAAATATTATAATAGTAAGTGCGCCGTGCGCGTACGCCGATGTTGTAGTTGCGACTGGCGGGCGGCCGGCCGGCTCCCTCCCGCTGAGGTATGTAGGTACACCGCACCGCTCGATGAAGCTGCCAGAGAACGGGGGTCCGCAGGCCGCGATGATTCTTTTTTTATTGTTACTGGAGTTAAAGTTCAAAAAAACCATAGACAACACAAAGACAAGAACACACACCTAGACAACAGAAGTTCAAACGCATCATAAGTCATCATCCGCACAAGGGTTAGCGCGTGATAAAAACACAAACAACTGGACATTTTTCAAACGTCACATTTATATTATATTATTACCATATTAGTAGGAGGTGATATGTGTTTTGTCTATGTAACGGCCTAGATTAGTGACTCCAACCTTATGCCAGCATGAGGGTATCGTAAGAGGCGAAAGAAGCCGGCGCACCTGCTTGATGGCTTATGTAAGTAGCCTAACGAGGTGATGAGCCACCTGAATGTAAGTGATCAACTTCGCCCATGAACATCGGTAACTAAAGAAATCACCGATGCGTTGCCGGCCATAAAGAAACAAGACATTATGTTTATGAAATTTATGCATTATTAAAACATTATTCATTTATTATTTCATTATTTTTCATTAGCATGAAGAAGGAAGCGGCTATAATGGCGCGGGAGATAGAGAAACGGCAGAAAGAGTATATTGAGAAGCAGAAGATGAAGCAGAGAATGGAAGGTGATAAGAGTTACTTTTATACTGTTACTGCCTTTGTAAGAGTTGACTTATAGGCAAATTGACATTTTTATTTGACGAAAAGAAATATACCCTAATAGTAAGACGATAAGGTTGAAATATCGTCACTCAGATCTGCATTCTTATACAATATTTTTATATGTATTGTTTGCTGCTAATCTTTGCTTTTTTATAATATATTTAAATTACTAACGCCCCAAAATCAGAGTTACTAAAGGTCACTTTAATCGCTCCTTAATAAAGAATCACCATACAAATTCTGTACTAAGGAGCGATGTAAGAAACCGTTAGTGGCTCTTGAGTTTGGCCGTTACAATTAGTTATTAGTAGGAACATTACTAATAGTGGAAACATTTCTATAGTTCGTTCGCGTTAAGAATGCATTGAGTCACCAGTGCAACCACAGGGTAAAGGTGTATTCACAGTGGTGTTACATTTATCTAATTCATCGAATTTATCAATCATAGACTTCCTGGCCCTTTTTTTAACTGGCGATTTCAATGTATTATTTTCCTTTTTTTCCGTAAGAATACTATAAATTGTTCTCGCGAATACACCGCAAGCGTTTGCCGTTTTTTGTACTATGCTGTCCACAGTCACATTTAAATCAGTCTGTTTAAAATACTTAAAAACATTGTAAATTACTTTTCTCTCTCCACTATGAATTACCGTACCACTTTTATTTTTACGAATTGGTGATTCATTTTTAATATAAATCAGTTAACTCAAATTACAGGACACAACCGTCGCGTTCGAAGCTATGCCTTCAACTGGTCACTGTGAATTTGACCTTGTAATTTGAAAAGATTTGATTGGTTAGGGGGCGGCGCTAGGCTGGCGAACAATGATGACTCACTGCATTCTTAACGCAAACGAACTATAGTCACTACTAATGTTTACACTAATAACTAATATGTAAAACTCATATGTTTTCCAAATAAAAATAATTAACATAAAAAGTATATATGAGTGTAAAACACCTTACACCGTACACACAAGTTTCACGTAATGTCCTCCGCAGCGTCGACCCCGGGAACCCCCCGGGGACTCCCCCCGCCCGCTGTGGAGCCAGTGTACATGGCGGACGGCTTCCAGTACCTGATCTCTGATGAGGAGGAGGAACCAGTCCACAGGCATGCGCCGGCTTGGTCTACGTCTAAGGTAAGAGTTGTTACTATCTCATATTAATTATTTATATTTCAATTTGACATTGCCAATTTTTTTTTTGATGTGAAACATCTATAGGCGAGGGGTAAACCTGATTTTTGGCGCGGTGAGTGGCGACGCTTCGCCGCATTATATTATTATGGTAGCGCAATATGAAAAAAAATATATAATAACACAATGTGGGTAATCATAAATAAACTTAGTTTGATAGGCTGTAGTATACAGTAGGACAAAACTGTCATCATTTTCTGGAGACAATTCGTAATATTGTATTTTTTCATCATGCCATATTTAGTTTTTCCTGTCATAATCTGTACTTTTATGCCTATTAGTTGCATAAAATAATTTCGATGTTTCACATCTGCCAGCCGCCCCATGACGGCTCACATTTTTTATTTGAGTCTGATTTATGCGCGGTTTCGTTTTTATTTGATTATTAATTATATTTTATCACAATTTTAAATTTTAGACTATGTAATTATTGTATGCCTTTAAGGCAGGGCATAGCGATTTGCTTATCAATTTGCTTATCTGTAACATCTGTATATTACCTGTACCTATTGTTCACAATAAAGAGTTATTTGATTTGATCAGTTTAGCAAAAAAAATTAAGTTACTTGAATGGAACAGTTTTTTCTTTGTTTAACCTCGAATCGCCAAGTGTTGAAATTGTCGTGGGATAAACAACTGTAATAAAATGTATTTGTTTAATTAGATTTTTTTATTCCTTTCTTTTTGATTAATAATGTTTATTCTAGGAAAATATTAAATATATGTAGCAGAAAGGGGTATTCTATGGTGTTGGTTATGAAATGATATTCCTTTTACTTTGCACCATTATATATTTCCAGTTCTCCTAACGTTTACATCAATATTCCAAAGTACTTTACCACTACGTGATCAATAATAATCTGCTCTACATTATTGACAATTCCCTAATCTAAATATGACATGACATTTCTTATATGCCAGCCTCTGCATCAGACAAGCGCTGTAGAATAAAGAGGCCCGTCCCTGGACCTTCACTGGAGACTCATGGCCTCACCGATATATATAATCGTTTGTTTACTACAAATAACTAATAAATAAAGGTAAAAGGAGACAGCTCAACTTTGGCTGACAAGATAATGATCTCATGCAGTGCTGATTTTCAGTTGGTCCCTTCTTGAGCTAAATCCCCAGTTACCTCACTTAAGTTATGTATCATAATGTACAGTACGGCCGACGTATCTTGGCGTGTCTGAACTTTGCTTTGCCAACTTTAGCGCAAGTGGGACAGAGATAGCGACACCAACATACTAACGTGTGACTGAGACGTAATACGCTGCGTACCGAGCATTGCCGAATTATGTTACTGTGCAACCTTCTGCGCGAAGTTCTGACGCGCCAAGATACGTCGGCCGTAGGGGAGACCGAGGGGAGTTGAAACAATTATGATATTTTGTTTCGTACATCAAATACTATAGACAGTAATTGTATGATATTAGTACCAATCAATAGGACATTCTTTACACTTGCGAATGACTAACATAAAGAAATTGTAAGCTATAAATATTGTGGTGAAAATCGACTTAACCGTAACAAGTCAACTTGTTTCAAGTCCCCTCATACCGAGGTAAGATGAAACAGGGGTCGAGGAGAGTTGAAACATATGATTTTTGAGAAGTATTAAGGGCCGTAAAATAAAAATGATGATATAATTTAAAGGAATTACTTAAAATAAAACTTTTAGTACGAAAAAATTTTTTTATCAATATTTTGTATTGATATATCAGTTAAGTAGCTAACTACTCCTTCTGCTGTGAGATCATATATTTCGCGACTCGCCATACCTCTGCCAGTCTTTCTTTTATAATCAGTGGGCATGCTGAAACAAAATAAACAAATTAAATTAACAAAAAAATATTTTTTGTGCCTGATAGTTGATTGACTGCTGTCTGATATAAAATTGAAAACGAAGAGAGTTGAGACAGCCTGTTTTAAATCTCCTCAGTCAGAAAAAACCTCCCAATTTTTATTTAATCCACAATCTAGAAGCTAATACACAGAAATCAATTGTACCAAATATATATGAAATATATATAATCTTTAGTTAATGAGCTTTCGAAACATATATAACTTAAACCACCTATGAAAACACTAAACCCTTATCAAAATATAGGCATCGGAAAAAAACGTTAAAAACTTTTCACGATTTTAGTCACATGGCACGCAGAACTCCACAACCGCGCGACTTACGCCACCGATGCGAACTGATACGTCAGCGGGTGAAGGGAAGTGGTTGAAAAGCAACATTGCCAACTCGCTAACGGTTTTAAGTTCCGAGAAATCGGTACTGTTTCATATCACCTTTGTTTCAAATGCCCTCGGACTGTATGTTCTTCAAATGAATGTTTTATTGGATATTTTTTCCATTGTGTCAATCGCAGGCGCGTCGTGAACCCCTCCACGTGCAGTCTCGCGTGTCGGCCGTCCACATAGCGCGTCTGTTCCTGGTGCGCACGCACAGCCCCGACCTGCGCGAGATATTCCCCAACATGGAGCGCGCGCGGCTCAAGCGGACCTCCTCCGCCGTGTGGCGCACGCCGCCCCGGGGGCTCGCCGTCTTGACCGAGTGATGGATGGTGAGCGAGAGATACAGGCACACACACACAGAGACAGACACACACACACAGACACATATACACACACACAGACACGCATAGAGACAGAGGGAGAAAGAGAGAGAGAGACAGTCAGACAGATTGAGTGACATATAAATAAAATATTAACAACTAACACTAAAATTTCGATTTAGGCAGTCGCTGGGCAAATAACTTGAGGATAACGGCCGTACAACAATAAGGACTTTGCCTGAACAATGATAACTAACCCTGAATAGTAAATAAACATCCTTTCACCCTGTGTAACAATAGGGATGTTGACACTAATTGTAAATTAATATCAATTTATGTTTAAACTATTAGTGGCAACATTTAAAGGCCTACACTATTATTCTTTTATCGAAATCAATCACAATAAATTAAATATCATTAATTTAAAATGTTAAAAATAGTACTCACTGTCACGTCACCTCAAACGCCATTTTGAGAATATGACGTCATTGTTCGTATTTTATGTGCAAGTTCAACAAACTTGAGTAGACCGATAGTATTGAACATAGTATCGGTTAGTGACGTCACATGACGTTTTTGGTGGAAAATTTGATAATGATTTTTATTTATCAATTTTTGTTTTTAAATTGAAGATTATTATTTTTATAATATTTTTTCCTGTAGGTTATATGTATAAAATAAAATTGAATCCTAAAATTAGTCAACATTCATATTGAATTGTTTCAGAGGCAGCATGACCCATGCATCGGCTGCGGGCGGCGCTTTGTAAATATTCTGTTCTGTAGTTAATTTTAACTAAATGAACCAAACGTTACGTTAACCATGTAATCGTGCCAATCGTGAAATTGAAAGATAATAAATTGTTGACTCACACTAATAATTATGTTATTATTACCGAACCACAAGGGAGGTAAGTAAGGTAATCTATACCTTACGTTTGGGATACCTATAGCGAGCAAGTATAAAAAGGATTTTGAGCAAGAGTGGATTCGACCAAGTTTTATCATTGATAAGAGAGCAGATAATAATGTATTTAAAATTAAGGGGGATGGGGATGTAAAATCTCATAATTCATTCGTCAACTCTTCACGAGATAGTTACTCTCTTAAGATGATATTTTATCGAATCCGCCTCAAATTATTTGGCGATTTTCATGAGTATTGTCTTCTAATATGGCATACGGCTTTATGGTCTGGAGTTCAAGCTTACTTAAATATATTTATAATTTATATAAATATATATATAATTTCGGCAAAATACAGTATCACAAATTCAAAATATTTTGCATTAAAATTGTATGTATGTACTAAGCAATTGCTATCTTATTGTGAATGTACATTTTCCACTTGATCATATTTTCTTACATAATGACGTGCATAAGTGTATCAGTGATACCTATATGAATAAAATATTTTGACTTTGACTTTAGACTTTAACTTCCCAAATGAAAGACATTAATACATACATATTTTTATTACTTATTATTAAGTATTCACATTGGAAACATGATCAGATTAATTAGAATTTGATCATGTTTTCAAAGAATAAACTTAGTCACTCCTTTGATAAATAATTCCTGTGTATGCTACAAATGAATGATCTGACCTAAATTCTTTCTTAAGCTAAAACACAATAAGCTTTTTAAATGACTAGCTTTTTATTATCACTCATTGAAGTATTATTACTAGTGTATAGAACCGACACCGCGAACACCATGTATGTCCCAATGCATTGGCGCCACGTGGCTTCAATCTTCAATGGATTCGTTCCATTTTGAAAGGAGAACGGGGGCTCAATTTTGAAAATGGAACCTCCCGGGCGGGACACGCATTTTGTTCGAGATTTCTGTTCTATGACATTATACTTCAATGGTATCACTAAGTAATGTAATTTTATTGTCCTATTATTGTTTTATTTATTTATAGAAAGCAATAATGATTTGATGTCTAGCCATGTATTCTTATAGTTATTCATTGTATTAGTTTTGTAAATTATCTATTCTTACTTCTTTTAAAACAACAAGAACTGAAGTAAACTGATATCATTATTGAAATTGATTTATACAATTTTATAACGAACTAGGAAGTCGCCCTCGCTTCGCTTCGGGAAAAATAGTAAAAAAAATATGTTTATAATATAGCCTATGTCACCCGGGGATAGTGTAGCTTCCCAACAGTGAAAGAATCTTTCAAATCGGTTCGATAGTTTCGAAGCCTATTTAATGCAAACAAACAATCAAATCTTTTCTCTTTATTTTAGTATAGATATACATCTTCATACATACTGTATGATAGTTATTATCCTTCACAAAAACATACAAAGAACGACTAAATATTGATGTGTGAAAAAAAAATTCGTCATAAAATGTTCACGCTGTAGTTTAAGGGACGTAAGATAAATTATTAAGTTACGTAAAACATATAACTTTAAATAAAAGCATTTTAACATAGCTAAATTTGGTTTTATCATATAGAAATTAGTTATCCAAAGTGTTAAGTTTTAGTGGCAAAAATCAATAATATTACTTATATGTACATTATTTTAGTTATAGATAGGTTTAAATGACTACAAGTGTTTTAAATATTCTATTGCTTTTATGAAGTACTGGCCATCCTGCATGTCTTCAGAGAGAGTTGTTATAATTCAGTATCAAGAAAATAATATTATAATGGTTAAAAAGTATCCTTAATTTCTGGGAGTTCATTACAACAATATCTTAATGAGTACAATATCTAATTAAACATAAATACATGTTCAATTAATTACAAATATAGTATCAATTAATTATTATAAAATAACTAGCTGTTACCCGCATCTTCGTCCGCGTGGTATTTAACAAAAAAGTTATTGTTTAGTTCGCAGAGTTGAAATATAGCAATAATATCTAATGTATTTTTCATTTACTTTTTCATTGATCCTATTTTTTTCTAAAATAAAAGTAGCCTAAGTTACTAATTGTTACATCAGCTATCTGCCAGTGAAAATTCCGTCAATAATCGATCCAGCCATTTCAGAGATTAGCCGGAACAAACAGACAGAGAGAGACAAAAACTGTAAAAAAATGTTGTTTTGGTATATGTACTATGTATACATCGAAATGCACTTAGTAAAAAACGATTATTTTTATATTACAAACAAACACTCCAATTTTATTTATTTGTATAGCTATATATTTTAATGATAAAGATATTATAAGCTTATTACATTATTTTAAAAGTTTTAGTTTATTATTTTGTTAAATTTCATCATTTCATTAAAAAATAATCCCCAAGTGACTTCACGATGTTAAATAAAATATATTCTTGTAATGTAGGATATTAGCATAACTACATATATCACTCGAAGTGTCTTCAATTTACATATTTTATTATATACATGTTTCATATACTAAAATATTTTGTATGTCATGTTTGAATGTTGTTTGCATAATTTTTTTAGAAACAAAAATTGTCACTAAAAATGAGTTTTATCTTGTAAATAAAACGACATCCGATTTTTATATCCTTCGACAACATACAAATGTTGTGATGCTAATGACGGTGGACATTATAATTCGGCTAAATTAAGTGCACATAAATATATCGACGCTTGAAAGGAACAATTGACTGAGCGACATTGAGCTAACTTTACAGGAGAGCAGTTTAAAGCTGAATTTTTAGAAAAGTTGTTGTAGATGTTACAATATAGACGATAAAATAAGGATTCCAAAACAGTAAGAATAACGTCGATAGGAGGATTACAAAAAAAATATATTTTTTTCTAAAAATTCCAACTTTAAAAACTGCTCTCCTGTAAAGTTAGTTCAATGTCGCTTATACCCTGTCCACAAATCTTAGAGACTAAAATGACAATCGCTAATGTCAAAGTTCGAAATAATGATACCAGCTAAATTTGTGCGATCTACTTTTCCGGTTTTTTGAATCGTAAACGATTTCGTAAGAATAGTGAGAAGTTTGAACTAATTAAAAAAATCATTCAGTTAGTAACAATATTATCATTGATAAGATGATAAAACTTATTTTCAATCAAAACTTATTGCCTAAGGCATGTAATCGATAAGATATTTCGGATCTCTCAATTTTTATAATTATCAAAATGGTTTTTAATAGACGGTGGTCGTGACTCTGATGATGCATTTTACAGTGATAGCACTAGGTCTGATTCTGAATAAAGTTATGATATAAATATTTTTGATGTGTTTAAGTTATTACTAAATCCTTCACCGTTTAAAATAAATTTATTCAATCCCACTAATATTGATGCAATTTTGAACTTATTTAGTACTTGGCTATATAGTATAAAATTTGCTGTATGCCGAATGTCACCATAACCATTTGGTTATATTTGGGAACGAATATTTACTCGTTCTTGTAAGTAGAATAACTTTTAAGTTTAGTTAATTAGGGTAAATATATTATGGATATAATTATATTTGATATGATTGCTTAAACTTATTTTTCTATCAGTTTTAGGGACTCTTTAATACAAATATTCGACCCACCGTAAAAACTGCGAATATTTTTCCGATTTACTTTCCGGTTTATGGTCATCACTATTTAATTTGCACCCGAAATTGGTCACCCATGAAACGTCAATTTAGTCTCTAAGATTTGTGGACAGGGTATAGTCAATTTTTCCTTTCAAGCGTCGATATGTTCTTCGTTCATTCTTCATTATTTCAAGTATATTGTCCAATGTATGATCGAATTCGCCTGAATTTTTCTTCGTGTTAGTACAATGTTAGGGACCAAATTGTAAGAAATATTATGGACTATTCCAACTAGTTAGGTTGCAGTGACAAGCCAATAATTCATATTGAGATTTTCACGCGTTTTAGAATAATTTTTATCGTTAAGACTGCTAAGGAATTTGAGACAAGTTAGAAATAAAAAATTATAAGTAATTCTTTTGTTTTTCTTGATGTATTCCTGTCCTTGAAGTCTTGTTTATACGTATTAAGCTCAGATTAACTTTAATATAATGATGTATTAAGTAGTTATACAGGGTGAATTTTTCAAGTGTGCATGGATGGCCAAATCCGAAACTATGAGGAATATCGAAAAATGCTCAAAGGAGTCTCGGGGCCGATTTTGATTAAAACTAAAACTGCATCATTACATTTTTGAAAAATCAATATTCCTAGCCAGGAATCGAACCCGTTGATTTTGAAAAAAAAACACACCCTGTATTATTACACCATTCGATAGTGTCCACTGAAAAGGATAAAATTCTGGGAAGTAATGACATACGGTAAACTTAAGGAAAATGTTTATTTTCAATAAAATTCATATTTTTAGTACCGTATCCGTAGACCCGTTTGCAATGAAGATTTGGTATTAGCTATTTTGACCTACTACAGGTCATCGGATCTTATCCCCTTAGATTATTTTATCTGGGGGTAGGTATGTAAAAACCGAAATGTACAAAGTTACGTATACTTGTATTAACGACATGAAGCCCCCGTTCTTTTAAAATGAAACGAATCCATTGGAGATAGAAGCTACGTGGCGCCAATGCATTGGGACATACATGGTGTTCGCGGTGTCGATTCTATACGCTAGTAATAATACTTCAATGGAAGAGTAGGATATATATGCGATGAAAAAAAACTGCACAAATACTAACAGTACTTTATTGCTAACTACCACAATCCATACAATGTTACGGTCGGCCATCGAACGAACGTCGGAATCGGTGAAGGTATAGAAGCCAGTAAGTGTTGCGTGTGATTCACCCATACGACGTTTGAACGGGAATGTCAGCTTTATTATACACTTTGCTATCGAAAAACGGCAGTTTTAATATTAACAGCTCAATCCGCGACTAAAATAAATATAACTGTAAATTATTCTGCAGTATTGATTCAAAAATAAAATTAAAAATCTTTACAGCTGATCGAAACAAATAAAAATATAGATAAAAAATGACAGCTGAATTGGCGCCAACGGATGAGAACTGTCAACTTTTTTTTTATTCCAAAGCAGCAGCACCAGAGATAATTTCGATAAGTTCTCTGGTAATGACGGCTTGGCGAGTTCTGTTGAAGGTTAGAGTCAGTTTGCCAATCATTTCTCCGGCGTTCTTTGAAGCGTTGTCCATGGCTGTCATGCGGGAGGATTGCTCGGAGCAGGCTCCTTCTTTGAGAGCGTAGAACAGCATAGAAGCCAACGAGAACTCCATGTAAGATTGGAGGACGTCCGAGTCCAGAGAGTCGTATACTGTCAGCTTAGGGGCGTTCTGAAATAAATAAAAAATAGTCATGAGTTGACATAACAAAATTTGTTTAACCTCAAAAAGAGATCTGTATTGGGGTGGATGTGGACATAACCGATGGTATGGCAAAATACTAAAACTTTCTATAGGTAATACATATATGCAATATTTGTTCATACTTCATACATACATGATTGCAGTTGATGAAAAGGAATAATGAGATCACTTACGCCCCAACTCAGAGTCACTAATGGTTACTTAAATCGCTCCTTAGTAAAGAATTTGTATGGTGATTCTGTACTAAGGAGCGATTTAAGTAACCGTTAGTGATTCTGAGTCGGGGCCTTAATGTACTTAGAAATATAGTTACTGCTAACGCCATATACCAGTCTCAATGCAGCAAATGTATTACATAACAAAAAATTCAATTATAAAAATAGTTCCACAACTTCATTGCTCTCACCATCAGATGGTTTTGGTTGGAAACTTATTAATTACTAGTAACCTCCCTCGGTTAGCTTCGGTTTTTGTATAGATCCCTGATTTTTTCAAAGTAACATAATAGCCCATGTTTCTAGAATTTTAGAAATCGGTCCAGTAGTTTATCCATTACAAACACACAAACAAAAATCAAGTTACCATTTATAATATTACTTTAGGACGTCACTCCTAGCACCATCTAATGAGAACTAAACGTACACTTACCTCAACAGCCTTCCTACTGAACAGAGGCAAGTCTGACTGCATATAGGAGACGACAGACTTGAACTTGTTGTAGATGATCTTGCCAGAGCCGAAGTCATAGCCCGAGGTCATAACGGCGTTGGCGAGCTTGGCCGCGTCCAGGAACGTTGGGGGAAGACGCCCGATCTGAGGGACCATAGATATTTTTTTCTTTTATTCATGGCATTGGCATAAATACACTCAGCCAAAGACACCATTTTAGAACCAGTAGATTCTCCCATACATTTGACCGAGCGAGATCTCCAGTTATAAAAGTACGTGAAAGAGAGACAAAAATATTAATATTGTTCCTGTCACCGTGGCCAGATTTCATTGTTTGTCACAAGTGCAATGTGTGATTTGTGACAAACAATAAAGAGTTGGCTATTTGGAGATTTAAAGGTTCAGTTTGTTTTTAAGCAGAAAATCGTAGTTAGTTTAAGATATAAATCTAACTCCCCAAGTCAGAGTCACTAACGGTTACTTTAATCGCTCCTTAGTAAAGAATCGCCATACAAATTCTGTACTAAGGAGCGCTTTAAGTAACCGTTAGCGACTCTGAATTGGGGCGTAAGTACGATGATAGGTAGCAGTATTCTGGGCTGCTTGTTAAAATTTTGTTACATTTCTTTTAAAATAACCTCAAAGAAACGTAAATTCTCTGTCTCATGTGCGGCCACGCCGTGGCTGAATGAGTGGGTACTTCATCTATGGTTTGGACTGTTAGGGGCCATTCATTAATTACGTGAGGGTCTGGGAGGGGTTCTTCAAAATCTCTACATGCCCTTATGTTAGAGGGGGGAGGGGGTAAAGACATTCTTACATAAGAATTTTGTTTTGATGCTAATAATAAAGACTAAAAATTGTTGATTTAAGTGAAATTATAAGTTATGCCTTTTTTAACATCATAATGATTTTCTATAAGTAGTTCCATTAATTACCATTACCTTGACCCTATTACTTTAAAACAACCCATCTCGTTAGCAACAAACTTGTTAAACTTTCTGTGATGACATAAAAACTTGTATCTTTCTTAGCCCCATTTATCAATATCCATATTACCCCATCAATCAACATACCCAGGCAGTACCGGATTAAGTAAGCATGGGGCCCGTAGAAAATTCTTTCAAAGAGCCCTTGATCTAGTAAGGGTTCTTAGGTATAACTGTATAAAGTGATTCTTTATAAAGTCAAAAATATGCGGGGCCCCCTTTCGCGGGGGGCCCGTAGTAATTGCTACTTTTGGTACGAGGTTAATGAAAAAATGAAGTATAGTGGGGTATGTTACCCCACTATCCACACAACCCACCTCATTAGCAACGGAGATGATGTGCTTCGAGTACAGACGCTGCAAGATACTGCGCGACTTATCCCCCACGCAGATCACTTTGATGTTCTCCGCACCGGGCTCGCTGAGACGGGCTCGGATCACCTTGGACACACCCGTGTGGACTGCTCCGCAGAGACCTGGTGATTATTGGTGTTGGATAAGCTGTTGGCTGTTGCGTAGAATGCTATATTCCGTTTTTAACCGACTTCAAAAAAAGGAGGAAGTTCTCAATTCGACTGTATTTTTTTTATGTTTGTTACCTCGGATCTTTGGACTGAGTGAACCGATTTTGATGATTCTTTCTTTAATCGAAAGCTGGTGCTTGTCGTGTGGTCCCACATAAATTTGAGCGAGATCTGACAATGGCATCCATGTCAAAAGCATAAAAGTCTTAAAGTTGCATTAAGTATGTGCGCTTTAAATGGACGAATAACTCAATATCACGCCAACCGATTTCGATGATTGTTTTTTTATTGGATGTACTTCATTAGAAGTCGGTTATTTTTTTGTTAAAATGTTAGATTACTTTACGACGAGACCTATTTAGTAAACAATCTTGCAGTCTTTTTATAGTTATTTGTAATTTAAAAATTAAAAAAACCCAGCCTGCCATCGATAAAGCTATCATGATATACCTTTTTGAAATCCTTATGGTGAGTTCTTTAATTTGATACCCATATTGCATTAAGTATTCATTTTATCTTTATTTTTTATTTTTATTATTTTATACTAATTTTCAAATGCTTTATTGAACACAGTAATTACAGTCAAATATTGATAAACTATAATAGTGCCATCCCTTTTACATAATTTACCAATGTAATAAGGATTGGTGTAGTGAAACAAAGATAAACGTGTGTGTTGTAGCTCGGTCGGAACAGATTTTTTGGTTGATTTGTAAGGGTATAACATATCTATACTTTAATATCATTGATGAATATGTAATTAAAGTTACCTCTGTCAGAAGTCATGGCAATGTACAGCTGTTTAGGCTCGTCTTCTGGAACAGCCACCTAGACAAACAAAAACAAATAATAGCTGTGTAACATAAATAAAACCTTGATTATTGAGGGTGCAATCTAATATGGAGGGATTTTGGTAAAAGATTATAAATGAATAAAAATGCATTAAATCACAACAAATTGTATTCATCAATCATGGGTGGGTTCCTCATACTTAACTTTGGCTATAACCAACCATTGGTTATAGTTTTGGTTGAATTCTCAACAACCCACCCTAATATCGCACCCCCAGTGGATTAATATGATTGGAAAGAGGGACAAAAGCTGTATATGCTCAATTTTTTTCAGATTTTTATCATTAATCTTGACGGTTCTGTACAAGAAATCGTAATGTAAATTCCTTTGACTACTTACTGATATTTTAACAGTTTTTTTACTCTCCTGTAAATTTGCAATTTTATTTTAATGCCTTTACTCCACTGAGGGTATGACATGATAATAGTTATAATTATACTATTCATTCAAATGTGTCAACACGTAATTTTTGATTCTAGAACTAATATAAAGGTGCATCATCAAGAAGGCACAATGGAATAACTATTCAATAAAACAGGCATTGATTGACTTTCTTCTTCTCTTTTCTTGGCCGGCGACTCAGCAGTGATGCCTTTAGTGTTGTCAATGTCTATTGACGATAGCCAGTTACCAGGTGGATAGTCAGCTCGTTTGCCGGCTAGTAACATTAAAAAAGGCTTTATTTTTTACCTCAGCCTTTTCATAGAACTGCACAGCCCCCTCTCCGTATGGGCGAGCAGCCCTCAAATCACGTTCAGCACGAGTGTATCTAAAATATATTTCATTACATGTTTTATATGACTGGTATAAACATTTGTTTCTCAGTATCACTGAAAAGAAGGTATATATAAAGACTGATTTATTGAATTTCACCTATGAAGAAACTAAAAAGGGAAAAGGAGTATTGTTTTTTGGTGAATTTTTCAAGTGTGCGTGGATGGCCAAATTCGAAACTATGAGGAATAGCAAAGCATAGTCAAAGAAGCCCCACGGCCGATTTTTATGAAAACTAAAACTGCATCATTAGATTTTTGAAAAATTAAGAACCCTGGCCAGAAATCGAACCTGTTGATTTTGAAAAAAAAAACATCCTTTATTATTATATAATTTGATAGTGACACTAACAAGGATCGAATTTTGGAAAGTAATGACATAAAAAATCAATATTTCAGGCCTGGAATCAAACCCACTGACTCGCTTATTACACCATTCAATAGTGTCACAAACAAGGATCAAATTCTGGGAAGTAATGACAAAAGGAAAAATTCACCCTGTAGGTATAAATAATTAGCAATAGGAGAAATAAAATTTTATAATGACTATCCTTACTTTAATTTAACCCTTCAAAATGTTTTTTTAAGGATGAATGACAAAAACACTTCTTGAGTTAAAGGGTCAATTATTTTTATATAATATGATACTGGCATGAGTGGAATACACAGCAATTTTATTTTTAGTTTTTAGACTGACAAAACACTTGATTAGAATCATTCTTTAATCAAATAAACACACTACCTTTTTATCAAAGTGAAGTAAAAAAAAAAGTGCTGTTTATGGCCAGTATGTAAGTTAGCCATTATTAGAATTTAAGATGTATGAAACATTTTGGGTTAAAAATACTTAGGTAACATATAAGAATAAATACTCACTTGGCTGCTGACACCATCTTCATGGACTGGGTGATTTTTTGGATATTCTTGACAGACTTTAGACGCATGGAAATGGACTTCAAAGTGGCCATATTCCTGTTCTGCTGGACATTGACCACTGCGACCACCTGGGTCACACCAGGCGTGAAACGACCCAACATTTTGAAGGTTCTGCAAGGAAAACCACGGCCGATACAAAAGATGCAGGTTAGATCTAAAGTTATGTAAGACTACTGAATAGCAACAGATAATGTTACGGAATTCCGTCGAACTGGGTACTTCGATTACGAATAAGACAAAAAGCACTAAGGAATTAAAACTTAGAATAGATTGATAACATCATACTAACTTTTATTTCCTTTTTTTGGTCAAGTTCAGTGATCACCAGCCGACGAAAATGTCGCTGGTCGGAAAGACGATGACGTTTGGTTGCGGTGATGACAGCTACAAAAAAACAATTCGGATGATATTTTTTTACTGTGGGTACATAAGATATTTTGGTATAGCCTGTGGCTGTATATAGCTCTATAGCATGGATGTATTACTCTAACTGGATAAGTAACTTTGTAGAGGTACCTGAAGATCGATGACGTCATATCCGAACTGAAGGACTTTTTTTATTGTGTCCATGTTTTCTATAGGCCAAGGATGTATTATTCGATTGTGATTTAGAATAATGATATTTTAAAAACATCTAACGCTCCAACTCAGCGTCACTTAATGGTTATTTAAATCGCTCCTTATTACAGAATCACGAACTCTCAAAGTCAGTTTAAAGACAATTAAAGTTAAGTATACAAATATATTGATTATCATTGAAGTTTTTGAATGTCAAGTCAAATCAACTACTCATCATTGACATTGACTGTTAGCAGTACTGCCATAAATAAAATGGCATAACCTCTTTATGTTAATTTAAAGAAAAAAGCTACTTTGCAATGTTTTTATGTAACGACTGTTTTTATAAAACAGTAAACGAATTTCATGTTATTATATTAGAATAAATCATAGTTCTAAAAGCATTAAAATAAATGTCATCTTTGATTTACTATCAAGGAATTTGACGTGTGGCTACACAAACACTCCATCTACAAGTGCTACAAGGATCTTTTGGCACACGGATGACATTGACAGAGGGGCGCCTTCGTAGAAGTACACCCTGCGTTCCACTTGACGTTCACAATGATCACGCTCACGACCGCGGTTTTTATAATTATTTATCAATTTTATTTATAATAGCAAAAATGTATACATTAAAATTATTTACATAATTGAACATAATTATATCAACCTGTGACCGCACGTCGAGCATCTGCTGGAGAAACTACTACTTCCACTAAAATATCTCTTGTCGAATCGTATAAAGTTATTTTTTCCGTCGCCATCCTTAACTTTTATAAAATTGCGCCAAATTTCTATCACCATCCTTTCTTACCCAGTGTTGCCAGGTCTAAAAACTGGATTAATAAATAATATAATTTCTGGTAGCACTGCATTTCGACCACTTCGACCCACCCTACGTGGGTCGTTGTGAGCGTGGTGTGAGCGAAATTAAATGACGTTATTTATGACGTATTCGCCGCGACCATGACGACCGTGGTCGTCAAGTGGAACGCGGCCACAGTGACGGGTACACTGAATGAGATGTCAAAAAGTTACACTTAGCAAGATGGCGGCAGTAGTTCCGATTTTTGCCACGTGCCAAAAGATCCTTGTCGCACTGTATAGGATTATCGATGAGGTTATTTGACGTTGGTCCGCACTATTATGGACTCCTTACAACTAAATAAACGAACCTTTCTGAGTTGGGGCATAAATTAGTTCGGTTAACCGGACTAATAACCGAACTACTGCCACTAGACCATAAGATTAATAATATAACTGTTTTGCATTACAACAAAACAATTATTATGTGTCGGATAAAACACAGTGTTGTGTGAAGAAGCAGTCTATGACTTTTGCCCTATATATACTCTATGGTATCAAAAACTTACCAAATTGTCTCTGATTTGTTGTACCTTGATCTGTCACCAGCTGGCGCCACTTTGTATTAAATGTTGGCGTGTCAAAATCGTTTGAATTTTGAACCTCATAGTCTTCTATCACCAGCAAGCCCTTGCTGCAACACTGTGTTTTATCCGACACATAATAATTGTTTTGTTGTAATGCAAAACAGTTATATTATGTGTCTTTCTAAAACACAGTGTTGTGTGAAGACCTGTTTGTTATCTGCTGGTGTCAAGCACAAACGCTATGATTGATTAAGTTATATTATGTGGTTATTGTAAACAAGAAACAAAAGTTTCGTGGCTAAAGAAGCCGTTGCTTAACAGGAAATATTAATAAGTAACAAATAATAATATGAATCTTCTCTAAGATCTAAGATATCATAGATTAGATAGTATATATCTATACATCTAATTTCAAAGTTTAAAAGTTTCATTTTAAATCTCTGTATAAATTAACATTTATTTTAATAATTGATATTTTATTGACGTCTTGAATGACACATTGGAATGAAATACTTTGCAATAATATCAAAAAGCAAAACAGCACAAGGGATGATCACTACCCTGAACTAACGGCATTTAACCTATTTAAATCCTTCAATTTCCAAATTTCCTCTCAATCGGATCTCATCCAGTGATCTATATTTTAATCATTCTAGGAATGCTACCACAGACCATAAATTTCCTGCAAGAGCATCTATACTTACCGCTCTGAGAATAATTCTTATCCAAATAGCAATAATATGTCTAGGCTAGTCTTACTTAGCCCGTAACAGAATAAGAAATAAATAAATTTGTAATGTTACCGTCTGTTCTTCTTTCACTTGAAAGTTTAATGAGTCCGTTAATGTGACCCACGAAACGTATCTGTCTGTTAGCGTGTTTGACAACAGACTAATTTACATGTGGATTCCGGAATTTGTTTTACATCCGAATCTTGGCCACAATGTAATCTTATGGCTGATTTATCTAAAAAAGTTTCCTGAAATATGTCTAAAACAAGTAAATCATTAAGAGCAGTTCATCAAGAAACATAAAAAGTATATGTACCAATACAAGGTATAGTTTGAGGCCAGTCAAACAACAATTTTATGTCAGAACAGGAGGCTTTCGCACAGCAGGCTTACAAAGAGAGATGGATATTAGTATTTGCTGGTCAAGGAATAATTTCCTCTTGCACTACTGATTTATGTAGAAGATGAAAAATCTTGCTACAGCATTACCTAAAGGTGATTTAGGAATTATGTTATTATTTGGCTTTAACACTAATAAGCCATCTGTTAAAGATTTATTATTATTATTAAGTCGATCTCCTAAAGGGAGTCTTATATGTAAGTAATGTAGAATTACCTCAGTCATGCTTTACCAATCCTCTCTCCTTTGTGGCCCAGTGGGATATTTATTATGCCCACCCCCAACTTACCATGTCAAAAGAACTTCAGACAGCTTCTTTACATGCAAAGGGGCCATGGGCCAATGTTTGATCTACCACTGAACTACCAAGGTCTTCCGCAGACCCTATATGTCCTCCTGGTAATGAGTCCTTTAGAACTCTGGATAGATTTATGTGACCTGTGGGATTATTGAGAGGTGGAAACACCCATCCCAACCGAAGTCTCGGGGACGACTGAAGGCGTTGCAAGAAATTGCGCACCCTTCTGTCAAGTCCAGAATAATATAGTTTTGAAAGATTGTTACCTCACTGTTAGCGAATACATCTATGTCTGTAATGAACTATACGGCCTCCGCGGCCAGAGGCAACACATGTTACTTGGAAATTGCACGACCCCTGCACAGGCAGTCTACAATCCCATTGAGATTTGCTAGCAGATAACCTGCCTAAAGTGTATCTCAAGCTGTTCAGTGAGCTGCATGAGCTTGGTGATCAAATTTATAAGGGCAAGTGACCGTGAGCCACTTTCGTTCCTGAAATATAATGCCAGTGTCCTATCGTTGGATTGTATCAGAATGTGATCTCCTTTTCTTATTATTCTTTGTTGATCAAGAATGCCTTCGTACACAGCGTACATCTCCTTGACGCTAGAGTGCCAACGCTTTTTAACAAAGCTGTTCCCCTTGAGAGACACAGGTCGTTCAGTTGAGCACCTCACCCCGCATCCGCTGCGTGGGTGGTTAGGAAGTGTGTCACTTCGCGTGAGAGTAACGGCCTGGCTCTGCAGTTTATTGCATTTAGCAACCAGATCAGATCTTGAAGCTTAAGGAGAGGAAGCACTCTCCTGTCCCTCAATCGTCCTCTTTGGAACCCTCGCAGAAACAGTTGCATCTTAAGACAGTGAAGACATCCTTGGGGGTTGTCAAAGCAAGGTTTAGCAACCCCAAAAGACTCTGGGGGTCTTTTTTAATAAACTAGTCAGCTAATTATTATTTGTTGAAACAATTTTGTTTGGTAATGACATTTTAGTGTTTCTGAGAGAATTACAATTTATGCCTGGACATTCCAACTCCTGAGAGTCTTTGGGACTATACTGTACCTTGGGTAGTGGATATGCCACCCTAGTCTCTAGCAATTCCGCAACCTGACTGTCTGGAACAGTCCGGTCCTGGTAAGCCAGTAGTCGTCTAGATAGACAGACATACGAACGCCTTTTAGCGCCAAGGGTTTCCGCAACCCAAATTGATTTTAAGCCAGTCTTAGGAACCGTCTGTGGACCAGTGCGGAGTCAGTGACACAAAACTCTAATCCTCCGAGGATGAGGAAGAGGATTCCGATTCCCTGGAATCGGCTTGAGGACGTCCCCCATCCGGAGCAACAGAACTCAACCTCTCAGCGTCACCCCTCTTCTATGGCACACGGGTCTCTCCTTTTGAGGAGGCCTAGCATACTCTATCACGCTGCTCCAGTGCAGACCAGTGGAGGGGTTAGTGGCCAACCCAACTGTCGGAAGTTTTCATGCCCGCCGAGGGCCTCCGAAATGTCTTAACGACTATTATCTTACGATACCAGCCGGGATCGCCGGCTTTACGTGCTCTCCGAAGCATGGCAACGCTTAAGAAAATTTTGCCACTAACGGTTATCCATCCAACAACCGACTGCGTCCGCAGTTGCTTAAATTTGTCGATCACTTAGGATCTACACACGCCGCTTGGCTATGAGCACTTCATCGTCACCGGCTTCACCTGTGAACCTTCGCTAAATAAAAATAGGCATCTTTAATAAGCAGTATTAATCAGTCGTTGTTTTGTAGGAAGCCCGCTACATCTGACTGAGAAACCAGGTGAAATTGCTTTGTTGCTACATAAGCATTGATGCGACAGAGGCCGAATATAAGCCATATATTCCAACACTCTCAACCCACCATCTGAAACTAGAAACATTTTCGCGAGGTACCCTGCACTCAGAAATAATGGTGGTTCTATTATGTTGTAAACTTTTGGTTTGTCATATCTGCTGATATTTTGGTTGAGAATTTTCTCTAAAGAGTTTTCAAGGAAACTGCAATGGAGGTTTTGACTTAATGATATTCATAAAATAATTTTGCTCATTTGAACCCCCACTGCTGCTAACTATCTGAATGACCTTTTCAGACACTTTCCTTGAAGTTCCCTTTCTGATAGAAACAATTTTGTTACAAATTAGTCTTTGAGTAGACTTGGTGGTTGCTGAGACGAAGGGGTCTTTCTGAAAGAGATCTAGGTTTACGTTTATACCCGAATTCAGTACTTCTGTCTTATATTCGTGTGAGTGCGAGTGAGTCTGTTCAACAGAATTGTAGTTTCTCAAACCATTTTTGTGGTCCGTCCAAGGAATAAATACCCGATTGGAGGGCTTCACAACTAAACAAATATTCCGTATTTCTCTTGAAATCACTCTCTCTTAATTCTATACGCCCTATACTTTAAGCATAAAACATCTGCATGGTTAATTCACGCGTCTTAGAGATAGCAGATCCAAGACCAAATATTGAGGGTAATTTTAACAATAAAATTACTAAGGCCATAAAGCCAGTGGAAACTAAACAGATTGCTTTCTTGTATTTAGTGCCCAATCAAGCTCAAAAAATCAAATTCTTGGACCTTCTATAACTCTTAAAAGGTTGAAGCACCCATAGGTGCTTCCTTAGTGCTTGCGAACTAGTACTGGGCAGGTTATAAGAATGATTAATAGATAATAATTATGTCTTGTGTTATAAAATTTGAAATATAACTTAGGTTATTAACACATCCACTCGTGAATTGTAAAAATTGGAATGTTGTGTATACGTACGTACGCCTCTTTAATTGGAGATGGTGACGACAATATTTAATCCTCTAAAAATGATATTGTATGTATGAAAATAGGTCCTCTGAGCATGAAGAGGGAACCGACTCTGAGGAATTGGTCCGAGGACTAATCCCGTTCGGGGCGACAAAACTCGACCTCGAGTGTTACGTCACTTCTCCAATTATACTTATATCGTATTAAATTACTATGTTTTATCACCTATTTTAGTAATTAAAATATAATTGAAAAATTTTTGCAGTCTTGACAGCAAAAATCACAAACGCTATGAGGTTCAAAATTCAAACGATTTTGACACGCCAACATTTAATACAAAGTGGCGCCAGCTGGTGACAGATCAAGGTACAACAAATCAGAGACAATTTGGTAAGTTTTTGATACCATAGAGTATATATAGGGCAAAAGTCATAGACTGCTTCTTCACACAACACTGTGTTTTAGAAAGACACATAACATACATTATTATAATATAGATGTACCGTAATTGTATACCATAATTTTCAGTTTACTCTTATTGCAATAAATTATTCGGTAAGTTTGAAGAAATTCTAATAAAAATGTATTATTTCAATATTATAATTCTTACCACAAGAAAAATTACCAATAGAATTCCTTTTTGAATAACCATACTAAAATAGGACATAAAATGTGGCCTGTGTTTGGTTGAATAGTCCTTCGTACATGACGTTATCGATCTTCAGGTACCTCTACAAAGTCAGTGATATATATCAGTGATACATAGAGTATGTATTATATCCATGCTCTATAGCTTTTGTATCTAGTCTGTGTAGAGCTTAGGGCATATTGGGGCATAGACATCTGTATTAAAACCATAAAACATCTGTCGGAGTCAAGTCAAAGTCAAATTGACAAGACGTGCTGTCAGCAAATGACAGCAAATGTCACTTGTCAATTTTTTGTTGTATAGCTGTGGCCTGTTTACGGAAATCAGATTTTTCTAAATAAATACAAATAAAATGAAATTAAACATGCCTGAACCAGAACCAACCGTAACAAAAAGTGAGGAAGTACCGCAAACGCAAAGCGCAGAAAATTCCGAACCTCCCCCTCCAAGAGAAATGAGTCAAACTGATCATTTGAACAAGAAATTGTTGACTTCTTTATTCAAGCGCTTGGACGAGGGCGGAGACTCTTTGTTGTCCAAAATGTTGGAGCCGGACGAAGTAACGACATGTGATGATGAGTGGGATTAGTAAATAATATATAATATAACATTATTATAATAACTATACTAATAACAATAAGATGATAACAATTTACTATGATAACAGGTACTATCTGTTTAAATAATAAACTTTATTTTACTAATGACGTGTGTTTTTGTGTTGAAACTTACAAGAACCTTTAGGATAGCCATTTATATATTAAAATCTCGCGCTTCCCTGCATGTGAAATTTAAAGAAATAGGCATATTAACAGTAGCCTCTCAATTTATTTACAGTAATATTATATTTGTAAAAAACAACTTAGGTATGTTCAAGCAGAATAGTGATACGCATAATCATCCAACGAGAAACAGACATAATTTGGTGACGTCATATTTTCGCTTAAGTAAGGTTCAACATTCTTGTTTCTTAGGCTCAGTGTAAGTTTTTTCAATAAATTACCTATGTCAATACGTGATTTGCCTATCCAAATGTTTAAGAAATATGTTAAATCTCAGCTAGTAGGCAAGGGATACTATGGTATAAATGAATATATTAATGACAAAGACGCCTGGAAACTAGTGCTGCATCCAGTTCCGCGTAGGCAAAAACACATCATGTAATTTTTCATTATTTTAAAAGATGTGCGAGGAGTTTCTTTACGGCTTTTCTTCTCAATTGACTAAGCACCGTTCCGAAAAGCTGGTAGATTAAAAAATGACGTGCATAAGTGTATCAGTGATACCTTTAAGAATAAAAAATTTTGATTTGATTTGATAAAATATTAATGCAAAAATTACCTTACATGCTACTTTACCGAGGGCGGATCCAGGGCTGGGTCCAGGACCTAGGTGGACCACTAATTAAAATTGTTAAACAATGTTTTTATGTTTTTTTGGTTATTTAAATATAGGTAGTTTTTTTTATTACAGTACTTACATTCATTAATAAAATACCTATTTTTTACTTGTATCTATTACTATCAAAATTAAAAACTGCTCGTGATTTGACCATGACTATGTGAAGGCGCTAAAACTGGATCCACCTGGTACTTTACAGTTATTTATTTATTTACTATCTTCATTTATAAATAACATCCAACCCCTTTCCACCATCTATTTTAGAATGAAGAGGAAATAGTGGACTGTTTTTTAACTTTTTATCTAAAATCTTTTTTATTAATGCCCTTTAAGAGATAATAGCATTACCATTAATAACTTGAAATATTAAACTCTATTAAAAGTTTGCTTATAATGTATATGGAGCTGCTTACTAAATTTTTATTTCATTTTTCATAATTCGTGTACACCTCACATCTTTGTTTAATAATCAACGGCTATCAACTTTACATGGTGACCAAGCCAATGGGCTTTACCAAGGGTTCATGAAGCTTGTGTTAGGTTTTGGTGAAGTTAAAGCATTCTCAAATAACTAAACAATAGTACTGTAGGAGCACTTATCATCTGTGGTAGTTTTACAATTTCCCTAAACAGTATAGTGAGAAGCATTTCCAGGAATTAATTATTTTGAAGTGAAACTTCTTTAGAATCGTTAGTGATTTGAAACCGGATGCAACGACAGGTAAGATAATATAACCGCTAATTTCGTATTTCAATTTAAGTTGTCCGTAGCCCAATGGTCAGGACGTAGACACACAATGCTGATGCCATGATGATGCGCAGGTTCGCGTCTCACAATATTTCTTTTTTTTTTAGTTTTATTTTTTTTTAGTTTTATTTTTATACTGTTTTTAAATACTTTCAAATGCTCTTTTAAATATTTTCAAAGAATTTATCAACAAAAAATAAGAATTTCATTCTTTCATTCTGTAGATCGACCAGCCGATTATACAGACAGTAAAAATGCTAAGTTGTATTCATAGATGGCGTGAGGAGTAAGATAGAACATTCGTTTTATTGCTAGATAGATTTTTAAAAAGTGCTAAGTTGTATTCATAGATGGCACTTCGATTTATTGCTTTAAGATTCGATTTATTGCTTATTCATATTATCATTATCTTGAAACCAAAATTTTGGAAAGTTTCACTTCTACCACGTGTGAATTGCACACATTTTCTTTTTTTTTTACACAAATAAGTTAATGCTTGACCACAATCCCACCTGATAGTAAGTGGAGATGTGGTCCAAGATGGTGAGCACATTAACTTAGTAAAAGCCAATTCACTCTTTTCTTGAAAACCACATCATAATCATTAATTCATAATGATTCACTGAAAATCCATTAAAATAAAACAACAAAGAACAGTAACTTGAATAATATTTATTATGTACTACACGCATTAAATGAGGAATGTTCTTATTTACATAGCTTTTGCATTTCATAAACACCAATATAATTTATCATCTGGATTATATATCATACAGAATTTGCAATGGTGTATAATAACATTCATCTACTCTATGTAAACGCAACCGATAATACTGAAAATAAAATTGTTGCGTTTAGCAGAAATATTTTTTCGTCGCTCGGACAATCAAAGCTTAGTCACCACAGATGTTTTATAGCTACATAAATTTCTACAATGGCATCATTGTCGTAGAATAAATATAATTTTAATATACATAATTTAGGACATAATACCCTTTAACAATTAATGGAAACACACAAGTGGTGAAAAATGTGAAAATATTAAAATCTGTACATAGAAAAATATAGTAATCGATAATTGGTTCAAATGATTTTGGAGGGAACACAGGTTGGGTTGCTGGGTAGAAGGGAAACAATAATATAATAATTGTACAATAACAATAGCAACTATTGATCGCATATTGAACTGCAGACACGGCAGCCGCTTGCAACTGGTAACATTACCTGCAACAATTCAATTTACAATTATAAGTAAATTTAAAGTAGCTTTATTTTAATTTCACCAAACATCAGTTTTAGTTTTAATAACAATCTTGATAACGTCAGCTCTCAAACAAAAAACTGCATCAAAATCGGTCCAGTCATTTAGGAGCTACAATGCGACACTAACACCCCAACTCAAGAGTCACTAACGGTTACTTAAATCGCTCCTTAGTACAGAACTTGTTTCATTGTTCTCTGCACATTCCTAAGGTTGACTGGTAGAGAATGCTGTTTAGCATTAAGTCCGCCTTTTGTACCACTTTTTTGTTAAGGGTCAATAAAGCATAAATAAATAAATAAATAAACTTGTATGGTGATTCTATACTATCGAGCGATTAAAGTAACAGTTAGTGACTGAGTTGGGACATACGACACACACCTACACAAATGGTTAATACAATGCTCCTAGCTGCCATTAAGCTATGACTGTAAAGGAACCTCAGGATCTATCTATAATTATTATACATACAAAACATTTCACTTTTTTAACCCCCGGACAAAAACAGAGGGATGTTATAAGTTTGACATATCTGCGTATCCCAAACGGGTGAACCGATTAGGATCTAGTTTTTTTTTGTCTGAAAGGTGACTTAGTCAAGAGTGTTCTTAACTTCTTAGCTATGTTTAGTATAAATAAAACTGTCAGGGATTTTTTAATTTTAATTTAACACTAGCTGTTGCCTGCAGCTTTGCAAACGAAAATTATATTTTAACTTATTCAAACTTTTATCCTGTTTTCCCAGGAAACCTTTTAATTTTCTGGGATAAAAGTTGTCTAAAATATGACCCAGGGTATCAGTAACAACTTTACTTTTCATCGAAATCCATTCAAGGGTTTTTATGTGATGCCCGGACAGACAAACAGACACTTTGAGTTTTATTATAATATAGATAGATTCCATAAAACCTCATAAGTTCCAAGCAATACCTTACCTATAAACACGATGCAGCAACGGTCTAGGAGGAGGATTTCTCCACCATGTCAATGTTGATCTTATAGAACACGTACGGGTAGTACTCCGACTGGCCAAACCCGAGCCCCGCTAGCTCCACATTCTGTTGAGGATACATTTTGTAAAGCCATACACGATCAAGTGTACTCGTCAAGTTTGCAGTTTGACTTGATACGGCATCCAGTTTGCATGAGATAGCTATATAGCCAGATAGCTATACCGTGGCCATGCACCGTCAAGTTTACTGGATGCCACGTCAAGTTCGCTGCAAACTTGGCAAGTATACTTGATCAACTTATAATGTGGTTATACTTTGTCAGACAAATGTGAAGACAATGTGAAAATTTTGACAAATTTAAAAATAAAATAGGGCAAGATTTATGACAGTATGACATTTACAGTGGTATCTGTGGCCTCGTCTGTCACATTGCCTCAACTTACCCACTTCAGATAAGAGAGTTGGCCTATTTGATTTTTAATATTTATTAAAATTTGACATGTATTCATATTTATCCGACGCACTATAGACCCACTTAATACATTGCATAAAAAGCTACTTTTTTATGAAAATAGCCGGCGACAGAGCTGACGATCCACCTGATGGTAAGTGGCTACCGTCACCCGTGGATGTTAGCAACACCAAAGGCATCACTGATCCTTTGCCGGCCAAGAAAGAAAAAGAAAGAAATGGCTCTCAAGCCCCCAGCCGAAACAGTCGTTTGTTTATGTTTTCTCCTACTCCCCCCTTCCTTTACACCCTTCTATCTCTCCGCTATTGCAACCCCCTTTCTCTATACCCCTTCTCTCTATCTTCTCCTACTACCCCCCAAACTATCCCCTTAAACCCTCTGCATCTCTCCCGTTTACTCTTTAACCCCCTCAGTCTCTCCCTCGTTCCTCTATACCCCCACCATATCTCCCCAACTCACCTAATTTATAACCCTCTCAGTCTCTCCTCTTTCCCTTTAACCCCCTCAATCTCTCACAACTCTCTCCTAATCCCCCTCAAACTCTCCTAACCCCCCTCTATCTATCTCTACTAACTTCCTGCTGCGACGAGCCGTGGTGGTGCGCCGAGTGGTCAAGGTGCGCGTACAGCTGCTGCAGCACATCGCGGAGTCGCTTGCTGCCCTTGCGAGCCGGGACCATCACTACCGCCAGGAAGTTCACCGGGAGGCCGTATCTGGTGATAACAGGTAGTATGAGTAAAGAAATTTATGTACTAACATTTATAAAAACACAAACATTCTATAATATTAATCATTACAGAAAATTTCTTGATCATGTCCTGCATACCTAACTCTTGTACTGACTATACGTGAGAGTTAGGTCTACTGTATTATGGCGTTTCACACTACACGAATCGTGGGTGCCACAGAGGCATAGACAACACACAAAGACAAGAACGAATACACTCAGACCGTGAACAGAAATTCATCTGAATTAATAAAAGGCGTATTACAGAATTTTTAAAAACTCACTCATAAAGAAGTAAAATTGGAGGTAGAAATTAATTTCATAAATGTAAAGAAATAATATGTAAAAGTTTTAAATCCGTTTAGATGTTCGTCTTTTCATCAGAATTAGAGTTCACTGACTTTCATATTCAGAGTTCGAGGGCATTATAGTATAACCCCCTTATTCATAATAAACACAATTTTAAAATTTTGAAAAAAAGCCAAGCCAGATCAGGTTTCTGCAGCGCCCCCTGGTGATCTATCTCCATAAAACATATCTGTGAACCTGCTCTATAATAACCCCTTTTGAATGAAAAAAAACCGCATTAAAAACGGCCCAGTAGTTTTCATAAAAAACTGTAACAGACATACAAACAACCTCTAACCCCAAACGCATATACCGCCTACGTTCCGTTCCGTCCGTCGTGGGTAAAAATAGGTAAAGTAATAGAAGGCTTATAAAGTGATTTGTTTCTCTCACTTTTATAAAAAACGATAAAGATAAAACATACATAAACAACAGTGCAATAGTTATAATAGCTTTATTAACGTTTATGAATAAAATAATGTATATCAAGTGTTACCTCAAAACTGACTCGACAAACACCCTCAAGGCTTTCACGTGTATCCAGGCGCAGAAGCATTCAGAGAAGTTCACTTTCAACCATCGCACTAAGGGACCCTGCAAACAAATATATTATTATTACATTAGTAAGTTTCACTCACGTAAATTACTTACGTAATTAACTTACTGTAAAGGGGTTTGAAAACTTCCGACACTCGGGTTGGCCACTAACCCCTCCACCAATCCGCACTGGAGCAGCGTGGTGGAGTATGCTTTAGGCCTACTCAAGAGGAGAGACCCGTGCCCAGTAGTGTGTCATTAATGGGTTGAAGCCAAAAAGGGGTTTGAACATTTTTGAATGGAACCTGACATACCTACAAGTCCGCTATTTTGAAAGAACCTCGTTTGCTATGGGACTTTATTTATAGCTTAAACCTTAAAGAAAACCCCACCTGATGGTAATACATAATAACTGATACTTACAAATTGTTTCTTCTTGTCAGTGACCAGTTTAGTGATCTCGTTCTTGCCGGCCGCAAGATCCGCCTCGTTGTAATTGAACTCGCGAACCACGAACTTACGTTCGCGAGCGTGCAGCTTGAATTCATCGACCACCTGACAAAGTCAAAATAGTAACCCCCTTATTCAAAGTCAAAATAATTTATTCATAAAGGTATCACCGATACACTTATGCACGTCATTTTTTGGCTTTTCGGAAGGTGCTTTGTCGTGGAGGAGAAGAAAACAAGCAAAGTTATAGAAGGCTTATAATTGTTTGTTTTTTGTTTCTTTCACTCTTATCAAAAAGCGATAAAAATTAAACATATTACAACAGCGCAATAGCTAAAATAGGTTTATTAAAAGATTATTATTGGGTATTTTAAAATCAAATATAGTTTTTTTGACAAGCATGTACTTATTATAATAATTTACAAATGAAGTTAAAAAATATCTCAGCCACTCCTCCAGAGATTACTAGGAGGATACGAGATATAGAGGGAGAGGGTGGAGAGGGTATAAAGGGATAGAGGCAGGGGGTATAGAAGGAGAGGGCGAGGGGGTATAGAAGGAGAGGGCAAGGGGCTCTAGAGTGAGAGGGGCGAGGGGTTATAGAGTGATAGGGGTGAGGGGGCATATAGTGAGAGTTACCTTCTTGAAGAGCGTCACAGTGAAGAGACCGTAATCGTTGTCCTGGTGAATCAGCTGTGTGGAGCGCGGCACGATCATATTAGTTATCTTCTCGTAGTTAGCATTCCAGTCGTTGAACAGCGACCTTTAGTCACGTAAGAAGAATTTTATGCTTAGTTTAAGGATTGCCAAGGGAAAGTACCTACACTTTTTTTATGAAAACAGCCAGAAAACGAGCTAACGATCCACCTGATGGTAAGTGGTTATTGCCGCCCATGGACCTCAGCAACACCAAAGGCATCACTGATGCGTTGCCGGCCAAGAAAGAGAAAAAAAAGAAAGAACTGGCTCTCAAGACCACACCCGGAACACGACGAGTCGTTTGGCGGCTGACTCATGCTCAAGGATGGTAGCTATCCAGGCTAATCCCATGGAGAAATAATAATAGCAATAACGGTATTAATTACCACTGCCTCTTTAACGCCCCAACTCAGTCACTAACGGTTACTTTAATCGCTCCTTAGTAAAGAATCACCATACAAATTATGTACTAAGGAGCGATTTAAGTAAACATTAGTGACTCTGACTTGGGGCGTAAGCTTCATAGCATTTACGTAAATGTTGAGCACTTCCGTTATAGCAGTGATAGCCTAGTGGTTAGAACGTTGGTCTCCCGAACGCGGGGGCCCGGGTTCAAATCCTGGCACGCACCTCTAATTTTCAAATATTATGTGCGTATTACAAGTTAATTATCACTTGCTTCGGTGAAGGAAAACATCGTGAGGAAACCTGCACACCTGAGAGTTCTCCGTAATGTTCTCAAAGGTGTGTGAAGTCTACCAATCCGCACTTGGCCAGCGTGGTAGACTACGGCCTGTACCCCTCACACTGTGAGAGGAGACCCCGAGCCCAGCAGTGGGACAATTATGGGTTGTTGCTTTGCTTTTTTGCTTTGAGCACTTCTGTGTTTCAGAGAATAGGCAAGGGTGTGAGTTAATGACGGTAGCAGACGTCACCGATCTAGTTACCAACCAAGCGCCCTTTTGTCGACGTACATATTTCGCTACAAACTATGGCATCTCACAGCCACCATATGTGTAAGGTAGAACCATAGTGATCCAAGTGATATTTTTCATTAATACACGATTTTGGCAAAAACGTCTAAAAATTCAAAATTCTTTCGAATTTTTCCATTTTTGATCCAAGTGCCATTCAGATCATTGTCTGGGAAAAAACGAAGTCTAGGAAGTTATAAGTTATTTGTTTCACTACAACAAGTACAATCGCGTTTCTCTTGTTTTCTCACTAAGTTAAAATTGTTGCTTGGATCACTATGGTTCTACCTTACCCATAATATGTGCTTTTTTCACTTATTTAAGAACACTTGGATTATCAAAACAAATCTAACGATATTTTAATTATGGAAATCAGTTCAGCGGTTTGGAAGACATGAGGTAATAAAGAATATTACACACATAAAAAATACGCGAGAAAAACATAACCGTTTCTCGCAGTCGGGTAAAAACAACAAAAATATTTTTTTTAATCAAAAATCAATGTTTAAAAAAAATGATAATCAATAAACCGTTAAAGTATTTGGTAATTGTTATTTGACGTGACTTATTTGATCGAGGATTAGTCCGGATAATCGCGAATCCGTATAACTGAGGGCCGGATAATCGCGATTCCGTATAACTGAGGGCCGAATAATCGCGATTCCGTATAACTGAGGGCCGGATAATCAAGGTTCCACTGTATGTACAAAAGCTAGCACTCACTTGGGCACAATAACGAGCAGCGTTGTAAGATACTCGCTGTCCAGGATGAAGTGTTCGCGCTTCACCAGCTCCGCCAAGTTGCGCGTCAACAGACTGCCGCTGTCACACACATAAAATACACGTATACCACCAATCATTGACAGGTGTCAACTTGACACTTATAGAAATCAATAAGTATTACCAATAAAATCCCTCCAAAGGTTCCTAATAGCGGGCCGGATTTACTCGTCTCTTCTGACACATCCCGCGTGTATTGGGGTTAGTGTTCTAAGCCACCTCAAAACGGCGGAAAATATAACTTAAAGAAACCGGTCATAAATCAATAGTAACAAAGAAAATCCTCCATTTTTTGATAAGACTTATTTGGTAAAAAAACTTAGTACTACTTTTTATAGAAATACATATTTACTAAAATTAATAAAAAAAATGTTATGGCATTAAATGTTTATTCATCTTTAAATTATTATTTTATGTCTGTCTATGTCTAATTTTTGTTAATTACAAATACCTAACGATAAAAAACCAGTGTAAGTTTGTTTACTAAATACGACTAATCGTAAAAAACGATGTATAAGCACTTACGTCTGTTTCTTCTCCAGGTTCTGTAAGTTGCCCTTGAGAGCGTTGTAAGCTGAAGATTTCACCTTCAAGTCCGCATCGATTTGACCCACCTGTAACATTAATTTAACATACCCTGATTTATTTATTGTGGATTTTATGGTCCGCTACGGGACAGTCTTTCATGAATTAAAAAAAGTCCATGTAATATAGGTACATACGTTATATTAAACTAGGGGATGAAAGTTTTCATGAGTATAAAGTAATCGCAAAAGTAAGATACAATCGTACTTTCACTATTCGCACAACTCTATCAATGCAAAAAAGTAGCCATAGGCGTCCTTACTTATGTACCATTTTAGTCATTTTACTTTGTTGAGTATCTATGTGTAGTTATGATATTTATCTTAATTATATTTTTTTAGTATTTTTAATTAAATATATTATTATATACTCTGAGCACACAGGTTATTAATCGTATCAAATAATGTAATAAAACGAAAATTCGAACTTTGCAGATTCGATAGTTTACGTCGCGACCTTCATATAGACGTCGAAGGACCAATTTAGGAACGTCACTACATCACTCACAGTGACCACTTACCGTCATTGTTTACCAGATAGGACTAGTCTAAAAACTCTCATAAACTCACCTGTTTACTAATAATATCGGCGATGTTGCGAAGGCTTTGCTTGATGGGATACTTGGCCATGTCCCATTGGAAACGAGTCAGGTATGTTGGCAGGTCACCTGAAAGACCATAGCTTCTGTCATACGAGAACTGATTTGACAACGTCTCAAGAAATACTGACAAAAACGGTCCGTAGGCAAAGTGGTGTAAATAAAGTTTTAAACAAACAACAAAAGGTATAGCTACTAAGGTATTTATAGATTTATACTTATTTTTTATAAGTTCTCTATGCTTTGAGGCTTGAGCAAACGGGTCATCTGATGGTCAGTGATCACCGCCGCCTATGACTACAGCAATACCAGGAGCGTCACCAACGCATAGTCAGCCATAAAAAGCCAATCTTGTTTTTTTTTTTTTTACTTTACTTAATTTTTTTTCAACCGATTTTAATGCGAAATAATAATTCTAAATGTTAACATATTGTATTATTTTTGTAATATGAGAACTAGCACAAAAGTCATCCCATACAGCTAAACGTGATACGTCTGGTAACATACAAATTTGGATTGTTGACGTAGTAAGTTAATAGCAATTCCGCTATGGTTATTAATATAACCTCGTAATTATTTGCAGTAGCACCATTTCTAACAACTTCACATTTGTTTACATAATCAATATACACCATTTCAATTACCTAAAACAACTTTGTCTACGAACCGATTTATTTTTGGAAATATCTACACAACATATTAAAATTATAATAGTTAAATATTTATATTCAAAAAACTATTAATGTTGTGAGATAAAGGACAGCTACGACCTTAATGCTAAAACATCATAAAATTAACATTTTAAGGTTGGTTTGTGTAAGTGCTGAAAAAAATGAAAAAAAAAACACCAAAAAGAAAGCAAACTAAAACTACTATTTAATAGAAAAATACGAAGATATTTCCATAAACATATATCATGCAGTTTATACATAAACAACTGAACATAGCATGGAGTCAAACTTGAAATACAGATCGTTACAGTTATCTGGTCAGCGATACGTTAAATGAATAATCTATCGAAATATATTCAAAAACGTTTTAACAATATTACTTCAAAAACTCACTATAAATTTTCAATATATTTTTATTAAGTTAGGTTTATGCTTCAAACGAATGGCACAAGGTTCCGAATGTGTAAGTTTATCGACTATTACTCATTAACTACTTATGTTAACATAGCCGTGACAATTTTCCTTGAAAATTCATCATTATAACCTGTTTTTATGATTTTTTCACTAATCCACCTCCAACCGTTTAGCTAACAATGGGGGGGGGGGGGGGACACTCGACTATAAGCAAAATTGGCACTTTACAGCTCAATATTTCGCAAACGGACCCCTAAATTGAAAAACGGTTTTAGCAGGCCCATTATTAATATAATTAAAAGACCTTTTCAACGATACCCCACACTATGGGGTACTCGACGAAAAACATTCATCCCCATGTTACCTGTATGGCCAAAATACAAAATAATAATCTGTACCCAAAAATAGATAATTCATTTAACACATGCATACGAAACATCTATATAATGCACAATCGCATGCACAATCATATCAACTCATGGCCTACACTATTAATGCAAACACTAACATTCTAACATCTTAACACATAATACTAGAACTAAACATATAAGTACATTAAATACAGAAAAATATAAATATGTGTAATATACCCCAGCTCCTTCTAATCGATCTAGCGCTATCCTAGAAACATATTTATGAACATTCTATTACATTTGAGATAGCCTTTGATGTACAAAAATGTGGTAATGTTGATGTAAGTAACACGAATGAATGAATGAATCGTAATTCTTCATTTCATAAAAGACTGATCCACCTTTAGAATGCTCATTTGAAATGCAATGATACTTAATTCATTGAGTTCAGAGATTATAGATAGTATTTGCCACGTATATGATTCAATCTGTATAAAAATATTAATATTTATCCACGATTCGGAATTGTCAGCGCCTTTTTTATGTTAAAGATTATATTTTACACACTTAAAAGTTAAAAGTTACAAATATTAGATTTAGAAAGTAATATAGAAACGTAAAAACAACATCAAATGCAAATATAATAAGATAATTACGCAAGAAAATAAATAAAACATTAAAAAGCTACGAAAATTCAAATCGTGTAAAAGCTCCTATTTGGAGGTTATGAAATTGGGTGTATAGCCACTGAAAAACATCGAGACTAAGTACACATACACATATCGACACAATGCCTCTCAAGGCACTACATAGCAGTTGTTTATAAATACAATTTAATTACAATTAATTAAACCACGTGAGATTTACTTATAAACATCTGCCAAATTTTATAGCAATTAGCGGACGAAGCCACATTTTGCAAGTGAAGTGTAAAGTATAGACGCCGATGATGTACCTAGCTTTACATGTGGCATAGCGTCACCCTAAACTTTTTAACACCCATGTCAACAAGATAATTAGGATAGCGCTGCCAACATCAGAACCAGCGCCACCTGCTACTAAAAACCTAGTAACTCGAAACCACATGGAAAAAGCCAACTTGAAAAATTTTAATCAAACGCAATCACTGCCATCACTTCCTAATCTGGTTATAGCTTCACGTGAAAGTATGCCATTTACTTACAGGCAGCGCATGGTGCAAAACGGAACCTTCCATGAATCAAAGTTTCGTTTTGATATACAAGCCTATCTATCACGTCATCTACTGGGACTCAATAATGATTTGAGCAGTATTTGAGACTTGGAATCCTCGGTGTTAATGTGAGTTAAGCTAGCGAAGCGTCAGCCTCAAATCCCGGTCAAATAGGAGAAGGGATTACGGGTTGGGTGTCCCCTGAACCTTGCGACAGGATGTGGTGGCGGTCCTCTTCGTTGTCATCGTCCCAATGAGGCGAACTGCGTCCACTCGACGGTTGCGAGGGTTGGGAGGCCTCGCACTCAGAATGGTCCTGGTGCTCACAAGGCCAGCACCCATGATGCTCAGAGTAAGCCGAGTCACACACGGGCGAGGTCGGCGTCGGAGGAGGCTCCCCTCCACCGGGATCCGCATAAGAGTCGATGCCTGGATTCGGCAGAGGTGTCGATTGATTTGCTGATTGGCCAGCCGGCCTTAACTTCGTTTTAGTAATATTAAGAATCTGATCGAGCAATTTTAACTGTTTGTGCCGCTTTGGGAGTTGTGTTTGGAAATCGTTCTCTACCAACTCTGCAAAACATTACGACATTGGTAGTTACAATCACGTCATCAGCACCCGTTTTTATGACGACTGTAAATCTATTTCGACACACTCGCGTCCTTGTACCTCGTAAATGTTGAGTGAAGTGAAGTCGTTATCCATGATATGGATCATAAGAGTTATTTATTTGTATGCCTCTTACGATTTTAACGCCTCAACGCACAGATGAAATCAGGATAAAAACAATTTAAGAGGAAATAAAGAAAAGGAAAGGATTATTAAATAAAAATAAGAAAATAAAATAAATAATAGAAAAAATTAAAAAGCTAAAAGCATGGACAATATTATGTAGCTTGATATGGCTAAGCTATGAATGTTTTGTGAGGCAGTGATTGCGATTCCTCTATGATTATCACAACATATTATAACATCTCAAACTGTATAACCTGTGCAGCGAATTCAGAGCCGAGTACGATGAAATATTCAACGAAATCACGAAAAACACTGAAACATTACACTTGTACATTTTACTACATACAATACCGGGCATTAATAAATCACAATAAACTCAATATATGTATCCAAAAGCGTTAGACTATGATCCCTGACAAATAAATTAAAAACATTTTTGCCTGTGATTTAAAACTCAAGAGACAAGATGTCGTGAGTGGAAATATTTATAAACAAATCATTCAAATGCATTTTTTTATTCTTCTTAGTTACTTTAAAAACAATGTTAATCGTAAAAATAGTAAAGAATGATTTGCTTACGTTGTTTCTCAGTACAATAGTCACATTAATATAAAATATTATACTTTTTTGTAGGGATAAGAAAAACAAAATTTAAGAATACATATGACTTTAATTACATATAGATATATACGTAACTACATAAATCTTGTTATTTATTACTCAATTATTGTATACACAAACTGTTTACTTCACGTTGATAAAAATAAGTAAGCTTTGTATAAGAACGGCAAAAAATAGTAGTAAGCCTTATACAAGCGTAGTAATTATATAAATGTGATATTACCATTTACTTTGAGGACATATAGACGTATAAATACTCGTTAATATATTCCTGTATACGTAGATTCAACTAAATATACATATTATTTAAATTAAATACATACTTATGTATGTAGCAAATTATCTGTTGAAGCTTGAACATCGTAAAAGCGTTCACAATTTACACTCTATACATACAATACTTTAATTACTCACTGCCGCAAACTTTTTTCCACTTTTCAGACACTGAAATGCAATTCCAAAGTCTAACATTCACAAAAATCTAAATAAATATCATATCATCTAAATACTATCATCAGAATAGATGAAGATCACGATTCGCTAAAAATGTAATAAGAAGCGTTACACGAAAATAATATAAGTGAATACATAATAATATTATAATCAATTTTCTACTATTAAAACTTAGTGAATTCTTGTGAATGAAAAATTATAGGAAAACCTATTTGAAGAGCATAAAATAGTGATTTCGGCGATGCTTCAGCCATAGCTTCTTGCACGATTCGACACTATCGTTTTAGAATGCCAATGCAACATAAAACTGTCTAAAATCACAATCTGCACATTCCCAAACAGCTATCAAGATTCCAAAAATAGTAATAAAAATGCAAGATGTGCAAAGGTTCGAAATAGTCTTACGTAAACGAACCTCGTATTAAAATACAAAAAAAAAAAACACTGTCCACTCAACATTCTTAGCCTTAGCGTAAAAGGATTTGTGGAAAACGAATCAACGAATCTTTATCATTAATATCTCACTTACGACATTTTACGTCGGCTGTCAAAGATTCGTTGATAACTTTAAAGTGAAATGTACATGTATTTACAAATAATGTGCTCATATTATAATGTGAATATATTTAGTTTAAATGAAATGTTAATGTGTGAATATGCACATAAATAAATAAGATATTTACATGAAAAAAATGTTAGATATCATGTATTAGCAAATTAAAGTAAATAAATATGCATAAAAATGTGACACACTGAATGGACCCGTAGGTATTTTAGGTTTATCAGTGTGGCCAGAGAAAAGAATAAGTAACATGCAAACTATAATTATGACATTTTAACAGAAAATGTATAAGAAATAAAAATAATCGTAAAATCCATCGAAACCCAGCGAGACATGCTAAAATTTTTCGCAGTACTGTGTGCTTTTATTTCATTTACCTCTCTACTCCCATTTAATTTTTTCTATGTTTTAAATTAGTTTCCATGCTGGCAACATTATTGTTCATCAATATTTTTTTATTTTTAAATCACCTAGGACTTTTCAAACATGCCATGATTTTCACTCTAAAAGTTTCTTATTTATATCATGCAATGTATTACTTATTTTTTTCATGTTTCAATCAATGTTGGTAATTATTATTCTAATTTAACTTCCTATTAGGATGTTTCAAAAATCAACATTAAACAAATGGCACTAAACGAAATATTTTACTCAACTTACTTATAAACTTGCTATAAGGAGCAGAAAAAGAATTTAGTGCCATGTTAATAGTGAATTTCGGAAAGTAATAAAAATCGACTTACTATTGTTTGCCATCAGATTTTCATGGAGCTTGTCGCGTTGATCTTCTAGTACCTTAAAAAATAAACAAAACAATAACATTACAATTACTTTTTAATCATGAGAAACTCTCACAGTCTTTTCAATAATCTACCTATTCATAATCTCTGGATAACTTGACCACACCTCAGTTGAGAACCTGACTTCAAATTCTGTTTTTTCTTTATGTCAGATGAATAAATGCGACCTCAGAAAATAAGTTAGGCCGTCAGTTCTAGTGATATTGTTAAATATTGTATTGTTAGCAGTTTTTAAGAAAATAATGTTGTGGAATGGGCAGTACCAATAAATAGTCACAACAGGTGGGCAGTTAGGGGCACATTCGGATTTCGTATCAGTGAAATTTATTTATTTATTTATTTAACCTTTATTGACCACAGTAAAAATATTACGGTACAAATGGCGAGCTTAATGCTTAATGCATTCTCTGCTAGCTAACCATTGAACAAAAGACAAATAATAAATGTAATTTTGGAACGAAGTTCCTTATCGCGCGTTGTGAAAGGGGGCTAGACGGAAAAAATTCTTACGACACTTTTTGATTCTTACGAAAAGTCGTGACGACACTTTTTGCTATTTTACTTATGTTAGGGCCAAAGAATCTCAACAGCGTGATTCAGAAAGTTGTACAGCGCCATCTAGTTTTACTTATGTTAGGGCCAAAGAATCTCAACAGCGTGATTCAGAAAGTTGTAACTAGTTGAAACTAGATGGCGCTGTACAACTTTCTGAATCACGCTGTTGAGATTCTTTGGCCCTAACATAAGTAAAATAGGAAATATCGAAAGGAACTTCGTTCCATCCGGGTGTCCCTTGACACCTCTCAAGTTTTTATTTATTACATATTGTACTAAAATGTTTTTTAAGGTTTTGATTAATTTGTGTTGTAATAAAAATAATTCGAATGCAAAAAATAATAGTGATTGTTATTTTTTAAGCATTATTTCTATAAGTTCTTAGAAGTACCAACATTCTTAAGGCTTAAATAGATTGCTAAGTTAATATAACAACAAATGCATAGGAGTAGCAAAATGGAGTAGTTATAAGTAGTTATTCACAATATCTAGGAGACGCATGCTTTGTTCTGATCAGCTGTATTGAAAGCCTTGGACTATCAGTAACAGACATGCGTCTTACAACATAATCTACATTATTGGTATTAGTGTAGTTGGTTGTATAACACTAATGTCATTCACATCTGTTTTACAATATAATAAGTCATTGGTGGATATGGGAGAAAATAAAAGTAAGAACTCCTGTAACTTAGTAGTTTTAATAGTCTCCCAAAGGTTTTAATAGGTCCGAGATACACATAAAAATAATTAAATAAAGTTTCGTGACTAACCTCACCGAGATACTGAGCCACCTTGCGTGTGACCCCTTCAACGAAGGTGTCCAGCTTGCCCAAATCATCTGACAGCCCCACCAACTGATCCAAAGTCCCCACCTGTTAGAAGAGAGACTTTATGACTTTCTTGCATTGTTGATCATTCATTTGATAAATTAAAGAGCTTAAGTAAGTTAATATGTTTGGAGAAATGCTGAAAATTTAGTCCCTAAAATTAATTGAAAATTTTGTTGTCTATCAGCCGCACTCACTTAACAGAATCACTTAAAGGTTACTTCTTAAGTCACTATTAAGTACAGAACCATAATACAAATTCTGTACATATACATATATTTTATACATATATGTATAGTCCATTTTTTTGATGAATCTTATTTACTAAACAATCTTTGTCATAATTAGTAATTTAAAATTAAGGCAGATAAAAAATTAAAAGAATTGAAGGATAAATATTATAATTTACTACAAAAACTAATTTATATTTACTATAAATTATTTTTAACTAATATTACCAAATAAGACCCGTCTAAGAGTATACTTAACACTGTATTATGTGTAAATCAAACATGATAGCAGTATTTGCATAGAAGTTTCAATGTTGGTTTAAAATTTTACATGTACACATTTTATGACATCAAATTATATGTAATAGAAATTGATTATCACTTGCTGTGGTAAAACATCTTTTTATGTACATGACTTTTTCTTCCATTATCTATTAACTCTATCCCATTTAATCAACTGTCTACACCCTTCTTTATTTTTCTCCCTAACTAAGGAAGATTGTCTCCCAAGCTTACACACGCCTAAGATAAGCTTGTAAAGAATCCACTGAAAATTATGATGTCATATAGTTATTCCGTTATAAAATCATTATCTAATTAAACCTTCAAGATAAAACATATGCTATGTCAAAAGTTAAAGATATTTAGTCACTTTCCACTCTTACAATTTTCCAATTATGTGTAACAGCAACTAATTTCATTATAAATAAAGATACCATTGGGAATTCTTACCTTTAGGTCAGGGATTGGGAATTTGTAGTTGACACTGAGATTGCCAGACTTTGTTGCATTGTTGAGGGTGTCCCAAGTTTGTTGACAGGTTTTGTCTCCTGGAGCACTAATCACCCAGTATTCAGTCATCTTGCTCACTGAAATTACAGAAATATCATCACTAAAATCACATATATCATCACTAAAATCTCAGCAGCTGAGTATTGTTCAATGTCGAAGAGGACTGCAAAAGATGTGTACCAAAAGGTTTTACATCTCTATAAAGACTAGATCGAACAACTTGTCCAAATAATCGATTTTAATAGACCACTGGCCATGGATGCGGGAAGTGAAGTGATATTTTAAGCGCCCTACAAGTCTGAATTCGACTGTGCAGTAAATCAATATTCAGTCCAGGCCAGCGCCGCCTCCCTGGCGCTCAGACTTCCTGGCGCCAGACCCGTTCTACCCCAAAAACACCCCCGAACTCAACTTGACACATCAATTTTGACAATTTATAATCGCGCGCAATACTACTTTACGGCTTAAGCATCGCAGAACGAACCTATAAAATTCACTTAACTTACCCGGTACTTAAAAATTAATGCTGTTTATCAATAAATATTCGAAACAGCAATTTTTGGTGAAATCACAAGACGATACGGGACTAGCCCTACAACACCGCCATGAAAATTCACGTGACGCTGTGCTGCCACCTACAACTGATTATTGGACAGCTGATTTACGTCAATGTCTATGGTAAACATAATCAAAGATGTTTTGAAAATTCTTGCCGCACATGAAGAAAATTGTTTATTATTTTAAAACTCGACATACTTGAACTTTAATTCATGCATTGCGGTAAGAAATTAATTTAGAAATTGTTAAACAAATTACACTTATTACATTTTTGTGCACTCTGTGAATGAATGAATGATAGATGGATGAAATATTTTTTTTTGTTTAAAAATATATTTTATTAACTGCCAGCAGCTGGATAATAGATGTTTTTTTCTGTGAAATTATATTTTAATACAAACATTTTTGTAATAAATAATAATCTATTTGTCCGTGAAAACTGTTAAAATAAAATAAAAAAAATATCTCTGTCTCGATTCAACAACTTGTTCTGTAGTATGTATCATGAATATATTACTCTAACTGGATATATTATAACTTCGTAGACGTACCTGAATTTGACTAATTACAGGCCGGAGTGAGGTTGTCCTTCCCACACTGAAAAATTATGTCCTATTTTGATATGATTCTTCAAAATGTTTTCTAATAATTTTTCTGGTGGTATAAAATTATAATATTGAATTAACACATTTCACTATATTTTTTTCAAAATTATTCTTACGTCATGAAAATTAATGTTTTCATATGATTATTTTTGTATAAGGTGACAGTAAAATTAAACAATATTATTTAATACAGCATGTATTTTCTTTTATTTCAGTGGTGCCCTTAAAATATATTTTAACAAAATCAAATGATATATCCTGGGACTATAAATAACATGGCGACAATAGAAAAATGGTCATTCCGTTGTAACGTCATCGATCTTCAAGTACCTCTACAAAGTTACATATCCAGTTAGAGTAATATATCCATGGTACGTACAGTCTTATGTCACTGTCAATGTTATTGACAGGTGATCGAATGTCATGTCATGTTCATATTTTATAAATATACTTCAATTCAATTTGTGTTTGGATTACGAAACAAAAATGCGAATATTCACTTTCTTATCGAAGAAAGTTGGCGATCTTACCGTAAAGTACTCTAATTTGCCGGAATCCTACATAAAAAGAAGCTATGAGCAGGTATATTTATTGATTATAATAACATCATCTAATAGATAACCTCAAATGTTATTAGCAACAATTTTTTTCTGTTTAGGTATACTGGAAGAACCCTACAGGTTATCCGCAGTACCCGGCAGCTCAAATAGCTAAAAAGAAGTTTCGTTTTACTACAAATAGGCCGTGGACTATAGGTTTTAAAAGACAGAACGACCATGATGTAAATAGAAAGAAGGTTTTCGTCGAACCTATTGCTGAATGGAGTTTCTTCAAGTCAGTATAACATTGAAGCAATACATATACAGCGATGTCTTTGGCAAACGTGTTTCAATACTTTTTTACAGAATTTAAATATGTATTTACCATGAAATTTGTTAATGGTTTCAGAGGTGATAGAGTAGAGATAATGGTCGGGAAAGACAAAGGGAAGCAAGGCATCGTGAGCCAGGTTATACAGGAGCGTAACTGGGTCATTGTTGAAGGTCTCAACACACATTTAAGAGTGGTATGTTTATAAGCAATACTTCATACTAATTTACGCCATTTTCAATAACATATCTATACATCTGAATAAATTAGTGCGTAAAAGCAAAAACAAAGGCACTGAATTTTTGAATTTGAATAGGTTTATCACCAATACTTCATTGCCAATGGTTATATTATATCACTGGTCTGTTTTCATTAATCTATCTATACATTATCTCTTGATAAGTTATTGTGTAAAGCAATAACAAAGGCACTGAATTTTTGAATTTGAATTAATGATAATGGATAGATAGGATATTGAGAATTGTCATTAGGAAGTCTGAATATCTTTTTTTCAGATAGTATACTATCCATTACAATGTTCCTATCTTTTACACTGACTCAATCGTGACAGTTTACAATATACAAAGCAAATTTGTTATTTGCTGCAAATGATTGACAATTAACCTTATAAAAAATAATATAATATAAAAGGTTTTTTTGTGTTTCTTTTTCTTGTCCATGATAATTTGCTTTAAGTGCAAGTATGAGTGTATGATGGACTTTACTGCAATAAAATATAAACCTTACAATAACAATCTACTTTTATTTCAGGTAGGCAAAGATAAAGAGTTTCCGGGCATTACCATCCAGTCTGAAGCTCCTCTTCTAGTGACTACTGACGTAAAACTTGTAGACCCCGAGACATTGAAGGCTACAGATGTTGAATGGAGATATACGGAGGAAGGAGAGAAGGTATGTTTATTTCAAAAAGGCAACAAAGTCATTTAAGTAATAGTACCCGGATGACCGATCTTTGCTCAGCTTAGTGTTGCTAAACAACGCCATCTACTGAAGTAGCTTTAGTTTTGTTACTCGCCAATAGATGTCAGGAAGAGTCTATTGTAGCAGTTATTCATTGCTTGAAAACACAGATAAAACAACATTTTGTAAAAATTAATCTTAGCTAGATCAATTTATTGTCCCCGAAACCCCCTGCATACTAATAAATGTCATGAAAATAGTTTCCAAGACTCTGAAAATACAAGAACTGCTCATTTAAGGGCATTAGATATCACACCTCTAGCCAAGTTGGTAGTGACCCTGCCTGTGATGTAAGAGGTCCCAGTTTCAATTCCTAACTGGGGCAAATATACTATGTTGAATGAGCCGTTTGTTCCTATGATGAAATAAATATATTGGTTGTTACTTATTTGTGACAATAACATTATATTGTAGTCGGGTGTTAGTGTTATTCCTGGTTTAATTACCAGCAACACAAAAATGTTATTGATGAGTTTTAATTTATATTCTTGGCCTGGGAGTTAGTGTATCTTGTATTTGGTGACTTACTTACTTGGTGCAATGTATACTTGTCAAGTTTGCAGCGGACTTGACGCGGCATCCAGTAAACTTTACAGTGAATGTCCACGGTATGGCTATCTGGCCATAAAGCTATCTCATGCAAACTGAATGCCGCATCAAGTCAAACTGCAAACTTGACAAGTATACTTGATTGTGGCCAGCTTTAGAGTGTGTTGCATTATGTATTTATCAGGTACGGGTGTCATCTCAGAGCAGTCGTATTATCCCCATACCGAAGGCCGATCAGGAGACCATGGACTTTAAATCGAGGGAATTATATATAGAGAATGCTGAGAAAGATACAACAGCTGCTGCCGCTTCTAAGGTGAACTAATTATTTATTTGTTAGGGTTATTCACATTTGATGTATGTTGTTTCATGGCACTTTTGCACTGTAGACTAATCTATATTTATGAGATATTCCAGTCTTTTAAAAAATCTGAAGTTCATATCTGTAGTAACAGTTATCACCTTCCTCCACAGACCTCAGCAAAATCAAAAAAATAAGGTGGTAATCTATACTAATATTATAAAGAGGAAAGATTTGATTGTTTGTTTGCATTGAATATGCTCCGAAACTACTGAACCAATTTGAAAATTTCTTTCACTGTTGGGAAGCTAGACTATCGCCGGGTGACATAGTCTATATTATATTATCAAAAAATTACGGATCCTTAATAAAATTCCAATAATGTAACCCAAAGTGTAAAAAATAAAGAAAACCGAAGCAAAGCGAGGGCGGTAACTCTTTATTTATAAGGAGAGATTTGGACAAGGCGAAGGCGCGCTAATAACGTGGCACTTTCGTTGGTCCAGTAAGACCATTATTCAACATGGCGACGCTGATGTAATCTCACTAAGTTCGTAAGAGAAAGATGGCGGTACTTTTTGCTTTTATGAAGAACATTTTAATTATAATACGGGTACTCACGATATATATATTTTATATTATACGCCGATATTTCGACCCCGTTATATATATCGTGAGTACCCGTATTATACTTAAAATGTTTTCAGTCCGCGATGAGTTAAGTCTAAAATCATGAAGAACATTTGTTTCATATGTTCTAATGAGCCTATACTTACTTTTGAAATAATTATTTTTATAGGTCCTTTATATCTTATATATATCTTTTTTTTATATTTTATAAGTTAATGCTTGACTACAATCCCAACTGATGGTAAGTGGCGATGTAGTCATTGGTGGTAAAGCGCATTAACTTAGTAAAAGCCTATTCACTCTTGCCTTGAAGACACTCACATTATAATCGAGCGGGAATACCGACGCGGGCAATTTATTCCAATCCTTCGCTGTACGCATAATAAATGACGAAGCGAAGCGCTTTGTCCGTACAGGGGGAATGTCAACGACGAATGGATGGATACCCGCCGTGCGTCGGGACCTTTATTAATCATATTTCTCGTACTACTTTTAATTTATTCCTTTTTTTCCAGATAACCTTCGAACCAAAACTTCGGACATTCGAAATGGACGTAATGGAAGCGATGGGCATCAAGGAAGACCGGGTGCCCGCTAAATCTTACTGGTACTAAAATAATTGTAAAATAATTCTAATACATTGTAAAGTTATCTAATTATAGTCAATAAATAAGAATGTAGTAACATTTATTTAATTTGTACCACTTTATTGAAGTTGTAAGTTATTTATCTGGTAATTGAAAATCGATTGACTTTGCGAGACAAAAAAAAATCTCCTGTATTTTTGGTAAAACTAGATAATGATGGTACTTTACAACGGGTTGTGAGGAAATGCAAAATTATGAAGACCAGAATATAAATATCCATCCATCTTGAGAGCCAGTTCTTCCTTTCTTTTTTTCTCCTTTCTTGGCCGGCAACGCATCAGTGATGCCTTTGATGTTGCTGATGTCCATGGGTGATGATAGCCACTTACCATCAGGTGGATCGTCAGCTCGTTTGCCGGCTATTTCCTAAAAGGTTATTTTGTACATGATTCACACGTTCTACTTAATTTAAAATTAAATACCGTCATCACAATATAAGCCGCACCTTCAGTGAAAAAAAAGCATAAGTCGTCTTACGTTGAATTTAAGTTATTAATATGATTGGAAAGAGGGACAAAAGCTGCTTATGCTCAATTTTTTTCAAGTTTCTATCATTAATCTTGACGGTTTTGTGCAAGAAATCGTAATGTTTATCCTTTGACTCCTTACTGATATTTTAACAGTTTTTTTGCTCTCCTGTAAAATTGCAATTTTCATCATATTATGCCTTTTTTCCACTGAGCGTGCGAAGCTAGCTGTTATAAAGTTTGAAACATACCTGTAAATGTAAATTCCAAAGGTCGTAAGTTCATGGTTACAACAAATTGTTGCCGAATTGAATAGTTATCAGCTCAATTGAAAATGCTTAGCATTTGACTTCAGTAGAATGACAAACCATTCTTATTTGTTATTAGTGATCGGGTGTGTGTAGACAATTGATAAATTCATTTACGAGTAGGTACACAGCTCTCAGAATCAATGGGTAAAAGCCTTAAGGTCGTAGCTCATCTACACGACACTGCTCCCACCCAACCAAAGTATGAGAATTCAAATATAAACTTTAAATCGTGCTCTGTAATTAAATAATTTTTGTTGTTACTGTAAAGTGCACCTACAGAACACGATTTTAAGTCTATATTTGAATTCTCATACTTTGATTGGGTGGGAGCGGTGTCGTGTAGATGAGCTACGACCTTTAGTCCTTTTTAGGGTTCCGAAGTAAAATCGGAACCCTTATAGTTTCGACATTTCCGTCCGTCTGCCAAGACCCTTAGTGCTAGAAAGCTATAAATAATATATATTTATTTATTAAAACTCCAAAAACCGTAGAATAAAATATTAAAAAAAAAAAAAATTGAAAAATATTTTTTTCAGGGTATCTCCCCTACAGGTAACTTGAAGATTGTGTGAGTGTGACTGTTTTATCTTTATTTTATAATTTTAATTGTATTGTATAATGTTACCGCTTACTTTTATGCATGCAGTCTTCGCCTATAATTGTAATGGCACTTATGATATCACCCTTATGCCTGAAAAATATTGTAGTAACAGTGTACATTATGTTGGCGATCAATAAAAAAAAAAAAAAAAAGATTAATTTGTTTTCCGTCGCGTATTCTATAGTGTGGGGTATCGTTCAAAAAGGTATTCCAAAAATATTATGGATCTTCTAAGACCATTTTTGGAATTGAGGTCCGTTTGCGAAATATTTGAATTTAATGTGCTAATTTTGATTAGAATCAAGTGTCCCTTCCCTGCTAGCTAAACGGTTGGAGTGAAGACAAGTTGGAGTGGGGACGGTTGGAGGACAAGGAAAACTCCAACCGTTTAGCCGGCAGGGGGGGACACTTGACTCACTTTGAAGCCAAATATTTCGCAAACCGAAAAAAATTATAAAAATTAAAAAAAAGAAATCGTCGGTCATATTGCTAATCAGCAATTTCTTCCAGACAACCTAAATAGCAGAAAATTACACAAGACAAAGATTTATTAGGTAGGGTGGAATAGGAATAGTTTACTAATTAATTTGTGACAATATCAAGGAATGAACAATACATATCCTGGGCTCATTAAAAAAATATATATCAATAAATATATCACAGGTGATTAAGCGACAAGCATTTTTAACCAACTTCAAAAAAAGGAAGAGGTTCTCAATTCGATTGTATTATTTTTTTACATTTGTTACCTCACAACTTTGGACTGGGTGAACCGATTTTGATGATTCTTTTTTTAATCGAAAGCTGGTGCTTGTCGTGTGGTCCCACATAAATTTGAGCGAGATCTGACAATGGCATCCATGTCAAAAGCATATATGTTTTAAATTTGCATTAAGTATGTGCGCGACAAATGGACGAATAACTCAATATCACGCCAACCGATTTCGATTATTCTTTTTTTATTGGATGTAGGTACTTCATTTAAAGTCGGTTATTTTTTGTTAAAATTTTAGATTATTAAGTTGTCGTTTAAAGGACACTATGGAAGGAGTATGCCTGATACAAAGAGGTAAGAAGTTTCACAGCACTAACAGAGAAGGATTTGCAATAGAAATTGGAAGAATGGGCAGGAGTATTTAATAATAGGTTAGATGATTATCGAAGGGAGTGGTCATGTGTGAGATATATGAAGCAAAATTGCTCTTTTAACACGTTCGCAGCGTAAGGATTTTTAGTGTACTTTTTGCTGGTGCGTCATGAGGTCATATTGACTCATAGAGGACCTTTTTACAGTGCGTCGTGTGGTCAAATAAGCCCTCATTCAGTTCTGTTCTCATAATAATAATGATAATAATCGAACGTGTTAAGTATGTTGGACTGGATGTATTGAAAGTATTCTGTAGGGTATAGAGTGGAAATAATTTATTTATAGACTTATTATTGTTAGTGATAAGGTTGTTATTATAACGAGTTATAGCTGATAAATGATAACTTAGATCGCAGGGGGCATTCCGATGTTGCTAAAGATAACATATTTGTGCTCATAACGTATTGATTTAACTTAGTAGGTAGGTATGTGAAAAATAAAGTAATACCACTGATTAGCCGATCCTTTGGTCTGTGTTCCGTGGTCCTGTTGGCCACTTACCATCAGGTAGGTGGTTTTGGTACTCGTTTGTCGGCTATTTAGGTACATCAAATTGGATAATTCTAGAAACGGGCAGATTTTCAACTAAAATAAATCGCCGCCAACGATAAAGTTAGAGGTTATCTCAAAGACATTGTCAAACAATCAGCGAAATGTTAACGTGACCCTTATCTTAAATTACGAGTATTATTAGCAACCCAATCACATAAATTATGGCCGCTTTCAATACTACTCTCACTATCCTTAATCTCTGCATAATTAAATAGGTACATTCAATTTTTTTCAGACTTTTTCTTCAGAGTTTTTTTAGGGATCCGAAGTAAAATCGGAATAAGTAGTTTAGTCATGTTCGTCCGTCCGTCCGTTCGAAGCATAGCGCCTAGACCCTTAGTGCTAGAAAGCTGTAATTTGGCATGGATATACATATTTATTAAAACTTCAAAACTGTAGAATAAAATATTGAAAATATTTTTTTTTCCGAAAACCTCGCATAGGTACCTACCTACAGTTAATGTTACCGATGTGGAAATATTTTTTTTCGTATCGCACCCCAATGTGTGGGGCATCGTTGAAAAGGTCTTCCAAAAATGTTATGGCTCTTCCAAAACCGTTTTTCAATTTAGGAACCCGTTTGCGAAATATTTGGCTTTAAACCGACAATTGTGCGCATTGCCAAGTGAAGGAAAACATCCTGAGGAAACCTGCACACCTAAAAGTTCTCCCAAAAAGTTCTCAAAGGCGTGTGAAGTCTACCAATCCGCACTTGCCCAGCGAGTTAGAATGGCCTGTACCCCTCACATTTAATTTTGTGAGAGGAGATCCGAGCCCAGTAGTGGGACAATTACGGGTAGTGGCTTTGACTATCGTTATCACGGTAACAAGGAGTGCTTGTCAAGAGTTGCCACGCCAAGATCGCCAAGTCGATGGACTGCATGACCCGAATGACCCCTTACATCATCAAAATAAATTAAGTCAATTAAATGAAGCATTAGTTGTCGTCTGCAACTGCATAGCTACAGTGATTCATGAGTCATAATTCATAACCTACACGTAACATATTCGGTCAAATATGTATAATAGGGATGTTCTTTATTAGCTACACCGATAGTGTCCCAAGGGTATCCGAAACAAAAAATCTAAATTGGTTGTCAGTGGTGTAGCTTGCTCTAAGCAGGCCCTGTGTATAAATATTGAGGAGCCCCCAGTCCAACTTTGCTTTTCTTGGTGGGCGCCACATTTTGAAATATAGCGAAGTACGTCGATAAAATGGTGCTCGGTTGGAAGCTAGAGAGAGCGCCATAAAGTTATCGTAGCCCGTGCGTCATAGCTAGTCGGGGCCCCCATATCGGCTGAGACTACGCCCCTGCTAGTAGTGAATAAGAGATTTTGAATGATTTCCTCCACCAGTGAACCTAAAAATATTATATTGAGTGTTAAGATCAGATATTTACTGGTGAAAATCGAGAATTATCAGAAGAATTAATCTTTGGCCATATTGGGGCAGCTTTCAATACTGACCCAATCCCATATCGGGAAACTAGGGTATCGTAAGAGACGACAGAGGTTGGGTTACAAAATAAAAACCAAGTGCGAGTTAAACTCGGGTGAAGAGGATTCCGTACGTTAATTATCTATTTACAGTAATTTGTTTATTTTATTTATTTTTGCCGTTTTTGTTAAGACCATAGACTTCTTATAGGTCTCTACAAGTGTACACCAAGCCCTTTCAGTTAACATGCCACACGAAATGGTTTCTAAACAGTTTTATTTTGATTTCGTTATATTTTTTCAAAATTCAGTTGTTTACGTTATACCTTCGTCTTTGGGTCCCAAAAATTACATTAAAAAAAAACCGAATATCCGTAACATAACAACCGTAACCGTTATCAACAGAGCACGCGTCGATCACGCGTAATATTTTCGAATCAATACCATCAACGTATGGGATACGATATACGATTACCGTATCTCTACGTCACTAATACTATCTTAATACTATTGATAATAATCTTTTAAGATGATAATAGTTACTGAAATGGTATTTTTATCAATACACGTTTCGGAAATCTTTACTTACGGAAAATTTAGAAAGCTTGGAAGTTTATTTTAATCTGGAAGATATCGCTAATTATTATGTCCACTCTCATAGATGCCGCCAGGAGTACTTTCTTATTTTTTACTTCTCTATAGATGATAACTGTTCAAAATGCGTGGGTATTTGAATATGCTCCGCGTATCAAAACAATAGATAATTCTTGAAGATGGTTCGCATTATCGCTTGCAATAGGTAGGTACTTACTTACATCTGAAGTTTGATGAAAAGGTAATTAGGTAACTATAGCAACCTGGGAGGCCTCCCTCCATTGTATCCTGTTGCCGAATTCTTGTTTATTTTCTCAGTAATAAAAATATTTATAGTGTGGAAACAATTTCATGCATTACATTTAAATAACATTCTTTTTATGAGGCCTCAGACAAAACAAAATAATTGTAGGTTCGGAAAAACTTAATTTTCATTCAATATAAAACAGCTGGTCCTTCGAGCAGGACAGTCGATCTAACAACTGAGCTTAAGGGTGACATTCTATTATCTACAAAGACATAGAGACATCAAGTATATTTATTACTTCATTACAATAATATTTTGTTATGTTAGATACGATCTTACGATATTTACGTCATGGACCCGCTAGCAAAGCAGCTAGGTCTTCTAAACAATAACATAGATATCCTACGACCTTTACTAAAGCACTTGAAGCTTTCAAAGCCACAGTTAACTATCATTAGGGATCGACAAGGAAAAGGCAATCAAAATGTAACATTAATCAATTATTCCATGGGGGTACCTAGCTCCCCCTTAATATTATATGCATACATACCTACTGGTACGTATACCATAAAGAAATCTCCCCTCCCCTGGACCCGAAACTAAGTTCAGGCCAAGTCCAGGCCGGAGAGGAATATGGGAATTCATGTATTATTCAACAACTAACTAGAGCTTGAAAGATAGTTGACCAATAGTTAAAAGGTAAAATTACAGAACCCTTTCTTTTATAGCTCCTTTAAAAAAAGAAAAAACATGAGAGGTGTCAAGGGACACCCGGATGGAACGAAGTTCCTTTCGATTTAAGTATTGTTTTGTTGTACAGCGCCATCTCTGTAAAACTCTCTGAATCACTTCAAAAAAAGTGTCGTCATTCGTAAAATCAAAAAGTGTCGTAATTTTCCGTCTAGCCCCCTTTCACAACGCGCGATAAGGAACTTCGTTCCAAAAGGTACTCTGAAAACAGTTCCATAATACGAAGAGCATTCACCTCCTAAGTGGGGCGGGATTTATTTGTACTGTGAATAAAACTTTTTCCCAGAATACTTTTGTTAGACGCTTTCTTCGTGCTCACAGCTGAGCGCATAGAGTAGGTACCCAATATTTTTTACCGTGCGTGCTTGACGAGAATGCATCGTGTTTTACTCTGTGGCATGGACTCATTCAAGTTTCAATTTCAATTCATACTTTATTTATTTTACTCCCGCGTCGGGCTTCGCGTGGTTAGGTCGTGTGTGGATTGTGATAATTTTTTAAAAGAGTAGAATTAATATTTTCGAAAAATGTATTTCTCTTTCAAAGTCGTGGTCTTCAACCTTTGTTTGCATTTTGCTTGGTGTTCTTTGGTGAGTATTAAGTATATTAAATTAATTATTTAATTTACATTTTATTTTCTGAACAGCTGTGTTTATTTTGTTGTTTGTTTTTGAAGTCAAGATAATAATAAAATAATATTTATTTTACGCCTACCCACTTTGTCCACGTCCAAAAAATATTTTATACCAGTGTTTTTTTTGAATACGTCTTTGACTTCAACCAAAGAAGGAACCTACGTCTTTAATTATGTTTATTTTAAAAGATGTGAGAAAAGTGGAGAGAGGAGTCAACTTCTGAATCATAGGATGTAATTTTCCTGATATCATAACAGTATACTCATATACGAGTATAACTTCGTAAATGATATTACGTTATGATGATGTGTTTACGCCGGAAAATCAAACAAAAAACAACGCACGTCTTTCTGACACAAAACAACAGAATTTCCTTGATGTTTACAAACAATAACGTACATTCATACCTACAAGGTAATATATTATGTAGAAAAATTGGACGCGTTTCAAAGCGGATGTTATGTCTCATACGATAGGTAGGTAGGTACACCTAATTAATGATTAGTCTGCCTGCATTAATAGTGACATTGTTTTTGTTATTAGTTTGCAGGCTGAATGCAATGCAATGCTACTTACCATTTAAGAGGGATTGTTGTCAAGCACTAAATAAAATTATCCCATGCAATAAAAAAGATGTAAAATACGCAGGAAATAAATATTTTTCGGGTTTCAAAATTAATCATGTTATTGGCCCAGGTTACACCTCAATCAAATGATTTTGATTTCTCAATCCTTCGAATAATTATAGATTAGGTATATTATTATTATAATATTATAGTATAGATGTTATTAAATGGATGTCATTTGTAGGAATCCTGGCTATAGTGATTTTCACATAAGTCTGCGCTTCGATATTATATTGGTAGCATTGAAGTAGGAACTACCAACATTATGCCAAAATAATAGTGAAGTGCAGACTTACTGAAACGACTTTACTATACCTTGGGTTGATATAAATTACATAGCTGCATAGGCACATATAATCCATCATAATTTGAAGGATTGAGAAACCACAATCATTTGACTGAGGTGTACCTAATCTGGGTCACTGGTCAGTATGTAAAAAATCCATCAATGCCATCAGGTTTCTAATTATTTCTATTAAAATAATGATGGGTGGCGCATGGCGGTGCCCTCGAAGGGCACGGAATTGGAAATGCTCAAGAAATTTCTCGAAATAAATTGTCCATTCTAGAATTGACCGCGTCGGATGTTGCTCATTTTATTTGATCACTTTCAATCAACACCGACCGCTGGGCTATAAGCGCTTTGATATGTCCTAGCACTCCTAGCCTATAGGACGTCCTCGGTCAGTTATTGGTTTGAATTATCTGTAACTATTATAATATGTACTTAGCTGTTGGCCGCAGCTTCGCACGCGGAAGTCATGCTTATCATATTTATCCCCTATTTCACCCCCTTGGGGTGTAAAAACCCCCTTGGGGTTGAATTTTAAAAAATCTTTCCTTAGCCTACGTCATAATAGGTATGGGTTTGACCTGTGCGTTGAATCAGTCAATCACTTCTGCCTTTTCTACTAGGTATATTATATAAATAGAAGATAATCTTTACTTATACTTAGGTTTCATATTTTTAGTTGTAAAATGTTGTACGTCAAACTTAGTAATTATGTTTATAGTTTTTGTCAACAATAAAAGTATTACATCCTATATTTGGTATTGAATGTGATGATCCAGTACTTACTGTAGGTCAGTTGACGCATAATCGAACATAAGGTCATGGATCACTCTCTATGGCAGACAGATTTACCTTTCCTTAGCTATGAAATTGGAGATTTGTATTAAAATTTTAAAATATTGGTATTTATTTTATTTTAGCTAATCAAAGTACTGGCCTAAATTATGCATACAATTTTGCCATTTTGATGGCAATTTGAATATCCCTTTACTTTATAAGTCTGCCGGACGGGAAGCGATGAAGTCAGTGAAAGCATTTTGTACTGCCTCTCGGGTGTTGAACTTTTACCCTCTTAAAAAATTGTTTAAATTTTGAAAAAAGTAGAAATCTGTTGGGGCAAGGTCCGGTCAGTACGGTGGGTGACGGAGAGCTTCCAGCTGTAACTCTTGTAGCTTTGCGATGGTCTGTCGTGAAGTGTGAGCTCACGCATTGTCATGCAGAAGCAATGGGGAAGAGGGATTGACCAGTCTTGGTTGTTGAATTGCGAGCTTCTCCATCATTGCTTGCAATTCTTGGCAATAGACATCTGACGTCACTATTGTGACATTCGGTAAGAAGCTGTGATGTACAAATCCGGCACTGGTCCACCAGACAGTCACCATCATCTTCCGATGAGTAATCTTTTTTTTACTAGGTACACCTTAATGGTGCTGTACCGGGTCCACCCATTGACGAGACGTACGCTTACGGTTGTCGTACTAGATCCACTTTTCATCGCAGGTAACAATTCGATTTAGAATACCCTCGTTTTTATGCCGATTCAGTAGTGATATGCATGCTTCGACGCGCAAGTCTCACTGTTGGTCGCTTAGTTCATGTGGCACTTATCTATTATAATTTTTTATTTTTCCGATTTGATACAAGTGCCTCAATGTGATTTTGACACATAGCCGTAGATTGAGGTGGATCCGTTTCCACTATCGCTTTCAATTCTTCGCTGTCGACAATGGTTACCAGCCGACCGCGAGGCTCGTTCTTCAACTCAAAATTTCCGATGTTTTTTTCAAGTTTTAAATCGATACTTGCACGATACCAAAATCGAAAAATTATTTTTAAAATTTTTGTCTTTCTGTCTGTCTGTTTGTTTATCCCAGCTAATCTCTGAAACTGCTCAACGGATTTTAACAGGACTTTACTAGAATATAAGGAAAAGTATAGGCTATTTTTTTAGGGTTCTATATAATTTATTTATTTCTTTATTTATGGATAACCAACAAGACACACATTAAGTATACAAAAATACAAGAGACAAATATTTTAAGGATTAAATGTTGCCTTAATTATAGGTTACCACGGCATGCATCGTGGACGAAGAAATATAACATAAATACAATTTCTAAAAATTATAATGGGTACTTAATCAATTTGTAATAATGTATTTAAACAACTTAATTCAAGAAAAAAATGTATATAAATCATAATAGATAGACAGGCACACGGGCTTCCGTTTTTTTCTTTCATAGTAATTCGGTCCTAATGCTTAATCATGCTGCTTGAGTATGTTCTGAAAATACTACGATATTTTTTCTAAAGTAACTAAACAAACTAAAAAAAACTAAAGTACTATTTTTTCCCAAACGAAGCGAGGGCAATTGCTAGTTATTAATAATAGTCTAGGCTAGGCTAATAAAAAGTCCGGTTTACCGTTTAATTAATAAGCTTCGTACTAATTAGTCAAAGTCTTAGGGGCCGTCCATTAATCACGTGATCTTTTTTTAGCATTTTTAACCCCCCCTCCCCCTTGGTGATATGTAGTGAGGTTTAAGACTACTCCCCCCCCCCCTTCCCCAACATCACGTGTATTTTTCCTTTCTTATACTCTGCAAAAAGGTATTTATACAGATCACCTACTTTCGACATTGTTTTAATCCAAAACATGCCGAGCCGGGCAGTCGGTGGCGGCGCGTGAGGCCTTCGTACATTGCCTGGCAACGACAAGTCAAAGTCACACTACACGCTGCTTTTCTATTTAAAAATCGCGCGTTTGACGAAATAATAAATACACGTGATATCTTACTACACCCCCCCTCCCCCTTCGTGCTATTTTCGTGATTTTTGTCAAACCCCTCCCCCCCCCCTTTCAAGCCTCACGTGATTAATGGACGGCCCCTTACATGTTTTGAAGGACCTTACTAATATGGCTTTTATAATTATTATATGTATATGCCCTTATGTGTGCCCTGTGAAAATCATCGTCGTAATTAATTTTACAGTCCATAATAATATTTTGCTATACCTAAGGAATAATAAACTTTAATCATTTCTCCTATTTAAAAATGACTTAGTTTTGCTGTCGAAATAAAAGCATGGTGTAAGAAATAATAATTGCTGAATTTTTCCTGAATTTTCCAACGGTACCTTCAATGTAAACTTTTTTGCAACTTTTGAAAAATGTTACATTTTTCTAACAAAATATTTTGGCATACCGGACTTAACTCGTATATCTACGGGAGGATGTAACGAGGTGTATTTTTAAATCATGACAGTTGGTTTTTACAAAAATGCATCTGCCAGCTTTTTCCATCATTTTTGGAGGATCTTAGATCTGTTAATACGTTATTTTTTATTTATTATACCTAATATAGATAATTTACTACTGTGTATAAAACAGTAAATGCTATAATTGGCTTTAAAGTAATTTAATGCCTTACTTCATTACAACCAACCCTGCCCTGAGAGTCTTATTTCCGAAATACTTGTAGGGGATCTACACTCTCGCAAAGATAAATCTGAGCCTTTACCATATCCTATAAAAAGTATAACTAATTGCTTTACGACATCACGTATTTAATCATTTACCTGACAGATATTGTAAACTCACAATCAAAAACTTTAAAAAAGAATTACTCAATATGTTGCTAAATAAACAATAGTATGACTTAAGAGATTATTTTAATGACAAGTTTTTATAAGGGATTTAGCTGAATTTCATAATTTATTATTTTTATGGACATGCGAGTTGTTAGTTAGATTATAATATCATTATTTTATTATAGTTAAATGTACGCATACTTGAACAAATAAATTCATTCATTCATTCATTCATTCATTTCTCTTCCGTTTTCGTGAAAAATGAGGACCGGTACTTATACATACAAGGTTTTCGTGAAAACTGAAGAGAAAATTTCGCCACCAAAATTTAAAAAAAATCACGTTTCTGATATTCACCTAAATCTTGCTATCCCGCTTTAGGGTTTTGTCTATTTTAGATTTTTAGAGAATCGTTGTTGTTCAAAGCTTTTGTCCATTTTATTTTGAATGGAGATTAGGAATTTTTAGTAGATAAGTACATAGGTTGTTTACTATATTATATAATTGTTTACTTTCAAAAAATTCTTAAAATAGGGATTAGCGACGAGTTAGTTTTTAGTTTTATGAATACCTAGGTACACTTTGTTTCAAAAAAATCTTTATAATTCAATCAAAGGAAAAACAAATAACAATTACAATACAATACAATATAATTTTTTATTCATCTCCACACAAAAATTACAAATGTGTTTTTATTGGACTAAAAATACATAAGTAGGTATATTTTTAAGATCGGTAAGTAATAGCAATTCAATGCTAAGTATTCATAATATTATCTATTTATGAACGTTGAATTGACAATATTTTCGGGTTAATTAAAAATGACAGTAATCTTTTACGAATATTAAAATAAATTAACTTTATCTTAAAAACTTACTAATTATATGTAAAAACTAACTAATTATAATTAATTACTTAATATGATTATAATTAATCAATTATTATAACTAATGGCTTAGTAATATGTAGCGAATATTAAATTGAATTAACTTTATCTTATCTTAAAAAGTAGGGTTCCTAAGTAGTAAGTTTATTGACTCATTAACTACTTAGGTATGCTAACATAGCCGTGATAGTTTTTCTTGTAATTTCATCATAATGACTCACTATTTTTGACAATTTTTTCACTTGTCTAACTTTAACAGTTTAGCTGGCAGAGGTTGGTCAAGTGTCCCCCACACTTGACTCCTAACCAAAATTAGCATTTTAAAGCCAAATATTTCACAACAGGACGCTCAATTCCAAAAATGGTACTTATTACAATACCCATACTATTTTTGAAAGGCCTTTTCAGCGATACCCCACGCTATAAGGTACGCGATGTACAAAAAATTAATCCTTAAGTTACCTGTAGGGGAGGTACCCTGAAAAAAAATGTTTTTCAATATTTTATTCTACATGCCAAATTAAAGCTCTCTAGTAAGTATTAAGAGGTCTACTAAGGGTCTCGACTCTCGGCGCTTTGCTTCGGACTGACGGACGGACGCGACGGAAAGACGGACGGACTGACAGACGGACTGACAGACGGACGGACGGACAGACGGACGGATGGACACGACGAAACTATACGGGTTCCGATTTTACTTCGGAACCCTAATCACCTTGCTAATTAATTTAGATGTAAGTACTCAGTGCATAATATTGCTTTATCTGGCAAGGCATAGGATGCCCGACCAGGTGGACTGATGACCTGAAGGAGACAGCGGGCATCCGCTGGATGCAGAAGGCTCAGGACCGGTCAGAGTGGCGCAAGTTAGGGGAGGCCTATGTCCAGCAGTGGACCTCCAAGGGCTGATGGATGGGTGGATGATCTGACAAGGCATTGCTTAAATCTTATAAAATAAAATAAAATATTTAATTTTTTCTATAAAAGACTTACCTATTACACAACATTAGCATGATAAAAAATATTTACCTCATTACATAGGTACTTCTACAAAGATTGCAATTGCGTACGTGACAGTTCTAACGCAGCAAAACTTCCAAGTTGGGAACAGACAGAGATGAAAGATAGAACTACTTTGGTAGAAAGAGATGCCCTGACACGGAAGCTTAGCGCTGTCCCTTTGTTAAATTGGGATGTGGGTAGTAGTTATAGGGAAAGGAGATGGATTTATTTTTAGGGTTCTGTATTTTCAACAAAAACAATTATCTTATAACAGTAATAATGTTCGTCTGTCTATTGTATACTGATGAAGGTATAGCTAGATTAATTAAAATGAATTTGGTATATCAATGATGTTTAAATAAATATAGATACGTTATGCCCTTACAAATCAACCGAAAAATCTGTTCCGATGTCCGCAAGGCACGCTTTATCGCACGTCTTTATCGCTCTCGCGTCAAAACTACATCGCTATCTCTTTCTTCACCTGAATAAGAGTTCCCAATTTGGAGTTTTTGAGTCACACAACGCGCGCGCTTATGACATATCTGCCTCTTTTTAATATACGTATATAATATCATTGGGTATACCTATATATATAATACCTACCTACTTAGGTGTATTTTGGTAACTCAAACAAAAATGAGTAGTGAAAAAAAAAACGATTTAAGTAATAAATGATGTAAGTAAAGACCTTTAAAAGTAGGCCTAAGGATTTTTTAAAAGTCTTTAATCCTTTTTAATTTGGCTTGAGAGCCAGTTGTTTCTTTCTTTTCTTCTTTTTTTCTTGGCCGGCAACGCATCAGTGATGCCTTTGGGTGTAACGGGAACCGCATGGAATTTTTTACAGCGACATTTTTCAACTGGTAATATGGAACCCTAACGATACGATACGAATTCGGTCTTGACCGATTTATTACTGAAATTAGTGTGGGTAAGAGAGAGATAGCGTCACGCGAATACCGCATGACAGCGTAGGTCACTGTACCGTGTTATCGTATGAGTTGTGATGTGACACAATAAAATGATTGTTTGTGTTTTTATTGCAATGTGAGCATCAGCATTATCTATACACCTGATGGAAATTTTCATGAGTAATAAATTGGTAAATTAAAAACAATTACGTGCATAAGTGTACATTCACCTGCAGAGAAAAGTACCCGGCTGGGTCCTCCAAGAAAACAAATCAAAAACAAAAATAAACGCTAAACGCTAACACACTCATACCCCTGCAGTAGGTTTTCACCTGTGTGTATCGCGGGTGGCATGGACGACACATAATATAACACATCACAATAACACCCTGCACCCGAGTACTAATATTTATCTGTCACATAAATATCTCCACCGGGTGTCGAACCCGGGACCCCTCGCTTCGCAGGCAGGGTCGCTACCAACTAGGCTACAAGGTCGTCAAAAATACATGAAGATTTTTTTATCTTTGTCTGTCTTTAATGAAGACAATGTAGTAAGTAGGTTTAATAACCAAGTAGTTAGTGCCCGCGATTTTGCTCGCAGAAGTATCTTTTTAATCTTCTTAGTCTTGATAGTCACTGGGAACATAATATCACAACTCACAAGTCTCACAACATCGGATAGTGCTATACCCACAGGTGATGATGATGAAAGGATCGCTTTTTGCTTATGCTTTTCATTCATTTTACTCATCATCTACTATTTTTATCTATCTAATTGTACATATTATGTATATACATTCTCGGAGTCTTGGAAACGGCTCCAACGATTTTCATAAAATTTAGTATGCAGAGGGTTTCGGGGGCGATAAATCGATCTAGCTAGGATTCATTTTTAGAAATATTTTTGTTATCCGTATTTTCAGGCAATGAAAAACTGCTACAATAGCCTCTTTCTGACATCTATTGGCGAGTAGCAACACTAAAGCTACTTCAGTAGATGGCGTTGTTAAGCAACATTAAATCGAGCAAAGCTCGGTCATTCGGGTACTTATGCTAAATAAGCGATATGAATTTGTTGTGTGGCGTTTACTTACCTTTGCTTACTCTCCCTGGCATAGTAAAAACCTGTCTCCTACAACCGATAAGCTATCATATTACATATAGCTATTGCATTTTTGCGTTCCACTTTACAAATATACTCATATCAACCTACAATTAGACCATGGAAAAATAAATAAAATTATCATTTTACTCTACATATTCTGATATCTTTTCAGGACACTTATACGGCGGCCTTCGTAAGAGAAGATGTTAAAACGGAGAACCACGCTCGGCTGATCTATGAAGCTTCTAAAATGGTGAGTTGCCAACTGATATCACTGATATTGTAAGTAAAAAAGAGATTTTTTGATATTTTTAAATATCATTGACAGATATACGGAGCGTCAGAAATTATAGGAGTCTCCGCTTGTGTGGCCTTTGGTGTTACTGATGTCCATGGGCGATGATGACCACATATTTTCAGGTGGCTCTTCTGTTCGCTTGTCGGCTATTACATAAATTTTTTTTAACTATAAATTGGTCTTCGCTAAGGTAATTAAGGAGAAAGAAATCTGACCATTTAAAGTGGGTCAAAATCAAGCCCAAAGGAGTCGGTTACAAGTTACAAAAACACATACAGGTGAAGCTAAAAGTGTAAAAGTTTTACACATAGTTTCACAATCTCCGACAGACCCCGCTTTTCGTCAATGTGCAAAGAATTAAACATTACCTAGCTATGGTCAAGATTCTGGTACGAAAAACTTTACTCACAAGTACAGAAATGTCTTGGATCCTCTAAAACAGTTTTACAAAAAACGATTGTGGCCTTATTTCACAAACCAAATAACCAGTCCATATTAAAATTATACGGAAGATGTAAATAATGTGATACGACTTATTTTCAGAATGCTGATATCTTGGTTCTGCCCTCTCCTGTATCACGCTTTGAAAATCTACAGGAGATTTGCAGCGCTGATAAAAACGATCAGGTACGTTGAATAACTTGTAAGTTTACACGATTGGCTAAACCTCCAAAGACTGTAGTCCAGATATTATTCTGGATATAATTCAGGATTTTAAATGGCTTCAAGCTGGCCTTACACGAACAAGTTCACTTGTCAAGTTTGCAGTTTGACTTGATGTGGCATCCAGTTTGCATGAGACAGCTATATGGCCAGATAGCCATACCGTGGCCATGCACCGTCAAGTTTACTGGATGCTGTGTCAGTCCGCTGCAAACTTGACAAGTGTAATTGATTTGTATGGCCATAGTAGCACCTACCAAGGTTATCATCATCAAGATTATCTTCGTCACCATTAAGCAAATATTATGGAGAATTTTAAGAATTGTGCAGAGGATTTGACCCTTACGTTAGTACGAACAGTGAAACTAATTCTGACTTTTATTTCCTTTTACAGATCATTAAATCCATTTCGGATGCTTCTAAAACAGGAAAATTGTATGTCGTCGCTCATATTCTTGAAAACATGAGTTGTCATGGCCAACAAGAGATTATCAAGAACAACCTGGTGTTTGACAGAGATGGATCTATTGTTGCCGTGTAAGTTATTATTTCTTTAGGTCCTTTTTTTCTTTCTTTTTCTTGTCTCTTGGCTGACAACGCATCAGTTCAGATTCAGATACCTTTTTGATGTCGCTGATTTCCATGGGCGGCGATAGCCACTTACCATCAGGTGGATCGTCAGCTCGTTGTCTATTTCCATAAAAAACTTATAATTTTTCAACAATGATACTTATGTACATTTAATAATACGGAACCCTAAAAATGATCGATGTCTGTGCACGAAAGATATTTGAGAAACTCTTGTATTGGGGATATTTATTAGTGCTATACATACAGACAATTCTTTTTTTGGTTTTTTGTCTGTTTGTCTCAACGATTGCTCCCACTAATCTCCGATACTAGGGCAGTTACTGGTCAATCACAAGAATTGTATTAAAAACGGCCTTATCTTAGCCTTGATAACTTTTCAGGTACAGAAAATCTCTGCGTAGTTCAGCTAATTGCAACATTACAAATAATGTCGCAACCATTTTCACCACTGATTTCGGAGTTACCTTTGGTCTCCTTATGGAAGACGATTTGGTCCTTACGAATACAAAAGATATGAAGGATGTAAAGAACTTTGTGTTGACTGGAAAGTCTTCTACGGGCATTCCATTTTTGTCTGGTAAGTTGGGTTGAAATACTTCTGAATGAATTTTAAGAGATACATAACTCCATTGCTTAGAAACTGGAAACAAATTTATTATATTCGCTGATATTCTTCTAACTAGATGTTGCTGGCCCACGTTTTATTAAACATACATATGTAAAATAACGTTCCATACGATGAAGTTCTATGACTCAGATACGAAAAATCTAGAACTCCTTTGATAATTATTGTATTATTACTTTCTTCTCTTTTTTGTTTTGACTAGCAATGATCATTGCTGGCATTACAGCCCTGTTATATCAGGGTACGATAATGGTCATCACATAACGTAACGTCACGTAAGAGCGTTAAAAAAACTAATTTGGTGCTTATGGCAAGTAAATTTTCGATCACCCTGCACATCTTCTGATATGGATATTTTACATTCCATTTTTTCTTTCAGCAAACGAATTCTCTTCATCTTGGAGCTACACTACAAACGCTAACCTCATTTCAAGCAAAGGCATTTTCGCAGGAAGAGCTGGATTGAAAACTGGGAGTGGAAAACTAGTTGTAACTGAACTTCTTAAGGATGGTGGCGAAGGTAAGTTTCTGAATTACGAGAATTGTAAAGAAATGTACTTTAACAGACACAGGAATTAAGTTATAGGAATGAGCAATTCAATATAATATAAGGAGTGGAATAGAATTTGTGAAAATTTCTGTCTAAGTTCTTTTTATCATCTAGGTAAACTTTTCTGAAGTTATTAAGCTGGTTTCTTTAAGGACAAGAAAGAATATTGTGGGATTCTTACCATCTTCTTTACTACATATGCATAAACGTGTAATCAGCTAGTTCAGCCACTTTCTACGAAGTATACTTCAGTAAAACATTCCTTGTCCACGTAACAGAAAACTCTAGGATATTGGATAGGATAAGTATTGTAGGGGTATGAAAATGCTGCTAGCGATCCACAATCAAGAATAACTTAGCATCAAAGTTTAATTTAGTTTCATTGTAATCAACTTCGCGGTTTTTATAATTATTGTGGTATATGTAAAAATTTCAAGTGTTTTCCCCATGTCATATTTCTGAATCTTATTTTAGCTCAACCAACCATCAACTTTAATGGCCCGATGAAATTGATGAACTTCCCTGATGAAGATCTAAGTCAATACACCATCAAGCCATTGGACATTGAAGCCTGTAGGAACGGCTATCATGAAACTGTGTGTCATGATACGTTCTGCTGTGATTTCCACTTGAAGACTAGCTTCCTTGGTGAGTTATCGGGATCTTCAAGGAATTTCTATTTATGATGCTTTCATACTTAATTCGTTTGACTTTCCTTTATTTGGTAACTATACTGCATCATTGTGCATCATTCTGTCATTTAACTATTTCCGTCATTGTACTTAAACTTAAAGATCTCTTTACTATGTCATACAATTTGAAAAAACTTAAGTCAAAAGTTACGATTTCTTGTTTCTTTCTTTTTTGATCGAAATGTTATACTCAACAATCTGAGAGTCCATGTGTTACAGTGCATGTAGAAAAAGGCTTATACTGGTTACTTTTAGTTAGTTGAAGGCAGCTAAATAGATTAGCCAGCTAGCTAGTAGATTTGCCATGGAACTATTCTTATGTTCGATGATGACAGTGCTTTTGTAGCACGAAGCTTAATTCATATTGTATTCGGCTAAATCATTAACATGGAATTTATGATTAACCTAATAATAATAGAATAATATAGTTAGTAAGTTATGTTAGAATTAATAGAAAAGATTGTACTATAATCACGGGTATTCACGAAAGTTATTTTGTACTTAAGTTTAAAATCATAGAATAGACTATTACTCTTTTGCACGCCTATGGAAGCAGAGCATAAGGAATTTGTAAATGTAAACCATTTATTTGATACTATGTTCTTGCAAAATAAGTGATTATGATTAAGTTTTACACAAATAAGTTAATGCTTGACCACAATCCCACCTGATGGTAAGTGAAGATATGGTCCAAGGTGGTGAGCACATTAACTTAGTAAAAGCCTATTCACTCTTTTCTTGAAGGCATCCACATCATAGTTTTTCCGTTCTTGACACAAGACCCACGGCATCTCATGAATTCAACGATAATCTTTCTTGTCCAGATGACCCCAAGGAAGTCAACTATGGTCTCGTGGCATTTAGCGGCGTCCAACATTATGACAATCAGAACAGCATTGGGATGCAAAGCTGTACACTCCTCGCCTGTGCCGGCTTGTACAAACGTAGTTGTTTCCTCAGGTATTAAATCATTATCATTATGTATTAATTTAAACTTTCCTATATCATCGTGGACACTAAATTTGCAACAATGTTAACGGGTACTCACAACTCTTGTGTTTTATGCCGATTTTGATGTAGTTACATGGATTGTCACGGCAGGACTGTGGCGGTGGGGAGAAACTTTTTGTCGCGAATCAATATCGGTATAAAATACACAAATTTTGAGTATCCGTTTGCACTCAAAATATAATCGTTACGGTCCTTGACTTATTAATACTATAACATTATTTACTATATTAATTATTAATACATATGTCAATGGTCAATGGTCAACGGTCCATCTAGGGCTCAGGTTTTCTCTCACTCTTATGTTGTCAGTTGAAAGTTTTACTTCTGAATGCTTAAAATTTTCAACAATTCTTTATTTTTCAGTTCCGAAAACACCACAAATATCATTTTTGACGAGCTGACGATATCCGGTAACTTTACAAAGAATTCGGTTCAATTTCCCATTATCCATTCAATTTCCCAAACCACCGTCGAAGCTAAAGATTTCAGTATGAACGAACATACTACCAAAAATCAGAAGCAAGTAAGTACTGAATTATACAACGTGAAAGATATTCTACGTTTTGGTATTTTAAGTAGGGATTATAGTAAAGATTTTGTAAGTTATGATCAGAATAAAACTCGTATTTCTAATGATTATTCAGATTATATTTTCAGTGAAAATGTCGAAGAATTCTTTGATTATTTGTGGATTCGGTTGAGAATTGTGATCTTTGTTGTATCTATTTATATTTTAGAGATGTTGTAAGATTTATAGTTTTTTAAGTGCTCTTGTGAAAATATTTTTGATATTCTTAAAATTAGGAAGCGCACCAAAACATTTGTATCGTAAAGTTGAATGGATTTTATATATTTGAAATTTTTGATCTATTTGAATTTTATTAATAAAAATATTATACCAGTAATGATCATTGTATTGAAAGAGGAATTGTTTGAAGTATATATATTTATTAAATTTTATTATAATAATTTTATGGATGATGTGGTTATAAATCTAGTGGTAACTAATAATATTAGTTATAATATTAATGTTTAGGAATGCATAATTCGCACCCTCAGTGAAAAAAAGCATAAGTCGTGTTACTTTGAATTTTGGTTACTTAGTTGGAAGCTGCATATGCTCAATTTTTTTTCATTTTTTTATCATTAATCTTGACGGTTTTATGCAAGAAATTGTAATGTAAATTCCTTTGACTACACTTACTGATATTTTACCAGTTTTTTTACTCTCCTGTAAAATTGCAATTTTCGTCTTATGCCTTTTTTACACTGAGGGTACGAATTATAAGTAATAATATTATATGTAATAATATTTTAGGGAATTTCCAATTTCATAAGACGTGCGGTAATAATAAATGTTATTATTAACGTGTGTTAATAATAAACCATATTGTAGCATTTTGAATTTTTTACAAATTCAATTACGAGAAATAGAAATGTTACCTTGTACATACTTAGAATGGAATCAATACCAATTCACAAAAGCATTTAAGTTTGATGATTTAGCTTAACTTAAATGTTAATCGAAGTTGCATCATGTCTTAATATTAATCAATAGAAAGATGAGCCAGATTCTATCCATAAATTACTGTGGGACAGCCCTCTTATAATTTAGAATTTAATAAATTAAAATTAATTAAAGAATTTTATATCTGTACAAGCAAGCAAAATAGATAGTTCGGTCGAAAAATTCGACTGTCTATTTTTTAAATATTTTTTATAAATTCGATAAAATTTGATAAAAATTGAAACACTTAAAGGTAGGTAAGTAGGTATAATAAATAAAATTTAAGGACAAGTAGGTATTTTATAAAAAATATAATTTTTGCATGTAGAATAGTTTTCTGTGTTAGGTATGTACCTATTTTAATACTTAATAATAATAATGAAAACATCTTGCATTGTACGTAAAACACAGCTTTTGAAATAATATATGTTTGTTGTTTATACTATTCTTTTTGTATCCATTCATTAAATGTGCCTTTAAAAGTTCAAAAGCAAATTTATTATTTAATTGTAATGCTGTGTTTTACCTCACGACTGATCACTGTGATATTAGTTGATATGTGTTTGAATAAAGAAATTTATTTAAAAAATATAATTATTTTGAAGTTTTATTACTTAAATATTTAAGCATTAGTTCTGCAACCAGTTCTGCACAGGTTAGAGAATACCTATTTTTGTAATAGATATAAGTTTTATTTTTAAAAGATGTGCTGAGGAGTTTCTTTACGGCTTTTCTTCTCCTCCATGACAAAACACCTTTCCGAAAAGCTGGTAGATTAAAAAAAATGACGTTCATAATAGTATCAGTGATACCTACATGAATAAGATTATTTCATTTCATTTCATTTCATTAAACTCTCTTGGCCGGCAACGCATCAGTGATGCCTTTGGTGTTGCTGATGTCCATGGGCGACGTTACATTACCATCGGGTGGATCGTCAGCTCGTTTGCCGGCTATTTCCATAAAAAAATAAACAAAATAGATTAATTTTCTATGGATATTAATTTTGGATTGATGGAATATTTTTGGGATACCTTTAGTTTTGTAGCATTAAAGTAGGCATTTTAGTCTTTAAGGAAGTCGGAAGTTTAAGTACCTACTTAAAGTACACTTAAAAAAATTAAAGAAACATTGCGTTACAGACACTCCATGAAGCGTACCTACGTAGTTTTAGACAAAATAATAGACGCTTTCAATTATTATGTAATTTATTTTCCGATACGCTATCTTACTTTGAAACAGAAATGGGCTATGTCATAAAAATACAAAACTTTTGCATGTTTTCTGTGTCATAAACACACTCTTTAGTCTTTACAATGAAATCTTTTCCATTAAAACTTAGTAACTTACATTTTCACTAACACTACCCTTCACCAATAATTGATTTGTCGATTAGTTTTTTTTAAATTAAAAATAAGCCTGAGTTACGCCTGCTTCACCTTGGCGTATTTTATTACAACAGAGTACCTTAGCCTAAAGTCGGTGTCCAAGCACTGATTGCCAATAAAGACATACGAATAAAAGACGTGGTATTACGTGGTATCCCAGATATTTCTCTCAATGAAAATTATATCAAGACGAAAATTAACCAACCCAGTGTTTTTTGCTGGCTGACATTAAGCGACAATAGTTCGAATAACTTAAACCATTGGGAAGAAAGGTGCTCGAATGGAGTCCACGTCTCAGTAAAAGGAGTGTAGGACTCCCTCCCGACCGGGTGGACTGACGACCTGAAGAAGAGAACGGGCATCTGCTGGATTCCGATGGCTCAGGACCGGTTAGATGATCGCTTAGAAAAGGTCATGTCAATCAGTGAACTTACAGGCTGATCGCTGGATGGATGGATAATATAATTTAAAGATATTGTTAGTTAGCCCTTATAGTAGAAAACCAAAAACCAAAACCAGTTTTGAGTAGATAACCAAAAAATCTTACTGTAGTTATATGATAGAAATTTCTAGGTCTATGCTGTATTTACAAGTAAGTATCCTCATTCATTTACGACCTATTTCTATAACCTATCATTTACTGCCGATAAGAGATCAAAGCACAGATCAAAGTTCCTGCGACTCATTTTTGCTCAACAAACAAAAAATTATTCATTTATCAATCTAGAATTATGGTTAATAGTAATAAGATATTTATATCAAGCATTTGAGGAAAATGGGAAAAACAAACCAATATGAACGTTAGTAAAGGATAGGTTATAGAAACTGGTCAATGGTAAATAGTTCAGTGCCTGTTGGTCTTCCGAGAGCCCTTGCGGCGGCGCTGGTGGATGAAGTGAACATGGTCTTCATCATCATCGTATAACGTTTTCTCGATCCAGTCCATAAAGGCTTCCACCTGGAGTGATCAAAATTTTATATACCAGAAATAGAATAATATAAAAATTTAAAATCCAAGGTATTTAATGTATTACATACATATAATATAAAGACTATCTTATCGATACACATCACGTTAATTATCTACACAAAAGATAACTGAGGATTTGTGAGTGAATGACTGATTAGAATGTTTTTTGTCTGTTTCTTTGTTTTTTAATTAATAGAAGCTGTTAATCTCAGAAAGAGCTATCTAATTTAGATGTGTATTTCTCTGATGAATAGTAATTTCTAAAATACCTTAGTATATACATCAGGCTTTCCTCGAGCGCAAGGAACGCCCCAGGACACGACTCCCACTTGTCTTCCTTCTCTGACGAGAGGACCACCGGAGTCACCCTGGAGAACATTATTACATTGATTAAAACTGGCATATATTAAAAAAATGGTTGTCTGTAAAGTCGGTTTACGGACGGTAGTTTAACGTGACAACGTCATGACAAAACATTGATGAAGTAGTGCTCGAATATAATATTATCTCTGGAAATTAACTTTATAATCTTTATACTACAACGCCATCTAGAACTCCTGAACTAAACTATTTTTTCAGCAAGTTCCTTTCTGGCTTAATTGTGTATATAGTTTTGTTCATAGATGGCGCTTTCTCCATTGTTCGCTCGCTCGTGGAACGCGACAGATGAATCATGATTTTTCGTGCGTGCACCCGGCGTTCCGTTTTAACCTCCTGACTACTGAAAGCACTTTTTTTCGAATTTCTCAGTGAAAGTTTTGTAGGTGGTAAAATTTGTTGTAAGTATATGTGGAAAAATATCTAAAAAAAATCTGCTCCGGAAAATCCAGATTTTCGCTATGTCCTTTGTATAAGACAAAATGTGATTATGAAGTTGTACTATGTGTAGGACATAAAAACATTTATGTGTTTTGCTTTATCGTTATATAGTAATATGACATTAAAAAAACAATAAATAATAGAAAATTAAGTTTTAATTTGTAAGCATTTATTTTTAAATAAAAATAATCTTTCTGTAATAGAGGAACATATGAGTTTCACAATACTTAGTTTAAATTCTTAAATATGTATATCTTTGGAATCAAAATATAAGTCAAAAGTAATATTTTTTCATAAAAGGAACATAAACTAAACTTTCTGAAGAAGTTCTAACGGAAAACTTAAAATTCTTAAACAATTAAACAATAAAATACTTTGGTAGGAATCAACATTTACAACTTTTATCTAAATCTTTGAAATTAAAATATGTCTAAAAAAAATTCAAGATATGACATTACCGCGCATAGGTATTAAAAATATCTATTTTAAATGCTATTAAATTCATGGAATATAGAAAAACAATTTCTGTTTCGAATGAAACACGAATAAATATTACATTTTTTACAATAAACTTTTGATTTTTTGTCATATCCAGGTTTTTGACATCGTTTTTGACATGATGACTTGCTTTGGTCCATTATCAGGCAGATGGGCAGCTTTCTTTTGCCTTCTTTGCTTTGAAGGCAAAGGCACAATACTGATTTTACGTTTTTTATGTTGAGGCAGTAAATCATCTACTTCATTAGCATCGCTTTCCCCTTCACCACTTTGATCATTTTCTGCTATCCATTTACATCCTAAATTGAGCTTATGTTCTCTCAGCTGTTCAATATCTGATATTTTTTTTTCCATTAGCCAGACTCTGTTTTCTATACTGTAACCAAGAATTGACCACAGCAAGATCAAACAAATGATGAATAACTCTGATTGTCCATTTTTGGTTCGATTTCTAAATGAAGAAACAGAAAGGATTCGGTCAGTCAAATCAACTCCACCCATGTTTCGGTTTTACATTTGGATGACTTCGGGCCTCTTAACGCGTTCATAAGCTATTCGTAAATTCTACTATTTTATCTAGAATATCATCATCGATGTACTGTTCAATATATTTGGCATATTCCCAACTTGACGTATGTTTTGGTAAGTATGCCGGTTGTTGAAGACACCTATCTTCTGGTTCAAATTTATCTTCTGTCCAATAGTTTTGACGACCTTCATGTGGCAACGTTAATGACCGCGTTAGTAACCTATTTCTTGCTCTTGATAACCTACCTCCTCGTCTGCGAACACGAACACGTACTTTACCAGCCCTCTCGGACTTCACCGATAACACTGGCGATGGTATAGCTTCAAGAGGCTGTTCATCACCATCATCCGATGAACTATTCAAACTTTCCGATACAAGATTGTGATCATTATTGATGGGAAGCTAGGATCGTTATCAGATACATCCGAATCACCCTCAAAGTCTGACTGATTTAGAATTTCGGCAATCTGTTCATTCAATAATGCTGAAACAAAGAAAATATATATTCGTATTAAAACCCCCTTTCGTAAACTTTATATTGAATACATCAAAAATTAATAAATCAATAAAATAGATGTAACATTAGAAATGTACTATACGTAGGACATGGCGAGCGAGAACATAAAAAACTTAATAGCCGGACATTGTACTATGCAAAGGACATCAAGCAAACACGTGGAATGGCATGAAGGTTATTGCACAATTTAGAAAAATAAATCATTTTCTCTTTGTTTCACTAAATATCCTTTGAAATTAGTACTCATTTGCGATGTTATTTACATTATTTATCATGATTAGAAAGGATTTTACTTACTGTTTCTGCGACGTGAGCGCACCTCTCCACTTCTCGACGCCATTTTGCTACTAATGACAGATGTCACTGAGCCGGGACACTTGTTTGTAGTACAAGAAACAATTAATAGATGTCACTATATTACTTTCGAAGTGTAAATATGCCTTAGATTTCGCCAATATTTTCTTTAAGTCAATGTACTATGAGTAGTACGAGGGCGGTCAGGAGGTTAATAGACGTTATCACGTCAACAATCAAAAAACCCGATTGCATAAAAAACTTGAGAGGTGTCAAGGGACACCCGGATGGAACGAAGTTCCTTTCGATTTATGTATTGTTTTACGCACTCAGCAGTGTGATTCAGCAATGTACAGCGCCATCTCTGTACAACTTTCTGAATCACTTCAAAAAGTGTCGTGACAACTTTTCGTAAGAATTTTTTCCGTCTAGCCCCCTTTCATAACGCGCGATAAGGAACTTCGTTCCAAAAAGCATCAAAAAATGACCACGATATATCTTTTAGTTGCAGTATTCGATTATTTCTTATTTTTTGTAATCACGTAACGTTTGGGGTATTAGTGTAAGTTGAAAAAATTTGTCATTTTTGACTCAGTCCTTCAATAAGTTTTGCAATAAGTCCTTCAATAAGTTCCACTTACATGACAAGCGCCTTCGCCAGTTTTGCTGAGGGCACAGATCTGTGACGTAAACACTGCATTGACGGTCTTGTGAGCCTCCTTACACTCCTCGTATGTGACGGCCTTCAGCTCTAGCTGCATCAGATCATTGGGCAGGCGTCCTGGGTACTGGAGGGAAATCTTCATGTTAGTAAGTGAAGAGGAACGTATTCAGGGTAAGATTACGAGGGGAACGACTGCCGAAAGATAAAGTGCCTATCTGAATACACGCTTAGGTAGGAGAAACTCAATTTTGTTAAGTCTGACTTTGCAAAAGAAACAAACAATAACATTTTGTGGTTGGTTCTAGAACAACAGTACAGTATGCCAGTCAGGTGTTACGTCATGATACCAGACTAGATCAGTTTCCGTCACTAATTTTAAGCTGAGTGGGACAGAGTCCAGCTTACTCCAACAGAAGGAATTTGGAGCGATTGTGAAAGTCAAGAAGACTTGGGCCTATTGGCTTCAACCCATTAATGGCTCACTACTGGGCACGGGTCTCTCCCCTTGAAGATGCTTAGAGCATACTCCACCACGATGCTTCAGTACGGATTGGTGGAGGTGTTAGTGGCCAACCCGAGTGTCGGAAGTTTTCAAACCGCCCGAGGGCCTACGACATGGCTTAACGACTGTTATCTTATGATAACAACCGGGACCGACGGCTTTACGTGCCCTCCAAAGCACGGAAACGCTTAAGATTTTTTTGCCACTAGCGGTCACCATCCAACTACCGACCGCGCCCGCTGTTGCTTAACTTTGTCGATCACTTAAGATCGACGCAAGCCGCAGGGCCATAAGCGTAACCAAAAATTAACTCGAGTCAATAGTTTGGTACTAATAATTTTGTAGTAAAAGCATCTAGTCTTGGAGATGTTTACTGCTGCACATAGGCTTAAACAGTAACCTGTCCTGAGCCTTCGAAATCCAGCAGATATTCGCTTTTTTCTCTACGTCATAGCAGGTTTATGTTTAGGTCTAGGTCATTTAACATTTAGGAAAGTTTAGTAGGTTACACCATAATACTTACAGAAGTAGTTCCCCATCCCGTAAGCAACAATCTCTCTCCTTTCTCAACTGGTTCATCATTGAGTTCTATTGCGTCAACTGTACTGCTGAATTCCACTTCCTTCTCCGTGAAGATGATAGCAATGTCATTTATGATTTCATCATCATCGTAGTTTTCGTGTTGAACGACTTTTCGGATGTCGTAGGCTTTTCCTCCAGCTCTCAGCTGGTTTGTACCCACTATAGCTTGGAAGTACTGGGGTTTTAAGCTGGAGAAGAAATGTTAAGACGTAAGTAGTATCCTTTGAAGCGTTGATAGCCAAAGGCGTCCATCGTAAATGGTGATGGAGTTAGACTAGCAAGTCAGAAGAGTGACCACAAGTGGCCAATTTACTAGTCTGGTGCTTTGGAGGAAAGCATCATAAGACAAACTTCACAATTTGGTGGGTCATTAATTTTTCAGATGGGTAAAACCAGAGTATGTTTTGCTTGAATGTCGTTCAGTATTATGCTTGAGTAGCCTGCAGTTAGAAAAGAGTTTATAAAGAGCATTGAGAAAAACATAATTTTAACATTAATTTAAATAATCCTTGTCAGTATGAGATGAGACCAGAGCTCAGTTTATAAATTACAAAGAAGATAACATTATCGCTAGAATACTCAATTATGTAGATAATCTGTCAGGGATTTTTAAAGTACGTCAGCTGATGTTTCAATCAAGATCGTTTTGCGGTGTCTATGGCATTTTATTGCACCTGATGCATGAGTTTAAACTTATCTAGACTTCGCTTGCTATTTTCTAACATATTGCTCGCAGGCATTTGGCAGGCTGCCAAACGATTTTAATCTACTTCGGAATAATAAATCTGTTATATCATATTAGGATCAAAATAAGTTATGGGTGGATGTTACAGAATAAGAAACTTCGTAATAAATCAGACTGATACAAGACTAGAATGGACTAGTCAATAGAGCATTGTGAATTCTGCTATTTAAAGATTACTTCTGGGTGTTATTCTGATAAGTTTCAATTAAATTTATTGTTAAGTAGGTATATCGAAAATTGAAGAAATTCAAAGTTCTTTAAGAAGATTATGTTCGAAATTAGTGTGCAATTAGAGATCTGTAACTAATAATACGCTTGATACGAGTACGTATGGTCGTTGGTGAACCATGAATTTCTAAACAGGCAATGTTAATTAGGTAATATTGCTTTCCACAATTAATTGGTGAGAACTGATGTATATCCATTAGGACAGCATAGTTAATAATCACTCATAGTAAATTAGTTTTTATTGTTGCTATTGACGATCTTAAGTATAATCATCGAACCATTTCGGAAAGTAAGTAATTTCGGATTAACTGAGTCTGCCTCTAAAATGTCGTGTTTAAGCTGTCTTCAGAGTCAATTATTTTCTTTCTTCTCCCTTTTTTGATTGCCATCAATGGACCATGGACCATCTTTGTTGCCAAATGGCAAATGGCAAAATTTTATGGAAATAGCCGGCAGACGAGCTGACGATCCACCTGATGGTAAGTGGCTATCGTCGCCCATGAACAACAGCAACACCAAAGGCATCACTAATGCGTTGCCAACCAAGAAAGAAAGAAGAAAAAGAACGAAGGGAAGTTTTTCTTCTTGTTACATTAATAAAAACTAGTTTACCGGTCAACACAATGCGCAGCAGTTAGTATCACGCGCGGGGTGATGAGGGATGCCCCACAGAAGTGGCGCACACCGTACAGTCGTAGAGACACCTGGTATGGCACGGATCCATTCTCTGCCTTCGTGCCGCCAACTATCCTCTCCCAGTCTTCTCTTGCTTCTTCTGATGCGTATAGGTCTGATGACACTGGAATTTGGGTTAACAAACAAGAGTAAGGTCACATCTCTCCAGGGTTTAGAGGTCACAATCACCGAGGATGGGGCAAAGGAAGGCAACTGACTCAGTGTCGGAGAGCCAGGCTTAGAGATCTAAGATCTATCAAGAACTTAATGGTAGGTAGGTATATGAATCACTGAGGATGGAGCAATTGAGGGCAACGTGGTAGTCATTAGTCAGAAACTTGGTAAGGGAGGGCACCTAATGGGTCAGAAACTGGGTAAACCATTTCAAACCTTTTTTTTTTTCGCTGGGAAAAATGCATTACGCATCCCCACCCGTCGGGGGACGGGAGGGGTATGTGAGACTCCCGGGGATAACTCCCGGTATACCCACTAAACAACCCAGCGGCACTCCCGCATCGCCTTTGGTGGCGGGGTTCTGGGAATCGGCATAGCCTTTGCTTCCAGTTCCCCACCATTTCAAACCTATCCTAACTTGACCTAACCAGTCCTAATGTTTATCATTATTTGAGTCCAAGTCGAAAGTGATCAGTGATTTTTGGATGATAAAATTTTTAAACTTGGATCAATCGTTAAATCGTTAATGTATTTCGGTTTCAGTGTTGGAGCCAGGAAGAAGAACTGGTTTCTACTGTAAAGCGCACTCCGCTCTGCTTTGAGAAGTGTTGTAAGTTGTAAGCATTCTTTGCCAGTCAGCCTTAGGGCAGTTGGAGAAGAAAGAAGGCGGTAGCAGAAAGAGACTGGTTTATCCATGTTCTGCGTCTATTCCTCATCCTACTGATATTATAAATGTGAATGTTTGTATGGATGTTTGTTACCCTTTCACGCAAAAACTGCTGAACAGATTTTCATGAAACTTAGCACACAGATAGACCATCATCTGGGATAAGACATAGGGTACTCTGGGTACTGATGAGGTACTGTGGGTATAGAGTTATTGTATTGTCATCATAATGCAATATAAGCATTAATACCATTATCTTTTTACATAACTTCTCATCGTTTGGCGACGCGCCACAACAGAGCGAGGTTAAACGACGCCCTAATTAGGCTGCTCGTGATGAACTTAAAGAGATTAGAAACTTTTCTGTCTGCTAATCTATGCAAGATATCAGGAACGGTATACTTGAGTTATAGTTTTTAGAGAAGTGTGGAAGAAGAAAACATATTGCGCCGACCCCAAATAAAATTGGGAAATTGGCAGGATGACGATGTTCCTAGTTAGTAGTTTTTTTGTCACGTTGAATGAGTGACGATTGGGTGTGAATGAATCTTTAATGGTAATTATTTATAACTAGCTGTTGCCCGTAGCTTTGCATACGGAAATTATGTTTTGACTTATTCAAACTTTTATCCTGTTTTCCCGGGAAAGCTTTTAATTTTCCGGGATGAAAAGTTGTCTAAAATATGACCCAGAGTATCAGTAACAACTATATCAATTTTTATCGAAATCCGTTCAAGGGTTTTTATGTGATGCCCGGACAGACAAACAGACACTTTGAGTTTTATTATAGTAATAGTTTATTTATTTATAATACAAAATACTACCTTGTTGGTGGCGATTCCCCACCTTTTCCTTTTCCTTTTTTGTTGGAAACGCATCGGTGATGCCTTAGGTGTTAATTCTTTATTCTGAGCTGATACCTATCCATCCACGGTGATCACTTACTACTTATAATAGTTACTTGTTTAATCGTTTGTCAGGTATAATAAATCAATAATGAATCAACTATCTTTTTTAAAGAGATTTAGTAGAGTTAAGTTTTAGAAGCGCGGAAAACTATTTGTACGTATGTATGTAACTTAAGTAGCGTTATTAACTAATAGGTACGATTATTAAAGAGTATTTAAAATTATAGAACAGGTATTATGTAAAGGAACCCTTTGAGTCTCTTTGATAAATTGGATTACGGCCGAGTTTCGAGCGAAGAGGGGGTCTCTACTCTCTTTATTGTATCCATAAGAATATTCGCGCAAAATATCGAATGTAATACATATACCTAGTGTGTGTTACCTGTTATCAAAAGGCAGTTAAACCTTATTCACTATACATATTCTAAAACCAAATATGATTCACTAATTCTTTTACATTAATGTGTGGCCTATTGCATCTACGTGGGCAAACCAGAACTAATATGAAACTATTCGTAAACAACACTTTTTATAGACATATCAATATGCTTTATATAGAATATTATAAATATGTGAGTCACAGGGGATATAGCTCAGTGGTAGAGCATTCGACTGCAGATCGAGAGGTCCCCGGTTCAAACCCGGGTGTCCCCTAATTGGATTTTTTTTAGATTTTTAAGGCCAGTTCCGAATTAAAACTATGATGCAGCGTATGAAAAGAAGTTTGGAGGAAGGACATTACACATTCTATGAACATTATTAAATGTTTTTAATTAGCTTGATCCGTTTCATGAAAGACATGTCGAAACGACTAGTCCGCACTTCTGGAGACCTGAAGGCTGGCAGCTATTTTGCCCAAAGAATTGGTTTGGCAATACAGCGGAGCAATGCTGCCAGCGTTCTGGGTACAATGCCTAATTTGGGAATTTTGGGTGACATTTATTTCTTGTAAATATACTTTTTTAATATAGTACTAATTTACTTATAAGATCTACATGTAAGTTTATTTAGATTTATATTAATTTATTCTCTTTATGTAAATAGATATATGTAATAATATTATATGAAAAAAGCTTGATCCTTTTATTATGGCCTTATTTCAAATCTTGTGAAAGCTTTTTTAACTTCTGCAGATTCGATTCTAGTACAACTCTGCATACACTACATTGATCACCCATAACAATGCTTCATCGAAAGATTCTACTTGAATTAACCGTGAACTTGTCGTGTTCCGGGAGCTCGAGAGCCAGTTCTTTCTTTCTTTCTTTTTTTCTCAACCGTAAACGCGTCGTTGACGCAAGGTGTTGCTGATGTCCATCCATGGGTATTTAACGGTCTCCACTTCGTATTAAGTTTTATCCTCTCGTCGGCTTTTTGGCCAGAGGAGTTACATAATTCGGTTGGCCTCAGTATCCTTTCATTTATCTAGGGATCTATGAGAATAGAGAAAACTCCTCACATATTACACATTACATACACATACTGTACATAATACCAATATTGATGTTTTTTGAACCATGTATTTAATTGAAGTTGGTTTTTTGTAAAATAAAAAAAAACTTACTAACTTTATAAAACACCATTTGCTGCAATTGTTACTATCAATTTAATGACATTTTTAAAAAGACAATAATAATCCATTAAATATTTACATTAGGTAAATTTAATCACACGCAACTACAAAATTAAATTTAAAAAAATCATAGAGATTAACTTAAGATAAAATAACACTAGTACATACCATGTTGAAAATAAAAACAAAAAAAAACATAAAAAAGGTCTGTCAGAAGTGGGATTCGAACCCACGCCCACAGAAGTGGACTGCGACCTGAACGCAGCGCCTTAGACCGCTCGGCCATCCTGACTTGGTAAATAATTGCGAAATTATCGTATGGTATCCACAGAGAGTATCTCGACTCGAATGACACCCACACATATATTACGCGATGCATTACAACTCTATTACGTACCCCCTAAGGGCTAAAATCAAACAGTGATAAATTGCGATAAATTATTCATATCAGAAAATAATTGTGCATGTGCACCTTTAATACAATGCATTACCAACATTCTAAATTTTAATTCATTAAAAGCCTAGTATACTGATAATAAAGTCATTCACAACACAATTGAAATGAAATGAAATGAAATGAAATGATCTTTTATTCATATAGGTATCACTGATACTCTTATGCACGTCATTTTTTTTAATCTACCAGCTTTTCGGAAAGGTGCTTTGTCATGGAGGAGAAGAAAAGCCGTAACGAAGTAGAAATAGTCATTACCTATTTATTTACTCCTCTGAAATAAGAACAAACATTAATTTATTTTTCACTTTCTTTCTATTCCGAGTCTGTCACATAAATATCTAACCAGGAATCGAGCCCAGGACCCCTCACTTTCCAGTATAATTTAGGGAGTTGTAATCAATAATGTTTATTTATTTATTTGTTTATTTAATCTTTATTATACCTAAGACGAAGAAGAATGTATAAAAGGCGAGCTTCTCTACCAGCCAACCTTTGGGCAAAGTTGACATAGAATCCAAAACAGCAGTTACTTATTAAATGTGTTACTATTTTCAGTTAAAAATTTGATAAATCGCATCCTCAGTGGAAAAAAGGCATAAGTTGAAAATTGCAATTTTACAGGAGAGCAAAAAAACTGTTAGAATATCAGTAAGTAGTCATAGGAGTTTACATTACCTACGATTTCTTGCACAAAACCGTCAAGATTAATGGTAAAAATTTGAAAAAAATTGAGCATATGCAGCTTTTGTCCCTCTTTCCAAATAAATTAATAACTAAAATTCAGCGTAAGACGACTTATGTTTCTTTCCACTGAGAGTGCGAAATACAAAAACGGCGACTATAAATGCGTGTATTGTATTTCACTAATTTTTAGTTAGATAAACATGTTTATTTTATTATAATTTTAATATAATATATTAAACTTATCTACTTATATTCACTTTTGTATCGAAAGCGGATCATTGTCAGAAGTAGGATAGTTAGTTGTGATGATAGAACTAGAAGTATATCTTACCTAATATAGGAAGAATCCCTACAATCAAAACAGATATCAACTTGAACATTGTGCGTTATTACACTGACTGAGCGTTTTTAAAAAAATCATTCATTTTATATACAAAACTACATAATGAATGTACATACATAGATTTCCAGATAACATGGTGGAATTGCAATGATCTAAATAACTGTAGATAGAGCCCCTATGTTATAGGAACTATTTATTTGATTGCTATTACCTTACCATGGTTTCACTTAGAAAAACCTATTTCTTGTTAGAATCTACCATTACTTTATAGTGTAGACGAGTATTTAAATGACAAAGACGCATGGAAATGACCAGCTCTGCAACCAGTTCCGCTCAGAATAGTAAATACTTTTGTATTATTATCTTTTTTTGTAATATTTTTTTAAAAGATGTGCTGAGGAGTTTCTATAAGCTTTTCTTCTCCTCCACGACAAAGCACATTCCGAAAAGCCAAAAAAATGACGTGCATAAGTGTATCAGTGATACCTATATGAATAAAATATTTTGACTTTGACTTTGACTTTACTTTACAGTCTACCTCAATCAGAATGTTTCAATATTATTCAGTTACAATCACCAGGCGTTTCAAACAAAATTAGGTAAATCAAGGGTAAATCGTTGCATTACAACAATAAAAAAATATTGCAGCTGACCTTTATCAAGCACAATATTTTTGTTTGAAAGAACTTATTTTGAAGTACGTTAAAAAGGTAATGAGATTAAAAAGATAAAGAGGGGTCCTTCAAGAAGCGGGTCTATCGTCATCTTCTTGGCCGGCAACGCCCCTGGTGTTGCTAATGTCCATGGGCGGCGGTGATCACTTACCATCAGGTGACCTGTCTGCTCGTTTGCCTGCTTAAAGCATAAAGATAACAATAATAATAATTATAATTATTATGATGAACATTATGATTATATTAGTTTTGGTAACAACATCATAATAAAATTGTCATACCAGTATTAATAAACTTTTTAATGTACAGATTCAGCGCTATTACAGTTGTTTTTATTTACTGGTACTGATTTGATGTCAAAAGTAGGTAGATAAATCTATATGAAAAACACTATGTCTACATAATGTCTGCATAATTACTTCAATGAATGAAGTAATTATGTAGACATAATATCAGATATTGAGCGCAACTCAGTCAACACACCATCATAGTGCATAATATTATTGATATCTTTCTCTATTGACCAAAATATGTACTTTTATCTTTAGTTAGTTTACGATACCCTAGTAATTTTTAATTTAACAGCAATGATAGCATCACAGAGCAGCAGTGCAGCATGGCCCAAGTTCAAAACCTGACACGCACCTCTCATTTTCAAACAGTTATAAATGTAATAATTCTATTAAAGTAAGATAATGACATAATTATAATATAATATATAAAAATATTTGTACGCCGTGATAACGGCATGGTATAGTGGTTTTACCAATCTAACCTAAGACCTATTATACAATGTACCTATATTATTACAAATAAATAAAATTCATTTATTCATTCATTCATTCATTCATTCATTCATTCATTCATTCATTCATTCATTCATTCAAATATATTGTGCGTATTATAAGTTAATTATAATTGCTTCGGTGAAAGAAAACATCGTGAGGAAACCTGTACACCGGAGAGTTCTCCATAAATTTCTCAAAGGTGTGTGAAGTTTAAATTGGCTTGTTAGAGTGCTTTACCATCCATGACTTCATTGCCGCTTACCAGTTACCATCAGGTGGTTTTGTATTCAATCATTAGTTTAGTATAAAAAAGAGTTAATAAAGAAGCTGAAGCTACATCTTACCACCAAGCAAAATCATCATTACCATTTTATCATAAATCGACATTCGTGCGATATCTCAACTGGAACTTCAAAAATCGACTCTTTTCTTATAATATATTCAAGAGCACGTGAAGGCTGTCATTACACTGACACAGATCCTTTGAACGGCGTGAAGCCTCGCCGTCATTACCCGCCATTACCCGCCATTGTCATTCCCCATGTGACAGAGGATGCAGACGATTTGCCATCGATTTGCCAAGCATGCGCTATGCATGCGAGATCGAGACGATATGCATGGTAATTTGTGTGGACGTGGGAATGACGGAGGTGGCGTTTTTAGAACACGTCTATTTGTGCGCGGTTAGTGTGCTCAAAGGCCAAATCATTGCAAAAAAATATTTTAATAACGAATAACGAATGAAGTGACAGGATGTACTTAGGTAGTTACTACAATCGCATCTGATTTTAAATGATGATCTTATATGGGAAAGCGCTCTAATAGGTGAAGAGCCCAGGACCGCCAGACATCACTTATTTTCTGACGGATGAAATGTGGACGATTGAGTAGTGTTAGTATGTACTATGATCGTATGCCTACTTGCTAGCTTGGAAAAACGGCCAATTTCCAGGTATCAGGTGATCAAGGTACAAAAAATCATTACTAAGTTCACGTATTTTCTCATGACTGATTTTAACGTATGTTCTAGATAATATAGTTAGAAATAAGTCGTCAATACTCCCAGACACATTCCGTGGGCCATTTTGCTTTACAGACACCTTGAACCAGTGAACGAATATTATATTAGTTCATTGCCTTGAACCTGCCGAATTAAAGAGTTAAGTTCACCTATTTTCTGACGCTCCATTTTTATATATGTTCTCCAGACAACTATTTTAAAACCTTTGACAAGAAGACAGACAGATCCAAGGGGCCAATCATCAATGTACTACATATCTAGATACAATGATATTATAAGTAAAAAAGAGGTAGATATGTCACTAGCGCGTCGAAAATGAAGATCGTAATAGCAGTCAATTGACCTCGTCTGCTCGTAGTCGCTCTGTCAATACAAGACGATAGGCAGTTTAGTTGTTGTCAGAAGTGCTTGAGATTTGACATACAACGTTAAAATGTCTTCGTGTATTATTGTAGTGTGATTGGTGTTGTGAAACAAAAGATAAACGTTGTGTGTGTTGTAGCTCTTTTTGGAACTGATTTTTTGGTTGATTTGTAAGGGCATGACGTGTCTATAGTTTTTAAATATCATTGCCTAGATAAAGTAAAGTCAGATACCTTCTCCATAAAGCATGGTTCCGTGGTTGTTCACGAATCATTTCTGGCGCCGGAGATTGCAATTTTCATGGCTTTTGTAGGAACGTGTTATTGGGAAACAGTGGCTATACTGCCGCTTCATACACATGCCTTTTTATTGACTGAAATCCAGCTATAGTAAGGGTTTATTCATACTGACGCGGTTTGAAACTAGGACATAGACTAACTATTGTGTTCTATTAGTTTGTTGAGATATTCAAGGAATGATTTTGGAACTGATAGTTTGCGGTTTTCGGTAGGTACTCAATTCTAATTGAAAATTATTCAATGATTCACTTCAATGTTCATTTTACTATTGTTTTGCGAGAGTTGTTTTTCGTAAGTGTTTAGCAACACAGAAGGCTGTTTGGCCCATCTTGTATGCTGTTTTAATACGGGATTATTTTGTTTAATAGACTCATACTGTCTCATAACTTATAGAGTTAGCATCATAACTTATAGAGTAACAGTGAATGATTAATAAGTTCTGAAGCTGTAAAGACCGAAAGCTCCAACAGTTACAGCCCATTATATAAAAGGCATTTTATAAAAGGCAAAAGGAGTTTTGGACAATTTAAGGCTCAATAAACCTCGTATAAGTAGAAACGCACCTTAACATAATATATATTATAATTTATTGAAATTTAAAATTGACCGGAACACAATCATCACCACACATCACTCGGCATGTAATAAGCATTCCTAATACGTTTATAAAACGCCCATAAAATGGGTACTGGCACGTTCACTTGCATTTCATTCGATACGAACAATTGCTGATGCCTGGTTTCATTCACATATTGTATTACTAGCTGAGCTCGCGACTTCGTTTGCGTAAGAGTTTTACTTGCGTGTATAACGATCCCGTTGGAATACCGGGATAAAAAGCCTATATTTGCTCTGTAACCTCCTCTATTTTCTAGTGGAAGTCCCATTAAAATCGGTTCAGCCGCCCCAGTCATTGTTTAGCAAAGGGAGATCTTCCGCTAGGTGAGGTGGTGTTACCTGGGAGGCAGCCGAACCCCGTCTGATCTAGTTGGAACATTAATTTGTATCTCAGATTATTCAACGAGTAATTTTGGTATATATGTATATATTTTTTTTAAATCTCGGAAACGGCTCCAACGATTTTCATGAAATTTAGTATGCGGGGGGTTTCGGGGGCGATAAATCGATCCAGCTAGGATTTATTTTTAGAAAATGTCGTTTTATTCGTGTTTTAGGCAATGAAAAACTGCTACAATATTCTGTTCCTGACATCTATTGGCGAGTAGCAACATTAAAGCTACTTCAGTAGATGTCGTTGTTAAGCAATACTAAACCGCGCAAAGCTTCATTCTTGAAAACTTCGATAATATTCAGGTCGGCATGACCTCACCATATAACGTATATTGCGATGTCACTTCAACTGTGACACTGTGACAATTCAATATCAAAATCTAGATGCAAATACATATCATCCCTTAAAGTTTTTACTACAAACAGACAGGGAAATTCTTTTGTATTAACTTATTGTTATTTACAACGGTTCAGGTCGTAAGGCGCAGGAAACCGATATGACTCGACACTTGTTCATTCAGCAACAGTGTGTCAAGAGGTTTGTTTTTAACGGTGCAATTCGTCGTGCTTGTGGTAGAATACTGAATTTCTACGAAACAGAAATCACTGGTGACCTTGGCGTCATAAGGAGATATGGGCAGTGCCGGCATTAGAGCCACTGACGCTCCAGACAAGAATATTGTGCTTCCCACATCATAAAATCCAAATCGAGCTTTTTTTGCTCGAATAATTTTTGCTGAACCAATGGGAACGTTTATTAAGAATTTTATTTTTCCTCTTTTTTTTCTCCTCACCCCAAATGTGGCGCCCCTCCATCTTTGGCGCCCTAGGCCGTCGCCCAATCTTGCCCCCCCTATCGCTGGCTCTGCATATCAGTAGGTAGTAGTATTTTGTTAAATACCGATAAAAGACGATGATAGCGTCCATGAATGGCAACAAAGATAGTCCTTGGATCGTGGATACCAACAAAGGTATTCTGATACGTTGCAACCACCAACCATACCCAATGGATACCAGCAAAACATCATCGATGCATCGCGGTATCGCCGGCCAAGAAAGAAGAGAAAATGCGTACTGGTTCCTTCTCTAATAACGTGAGACAATACGTATAATTACAATGAAACAAGTCTTCTTGCTCCAGTCAGCCAAACTCGTGTTCCAGACTCCAGTTAGGGGCTTGAGGAAATAATACTTCACTATAACACCCATGATCCGAGTACAAATATTTATCTTCTGTCATTACACCATTATTACTATTATTATTTCTCAATGGGATTTGTCTGGATAGCTACCATCCTTGAGCGTGAGTTAGCCGCCAAACAACTCGTCGTGTTCCGGCTGGGGGCTTGAGAGCCAGTTCTTTCTTTCTTTTTCATCTCTCTTTCTTGGCTAGCAACGCATCAGTGATGCCTTTGGTGTTGCTGATGTCCATGGGCGACGATAGCCACTTACCATCAAGTGGATCGTCAGCTATTTTGCTGACTATTTCCATAAAAAACTCTGCCCCGGCCGTAAATCGAACCCGAAACTCCTCGCTTCGTAGGCAGTGTCGCTACCCACTAAGCTATGAGATTGTCAAAAAATAACGAGTTATGGTTGCACGGCTTTAAAATAAGAAAAACAGACATTCCTGACCAACATGCGAGCTCGCGAAAATACAAAAGAAATTCCTGTGCAGCTTGTAAACAGCTTCCAAGAACGGATCTCGCGTCGCCACTCGCAGCCGAGATGTGGTGGGAAACAGCGACGTTACTCTTATTACTCGGTAAGGTTTGTTTACAACTCATACCTATTATGTTCTTGTAAAACCAGGAGCGTGTGGTCCTTAATTTTTTATCTACTCGTAATATAATAAAAGCGAAAATTTGAGTTTCTTTATGGCTTTTCTTCTCCTCTATGGCAAAGCACCTTTCCGAAAAGCTGGTAGATAAAAAAATGATGACGTGCATATGTGTATCAGTGATGACTTTGATTTTGACTTTGAAAGTTTGTGAAGTTTCACGTGTTTGCATCGCGCGCTAACCGTTGTACGGAGATGAAACTTGGCTGGCATACAGACATAAAGTCCAGACTTAAAAACAGGGTAGATTTTATCCTGGTTAAAAGTTCCCGTGGAATCATTTGGGCGTAAAACCACTGTGTCGCAGACTTAGCAGAGGGTGGCATCTTTTAAGTGATCGACCAAGTTGTTAGCAGGCGCGATGGCAAAGAGTGACTCCAAAATTAGCCCGTTTTTAGGACCTCGAGAATCGTTCCAAATTGTTTATCATATCATTGTTTATCATTTGAACATGCACCTGGTAATCATCACTTCGGAATCAGTGACCCAAAAAACATAATAATATAGTGGTTTGGTAAAATACGCAGAAAAAGTTTTTATTTTGTAAGACTTAAGGTAAACCCGAGTTATACGGTCAAAGGTAACATTTTTATGTCTGTTATCTCCCATATCTCAAAAACCAAAGCTGATCTCCTCCTAAAAATTTACCAATTGCATGTTCAAATGATAAGCAATGATATGATAAACAATTTCGAACGATTCTCGAGGTCCCGAAAACGGGCTATTTTCGGGCTATTTTTGGAGTCACTCTTTGTGACTTATTTCCGCGGCTATGGTCTATCTACGTTCATCCAATGTCTCGAGGTCTGTCTTCAGATGTATAATATTAAAAGTTCTCGCTAGCGCCCTATTTACCGAGCGCGAGTTGACTGTTCTTGTTTTTAGGGTTCCATATCCAAAGGGTAAAAACGGGACCCTATTATTAAAAGTCCACTGTCTGTCAGCAGGCTGTCTCATGAACCGCGATAGCTAGATAGTTGAAATTTTCACAAAATGATGTATTTCTGTTGCCGCTATAGCAACAAATTCTAAAAACAGAATAAAATAAACTTAAATGTTTATGTGGCTCCTATACAACAAACGTGATAATTTTACCGTTGTTTTGCTCGATATTATTAACGGTAACAGGTAGATGCTTGAAATATTTAGAGAATATTTAGTTGTGTATTCACTTTAAAAATAAATAATTAAAGGAAAATAAAATAAATAGGTATTTATGTGGGGCTCCCATACAACAAACGTGATTTTTTGCCGTTTTTAGCTCGATATTATAATAATAACGGCAACAGTCGGGACAGATGAAACTAAAAAAAGGTTATAATAATTATAGTGTCTAATGTTGTATAGATAATGGTACGGAACCCTTAATACGCGAGTCCGACTCGCACTTGGCCGGTTTTTTTCTATACGTGATAACTCACCACGCACGACTCACGCCTGTAGCAATTAGTTGAGAAAAACGTGACGTTTCGTACTCACAGTGATTACTACGCGCTAATTAAAATTGGCGTCAAAACGGCGACGCGACGTCTTTATAAGTTCCGAGGAAATAACGAAGTTTTGTTTAGGGGAAGCAAACCTTGTGAGCATAAAGGAATAAAATTGTTCAATCAGTTGGCTTATCTGTTCATTTATGGAAGATTTACTACAGATGCGGCATATTCGGCCGAATATTCGATACCTATATGAATAAAATATTTTAACTTTGACTTTGACTTTGAATGTTCGGTAAATTTGCTGAATATTCAGTATTCGAAGATATTATGGTTTTATAATTTAATTTTAATTATTTTTGTTCATGACAAGTCAGCATGGTAATTTACCAATGAGCAAGCAAACACAGTTTGGCTTCAACAATACGGGCACGGGTCTCTCCTCTTGAGGAGGCCTAAAGCATACTCCACCACGCTGCTCCAGTTTATCTACAATACTAATTACTAATTAGACATTAACCTGTTTACTGTGCGAAAACCAAGCGAACATTCAGCCGAATATTGAACCGTACATTCGTCCGAATATTCGTGAAATTCGTATTAAGTTTGAACTCATATTGGGTGCACTCTGCACTCCTCTATTTACATGTAAAAAACTATCACCAATGTTAAACCAAGTCGGAAATCAAACCTGAAACTACGTGTTGATGTGATTAATGAATTGCATAATCCCAATGATATTATATATTAAAAAGATATGTCATAAGCGCGCGCGTTGTGTGACTCAAAAAGTTCCCAATTGGGAACTCTTATTCAGGCGAAGAAAGAGATAGCGATGTAGTTTTGACGCGAGAGCGATAAAGACGTGCGATAAAGCAATAAAGCGTGCCTTGCGGACATCGGAACAGATTTTTCGGTTGATTTGTAAGGGCATAACGTATCTATATTTATTTAAACATCATTGCATAATCCTATTACATACTACAAATGTGAAAGTTTGTGAAGATGTTTGTATGTTTGTTCCTCAATCACGCCACAACTGCTTAACCGATTTGGCTAAAATTTGGAACGGATATAGCCTATACCTACCCTGGATTAACACATAGTCTACTTTTTATCCCAGAAAAATTCAGAGTTCCCGTGGGATATATAAAAAATAGATCTCTACCGCAGGCGAAGTCGCGAGCAAAAGCTAGTTTGGAATAAATGTGAAAGTTTGTGAGAATTAACATTTGTTACTCTTTCAAGCAAAAACTACTGAACGGATTTTCATGAAATTTGGCACAGAGATAGACCATGATTTGGAATAAGATATAGGGTACTTATTATCCACAGATTACCCCCAATAGATACCGCATAAGTGAAATTTTCTTAGTGTAGTGGTTCGCTTGGTGCCAATAATAAACTAATCGCTTTCACTACACGTCCTACTCGGTCGGCGTCCGGACAGAGAGTGCTCGGCAAGTAGTGGTGGGCGATTATGAGATATACTAATGGAATCATTCGATTATGAAGATGTCTCGAGATATCTCGATTATGACCGTTAGTAATTACTAATCGGTATCGCTACTAATTCGCTATACATACACTACATCTACCTTTTACAAAATAAGAAAAGAACCAAAATATTAACTCTACTTCTGACACAGCTATTTAACTTAAAATAAGTCGAACTCACTTATTCTTTATAATCAATAACAATTATCACATTATTCAACATAACCTGCAACATCTGTTTATGAACCTCGTTATAGTGGTTGTACCAACAGAATGTTCCAGACTTTTTTCTGCATAAACCTTCCACTGTCCATCTACACATTAGAGAACCTGTCTCTATTGTCCATTACCGTCGTTTTGCTGTTCTACATCATGCCCTTCCTTATTGATTACTGTGTGTGTCGTATTCTCCTTCGTCACATTTTCCACGTATACTATTTCTCTAACTTGAATAGTAGATTCCGTTGCATGTCTAGGTCTTCTTATTCTTTCCCTTTCGCCTTCACATTTGCATCTTTATCCTTTGTTTCTAAATGTACTTCCGCAACTCAACATCCCCAACTTACCCGTATCTCTAAGTTGACAACTGTGATGATAGTTGGATTAGATACATCTCTAAAGTTACTTCTCTGCACTGTCGTTCAACAATTTTTAGGCAAGCTGATAGTTATTATACATTTGGCTGAGTCAGGCATAGATAAATCAAAACACTTTAATTTTAAGTAGTTAATTAACAACCACTTTTAACTTACAGTATGAACCTTTCCCTTGGTACTATTACTTTGTGGTGTTTCTCTTGAAAAAGTATGAAAACCGAATAAAACAACTCATAGCCGTCACTTGGTGACGCTAGTAAACGTATTGACGTTGATTTTACATGTAAAGAACCCAGAGAAAAACCCAAATTATTGTCGTTCTGCAGATGGTTCAACCAGCTGAATGTAAGGCATCTCACAAAGTGTGATTAAATAGTTGAATACATCGTCGTATTTTATTGGACTGACCCAGCATGTACATATACCAAAACTCTATTCAGTGTCTCACTGTCTTACTTTACTTTACTTTTTTTTTATTTGGCAGCTCAAGAAGATTGCCATTTCCATTGCAAGTAAAGATATTAAATGAAAATACTACGATCTTCTGAGTCTGTAAGTGCTCATACGCTTGGATGAATCGTATTTTTCAGTGCTTTCTCCAAATTCTTTTGGATTGTTATCCACGAATTGTAAAGAAAAACATATAAAATAATAATTAAAATGCGAGTCCGCTACCATGAACTCATAACTGCTAACTGTCGTTTGTCACACTTTAATCTGGCTCAAATATATGAACATCTAGTCTGTAACGAATCATTATAAAATACTAAATTGTCTATGATGAGGGTACGTGGATACGAGCCGTCATTGTACTTTTCATATTTATCTTGTACTTATCAATTGCAAAGATTAAATAAATAAGAATCTTTAATCCAAAATGAAGTTATGGAATATTAACACAATAGATTAATGGAATAAAATATACCATATCGAAAATCATTGTATTACTTTTATTCCTTACATAATCCTTAAATCCTGATTACATTAATATGTCTTTATTTGATATTTGTGATTCATATTTATTGAGGTGTTATTTTTTTTTATTTTTATTGCACGTTATTCCACGGTTTCATATCGGTATAGCTGACAGTGTGGGAATAATCTCCATCAGACACCTTGAATGGGTGACACATGAATCATATCCAACAGATATATTTGGCTTTTAATAATATTACCGTACATAACGGCGAAATGCCTCCAATGACTTCCGGCATAGCAGTATTTCAATATATCCATTAGTTTTGCTTATTCCTTAAAATTCGAAATCGGTTCAATATTTTTTTATAGTTTGGTTGATTCTTTTATAGTTCCACGTCACTTTATCCAGAACTTTGTTTTTATTGCTCTCACAACCAACTTTAAGAAATCGCGAACATTTTTGAATCAAATACATTCAAACTGTTTGTTTTCAACAAATACCTAAACTCACTTTTATTTATACAAGAAGGTAATAAGTATATGACAGTAATAACAGGAACCTGTTGCTGGTAGTTTTGTACACAAGTACATTAAAATACTCCTTGAGAGCCTTGTACATGTTTCTCGCCCTTTGCGGGCCTTTTAGTACACATAGTACATTAGCTTGCTCCTTAAGAGCCTTGTAAAAGTTTGCATGCCTCTTGCCGGGTTTTCTGTACACAAAGTACATTGGCGTGCTCCATACGAGCCTTATAAACGTTTGCGTGCCCAATACGGATCTTGTACAATCTGTGTGAAACTTGATGTAGCTATAGTTACCAATATTACATTGAAATTGATATTGACTTTAGCAATAAAATAATTAATAAATTGCTGCTTCAATATTACTACGTAATACACGTAGTAAAGTATAAAATTTTTACACAATCATATGCATGTGATATATATATTATAATTAGATATATATATTATAATATATATATTTACACACACTTCGAAGTTACTTTATAGTTTCTTTATTGAAATGATTTTATAGGTGTGATCGTCAAATGGATTGTATTGCCATGACAAATAATATTTCTATTGAACTGCTGACAAATAAGCAAAATGACATCTAAAACTTATTTAGATAAATATTTTTTTTTTTTCGTTCATTGCAAAACGTTATTTGAATTATGAAAATAACAACCACAACGTTATACGTGGGGTAGATTCCCAATCGTTTCTTATCAAGTCATTCAAAGGGTAATGTGTTTTGCGTTTTTATTAATTACCCACCAAATACATAAAACTTGTATATTATTTTATCTGACTGATCCGATAGCGATAGCTTTATTTGAAATAAGAACCTCATATGAATTACTCTTCCACTTATTAGGACATATTTCTGATAGCCATAACATAGTTGTAATTGGCTTATTTGAAATAGTTATAATACTTGAGGCATGCCTTTGTAAACGAGGGGAATTGCATGGCCTTCAATTATAGTAAGCATATTTGAATTATTTTTGATGCTTACAACCATATTCTGCACAAATCTGGCAGCACTTTCGTTACATAATTAATTAAGTGTACTTATTTAAGTACACACGATTTATTATACCCACGTATATATAATGTTTTTTTGTTGTCATTTCCATAATCCTTCCTCTTCCATATTTCCTCTTGGGATATTTTAGGTACCGTTCCGATTTTCATCGAACTACCTCATTGGATACAATTGTAGGTACCGTTCCGATTTTCATCGAACTACCTCTTGGGATATAATTGTAGGTGCCGCGGCCGTTCCGATTTTCATCGAACTACCTCTTGGGATATAATTGTAGGTACCGTTCCGATTTTCACGAACTACCTCTTGGGACATTGTAGGTACCGTTCAGATTTTCATCGAACTACTTGTTTAGCCTTTTTCATGATTATGTAATTATTCTTTTTACTTTACCATCATTATAGGTTACCAACGCAAAAAGATCATTTAGGTACATTGAAGTATTATTACTATTTACGTACCGTTTGGTTACCCAAACTATCTCTGACATACATATAATATTAACCTATTGAGGTTGTGAAAATAGTAATACGTTTTAAAGATCATCATCATAATATGCACTGATCTGACTACGAGTTTATATTAATTAGTAATTTAAGCACTTTGTCATCAAAGGTATTATTAAAATAATAACTTGTGGGATAGACTTACTAAATGTGTCTTTATAATTGTATTTCCTTGGTCTAAAATAGTTACCCTGCAGGTTTTTTTATGTAATTATGATGATTAACTACGTCACATAATGCCCATCTAACTGTTGGCGCGTCTGTGCAGCAATAGTACCGTACGCAACCTAATTCAGGATTCCGTGTGTGTACATATACTAGATCAGTCTCGACTTACCTTCAAGTTGGGTGCTGATGACGATGAATTCTTCACGCGACTTACTTGTTTCAGCTTGTTGGTTTGTCCGAACTGTATCCAATACACATACACACACGATGACACGACCTTCGATAATAGTGGACTGTATGGAAGCGGTACGATATAGAGAAATGGCGTTATAGAGAAAGAGTTTCCACGATCGTGGAAGATCAGCGGCGCGGTTGGGCTCAGAGTGCAAGCGGTCAGCCCGATAGCCAGGTATGGTTAACAACCGAACGCGCAGATTACCGCGTTATTAATGTAGTTGAGGGTGGATTTAAGATTTCGTCTTACGGGCGCGAATACTAACCAAGTTAGATTATTTGCGAGTCTAATAGGCGCCTGCGCATCTTTGCCGGCCAGTGAGAACAATACAAGTTGCATTCCAGTTGATATAAGCGGCCTACGATTAGATTAAATTTATAATCTAACCGATACAGTTATTCAAAATCGTTGTTTCTCACGGCACTTATATATTTTACTTTTATGCTGACAACAAAATGAGGCATTATTAATATAATTACGTGACTAGACGTTTCTAGTTTTTTTTTTTAGGTACCAATCAATACTACAAGACCGGTTTTATATCGAAATAAATGCTACCGTAGCAGCCACTATTCATAGCTAGTAAGCTTACTAGATCATATTCATTTCATTATTATAAATTTAGGAAATAAAAGTTTACATGAAAGTTAAATAATGACAGCAACACAATATTCGCAATAAAACGTAGTAATAAAATCGGTCATGTTTCGTGATTTACCTCTAAGTTTCATTTTGTGATTTGTTTATTGGCACATACGTAAATTAGATCTTAAAGATTTTAGATCCTGGCAGGGTCGCCACTTGTAGTGGTTCGCTTGGTGCCAATAATAAACTAATCGCTTTCACTACACGTCCTACTCGGTCGGCGTCCGGACAGAGAGTGCTCGGCAAGTAGTGGTGGGCGATTATGAGATATACTAATGGAATCATTCGATTATGAAGATGTCTCGAGATATCTCGATTATGACCGTTAGTAATTACTAATCGGTATCGCTACTAATTCGCTATACATACACTACACTTAGTTTGAACTCACAAAATTTGGCGGAAGGTGCGGCTTGGGGGGGACATCAAAATGCGCTGTGATTGGCTATTTCTAATTCATACTTGAACTTGACGGATCAGTATTGGTCGAAATTAATGTCGTGAACATGCAAATGCAAGTACGTGTTGGCGCGCGTCAGTTGCCTTGTATGCGGTATCTATTGGGGGTAATCTGTGTTATTATCCCAGAAAACTCAGGCATAGCCGTCTGCAGAGCGCTAGTGTAGATATGTATAACAATGTAAACATCAACATGAATGAGAAAAATCGTGAGACAGCATCGCTCAATCAAGACGTGCTGCTCGCTGTAAATATCTTGTTGAGATAGGTTTTAATTTGCCCGCTAATTGCTTCCATTGATATGAGTGTGTGAATAATTACTGTGACGCACAGACGGACATTGTTATATTGGTATGATGTAAGAAACAGTAAGCAGTCGTTTATATGTATTTAAGTAAACTATTTAGATGTATTGCTTATTATCTTCAATGCAAGAGATTGATTGATTTATGTCAACACGCATAATAAATCAGTCGCTTATTGATTTCTACTATATAAAAGATTCTTTACAAAAACTAATGAAAGGATTGATTAATATACTGGTATATGTGAAGAAAATACATTTCACTTATATTTAGGATTCCGTACCTGAAAAGGAACAAACGGGACCCATATATTTTGAATTGTTTTGACACTCACAAGAGAATCGAAATCTTTAGGGTACTTCTCTTTGACCTAAAATCACGAAATTTGGTAAGAAGCAGTTTATTAAAGCAACAACCCATAATTGTCCCACTGCTGGGCTCGGGGTCTCCTCTCACAATGTGAGGAGTACAGGCCATAGTCTACCACGCTGGCCAAGTGCGGATTGGTAGACTTCACACACCTTTGAGAACATTATGGAGAACTCTCAGGTGTGCAGGTTTCCTCACGATGTTTTCCTTCACCGAAGCAAGTGATAATTAACTTTTAATACGCACATAATATTTGAAAATTAGAGGTGCGTGCCAGGATTTGAACCCGAGCCCCCGCGTTCGGGAGACCAACGTTCTAACCACTAGGCTATCACTGCTGTCAGAAACAGTTTATTAGTAAAGAAAAACATCCGACAAACAAAAACCATACAACAAAAAACACAAAAAACCATAACTTTTTCCAGCTGGCACGGACATGTGGTGATGGTAAACTGATGATGGTAACAGTGGATACATTTTCCAGGAGGTGGATGGTGCCAGTTCTTCGACTGCCACGACGACCCAGCATTCGATCCAGACGAGGGACCCTTGGCAGACCTGCAGTTTACTTGGCTCGGAGCGTTGCAGTATATTCATGGTAGGTATTTAATAACTTACACAATCACCATCTTCTTACATATAAAATTCTCGTGTCACAATGTTAGTTACCATACTCCTCCGAAATGGCTTGACCGATTTTTATGAAATTTTATATGCATATTCAGTAGGTTTGAGAATCGGCTACTATCTATTTTTCATACCCCTAAGTGATAAGGGTTGTCCACCCCTAACATTTATTTTTTTGGACAATTTTTTTTACGATGTGGCATTAAAAATACATACAACCCTAAATTTTCACCCTTCTAACACCAATCCCTATTTTTAACATGATTGTTAGGCGATACGAAGTTCGCCCGGTCAGCTAGTTATCATATAATTATCCTGCCCATTTCCTAATTCAACAACTCACATGTTTAGAAAATGAATGACAGGGCAACATCTAAACTTGCTAAACTCATCAATTGCTTTTAGACTCGATTAACATATTAACTGACACTGCGAATCAGTTGTTTGATGGCATCTTACAAGGTTCATCAACAATTTATTCCACTTGTTAACGATACGATGATTGTATGTTTACAAAACTTGTTTGCACGCTTCTTTGGTGGAAATCTACCCTTATAATAATATGAGTGTATCCGTGACCACGATATAAATATTGGAATACAAAATAAATATCTTGAATACTCGTATTATAGTAAAATGAGCCCTTATACATATGTACATCTATACCTAATGTTTGACGAACTCCCTTAATTCCTCATGGATCCCAACATCAGAAGTGTTTGATAAAATATAGGATCTGTAGTGTTCAGAGGATCAATAATACACACGCTTTACTCTGTAATAGGTGAGGTATGAATACGCAGAGGGCACATCTGCACTCGCTCGCAGGTAGCCACAGACTGTCCGCTATGCATAGACACTACATCCCTTCTTTATTGTATAAAATTCAAATATTTTTATTGGTTTGGTTTACAAACACTTTTTATAAGTCATGCAAGCTACGCCAATGCTTCAACAAGGCCCTACTGTGAGAAGGGCCCGGGAGAAGAAGCAGCAAGAAACTACCGGGGTGTTTTTATCCTACTCACAGTTACAGATAGCACTTAATAACTACTTACAATCTATATTATAAAACTCATGTCCAAGCAGTCTTGTCATTAAAATAATCATTCATCATAAGTTGTAATACCCTTTCATAAGAATGCTTTTATTATGAGTTTTAAATATATAGTATAGCATTTCCGTCAATTTTAATGGAATTTTATATTAGTTAATGGTTAGTCGATATCACAGGAGACCGAAGAGCTGGCAGCTACCTTGGACAAAGAATTAGTCTAGCGATTCAAAGGGGGAACGCTGCCAGTATCTTCGGAACCTTGCCTAAAGGGACTTCTTTTAATAATATATTTTAGTTCTTATATTATAATTTTTTTTAAGGTTTTTAGTTTTAGTTTCATTGTTAGTTAAATTAAATAATATATTTAAATTTATATGTTAATAAAATATTTTATATTATTATTATTTTATTCCAACATCGATATAGATCTGAAAATAATAAATTCTTTGTTAGCCAACGTTTATTTTCTTTGTTGTGTAACACGTGTTTCCCGTTTCTGTACATCGCTTTCACCATCAAATACTCACACCGCTATGTGAGGGCAGGGTTAAAGTTTGGTATCAATCTGTTAGCCTCAGTTACTTATTTTTCTTTGATATATTTTTCTGTACCCAATTTAGGATCTGTAACTCCCTTTGTACTGTCCACATATTGTTCTACTCTTTTCTCTAATTGAATTGTAGACATGTCAACTCCTGTCTCTCACACTACCGTCTAACGGTTTATATATAGAGAGAAAGCTATTTTATTTGAAGTGATTGGAAGTTAAAAAAAAATATCTTACTAGCATAATAAGTCAAATGAAGATCTTCTCGTATTTCACTAAATACAACTCTTGTAGATCATAATTGTATTTTTTACTAACGTCAAATGTAGCCTTGAAAATAGATTAACCCAAGCCATGTACCACAGTCGTCTACTTCAAATATTAAAAGTAACAACATAATTTCTGAAAAAAATCTCGAGTAAATCCCTCTATTGCCACGGCTCTCCCGCCGATATGCATATCCATTGAGTGAATCATAATTATGTGTTCAATATGCGTCACCCATACACAGATACACCTCCAACTTCACTACAACTTTCTTTCTTGAGTCCCAGTCTCCATCTCGTATCATTCAGTATCATGATCCTGTTTATGGGTGCTCAACAAATACATGACGCCTCTGAAATGTGAAGCGGCCCAAATCGGCCTTAATAAGTGTTGTGTAAACATCGCGAAATGTGAGAGCACTTAATAAGTGCGCTCAAGCATCGCGCCACATTTAATGTCACTGTGCTTCATAGTCTGTTTCTATCTTTATCAAACTTATGCAAGGTATAGCGAAAAGAACAATGATGGCAAATAAAAATATTGCAATTCTATAAGGTAGTTCGAAATTTTCAAACGTAAATCTTGAGAATTTTGATTCATTTAACTAGACATAATGCATGATGTCAATATAATGTCTACAATTCAAACAACTCGCTCCGCGCATTATGAGAACTCAACTTTAAACAATTTTCATATGTGATATTATTTCATCTCGTGTCACTAACAAATTCAAACCTTTGGCCAGCAATTCATTTAATGTTAAACTATTTAATTCTACCAGTATTTACACTGTTAAGGTCACAGGGACATTTAAAATAGTAGTAAAAGAACCTTTATAGTCCATCATAGTCAAGGAAACGAATTCAGATTACCTTTGCTTCCCAGGGGAGATTTCAATCGTTATCAAGCACTCTCTATGAGAATTCTTTGTGAGTTAGTACTCCTGCGTGCACGGTCACTCACACTTGCACGTACACTCAGCTTAGTGATGTGGCCACTCCATCGTCTTGATGGAGATCTAGTGCTTCTAGCTTCCTCAATATCAACGTCACTGTAAACTTGATAGATCTGTAATACAGAAATATACGACGAGCCGCGGACTGCATTGCTTTTTAGAGAAAGATCTCTAAACTTACTTCTCTGCACTGTCATTCAACCTTTTTTTAGTATCCGCTTCGCAGAGTCAGGCATAATGAAATCGGACCAATTTGTTAACGTATACTCAATAATTACAGTAGCTAACCTTGCCCTTGGTATCCTTATTGAATACTGTCGTGGAAAAGTATGGAAACTGATAAAAATAACCTTTTGGTCACTAGCCGTCACTTGACTCTAGTAAAAGTGTTGATGTCGATTTTACACGAAAACAGCCTGCGCTCTTTTCTGCAGAAGTCAGTGCCTCGTTGTCTCTTTACTATGGAGACAAATCATAATCTTCACAATGGCATAGCTCTAAAACATTAATTTGTAAATATATGCAGCTACCGTGCATGCATGGCTTTTTAACAGTTTAATGTAACAGTAACATGACTGCGTAGCCTTAGAACATTGATTTGTAAATATTGGCGGGCATCGTATATGCATGGCTTTTTTCTTATGAAACAGTAACATGACTGCGTAGCCTTAAAACATTGAATTATAAATCTTTACGGGCACCGTGTATGCGTGGCTTTTTATTTATATAACCGCAACATGGCTGTGTAGCCTTAGATTAATTTTATTTATAAACATGCGTGAACTTCTAGTATGCGTGGCTTTTACTTATGTAACAGTAATATGACTGTATAGCCTTAGAAGATTTATCTAATATATAAATATTTCTGAAGTCCTTGTATGTGTGACTTTTTACTTAAGTAACAGCAACGTGGCTGCATAGCCTTAGATTATAATTTAATTTATAAATATGCGTGAACTTCTAGTATGCGTGGCTTTTACTTATGTAACAGTAATATGACTGTATAGCCTTAGAATATTTATTTATTATATAAATATTTCTGAGTCCTTGTATGCGTGGTTTTTTACTTAAGTAACAGCAACGTGGCTGCATAGCCTTAGATTATAATTTAATTTATAAATATGCGTGAACTTCTAGTATGCGTGGCTTTTACTTATGTAACAGTAATATGACTGTGTAGCCTTAGAATATTTTATGAATGTGTAGCCTTAGAATATTTATCTATTATATAAATATTACTGAAGTCCTTGTATGCGTGGCTTTTTACTTAAGTAACAGCAACGTGGCTGAATAGCCTTAGATTAATTTAATTTATAATATGCGTGAACTTCTAGTATGCATGGCTTTTACTTATGTAACAGTAATATGACTGTATAGCCTTAGAATATTTATTTATTATATAAATATTTCTGAGTCCTTGCATGCGTGGCTTTTTACTTAAGTAACAGCAACGTGGCTGCATAGCCTTAGATTATAATTTTATTTATAAACATGCGTGAACTTCTAGTATGCGTGGCTTTTACTTATGTAACAGTAATATGACTGTATAGCCTTAGAATATTTATCTATTATATAAATATTTCTGAAGTCCTTGTATGCGTGACTTTTTACTTAAGTAACAGCAACGTGGCTGCATAGCCTTAGATTATAATTTAATTTATAAATATGCGTGAACTTCTAGTATGCGTGGCTTTTACTTATGTAACAGTAATATGACTGTATAGCCTTAGAATATTTATCTTTTATATAAATATTTCTGAAGTCCTTGTATGCGTGACTTTTTACTTAAGTAACAGCAACGTGGCTGCATAGTCTTAGATTATAATTTAATTTATAAATATGCGTGAACTTCTAGTATGCGTGGCTTTTACTTATGTAACAGTAATATGACTGTATAGCCTTAGAATATTTATCTTTTATATAAATATTTCTGAAGTCCTTGTATGCGTGACTTTTTGCTTAAGTATGTTTTGATTTTTAATTGCCAGTACATGTTATGGTATATTATATACCACTTGTACATACCATACAGAATACATTATAGTATGTATAATCCTTATCACCTCGAATGACTTGCCATAGCAGCAATTCAATATATCGCTTACATAATATGTATAGTTTGGCTTATCCTTGGAACTCTAAATCAAGTGCCTACTCCGTACCTTAATTAATTATGATACTTAATTATGGTAAATACCCCATAAGTTGAATACATTTTTAACCAACTTCAAAGGAGGAGGTTCTCAATTCGACTGTATCTTTTTTTATTTTTTTATGTTTGTTACCTTAGAACTCCGGACTGAGTGAACCGATTTTGATGATTCTTTCTTTAATCAAAAGCTGGCACTTGCCGTGTAGTTCCACATAAATTTGAGCAAGATCGGACAATGGCATCCATGTCAAAAGCATATAAGTCTTCAATTTGCATTAAGTATGTGCGCGATAAATGGACAAATAACTCAATATCCAACCGATTTCGACGATTCTTTTTTTTATTGAATGTGCTTCATTTGAATTTGGTTTGGTTAAAATTTTAGATTATTGCTATTTACTTATTTTTAGCAAACAAAGCGTTTTAATATCTTTGACATTTAGACTGAACTTTAGTATTTTCCATCTTTCGATTTTAATAGACCTTTAATAGGAAATACACATCACATCGAATAACTTTCGCAAAGACTATATTTCGATATCTTTAATAGTTTGGCAGAACATAAAAATATTCCACGTCACTTTACCCAGAACTTTGTTTTTCTTCCCAAAACAGCCATCCTTGAGCCATCACGAACATTTTCGAATCAAACATAGTCAGATCGGTTAAGCTACCGAGAAATACTAAGGTTCATTTTTATTTATACCAGCAAGAAGATACGTATAATTATGACAATAATAATATGCCTAATTTGGGCTTTTTTACACAAGGTACAGTAGCATTCTCCTTACGAGCCTTGTTTAAATTTGCGTGCCTTTGCGGCGTTTTTGTACACAGAGTACATTTGCATGCTCCTTACGAGCCGTATAAAAGTTTGCGTGTCCAACCAACGGACCTTGTAACGGGACTAGTGGGATAGACCCAACAACCTGCGTGAACCTTGACGTAGTTATCGATTGACGTAGTTATCAATATATTTCATATTGGCTTTAGCATTAAGATATTAACCAATTGATGCTTCAATATTACTACGTAATAAGGGTTGTAAGGTATAATAAACTTTTTACACATTATGTTCATATCCTAGCACACTGTTCGTAGCTATTTTCCAGGTTCTTCATTAGAATGATTATATAGGCGTGATCTTCAAGTGAACTGTAGTGGCGTGAACATAATAATATTTCTATTGAACTGCCAGCTAATAAGCAAAATTACATCTGAAACTTGTTTAGATAATAATTATCAACATAAAATCTTTGGATTCATTGCAGAACGGTATTTGAATTATGAAAATATTAACCACAGCATTATATTAATACGTGGGGTAGATTCTCAATCGTTTCTTTCCAAGTCATTCCAAGGGTAACGTGAAGTTTCACGCTTTTATTTATTATCCACCAAATACAACAAAACTTAGGATATTGTTATTCTGATTCGATAGCTTTATTTGAAATAAGAAACGAAATAAATTACTCTTCCACATGCTACTATATATAATATTACCGACAGCAATATCGTAACCAGTTGCAATAAATTCATGGTCTATTTGAAATAGTTACTTGAGGCATGGCCCTTTGTAACAAGGTGATTTGCGTGGCCTTCGAAATATTTGTTTTGATGTTTAGACAACCATTTTGTGTACAAATCTGGCAGTGGTACTTTCGTTGCCGAGTTCTTAAAACGTTAATACTTAAATAATTGTTATTTAAGTACACGCAGTTAGGCGTACCCACATATAAATTATGTGGTTGTAATGTAATTATACACTTTACTTACTTGAATACGTACATAATAGAATATATTCGTAACGAATTTGCCTGCCCCAGCGTATGCAAGCAAGGGCATTAATCCTTCTTTTTTTCCAACAAATTTTTTGTAATTACTTATTATTTTTTACCGTCGTCGCCACTTGTAGTGTTCAGAGGATCAATAATACACACGCTTTACTCTGTAATAGGTGAGGTATGAATACGCAGAGGGCACATCTGCACTCGCTCGCAGGTAGCCACAGACTGTCCGCTATGCATAGACACTACAGGATCAATCTGGAAATATCAAACCTAACCTAAAAAACAGTACAAAAAACACAACCTCCTTTTTTGAAGTCGGTTAAAAATGACCTTGAAGTGTTTCTACGATGTTTGGTTCTGATTGTTGCAGTAAAGAATGGCACTCCTCACTACTTCCGCGTGCCGCGAGTGGTCCTCATCAGCCGTCAGTTCGCGCTGAGCACTGCGCTGGACGCAGCACAGATACCTGATGGATATGGTCTGTAAGTTTGGATGTTCTTGATGAATTTGGTCATGTTTTTGGGAGTCTGGAACTTCGAGGGAAACCTTATTTAAATCAGTGATTCAATAAATGCCAGCATCGTATTCGTACGCGTTGCACACACCGTACTCACCGCATTTACTGATAGCCTTGCATTTGGCCGTACGCGCCGTACGCTTTTCATATTGCCAATAATGTTTGCAGTGTTTATCAACCTTTAGTGTGAAACGGTGCGGCCGTTTGGAAAAGATGCTTTATCATCGGGAATAAGAAACGGCAAAAGAAATTCCTTTCTACATATTAAAAAACCAAATTAGACACTCCTTAAAGAAGCATTCCCTAAAATCCCAACCAGTGTACTTAGTGGCGCCGGAACCATCAGTTCAATGGATCTGGTTTTCCATTCAAATCCCTTAATTATATCTTTATCCAGAGGTAACGTAGTCTTCGGAGATTACGAAAGAGACGAGGTGGAATGCAAGCTGACGGTGGAAGACCTAGCGGCTGGCATGGAGTGTGAGCCAGCGGTGCTGCTGGTGCCAATAGCTGATGTCCTGCTGCATCCAGAGTACAAGCATTTTGGAGCAAGGGACAGCATTGCCTTGTTGAAGCTCATTACACCGGTTAAATCTAGTAAGGACTTGCTTGTGATTATGTTCTTAAGATGAGCCATGTTAGTTAGGTTTCAGCTATGTCGGTAAAGTCTAGTTCGAGCTCTGGCTCTAATAGTGGTCTGTGTTTAACTTTGTTTTATTTTACATTTTCAACTTATTCAAATTCGCTATTTTGTGTCTTTATATCCTTATCACGTCATGTTTTTATTTTGCTGTGCCTCAAGCTTCTCAGGTTTAGGCTCATTTAGTAATTCTTTGTTTAGCAGTATTTTTTACACTTTCTTTTTATCTATTGTACTATAACCTCCTCTTCGAGTCACATTCTTGAAACATAAGTACTAGAAAATATCACAGAATATTAACAACAAATTCATCCTGGTTTCCCTCATTACAATACTCTTAACACAAATTTAAAGCTGTATTGGATTATTTAAATTATTCTTTTCTTCAGAATACATGTTGCCTGCCTGTTTGCCGTTCAAGAACTTTCTCATTCAAAAGAATGGTAAACAAACGAAAGAGAAGATATATCATGTAGACTTCACCAGCGGTTAGTATATTATTTTATTTTGGCAGGTTTTGGTATCTTTACATCTTTTAGAAGATAGCGTAATTCTTTCAAGACTCCAATTCTTCTTTTAGCAGTAGATATCCTTATAACGTATCTTAAGAACACTTACGTAAAACAGGAAAATGTTATGAAAAGTGGTCGTTGATGGGGTACAAAATTAAAAGTACCGTAAGTAATTTGCAATAGTTTTCTATTCACGTCAAATGATTTAATTCGTCTCCAAGACCGACAACGAGACACTTGTAACTCCTATCATCAAAATAGCAGATATACTTACTCGGTCCAAACAAAATAACTTCTGTATTGAGAATCACGAATTTTGCAGATGTGCCTCGAGACTTCATAGATGAAGAGAAAGAAGTAATACGGGTTACTCTTCTCCCGCGGGAACTATGCTATCTGTATGATAATCCTGTGGTGAGTTAGAACTGAAAATGAAGGAATTTTTGGACGTCCTCAACTCCTCAGTATGCTACCTGTCCTTCCGCAGCCTCATCAAAATTGTTGACTGAGTGCCCACACCAAATCTGAATGCAGTTACTTTCGTTAGAATGGTATGGTATCGACTGCAGCTGCACACTGCATTTTTTCATTCACAATAATATTATGTCTTATACATTAAAGAGTATTCTATTCTATGTCTTCACTAATTATATAATGCCATTTGTACTGAGTACCGTGAAACAATAACGAAATAAACATGTTTTATTTTACTTTTTAAACGATTTTATTTAACTTTTACCCTGTGTGTTGGTAAATCTTGCAAGTTTAATTAGACTTTCCTCTTAATCCTCAGGAGTTATTTTTTTAATATTGTTTTAATTCCGATTACAATGATTTTTTTAATAAGCATGACCTGATACTACATTCTGGTTAAATCCCATTTTAAACCATTGGTTTTTTGACATTAAAGGTATTGATATTATCATTTTATGTGTACAGAACATGACAAACATACCAAAAGACCGCATCGCGTGTACCACGGGCTGCGGGTACCATTCCGGCGCGCCATGCATGGTGCATGAGCATACTGGCCACTGGTCTATCGTGTCTTTAGCTCAAGGTAACTTAGCAAGTCTTACAACCGTAGATAGAAACAACAGTAGTTATTGTAATCTTTCCTTTCACCCGCGCGCGATGGAGAGCAGAATAAGAGTCATCGTTCCTGCTGGGGACTTCAGAGCCAGTTTTTATTTCTTTTTCTACCTCTTTTTTGGGCAGCAACGCATCAGTGATGCCTTTGGTGTCGCTGATGTCTATGGGTGACGATAGCCACTTACAATCAGGTGAATCGTCCATTCGTTCGTCGGATAGTTCCAAATTGGTTGTCTGTAAAGTCGGTTTACGGGCGATAGTTTTACGTGACAACCTCATAAAGAAACATTGATGAATACATGCGGCACGAACCGAGCGCTTCGGTCGATCGTAGGCCGTAGCCGATCGTGCCTCTCTATCGCTTGTTCCGCGCTCTCGCTCGCGGAACGTGACAGTGAGTCATGCTTTTTCGTGCGTGCACCCGGCGTTCATCGTTTTAATAGACGTTGTCACGTCAAAATTAAGCGGGTAATCATAATAACTGCTTCTACTGTTCCAAGGAGGATCCCCATGTCCAGACCCTCTCCGCACGCGGCGGCCCCCACCACCTCCTCGTCACATTCTGTTGCATCCATACGTGCCGTGGATCACAGCTGCCATCACTGGCAAGGCTGTGGGTGCTTTCGCCAAGGATGATCCTTTTGGTAAATACCTGATAAATACCTGGCTTAGTTTCATTGCTTTTGCCATGAGGAAGAACTGCTATTTGTAGGATAAAATCTAAGAAGAATGTTTCTTATTCTTATTATTCTTAAAAGCTGGACAGGTTGGAGTCCTGAACAAAATACTCACGAATTTGTATTTTCAAATGGTTTTACTTAGTTTGCCCTTTTTGTTTGGGTCAAAGCTTGCAAGCCTAATTAGACTTACTTCTTCTTATCCTCAGGAGTTGAAATTTTACATGTTGCTTTCTTTCTGATAAAAACGGGTATGGCTCCAGGTGAAGGAACTCCTTAACGGCAAGCAGCACAGTCATAATTTATTTTTCCTTTTATGGTCGTACATTGTTGACTCTTAATTTAGTCTTAAACTATTAACTGATTTAGGTTTCATCATGCCCCGCGCCTCTCTCTACGACACGGTGGGTCACGGCTGGATTGGCCACTGGTGGATGGGAGGCCTACGCTGCTACGACCGCGGCGAGTCTGCTGAAGACATCTTCCGCTTTTACCACGAGATCTTCTCCATCAAGCCCACTACTTATACCTTTATGTCGTATTATGTTGAGGTATAAGCTTTAACCCAATCGAAAAGTTAAGATTATCATTGTAGAAATGTAGTGCTTAAGTCCTTTTTTTCTAATGGACAGTTGCTATTGACCCTAGTGGCCTTTACAGCTACCTGTGAACAGAGGGGCGAGCTTGGAGATATTTTTTAAGAAATAGCCAGCAAACAAGCTGACGATCCACTTGATAGAAGGTGACTATCGTCGCCTATGGAAATCAGCGACACCAAAGGCATCATTGATGCGTTGCCGGCCAAGAAAGAGAGATAGAAAAGAAAGAAAGAGCTGGCTCACAAGCTCCCAGCTGGAATACGACGAATCGTTTGGCGGCTGACTCAAGCAAGAGGGTGGTAGATATCCAGGTGGACCCCATAAGCCATAAAGAAATAACAATAGTAATAATGGTATAAATGAACTATTAAAATCAATGTATAGATTCAGACGAGAGTGTTTACGCGGACCCTTTCATTCCAGATCAACGCAGCGCACGACACGATGATAATCTGTATAAAGGTCGGGATGCCGTACCAGATGGGGCAACCCAAGGTGTGGCAGCTGGATACTCCTGAGAGCAAGGTAACCTGATTCTGACTGAAGAGTGAGAAGTATGAGTTGAAGACACCCAAACTTAAATCGAATATGAACATCAAAAAGATGAGCTTGTTCATGCGACATTGGATTTCTGGTTCAATTTGGAATCAAGCATTTGTTTATTTATTAAATCTTTATTGCAACATCCTAAATATAGGCTTACAAAGGGCGGACTTAATGCCTATTAGCATTCTCTACCAGTCAACCTAAAACGATGGTGAGAACCTGAGGCAGGTGATAATAAATTAATCAGTAAAAATTTTGTTCAATTTATCAGACATTATCATACCAATTTTAATTACATCAATATATTGCATTAATAAGTGAAACGTGGTGAAACCAAAAACACTGTTTAGCAAATTTTTATTCAAAGTTTTTTATTACATAATTCGAGATATAAATAAGTTCAAAAGTTAATCTGTCATGTATGTTAAAAAATAATTGTTTAGGATTAAGTGTGAACTTTGTTTTTCAGCTCCGAGTACCCCTGGTGAGGTTCCAACACATGTACAGGATCCAAGTGGAAGCTTGGGCTTACAACTCTACGGAGTCGACCTCCTCGACTGAATCCTCGGAATCTTTTGAAGAAGACTAGAGACGAGTTTGACTTTGACGTAAATTAAGGTCTTAAAAATAAATTGATTTGTCTATACTAATATTATAAAGAGGAAAGATTTGATTGTTTGCATTGAATAGGCTCCGGAACTACCGAACCGATTTGAAAAATTCTTTCACTGTTCGGAAGCTACACTATCCCCGGGTGACATAGGCTATATTATATTTTTTTTTACAATTTTTCCCAAAGCGAAGCGAGGGTGATTTCCTAGTATTGAATAAAAGCGAATATTTTTCTTTTTTCTTTCGAAGAGAGAAACTCTTCTTGGCTGGTACCAGAGACATATATCTATGCTATAATAAAACTTAAAGTGTCTGTTTGTCTGTCCGGGCATCACATAAAAACCCTTGATCGGATTTCGATGAAAATTAGTAAAGTGGTTACTGATACCCTGGGCCATATTTTAGACCAATTTTCATCCCGGAAAATTAAAAGGTTTCCCGGGAAAACAGGATAAAAGTTTGAATAGGTTAAAACATAATTTCCGTATGCAAAGCTGCGGGCAACAGCTAGTCAAGAATAAGTCTGTGGTTGGTACCGTATTGTTGATGTATTTGATGCTGTGCTGATGTTCATTGGTGAGAGTGGGTAGGGTAGAACCATAAGTATCTTAATCTCGTTTGTCATCTAATTACTTATAAAATATTAATTCTTCACATTGAGAGGATACATTTTATCTTGACAGTTCTTGTAAGGGATCCGTGCTTAAGTTATCCGCATATTTGTGTTCATTCTTACATGTCAGCATGACTGTGTGAAATTGTGAATAGCGTCATAAGAATGTAAACGCCAGTACAAAGATGCTATCGGATCTGTTTTTTAATGTCTAGTGACAGTAGTTCGGTTGGTAAACTTAGCACCGAACAACGATACCTTTTAGAGGCAATAGTTCAGTTAATATAGTTTTAATACTTAATATTGTAATTTTATTTAATAAACTAACAACGAAATAACACAACTTTAAAACTATCTGGAGATTCATCCTAGTGGGAAACAGTCGTATAACTGACGTGATAATATCTGCCTGTTGTTATTGTATAAAGAAAGTGCTATTAGTTATCTTCAGGCGTAGATGATGTACCTATTATGTAAAATAACTTTCTGATCTTCACGATAAAGTTCAAAATCTTATAAAACAAGTTATCACTTGTATTAAATTAAACTTCACGATTAATAATTGACTTGATGGGGCGGGTCCATTAAATCGTTTTACTAACAAGGTTTATTTTTTCATTTTAAATTGAACTTTATGAAGTGCAAGATATGAGTGGTTTTGTATTGACATTAAATTAAGATGTAATATTGGTTTGATAGGCGGAGTAGATATCGAACAACACATGTAATAATTGCACGCTTGAAGAAGGTACTGGCGAGTTCAATTTATTTTATTGTATTTTTCTTTTTTATCATTATCAGAACTCTATTAGATTATTACTATTAAAATAGTAGCACAAAGACTATAAGAAATACCATATCTTGTTATACCATACCACCTGCGAATATACGATTAAAACAACATTCATGAAAAGAAACTCACTTGATTCGTGTAAAACTATATTTTCTAACATACATAATAACTTTAAAAAAAAATAAATAAATGGAGTGAACACTAAAAAATAAAAAGGTATAAAAAATAATTATTACATAAAGAAAAATGCTAAAAATGTTTCCGCCCGGGATCGAACCGGGGGCCTTCTGCGTGTTAGGCAGATGTGATAACCGCTACACCACGGAAACGATACAAGCAACGGTCAATATTTAAAATGTAATCAAACTAGTTTATAAACCATACATGCATATTTAATTATATTCTTTCTCTTTTTAGGGTCCGTCTGTCTGTCCGAAGCAAAGCGCCTGTAATTTGGCATGGATACATATTTATTAAAATTACATAAAATTACAGAATCGTAGAGTAAAATATTGAAAAACATTTTTTTTTTCAGGGTACCTCCCCAACAAGTAACGTGAGGATGATATTTTTATTCGTCGCGTTACGCGTATAATGTGGATACCCCAAACTTTAGTGTTAAAAAAATCTTTAAAAAATATTGCAGGCATTTTATTTTCCTACTTATCTATACTATAATATTGTTTACCTTCATTGCTTGCACACATCGCATAATTATGCATTCCTATTGTTAAATCACGTATTGATTACAGATTATCATTTACATAAAAATATTTCTTTCATTATTAGCATAGATGTAATAAAAAAATTTAATTACATCTATGATTATTAGGCACGCATTAATTATTTAGATTTAAAGTGCAAGAATGGGTCTTCCCTCGTTATTGATTTGCACATTACAAAATTAACTCAAGGTAACGTATACAAGTATACCATTGTATACCTCGTAAATAATGTTCATCATTATTGTACATTAACTTGATTGATTACTTAAACATGGCTGGCTGGTACTTAGCTTAGCGCTGAGATACCTACGAGATTTCTATCCATACTAATTGAGGAGTGACTATCAAAAACCAATATTTCCATTCTAAATAATTTTAGAGAAAAAGCAAAAAACTTATTAAGTACAAGAAATACTTATTAAAAGAAATTATTGTCTTTTGATCCAAATTAAACTTTTGAAGGGTTCTTTTACTATAGAAATATTGATTTTTGAATCAAACCGAATGAAGTATTCAATAAATTTCAATATTTTCATCACGCACAAAAAAAAAGAATTTTTTTTTAGAAACTGGAATTATTGGTTTTTGATTAGTCACTCCTCAATTATATTATGATCTCATCTATTTTGTCCCTAATAAATATTTTCTGTTTAAAATTGCTAATATATCATATTGAGTAGATATAATGTAATAGAATATTATGTAAGATATTTGATATTTGAGGACCTATTAGGTACATTATTGATACCTACGTGATAGTGATAACACAAAAGATAGCAATGACATAGGTAGGTATGCTCCTAGGTAACAATGATACAATAATTTTAGCCCGTTACTATATCTGATTGTGTCTACATCTGTACTCTGTTCCCACTAATCTCAGAAACGGCTTAACCGATTTTGAAGTGATTTTTACGAAATATTTTAGTACTAAGCTTGGAATTACATTGAGGGCTTGTTTAATTCATTCAATCTGTTCTCAAATATAAAAGATAGTCAATTTGAAGAATCCTATTTTTTTCGAGTGTGGCTAGATTCAGTGAACGAGTATAATTATTAGTTCATTGGCTAAGTTCCCTAGGCGAATCGAGAGCTTTTACTAAGTACTAGGCAGTTAAATAATAAATCTAAGCCTTATTAGTTTTCATCGCAACAGTATGTACTCATAAGTCATAACAGAAGGAAATACTGGTATCCATAGATGGCAAGTCAGATATTTCGAATTGCACCTTACAATGCGCCACGCAGTCCGCATGCAACTGAAACAGAGCGCTTAAAATGAACCTTAATGTAACGACATAAGATTAAAAATACAAAACGTGTTCCGTGATAGTAACTTGTGTTCAGTACTGTTATGTATTCTATGGCTCAGTGGAAGCACGAATGATCGTCTTGAATAAAGTTTATCTTATTGTTCGAATAAATATTATTATGGAATTAAGTCAAATATGCTTTAATTTAGGAGGAGGTGAAAGGAACTTCTTAAATAACCTTGTATATATAACCTTAAGTCTTATAATATAAATATAAGATTTAAGGTTAATAATTATATTATTATGTATAATCTTTAGAACTGAAGTGGCTTATCTAAGAATTTTAAGAAAATGACGTTTATACATTGAATGACATAAAAACATGTCGCACCTTTACAATTGTATCCAAAATTCGTATTTTTTGGTAAACGCCATAAATATAATTGAAGAATTGGGCATTTTTTATTATTTATTGGGCATAGAATACATTGCATGTTTTTATGCCGTTGAATGTATGAAAGTCATTTTCTTAAAATTCTTAGATAAGCCACTTCAATTCTAAAGGTATAATTAGTATATTTAGAGCTTAACAATATTCTTGTCATTGACATGTTTGTCTATGTTTTATAAAACCTTGAATCCTGCCTGATTAGCTGCCATCTTTTTTCTTGATTCAGCACCCAAACCATCTAGGATTTGTTAATGAAGTAAAATTGTACACCGAGCCTCATAAAACATGCACGAACCTTGCGTAACGGCATGGAAATTCACTAAAGATATAGTGTGACAAAGTTATTTATCACATACCTTAGTAATAAAGCCGTACGATTAGCCGTATTGGGGCGGCTTAGAATACTAACCCCAATCCCATGTCGGATGGGTGTCGTAAAAGGCGACTAAATCCGGCCCGCTGGTGGTAGGGCCTCTCGCGGGATTATATTATTAATTTAATTGTTAATTAATACCATTATTGCTATTTATTTATTTATTTATTTCTTTATGTACCATACAAAAAGTATAGAAACAAAGGCGGACTTAATGCTAAAAGCATTCTCTGCCAGTCAACCTTCGGGCAGTAATAAAACAACGATGGCGGTATATTCAACAAAGAGAGAAAAGAAGAAAAAAAAATTAAAAAATACGCAGTCTAAATAAATGCAATACAAAATAAATGTATCTATATAAATGAATATATATATAAATACCCAAATAAATATTATAATACATACATCATATAATAACTATAAACATATTCATACATATTATATTATAATATATGTATATCGGTGAGGCCATGAATCTCCAGTGAAGGTCCAGGGACGGACCTCTTTATTCTACAGTGCTTGTCTGATGCAGAGGCTGGCATATAAGAAATGTCATGTCATATTTAGATTAGGGAATTGTCAAGAATGTAGGACAGATTAATATTGATGGCGTAGTGTTGAAGTACTTTAGAATATTGATGTGAACGTTAAGAAAACTGGAAATATATCATGGTGCAAAGTAAAAGGAATATCATTTCATAACCAACACCATAGAATACCTCCTTCTGCTAAATCAGAAGTGATGAAAGAAACATGCCCACAAATCGGAAAATAAATGAGGATTGACACTAGTTCGGATGACATTTGAAGAAAATTTTGCAATGAGAAATGAAACAATACAAAACGCGATGAAATGAGAATGTCGAAGTTCATAATATAATCGACGTGGACAATGCAAAACGTAGTGATGCGACTCAGTGGAGCTAGAGTTCATATAAACCAAGCCATCCAATGTGTCATGATGACCGAAGGAGTATGGATCGCAGATAAGTAGCCTTAGTCTAGCATCAAATGTGTTATCATACGAGTAACCTGATATCATACGAGTCAAATTAACCTTATTTATTTTTCAGTTGCGGAAAATCGATAAGACATGAAATAATGATCTACCACGTGAAACCAAGAGACCCAGGAGCTAACACTGAAACCGATGGTTTGCTTGGAGACATGTCTGCTGCAGGTGTAAGTCACGTAGAGAAACTATGGTCGGTCTGGTAGTATAGTAAAAGAAGGTTTAATGATGATGATATGATGATGATATCGATTTAATGTGTCGCAACAATGGCTATTGTAAAAAAAAAGTGAGAAAAAATAAAGAGGAAAGTAAAAACAGAGGTAAAAAAAATAGTACCTACTAAGAAAAAGTGTAAGAAAGAGTGAAAAAAGAGAAAAGTGAAAATGAAAGGTAAAAAAAAGAGTACCTAGTAACAAAATGGAATTATAAAAAAAAATTGAGTAAAAAAAGGATGTAAAAAAAGGTGTCAAAAAATGAAAAAAAAGGAAAGAAGTGTGAATAGAGTCCGGGCCAGCATAGAACTGAAGGGGCGATGTACCTGAAGAGTCTTGGAGAGACTGGACCAGGAGTCTGCAGGGTTTGAACCGGACCAGACGACAATGACATAATTGCGACGTTTCGTAGAGTTTTATGAACCAGATTGGTAACCAAATGGCCAGACCATAGTTCTCTCCACTATGTTTTAAGTGTCCACATTTAAAAAAATATCAGACTTAATGAGCGAATTATTCTTGACTATAAACTAATAATGATGAATGATAAAAATGAATATGAGTGAGGTTAATGTAGTCAGAATAGCCGAGCAAGATACTGTTGAGACTATTTTTACAGAATTCTTATTATCCACACGAGGCCGTGCGGGTCGTCAGCGATGGCCGCGTGAGTGAACACAAAAACATCGTGTTTCGGACCCAGCAGTTAGAGCGGACCACATGCTTTGATCCAGTGACGACGTAGGTACCAAGATAAATTAATACGCGCACGAGGACGAGCGCACGTCAGGATAGCCGTATCGGTGAGGCCATGAATCTCCAGTGAAGGTCCAGGGACGGACCTCTTTATTCTACAGTGCTTGTCTGATGCAGAGGCTGGCATATAAGAAATGTCATGTCATATTTAGATTAGGGAATTGTCAAGAATGTAGGACAGATTAATATTGATGGCGTAGTGTTGAAGTACTTTAGAATATTGATGTGAACGTTAAGAAAACTGGAAATATATCATGGTGCAAAGTAAAAGGAATATCATTTCATAACCAACACCATAGAATACCTCCTTCTGCTAAATATATAATATATATTTATTATAAAACAATACAACCGATATAAATATAGATGACAAATATTAGTATTTCTCCATGGGGTTCGCCTGGATAACTACCACCCTCGAGCATGAGTCAGCCGCCAAACGACTCGTCGTGTTCCGGCTGGGGGCTTGAGAGCCAGTTCTTTCTTTCTTTTTCTTCTCTCTTTCTTGGCCGGCAACGCATCAGTGATGCCTTTGGTGTTGCTGATGTCCATGGGCGACGATAGCCACTTACCATCAGGTGGATCGTTTGCTGGCTATTTCCATAAAAAAAATTAAATCTTACTTATTCGTTTTAAAGAATTCTCAATAACAATGTTTTTAATCGATTATGTTGTTATTATAATTATGCATTCATAGCCGCAAATTACATCGATTAATAGATATCAATTGATTATTTTATAATTATTTAATTGATTACGATGTTTGGTATGTCGCTGAGTCCTTCCTATACTAAGTATATTAATGACATAAAAAAACTAGATTTGCAAGTTTTACCTAGTTAATCGTCATTTTTTTATCGATTATTATTGTTCAATTGTAGGTACCTACCTATAACCTGAGATTACTTGCAAGTAAAACGTGAACTATAAATAATGCTAATAACGCATTGAATACTTAGGTAAGTAATCGTATTTTGTTAATTATTATAGCTTGACCGCAATCCCACGTGATTGATAAATCACATAACTACGAGTATAAATATCATCACTGTTAGCTTAATAATAATAATACTTGCTATTATAATAATCCCTGCATCAGCACTGAGATTTGATTTGTGAATTTACAGAATAACCGCAGTTTGTCTACTTAATACAGCTTACCAAGCGAAATTAATCAAATGTTACGTATTAAATCAAAACACTGCAGAAAAACAAATCTTCGTCTTGACCTCGTTAATATTTGAATAATAAGCAAACAGCATCCAACTTAAGTCTTGCATGTGTTAGGGTTCGATTAAAAGCGATGAGAGATGAACTATTGTTATTAGCCTGTGTACCGCCTGGTTTATTCCTGAGAGTTTCTACACTTTATAGGGATAAAGGGACGTGTCATAGTTCATAACATGCGCAAATACATGCAGTAGTACTAGGATAATAAAATAAAGGATAATAAAATAATTACACTTCATACCCCCACTTCACCCCCTCCTCCACATACACGATCAAGTGTACTTGTCTTTGCAGCGGACTTGACGAAGCATCCAGTAAACTTGACGGTGTATGGCCACAGTATGGCTATCTGGCCAATGATGTTTAAATAAATATAGATACGTTATCAACCGAAAAATCTGTTCCGATGTCATAGACAATCACCCTTAGACATTCACCCTTGCATAAATTTCCAAGAAGCTGAAATTATAAAGGTGGGCCACCGGCAAGAAAAAGTGCCCGTCGTCCACCCAGATTATACACTATATACAGGCCTTTCCATAGCACATCGTTTACCGTCAGCAGCTACCTACAACGTACGGACGTAAGACAATCCAGGGGTTTTAACGCCAGAAATACACCATCCGTTGTTATGTTTTAAAACAAAGAAATGTGTATAATCCGGCCACTCTGCACAAAGCGGATCGGGTTTCTCTGACACTTAGGGAATTAACACAAAAACTTAGAAAAACAAACTCATAACAGACTTAAAACCAAGTTGGTTTAGTTCGGTTTTGTCATTTAACCCCAGTTCTATCCTCATTAGTTTTTTTCTCTTTCAATCGAATTAAGTCTATTTTAATCGTTGTTAAATAGGCTATGAGACATACGCCTCTTTATTACTCCTGTTTTGCTAGTGATTTTATAAAGATTTTTTTCTCCTTGAAAAATTTTTTTTTTTGGCTTAGGAGCATTGCACGAGGTTTAGTTTTACTACTAGTAGTAAAACTGTACTGTAGAAAAGTAGTAATACTACATTCCTATAATAAGTACATGGTAAAGTGTGTGGTCCCAATCATGTTACGAGTATATTGTATGAAGTTTAATGGCATAGATATATTACATACCAAAGTAAATAGGTGGTTTTTCTCCTTCCTCAATAGTAAAATCAATGATGTAATGATCACAAAGAAAAAGTAAGTATAAATAAATAAATGAAACAACAAATCATTGAAGGTATGTGAAGAACAGCGAAACATTTCTCATACCGAAATGTAATTTATTTATCACCTTCCTCCGATAAATTTAAGAATAACACGCCTCATTCTCAGCTTTCTTCAGATCCATAGAGAAACGAACTCATAGAAGTGTCATGAGGATGTATCCCAATAATAATCAACTTAACGTTAAACGATTACCTTATCTGTGTCTGCTAAACTATTTAATAATGCCATGGACAACACACAACGACAAGAGCACACACTCCCAGACCGGGAACAGAAATTCAAACTCATCATTCAAATTTCCGCCTCGCTGGGAATCGAACCCAGGACCCTTAGCACGTGATCCAGCATGGTAACCATTGCACAGGTCGTCAATATATTAATTATTCAAATCGTATGAATAAATGGTGGAATTCTGAGGTAACAAACATAAAAAATTAATTAAGTTAGTATTAGTCTACTTTACAACAATCCGCGGTTAACATGTATGACGGTATATACTTTAAGACATGCGTATACCAACATACATGTTAACCGTGGATTGCTGCAAACTAAACTAATACTAACTTAATAACAATGGATTCCGCAAAATAACGTCTGATACTATTAACTATAAAATAAAGCGTGTAAAAATCAACCAAAATTTCTCACCTCTTCTTATCTTTAAAGTTGGCTCTATTTTTTTTGTTGAAGCGTGGCATTTCTTTCCGCTTCCTCGCTCTGTGGGACGATCAGGCTTAAATTAGTTGTCACGAATGACATGTGTATTTCGTATCAAGTTTTGTGTTTTTTCTGAAAACAAAGCGAATATTTATTTAGCGTTTCAGAGAACGAGAGGAATTGGTCGCTATATGGAGCAGCGTTGTGTTAACAAATCCTTAGACTGAGAGTTCCGTATTCATTTTTACAGGATAAAGAAGCGTGAACTTTGAAACGTGGAGGATATACAAATGATTTTTTTATTCTTAAACTCTTTACAATTTGTGTCTGCCATATTTTTAAAGTACAATTTACGATGACACTGTAACATTTTATACAGTACTAGGAAATCGCCCTAGCTTCGCTTCGGGAAAAATAGTAAAAAAGGTATAATAACATAGCCTATGTCACCCGGGGATAGTGTAGCTTCCCAACAGTGAAAGAATTTTTCAAATCGGTTCGGTAGTTTCGGAGCCTATTCAATGCAAACAATCAAATCTTTCCTCTTTATAATATTAGTATAGATATCATTCTCGTGTCACAATGCTAGTTACCATACTTTTTTTATATGCATATTCAGTAGGTCTGAGAATAGGCTACTAACTATTTTTCATACCCCTTAGTGATAAGGGTTCTCCATCCCTAACATTTTATTTTTATTTTTTGGACAATTGTTTTTATTTTTATTTTTTTTATAATGTGGCATTAAAAAATACATACACCGCTAAATAACCCTTCTATCACCAACCCCTATTTTTTAATAATCATTTTAGTCATTTAATCATTTTTCATCCCGCTCGATAACTGATCAATTGTTAGGCGATACGAAGTTCGCCCGGTCAGCTAGTTTTTACTATAAGAGTCGTCTAAAAATGGACTATAGGTCCTTAGTAACACTAAGTTTTGCCTAGGCATTCTATGCAATACCAAATGCGTAGACGGTAATGTGTGAAATAGTGGGCGGGCAAAAACGTGCATGGATTTGTTTGCTTGCTTGATAGTTTTATATGCGACCATAAAATATTGTTTATTTAAACAGTTATGCTATTGGCTTCAACCCATCAATGGCCCACTACTGGGCATGGGTCTCTCATCTTAAGGAGGCCTAGAGCATACTCCACTAAGCTACGTTGCTCCAGTGCGGATTGGTAGAGATTTACTGTTATTTTAATACTAAATGATTAAGAAGAGTACCTTATTGTTTTAATATTACTTTTTATTTATTTATTTATTTATTTATTTATTTTGATTGCCACAAATATGGTACAAGTACAATAGATGGTAATTTAACAGGCGTTCAAACATATTTGGCCGTTATCGGCATGCAACATTTTACTTATATTAAGAATTTAATCATTATAATCGTATTTAATGTATAATATAATGTCAATCAATGTTAAGTAATAATAATGAATAATAATAATAATTAACTAAAATAATAATCAACTTAGATAATAATAACACAATACGTCAACAATAATAATACAATTAATAGGTTAATATTTACAATTAAATTCCATAAAGTCCTTAATTGAATAAAAACAATTGTGTGAGAGCCAGTCAGACAGTAATTTTTTAAACTTCGTGAGAGGTAAAGTTTTAAATTTTTCCGGTAAGTTATTGTATATATGGATGCACATGCCATAACAATTTTTATGATACATACCCGTTTTTACCGTCTCTCTAAAAATTAACTTATTCGGGTTTCTAGTTCGATTAGAAGTAATAAATATATAATTATGTTTTTTAACGAATAATGCTGCTTCGTAGATATACATGCAGGGTAATGGCAGAACACGAATTTTTTTAAATAGAGGACGGCATGAGTCCCAGGGAGCTGCTCCAAAAATTGCTCGTATGCATTTTTTTTGCACCAAAAATGCTTTATTAATATCCGTAGAGTTACCCCAAATAACCAAACCATATCGCAGTATTGATGCTACATACCCATGATAGGCCGTAACTGCGGTTTTCAAGTCAGTAGTTTTATTAAGTCTTCTTAGGACGTAAACGAATTTATTGATTTTGTTACAAATATATTCTATATGATCTTTCCAGTTACAATATTGATCTAATATGACCCCAAGAAATTTTGTGGAGCCTTCACAAGTTACAGATTCATTATTATATTTTATATTTAAATCAATAGGTTTAGTTCCTTGATTGATTACCTGGATACATTTGGTTTTATTTATATTTACTCTGAGGTCGTTGTTTTTTAACCACTCTATTATAACCTGAACTGTATTATTAATGATATTATTATGGTTTTCTTTGTCCTTTGAGGTTATACTGACAGATATATCATCCGCAAATAGTACGCATTTATGTTCCGTGGCTCTCGGTAGGTCGTTGATGTAGAGTAAAAAAAGAAGTGGCCCTAGAATACTACCCTGTGGCACGCCTCTTGCATTATGTTTGTATTGCGATCTGAATGACGTTACCGTATGTTTGGTATTTATTGCGGTAATTTCAACCCTTTGATGGCGGTTATGCAAGTAGTTTTTTAACCAGTCGTGGGCCGTTCCTCTTATTCCGTACCTATTTAATTTATCCAACAAAATACTGTGGTTGACATAGTCAAATGCACTAGACATATCAAAAAAGAGCAACGTGTTATGTATTTTGTTGCTGACGTTATATGTCGTGCTGTGGACTAGGTCAAAAATTGCAAGTTCAGTAGATTTATTTTTTTGAAATCCGTATTGTTCTCTAGCGATAATTTTGTGTTTATTTAAGAAGTCTATTAATCTACTTTGCATGGCTTTTTCATAAACTTTAGAAATTACAGGAATCAAAGTAATAGGCCGGTAATTATTCATTGTCTTGCGATCTCCTTTTTTGTACAGAGGTACAACTGTCGATAATTTAAGTTTAGTGGGGAAACATCCTGATTCGAAAGACTTATTTATTAATGCTGCAAGTATAGGAGATACTTGATCAGCGCAACCTTTTAACACCTTTGTACAGATCTCATCATAACCCTCTGAGCGAGTATTATTCAACGATCTGATTATTTTCCTTATTTCATATTTATCACATGGCCTAAGAAAGATACTGTCACTTACGGTCTTTAATTTTTGTACATTGTTATCATTACTATTATTATTATTATTATTGTATGTCATATATTTATTACATTTTTTAGTATCAATTTTTGTCTTATCTATATAAAAATCGTTAAATTTATCAGATATTTCCTGCGGATCGTCAATAGTGGTATTGTTATGTGTCAATTTTATAGGGTAATTATTTGATACTAGGTCATACTTATTTTTAATAACATTCCACGCTGCTGTACATTTATTTTTGCTTTTAATAATGTACTTCTTATTCGTCAGCTTTTTAGATTGTGAGACACATTTTTTTAAAATAATGGAATACTTTTTATACTTATTTTTATTTTCTTTATTATTATTTTTATAATAATTAAAGCGTAGTTTTCTTTTGGTAATGGAACTTTTCCGTAAACCTTTTGTTATCCAACGCGGTGTTTTGGTGGAATGTCTTATTCTGATCCGGTTTTTGGGAAAGCATAAGTTATAAAGCAATGTAAACATGTCATGAAATTTATCAAAGGCAGTATCTGCATTTTTATCATGTAATGCATCATTAAATGTCAAACTCTTTAAATGGTTTCGAAACATACAAATGTTATGTTCACTATTAATAGTCTCTGCAGTATTTATAATAGTTAATTATAGTTTGTTTTGATCCACGTGTTGGAAAAGACAACATTTGAGCCGTGTCATGATCTGATATTCCTAGATGAAGTAAGAAACAAGAAGCATTCTCAATGTTGCTAATAATATGGTCAATGCATGATTCCTTTCTGGTCGCCTGTTGAACATGAAGTGTTAAGTTAAAATTTTGCGTTAAATTAATTAATGACTGGCTATTTTTTGTGTTACTGAGGGTATTAATGTTCAGGTCGCCCACTATAATAATTTTCTTTTCCCGTTTAGTAGTCGTCAATATGTGTATTATATTTTCCAAACTATTTAAAAACACATTAATATCCGAGTCTGGCGTTCTGTACAAGCAAATAATTATAAGATTCATATCTTCGATTTCCGTACCACAACATTCAAAGTGTTTTTCTATTGCTAACTTACTAAAATCTAGAGATGGCTCTGTACATATTATACCTTTTTTTACCATTATACAAGAGCCCCCACGCTTTTGTTTGCTTCTTGAATATGACGCAACTACCTCATAATTTTGTATTTTGATGAGACTTTCTTGTCCACGCAGGATGAAAGTTTCCGTGAGGCACAGTACGTCAATTATAATTTTGTTTATTTTCAAATCACTAAGGATGATTTCTAAAGAATCTGACTTATTAAGCAAACCTGCTATATTTTGATGCAATAATTTAAAATCATGCAACTCATTTTTATTGACGAAAAAACGTGTTCTTGCTTGTACTTTCCGGTATAAGCTGTCTTTGTTTACAAAAATAGTAAGGTATCGTACCGGGCTTATAGACTTTTGGTGGTTCTAGGTCTGACTTTACACCTGCGTTAGCAACTTGATCTTTCCTCTTAAAGTAATATGGGATTGTTCCTTTTGTTGGTAAACTCTTAGTTTTTAAGCTAGTGTTGTATTTGTTAATAGGTTGCTTGTTTTTAGGGGGGAGATATTTAGACTCATAATCTAAAACATCAATGGTATAATTTAGTACCCTGCATGCATCTTTTAGAAATACCACACTATTCGCCCTATCCTTAACTTCTACAAACTTACAATTAGGAAAATTATTGCAAAGGAATTTAAGTGTATAGTTAAGTTTTTTCACATTTAAATGTATATTATCTCTTACACCTAGGACAATAATTTTTGATTGTATTCTTTTATTTAAGAAACAACTTAGTGCCGTAGTTATCTTAAAAGGATTTGTATCATGTTCTCCGACAGAAAGAACAATTCTATCGTTGGTGTTGAATTTGTAATTTTCACAAGACTGTATAATCTCTTCTGTTGAAGCACCCGGTTTAATAAAAGACGTGACATTATATTTGTTGTATGGAGTTGACCGCCTTGACTCGATCAATTTAATTGATAATCCTGTACATTGCTCGCCACCAAATATATAAATTTTCTTGCTTTCTATGATTTTTTCTGGTAAGGTTGGCGTGATTGAATATGATTGCCGTGGTTTTTGTGCTTGCTCGGAAGTCACCGTGGTGTCCTCGGTTTTTTCTGCTAACTTTGTATTTTCATTTTTACTATGTGTCAGCTGCAAATAACATTTTTTATTAGATGTCACAGTTTTATGGGGAGTCGATTTAATTGGTGACGTATGATCTGTAGCTAATTTTTTCAATAAATTAATTTTAAGTTCTTTATTTTCTAATTTTTTCTTTAGACTTATAATTTCTAGGTTTAAGTTGTTTATCTCTTCGTGTGCACTTGCCAACTGTGTCGATAAAACACTAATGTCGTCCCTCAGGGTTGCTATTTGGGCATTTTCCGTAAAAGTAGGAACACTGTTGGAACTATGGTTGAGTGATTCTGTATTGCAACTGTCATTTAATACACTTTTGGAATAGATTTCAGGCGATAGGCTTCTATTTCTGTATTCATGTCCACGTAATGTTGTCATTAGATTATCGTCTGCATGAAATAAATTTTCGTTTACTGCTGAGCTAGTTAAAGTGTCTAAATGCTTAACTTGATTTAAATCTTCTCTTGGTTGTGTAATATTTTTAGACGATTTCTGGTTAGCAGAGGATAAAATGGGTTTATCATTTTCTTTGTTCTTTGTAATACAAATATTGCACTTCCAGGTTTGTTTGTTTTGTTTTGTCATTAGCGCTAGACATTTTGTAGTAATCTGCACGCATTTTGCATCATAATATTGTTTACATGACTGACATTGTAAGTATTCTTTTCTTTTAAGATCATTATTACAGACTGCACAGCACATATTTTTCCTTTGAGAAGATGCCATGTTAAATAATTGGATGGTATTAGTAGTGACCTCTATATTCGATTTTTACAAATTACTTAAGGAAACCAAATATTACGGTTCCATCTATGAGATACCTCACGTTCTTGTTTTGAACAATTTTATTAATAAATTTTTGCTTTTTTAAAAAATGTCGCTTTTACTGGGTAGCGAACTCGGGTCACTCGTATCTACGCTTCAGTCTATAGCGCTACAAAATAGACTAAGAAACAGCACACTTCACATTGCGAATTATTGAGATCGTTTGTGCGTCTTGGAGTTATTTGTTTCAAAACGATCGTTAGCAATGAGTCATCCTAAGTTTGAACGCCGTAGTTTCTAGTAATTTTTTGCACTTGAACTTTGCACTTATGTCCCTAAACACACTTTAAACACACAGATCGTCTTTTATATTGTATTAATTATATTTGGATCACAATATTTTTGATTTATTATATTTATTGACAATGTTAGTTGTAAAAATGAGCACTTAAACGTTTATATAAGGTTTTATTGAAATATTTAACTTATCCGCTTTTGTTCAGGTAGATAACACTCTCACATAATATTTAGGCCGTTTCACACAAGTTTTATGAAAAATTCACTTCATTAATCACATTTAATAATTTTTGCACAGTTTTAAATACGGAGCTTATACATTTGGATGTTTACTGGCTAGTGGCGCCTTTTGTATGAAGATTCAATATAAAAAGAGAAAGAAATGTAAGTAAAATATTTATTTTTATTTATTTTATCATACAAAAATAATCTTAAAGCAATAATTTACAAGGCTTCCTGATCATGATAATAATAACATAATTTTTTAATAAACAATATCTTTCAAGTAATTCTGAGGGCATTTGAAATTTCTTTAAAAGATTGAAATATCGAAAAATAATCATTATTGTAAATATTTACTCGATCATTAATTGAATGGAACGTAATTTTAAGCAAAAACCATTTAAAAAGTTCAGCCCATAACAATAAACAATAAAATTACTTTTGATTCCCTTTGAGAAAAAAAAGTCCCCTCTAAGAAAAAAAATCAACATATCTGCTTTTTGTTAACTCAGCAGGAAAAAGTACAGTAAAAGTGCCAAATTATCGAAATTTTAAAAAAAGTAACAAAAACTTCTTGAATATCAGTTATAATATATTTATTTTACGAAAAATAGCTAATGGCCAGCTCAGAATCATAATACTTGGCACAGAGTACTTCATCACTACGTTTTTCAATCAGTCATATATTTGACAGCCCATTCTATCCTCCTGTTTTTTATTCCTTTTCTTCTAATGACAATAGCCAGTATCATAATTACCTGCTCACAATGTTATGTAACTATTTATGTACAGACTACTTAATAATATAATTATATCTGTGCCAATAATATCTAACAAAAGGTCAAAATATCGAAAACGGTGACACTTTTACTAAGGTTATTTTTGACATATTAATATGGTAGGCCCATTTTCAAGCTAACTGCCCTCTACGGTTAAATCTCTACTTGCGGGACATCCTGTACACATTGCCCGAGCAAGTATTATAATAATATACATTGCCTGAGGATTGTATCAAATACCTGCATTAAACAAATTGCTAACAACTACAATGCTACCAGATAAGATGCGATGTTGTTTTTTGTCCTTTTTCAAACGTTTTTCGAGTTAGTTAGGCCAAGATACGGATCTCTAAGACGTGTTGACTAACATATTGGGTGATAAATGCAGGAGCGATGCTTCATGTTGTCAATCTGCATCGCGATTTATGGTACCCTGGTATATGATGGTAATAGATGGATTTGGAACGATATTTTGAAACTTTTATTTAACAATGTTTGTTTGTTTAGGCCAAAAAGCGTGTGTAACTTAGCTTGTAGATCCTGTGATCGATCGTAGTAAGCAACAGGCGTGGTTGGTATTTCGGTTTGTCTTGGTTTGCAAGATTTTCAAGTGTGTGTTGGTATTTAAAGATTTTCAAGTGACTGATCGTAGGAAGCAATAAAGCAACCGGCATGGTCGGTAGTTGGATGGATAACCGCTATAGCACTAGTGGCTTTTATTCAGCGCTTATGTGCCTCAAAGGGCACTTTCAGTCCTGATTATAAAAAAAACCTTTAGGACTTACCTACAGGCTACACTTTATGATGCCAACAAAATTTTTCCCGTTAAAAATCAAAACATAAACATCTATAATCTCCAAATAAATCAAACAAAAGAAGCATCTATACTTGAAATAATTTAAACAAAAAAGCTTATCAAACAAACATTTTGGATTGAATCTAAAATCCCTTCACGGCACATTGAATCCACATCCACTTAATATGGCGTGTGCCGGATTAAAATAAAAAAAACATGGACGGAATTGGCTAAGCGTGAATGTACTAAAATTATAGGTTCTTTAATCTTTTTGCTTGGTGCTTACAGTAAGGATTTGATTATCAATTCGTTATTATTAAATTATTGATATTTTCACTACTTATTATATTTCCACTTTTTCTTGAGTCATTCACATTCATTCACAAAACTCACCATGTTCCGACTGGGAGCTTGAGGGCAAGTTCTTTCTTAAATGATTGGCGTGAACCCATTAATGGCCCACTTCTTGAGGAGGCCTAGAGCATACTCCACCACGCTGCTCCAGTGCGGATTGGTGGAGGGGTTAGTGGCCAACCCGAGTGTCGGAAGTTTTCAAGCCACCCGAGGGCCTCCGACATGGTTTAATAACGACTGCTATCTTATGTAATAAGCGGGACCGACGGCTTTACGTGCCCTCCGAAGCACGGAACGCTCAAGAATTTTTGCCACTAGCGGTCAGTGGTCACCCATCCAACTACCGACTGCGCCCGCTGTTGCTTAACTTTGTCGATTACTTAGGACTAGGGTTCGAAGTATCGGCCTCTGGTGTCGATACCGAGTACTCGTGTGGTATCGACGGGTATGGTATCGATACCAAAAAAGTATCGGTCCTGAAGTATCGATACTACTCAGTATCGAGTATCGAGTACTCGCGAGGATCACAGTCAGATCACAGCTAAAAAAAAAAAGGTCGTCGACAGTGAATTTCGGTTTAGTCCGAGCGCTAAAACGGGCCGCAGTTAATCTTTTTCCATATGAAAATACTGAAAAGTACTCAGTATTTTAAAAGTACTCGATACCGACGTTTCATATGAGTACTTGCAAGTAATTACCAGGTACGAGTATCGAGTACTCAGTATCGAGTATCGCAATCAAAAGTATCGATACCTACTCAGTATCGAAAGTATCGTTCGAACCCTACTTAGGACCGACACAAGGCGTCGGGCTATGAGCTCAAATGATTAAAGTATTATCCCAAAAAGTATTTTTTCTCTCTCTGATTAAGAACTTTGGCTAAAAAAACATTACACTGTCCAAGGATTTCAATTAATATTGCGGTACCCTAATATATAAAATACAAACAATACAGCGGGCGCCAGGTGTACGGGACCATAATTTTATACTTATTGTCCTTGCTTCGAGACACCCTTTATTGAATACTGCGACAGTAAATTATTCGTAAGATTTGGGACAAATCTAATTTATTATTTTGAAGCTAATTTTTAATTTATGTTTATTAGTTTCAAATTATTGAGTTCAAGTGATATTATGGTGATTATACAAACACTTGTAGTCATGGATTATAGTAATTATGAGTAGGTATAAGCCGCGCCATTAAAGAAACTAATCTAAAATGGCGGAAATTATCATTCTCCTCACTCGCACGTTATGTCTGTCTTTAACGTGCGAGTGAGGAGGAATAATAATTTCCGCCATTTTAGATTAGTTTCTTTAATGTCGATTTTGTTATAAATAAATAAATAAATAAACATCTTTCCAGTAAAATGACTGTATCATAGTCACCCTACAAACCCTCAATACATTAGGGTAGGTCAGATGAGCCCTGCGGTCGATATAGCGGTAGGGTGCAGCCAGGGTGCAGCCAGGGTGCAGCTTAGGGTGCAAGGCTAGGGCACAGGGTCGTCAGCGCTAATTGTTACAACACTGAGCAACTTATTGTCATTATTTGAACAGTTCCGCAGTCGAGAGCATTGCTCTTTTGATTTTGATGTTTGTATTTAAAGGGGCTTAGAAGAGCTTAGAATTAACTGTTGCAGCGGGGAATTATAATTTTGCGTACAATTTACAAAACTACTGGTTAATGTACTTTTTAATACTATAAGCATATTGCAACGAACGCCGATGTAGACCGTTTTGGCTCTATTCATAAAAAATCTCCACTCTATCGTAAACCTGTTTGAATAAGGGCCGGATTTAATCGCTTCTTACGTCACCCCTCCGACGTGGTATTAAGGTTAGTATTCTAAGCCAAAAGACAAGGTAAGAACACACGTCCGGATCGAGAACAAAAATGTATTTATTTATTTATTTAATCTTTATTGAACCCCAAAGAGTGGTACAATAGGCGGACTTAATGCTAAATAGCATTCTCTTCCAGTCAAACTTCAGGATGTACAGAAAACTGTTAAAGGCGGTACAATATTGTTAGAAAAAAAACAAAAAAAAAATTAAACTTATTATTCAAACCACCTCACTGGGAATCGAACCCTTGCTATGGCGGTCCGGCATGGTCACGCCACAGTCGTCAAATACTCTAAATAGTCGATTATTTACTCATCGACTCATTATCAGGACATAATTTAATACATTTTTGTCATATTTATTCCTAGATCCCTATCTGAGTAGTCCTGGATACCAAGTGAGTTACAGGTTCGTCAGACACAATGATATTATATATTAAAAAGAGGCAGATATGTCATAAACGCGCGCGTTGTGATGACTCAAAAAGTTCCCAATTGGGAACTCATATTCAGGTGAAGAAAAAGATAGCGATGTAGTTTTGACGCGAGAGCGATAAAGACGTGCGATAAAGCGATAAAGCGTGCCTTGCGGACATCGGAACAGATTTTTCGGTTGATTTGTAAGGGCATAACATATCTATATTTATTTAAACATCATTGGTCAGACAACTGAGACAATGACATGACATTGCATACGATTATTAGTGAGTAATAGAGGAGGGTGTGAAATGTGTTATGGCATAGAATAACGACCTTCTAGGTCTATTACATTTGTCTGTGATTTATTATTATATATTGCACTGCTATACACACGGGACGAGATATCCTGAGATAGAATTTGCACATGTTATAATATTCAGACGGGCGAAAAATTGTTCGACAGATAAAATATTGTTTTCAGGTGTTTGTGTTGCCTTAATTTTGCCTTGTGTTTGAGCAAGTTGGATATTGATGATTGATATTGAATTTCGGGGTGTGAGCATTTAATATTATTGTACTGGACTGTAAACCAATCTAAAAACAATGCTTTCTTGATTATGATAGGGTAAATAGAACGTTATTGGTTTAATGCAATACATGCGGTTTGGATAATTATAAATGGTTGTAAATGTATTAACCTCAGTAACCAATAACGCAGAATGTGCTTTGATTTTGATGTATGGGATATTATAAATCGGTATGTTGATTATAGGTAGTGTGTTTTGGTTTTTGCCGGTATGTAATAACCTACGAAGATTTCGTATCAGCTTCAAGGCACAATCAAATGTATAAAAAAGTTAAAATATCTATTTTGGTTACATAAATCTCTCTCTCTCAAGATCTATCTTCAAACCTATTGTGAGATATGTCACGCAGGTACAATATAAGCAACCTATCGCCGAAAATCGCGTTAAGCGAATCAAACGAGCCACCGGTCCCATTTCGGGCGGAAATTCGGCGAAAGTGGGCCACGGGACACATCTGGAACAACGCATCACCCCAACGTCCTCTCTCAACGCAATTGACACTGTATTTACCAGACATAAAGTGGATTTTAAATTCATTGTTATCCTCTGTATTGGTCACACAAATGCCAGGCAAAAATGATTTTTTGGTCCTCTATAGAGGGTTACTTTTTGGATGTCGTCAAAGGTGATAAGTTCGCGTAACTGGGTAACCCGAAATGCGTTGAGTTGATTGCCGAATTTACTGCAATTGCTGTTAGGTCCCCCTGGACCCTGGGTGACAAATGCGATGCGGAAAGTCTGCATGGAATCAGGGCTCTTATGTTGTGTCATAAGAAGATGAATTGAATCTTCTGGGT